>CP115866.1:9243432-9843432 GCA_027920645.1 Caenorhabditis nigoni
AATCGTAGCCTTGAGACTTGATACACAGCTCGAAATGCTCATAATCGAGCCATCCTTTTTTCTCCTGAAAATAACATATAAATTCTGTGGTTCTAAGGAAGGTTACCCGATCGAAGTACTCAAAGGCAAGCTCAAATTCACGGATCTGCTTCTCCGTCACACCACTGCTGTTTCTTTCGGAAATCGATTGTTCCACCGAACGCAACATGGAACTCATCAGCTCTAGACAATGACAGGCCTCAACCAAAACTCCGTGTGGTGTTGCAAAGGAAAACTTGTTGGAGAAAATATAACGAGATCCCATTAGGCTTCTCCATTTTTCAAGTTCTCGCACCATTCCACTCCCTTGGACTTTCTCAATCAAATCCATCAGTTTGTCCCGTTGATCGTCCAACTTCATGTTGTGAAGCTGATCAATCTCCTTCTTCACTTCCAAGATGACATTTCGACACATTTGTAGGCAACTCGCGGCATCTTCGCAAATTTTTTCGTTTTCCATGTGTCTGTTGATTTCTCCATCCACAACTCTGACGCGATCAGTAATGGTCTGATCGAGTCTTTCCATACGACTGGCAAGAGATTCATACGAATGCCAAGTGAAGGTACTGACATCTTCGTTCAACTCAGCTAGCTCCACCTCGAGTAGTTCGAGTTCACCGAGAAGCTCAGATTTGTCGTTTCGGAGCAGTTCAAGAATTTCGATAAGAGTGTGACGACAATCTTCGGATGACTCCTTCGTTTGGAACCACACAACATCAGAAACTTCTTCCTCCGCTTGCTCAATCCAGTTACCCAATTCACATGCTCTTTTTGAATAGTCATCCTATAAGTAATAGAAGGTTTATTTATAGGAATGAATCAAAAAACCCACTTGAATGCTTTGAATTCTTCTTTTTCGTTGTCCGTCGTTATCTATTTTCTCAGCTAGTAGTTCCAACTGCTTTTTCAACAAATTCAATCTGTCTAACACAGTTGTCAATTTTCGATCTGCTTCAACTGGGTCTGGAAGCTGTCGTGAGATCTGTGTCAGTTTCTCAATGGTCTCATTTGTATAAGTCTCGACGAAATTAGTGGTTGCATGATAAGCAGCGACTTCGAAATTGCTTGTTGGCTTCTGTTGACGAACAAGATTCGAAATCTTTTCTTCTTGATCACGAATGCAATGATTTGCTGTATCGCACTTCCATGCAAACTTCGACGAGTCCATAGCTTCCTTAAGCTTACGATACTTCTCTTCCATCATATTCACCACTTCTAACCATTTGACTCGGAGTTTCTCAACAGCATTCTCAGCGGCTTTTGAACGAATAATTTCATCGTTTGTGAATGCTTCCGCGCTTTGCTTCAATGTATCCATCTGATCACCAATAGTCTTCAATAAACCACATTTACGTTCGACATCAGCCAGAACTGCATCTTGTGATCCGTTTTTCATAATACAAATTTGGTCAAGAACATGTTCTTTCTCTCGGATCTCATCAATTACCTGCAAAAATTGTTTAATTCTTGTAATTACTGAAATCCGACTCACAATGAAATATTCAGCCCATTTTTCCAAGCGATTCGTGCGAATTTTGGCGATCTGGTTATTATTCTCTAGCAATTCAGTCAATTGAGCTAATTTCTCGTCAATCTCATCAATTTTGGAATCAAGAGAAGGACGACGAGGACCAGACATCAATTCAGTTGTACGGTCCACAATTTTTGACACCTTCTGCTTGCGTCGTTCAGCTTCAAGAAGCAGACGTTGATGTTTGCGTCGGATAACTTCAAGAGAAGAAGAATCATGACCGACGTCCGTGGTAGAAACGATAACACTGATTTCTCTGAAAAAAGGAGTAAGAATATTTTTAGAAGAATTGGAATCTAACTCACTTATACCAGCATACCTCATCATCGATAGACTTCACAATGTCTTGCATGTTTTTCCACACTTCGAGATCTTCGTAATTTGCTTTGATTAGCAATTTGAGTCCGGAAATGCCGACTTTCAACTTCTCCACAATCTCCTTAGTGTCTTCATCTTGGCGTACGCGTCTCAGAAGATCATCTTTTTCTCCAGCTTGCTCGTTGAGTGACTTCAAACGTCGAGACGCCTTTTCTGCATCCACGTTATTGTAAAGAGTGGTGAAATTCACAAATGAATGAACTACTGTTTCAGAGTCGGTCAACCAGTTTCCTATATCATCCAGAAGATCGCGAAGACGATTTTTCTGAACTTCTTGGGCCAGTGACTTCTGGTGAATCGTTGTCGTTTCAATCAGACTACTCCACATTTCTCGGATAATGTGAACTTTGTCATGATCGATATGATCGTTGGTTAAGAAGTCTTCGTATACTGGAAGATATTCATTGATTTCCGACGCCAATTTTTCGTATTGTTTTTGACGTCTTTCTATGTCACTTGGTTTGTTCTCTGCAGGTTTTTCTCCTTCCAACAACTCAGTACGCTCTTCAATCCACTGTTGAATTTTTTCAAATTGCTCGTCGAGCAGCAACTGTGACATTGACTCATTCAGGTCTCTTTCCTTTCTTTTCAGTTCTTCTTCTAGATATCTCCACTCATCGTCCAATCGTTCGAATTTCTCCTCCAGCTCTGTGCTTTTAAAGGTGCTAGGCTTCTTGCTTTCTTTGAGTTTCTCGAGGAAATCCCTTAGCTCGTCCACCTCTCCGGCACGACTGATCATCATCTTCTCCACTTCGTTCATTTTTCGAATCACTGTTTTCGCATTACACGTTGCAGCATCCAGCTCCAATTGCTCCCTCTTACTTACTGCCCAATTGTACAGTCGCTCACAGTTTCGTTCTGCCACTAAAACATGAGAAAACTCGCTGAGCTCATCTTGTTTCGCATCAATCGTTTGTCGAGCCTTCACGAGATCGCTCTCGATATTCGACACTCTTTCCAACCATTCATTTCTTTGGTCTTGATTGGGAATAGTGTTCAGGACCGATGCCAAACCATTCTTGACGTCGTTCAGCTGATCAACACGATGTGAAAGCTCCTCTCTGAAAAATGAGATCTGAGATGCTGTCACTTCATTCGAACTCACCTCCAAGTATCGATGGATTCCAATCCAACTTGCACACCCAACGCATCATGAATGTCTCCAGTGACAACGATTACTTTCTCGTTGAAAGTGTCCACCCAATGTTCCATATCAAGCAACTCATTTTCCAGATCAGCAAAAAGCTTTCCTCTTTCCATTCGCTTTTTTCGGTTTTCAACAGCTTTGCTAACATCAGTCCACTCTTTCTCGATACGTTCTTCAAGATCATACACTTGCGGAGCCAGATCAGCGTTTGCAGCTCGAACTTCTTTGGCTTTGTCAAGAGAAGCAACCACCCTGCGTCTCAATGTTTCTAAATCCCCGTCGAGATTGGGCAGTTCTTGGAAAACTCCATGCTTCCTACTCAAACTTGGATACGAATCGATTCTCTCTTGAGTCTCTTGGATAGCATCGATCACATCTTCGGCCTCTGTTTTTAACTTTTTGAAAAGTGCAGAACGGCTGGCTTTCTGTTTGATTCTATCCACTTCAAACGAGAAAATGTCGAGCATGTCGAATGCATCGTCCACCTTTTGTGTCTGTAATTGTCCACCTCCCATAGCAGAACACTTGATATCAGTCAAATTAGATCTTCTTCTTTGAACATTCGCCATCACATCATCTATTTTTATTGGAAGCTCTTCAGAGTCTGCAGCTAAGCATCTGTTGAGCAAGTTTCCTTCTTCCTCAATCCATCTCTCCATATCACCGATTTCGCGGATAATATCTGCATCATGAAGCAATGTTCGGAGATTTTCCAGCTTCTTATCCACCATTCTTTTCAAAGCGACATAATCCGACTCGATTTCTCCTTGCTTTCTAGTGAGAGCAGATTTCAGCTTGATGACTTGCTGAGATACTGAATCTTTCGTTTTCGGAGTGACAAGTGCGTCTTCTGTAAATATGACATGATTATTATATCAGATACATGGTATACAAACCAAGAAGTGCATGATTTTCAACTATTTTCGGTTTATAGCTTTCCACTTCATCGGCCAATGCTTCCAACTTCTTAACCATGACTTTATTGAAGGTTTCGTCTTCTTTCGGCTCAATAGCATCAGCATACATCATCTTCTCACCAAGCCATTCGGATGTAGTATTAGACTCTTCGTCGTATTCGTAAAGTTTGATCATTCTTTCTAGGATGCCTCCTCTTTCATCAAACATTGCTTTCATACGACTCCAATTGTTCTCAATTTCATCCAGAATTGGTTGATGTTCAACAGAAACACTGCCTGTTACTATCTGAAACCTGGAAAATACACAATGAATGAAAAATAAATAGACCTCGTTTATATGCTTTCGACGGCTTTCGATCTCTTCAGAATCTTTCTCATATCGGCGATTCATCTTTTGTGCTATGAGCAAGGAATCCCAAATCGGTTCAACGCTGAGCGATCTGATTTTTCCTCGAATCCAGTCGTTTTGAGAATGAAGCTCTGACAATCTCTCGGAACTTTCGATACGGTTTTCAGTATCAGCAATTTTCTGCAGTACTTGCTCGCTAAAGTTTTCAAGAGCATTCTGAATTCCATCAAGAAGGCACTTCTGTTCATAGTCATCAGTTTCGGTTAGTCCGGCTCGCTTTTTCTCGATAGAATCCTTGTACGCATTTGCAGTAGAAACAAGATGTTTGTTGTTAGCAAGATAACGATGGAGATTCTGTTTGTGAGAAGGAAAATCGGTTCCATCGTCATCTTTCTGGAAAAAAAGAACTATTTTTCATGGGATGAATGCTTCTCTAACTCACCAAACTGTCTTCCATCCACTGATGAATTCTTTCTACAAACTTCTCCGTTTTTTCAGCCTCTCTTCTTGCATTACTCTGCTTGGTGAGTCTATCTTGTTCCACTTCGATTTGTTCCAATGTTTTCTTTGCACGAGTGAGTTCATCTTCCGCTATTATTTTCTCATCGTCGTTCAAGTTCAGAACTAGAATTTCGTTCAACAGCGAGTCAACTTGTTCTTTTAGTGGTTGAGAACTATCGCGCTTCTTTCTTCCTTCCTGCAAGCTCTGCCAAATCGTCTCTGTATGTTTTCTGATATCCCGACAGCTTTCAACAAAGTGAGCAGCATCGAGGAAATGTTTCAGTTGAGCCGTTCTCTCTTCAGGAGAACTTTCTAGGATACTCTTCATCGTAGACAGTTCTTCTAGCTGTTCGTTTGCGTTACTGCTTAAAAGTCGAAGCTGTTTTCTGTTTTGCTCAATCTTGTATTCGATAGTTTCGATTTGTTCAATCACAGATGCACATCGAACGGCTACACCCGTAAGCATTCTGAGCTCTGTTTCTGCGTCTTCCACTTTCAGTATATTGGCATCTTCATTCTTTTGGAGAACAGAGACCAAATGAGAAGCTTTCTGGTGAGTTTGATAAATAAGGATCTCAAGACTGATAGTTTCCATGCGAATCTTCAAGAGTTCATTACAAGCCTTCGACTTCTCTTTCGTTTGACTATACAGTGACTTGATTTTTTCAACTTCTTTCTCTATGTCTTCATCGGAACCATTTACGAGAAGTTTCTGAAATTCATTTTTAGGAAACTAGAACATTCAATTGAACAACCTCTGCGCTTGCTACGAACTGATCGACAACACTATCCCATGACTTGAAATCAAAGTTATTCGTCTCGATCCACATTGCTATTTCGTCGCAATCCACAGAATCTGACTGTTCCATTACTTGTAGATCTTCAACTTTTTCAGAACACCAGAAACGAATGTTGTCAGCTTCTTTAAGGAGAGTGTCCGACTCAGCAGCGAATTCCAAGTCGGATCTCCATTTCTGGATGTATTTTTGAAACGAATTGAACGTCTTTTCCACTTTCTCAACTTGATTCAGAAGCTCGGGATGATTTTGGAAATTCTCATTACTGTTGGGATCAGTCGCTTGTTCTTTGAGATCTTTGATACGTTGTTCAGTACTTTTTATTTCGATATCGATAGTTTTGCGATATTTCATAGCTTCTTCAACGTTCAAATTGGAGTACTTGTCGTGAATTTCTTGTTCTTTGTCTCTCATCCAATTATTCAGATGTTCAGCATTGTCGACGAACTTTTGAAGGCGTTCGTTATCGTCAAGCTCCCGGTGGATGGCATCAACGTATTGTTGGAAATCGTACCAACTATCCCGTACACTCTCAAAGTTCTCAGTATCAATTGATGAAGGTTCCGGAAATTGCTGATATGTGGCTGAAATCTCATTCCAGGTGAATGAGTATTTTCGAATCTCATCAAATATTTGTTTGGAAGGATGTTCGATGGATTTAGTTTTCGTCATCCAATCCAGAATCGATGAGCATTTTCGTCCGAAGGCAATAGATTCCAGTTCTTTCTGAACTTGTAGCTGCTTCAAATTGAGAAGTTGCAATAGGTACTCCCAGCGAGAGCGGACATCCGAAATTGTTTTCTGTAATAGAGAACGTCAGAGATAAAAATTTGCGGTCACCGCAAATACATTTTGCACTGTATTCACGATAGATATACTCACCTGAATATCTTCCGCAGCATAGTGACCATCTTCAAGAAGTGCGTCTGCTTCGCGTTCCAAGGATGGGACGGAATGCCGTTTACCATCGACTTCGCCACGTAACCTCCCAAGAATCTTTTGGGCACGAGCCAGATGTTCGGCATCGTGACGAAGATGGATGGATTCGGCGGTTTCAATCAACGAATCAACGATTTGTACGAAGTCACGAGAAGATCTGGAAATATTGATTGACATTTTTTTCAACATTCGATAATATACCGAAGAAAGAGCTGGAGCTTGCAAGACTGAAGTAGCAACTCTCGCTTATTAATAGCCTTATTCTCGAAATCGGCGAACTTTTGAAGAACATGAACACGACGACCCTAAACTTGAAATTCAGATAGAATTTGAGTTTTCCGTTCAAACGAACCGATATTTCACGAACGACTTCTTCGTTCGCAAACTCAGAACTCATATTTAGAGTTTATTAGATAGAAGAACGGTCTGTCTTCGCAGCTTTTGCTTTATTTGTGAGTGCCACACAAATTTTTTCAAAGACAGGCGCCTTGTATGTCGTATGTTCTGATGCAAAGCCCGCAACGCTCTTCACGCAAAAACGCACAGATCGCAGCGAGACCTGAAAAATTGAACATTTTGCACAAAGAAGTATTTATGCAACAAAGTGAAAAACGATTATCCGCTGGGTTGTAAAACGATAATTCCGACTCAAAACTTTCAATTATGTTTTAAAACATAAACAATTTAGGTAAGCACAATGAGCACAATATTATCATGATCAACTAACTAGGGAACTATCTGCACGGGATTCCAAGTTACACCTCGTGACCTATATCATAAGAAAGCCCATAAAATTCTGATTCGGAATATGTTTTCTGTTTTTGCGAAACGGCGGTGAGCTTCGAGAAAATTAGGTTACAAGACATTTTAGTGCTGTTTAAACCTGTTGATTTTTCATTTAAAATCGACGTGACGGTTTTCAATGCAAAATCAACAGGCTTAAACAGCACTAAAATGTCTTGTAACCTAATTTTCTCGAAGCTCACCGCCGTTTCGCAAAAACAGAAAATACATTCCGCTTCCAATTTTTAAAAAGAAGTTATCATCAACGGAATAATCTTTGAGGGTTTATTCATAGACTGACTTTCTGAACTAGGCGTATTTCGCCGAGTTTGATTATGATGTCTAAAAATGGAAATAGGTTACAAAAAGAAAAGCAGCGAAAAGCGAATTTTAACCCAAAAATTTCTACCCTAATGTGAACGCTACGCAGAAAACGGGCACCTTGGAAACATAATCATACTTTCCTCTTTTAGAAATAAATCAACACAATCAAATATAATTACAGACTTTTCAAAACCGTAAATATATCATGCAAAAATAAACAAGTTTATTCGTGGTCAATGGTACAGTGAAATAATTCATGGAATTTTTCCAATATTCAGTGCTTTAACACGTTCCCAAATAAACTATATCACTGCACTATCAACCAACAGAAAACAATTAACACAAATAATTAAAGGATTAATGATGCATCTTCTTTCTTACAACTCGTCGAATTCCAATTTCTTCTCAATCGTTCCGGCCAGTTCATTTCAAGTTAAAATACTTTCAAAGCAACGATAATCTTCAGAATTAGGTCGGAGAGATGTTAACCCTTGCTAATTTAGTTCCAACTTTAGGCTCTTGTTCATAGTTAACGAGTATAGCCAGGAAAGAAGCAACAACGCGATTTACCAGGTTCTTTTGTCAATCTGACGCTTACTTCAAATAAAGTTCCAATACAACTGCCGAACCAGGACTTAGCTCGTAACAAGGCACAAGAAATGTGACTTGCTGCGACAATGTACGCACATATTGTCAGTTGTATCGTACTCATTTGAAGCAGCCACCAAACTAACGAACCTACGGTCCACCTGTTGCTGTCATCATCACATACGCTCTCTACTCAAAAAGTATAAACTAGAGCAAAAGCAGTAGCTCAATTAACATGAGTCCCTATCACTAACTCAATCATTCCTACGACAGCTTGAAGCTAATTATGGCCCTCGTCCATTAACTCGTTACCGTTTATTATCCGCATTCAGAGTAATCGAAAAAACCAGAAAAGAAGCAATGCGATAATATACTAGGTCGGAGAGATTTTAACCCTTGCTAATTTAGTACTAACTTTAGACTCTTGTTCATAGTTAACGAGTATAGCCAGGAAAGAAGCAACAACGCGATTTACCAGGTTCTTTTGTCAATCTGACGCTTACTTCAAATAAAGTTTCAATACAACTGCCGAACCAGGACTTAGCTCGTAACAAGGCACAAGAAATGTGACTTGCTGCGACAATGTACGCACATATTGTCAGTTGTATCGTACTCATTTGAAGCAGCCACCAAACTAACGAACCTACGGTCCACCTGTTGCTGTCATCATCACATACGCTCTCTACTCAAAAAGTATAAACTAGAGCAAAAGCAGTAGCTCAATTAACATGAGTCCCTATCACTAACTCAATCATTCCTACGACAGCTTGAAGCTAATTATGGCCCTCGTCCATTAACTCGTTACCGTTTATTATCCGCATTCAGAGTAATCGAAAAAGCCAGGAAAGAAGCAATGCGATAATATACTAGGTCGGAGAGATTTTAACCCTTGCTAATTTAGTACTAACTTTAGACTCTTGTTCATAGTTAACGAGTATAGCCAGGAAAGAAGCAACAACGCGATTTACCAGGTTCTTTTGTCAATCTGACGCTTACTTCAAATAAAGTTTCAATACAACTGCCGAACCAGGACTTAGCTCGTAACAAGGCACAAGAAATGTGACTTGCTGCGACAATGTACGCACATATTGTCAGTTGTATCGTACTCATTTGAAGCAGCCACCAAACTAACGAACCTACGGTCCACCTGTTGCTGTCATCATCACATACGCTCTCTACTCAAAAAGTATAAACTAGAGCAAAAGCAGTAGCTCAATTAACATGAGTCCCTATCACTAACTCAATCATTCCTACGACAGCTTGAAGCTAATTATGGCCCTCGTCCATTAACTCGTTACCGTTTATTATCCGCATTCAGAGTAATCGAAAAAGCCAGGAAAGAAGCAACAACGCGATTTACCAGGTTCATCTGTCAATTCGACGCTTACATCAAATAAAGTTTCAATACAACTGACGAACCAGGACTCAGCTCGTAACAAGACACAAAAAATGCGACTTGTTGCGACAATGTACGCACATATTGTCAGTTGTATCGTACTTATTTGAAGCAGCCACCGAACTAACGAACCTACGGTCTACCTGTTGCTGTCATCATCACATAAGCAATTTTTTCAAAAAGTCTAAGTTCGGATGAAACGGTAAATAGCTAATTGGGCAATTTTAGTCTAGACCTAACCTATAAACTCACACACTGAACTTGTAACTGGAACGATCTGCTAAATGGATGTAGTCGTGTGCCAATCGATGTTGAACCTGAAGTCGGAAAAAATTGAGAGTGATTAGAGAGAGAGGGAGAGAGAGACTGACTGGTGTGGCATACGTGGAACTAACTATTTACAAAACTAATTAAACGGGGTAACACGTATTTTTATAAAAAATAAAAATAAAATTTTCACGCGAGAAAAAAAATGGGCCGGGATCTAAAAATGCGCGAAAAAATTCTCCTGGAAAAATAAAGAATGGAGAAATAAAGAATGGAGAAATAAAGAATATACAGATAAACGGAGGAAAAAGAGAAGCAAAATTGAAGAAAAGAGATTCCAGGAAAAAATAATAAATAGAGAACCATTGAAAAAAGAGAAAAAATAAGCATTGAAAAGCGAGAAAAAGAAGAATTGAAAAAAGAGAAAACTTGGAAAATTAGAAAGAAAAATCACAAAACTCGAAAGCATACAAACATATATTATTCACTTTGATGACGGTAGCGACCTCAATCCTTGTAGTGATTCGATTTGCTGTTTCCATAAGATCTGAAACAAGTAATTGAAAATTCGAAAGTTTCTTTTTTAAATAAATATCAAACTCTCAACTATTGTCGGAATTAGAAAAGTGCGACCTGCGGTGTATGCAGGCTCTGTGCAAAACACTCAATTTTTGTACTGAGTCTGCATTCGCCGAAGCCGCAGTTTTATAATTTCGACAATAATGTTACTGTCGATACAATAAAAACTGGGCAAGGGGCGGGGCTAAAGCGACACGCCCCTCTATGAAACGTGTGAGAGAAGACAAATGTGAACGTGTTTCAAAAAGGGGCGTGTCACTTTGCAACCTGCGGCGTATTCACCTAATATGTGCTATTTAAGCTTGCAGCTTCGAGATACCTACCGTATACAGACTGCAAAAAATACTATCTAACTTTCATTTTTACAGGTGTTTTTAGGGTAAAACAACTACGACGAACACAGTGGTGTTAAAATGCGAGCTGAGAAATTTTAAGTTCTCGAAATATTCAGATCACAATTTGAAAAAGTCCCTCATGATTGGTTAAAACGCGGGGAAAATGTGTGTGATTTGTATTTGACTCACTTTCCGTAGCGCAAGCATGACATCCGCACCTAGTCTCGATCGGACGATTTTGGCTTGAGCTTGTGGGACGTGAAGCTCATTGACTGTTTCTGGCAGATGAAATGTGTCATCAATTGAATCACTGAAATCACATAGTTTTATTCTGCATATAAAGAGTCAAGTTACAGGGTCGTGGAGAGCAGAATCGTGAGAAAAGTGTCGACAGTCATTTCTTCACTAATAAACATGGTTCCTTCTGCCTAAAATATGGAAACTAGAAAAACCGTTTTCCTAAATGCTTACCAAATAACCAACAGTAATCTTTTCTTTCCAAGACGATCGACATCTGGTCTCTTCTTGTACAACTTTCGCATCCTCTTCATCAAGCTCAAAGTTGTAAATGCACTTATTTCCAAACACTGGCATTCGAATAGGTTTAGAGAACTGAATCTTTCCTTTAACCCTAAAAAGAAAGAAATAACAAAATTGGATATAAATTTTATATGTTACCCAATCTGTCTAAGCATTTTTGATAGAACCTCCATTCGTTTTTCGGATTGAATTACGTTCACAAAAGCGAACTTGTTGCACGGCTTCATTCCTATTCCCTCCACTTTCTGTTCCTTTTCTGTTGTTCGATCAGGATACGTTTCACTGAGTGAGTGATTCGTTGATTGAGCCAACTTCCTTTTTCTACTTTTTGTTCCTATTTCTGCGGACTTGGTTTTGGAGTGACAAAGAATAGAAGGTGGTAATGGTTGGCATGATTCTTCCTAAAATTTAGATCATATCCTTTTAGTATTCAGAAAAATCTGCTTTGATTTCTTTTTCCCAAAAAAAACTTTCAAAAAAGTTTACAAGATAATTTGCCCCATGAGGAGTTGAACTCATGATGGGCAGACCTGGTACAGCGCCGCTACCGGCTGAGCTACGCTGGCGGAGAACCGTCTGCCGAGCGATGGCCTACATATAACCTCAAATCCTAACTATTTCTTTGTCTCCAATCTTACTTCATTCGGTGTTCTATAACCAGGGTACAACGAGTCCAGTGAGCTAGGAATGGGGTCCCTTTCTTCATCTGTTGTTCTTCTCTTATCCTTTGCTCCTGATTCGTGGTCTCTTCTGATATTTGCGTCAACTGACTCCTTCTCATTCGGAGCAGATCTGGCAACTTCTTCGGTTGGAGCAGGATGATTGATGAGCGAATCGAAAAATCCTTCTGGGATCGATTGAGTCTAAAATTAGTTTTTTTTGGGTTTAGACCAATTCTGGAGACATCATGCAAACCTCATGTGAAATGCTCTCTTTTGTGGATGAAGGCATTTTATGGATAGCTTGAGTCGATTTGTCAGGCAATGGACGATCATGTTTTGCAGTCACTTTTTTGGAATTAGAGCATTCTTCAACTTCCATTGGCACTGGATCCAGATGTCCGCCGCCATTGGAACCCGTTGGGAAATCTTTTGGAATCTGCAAATCATCTAGCTCCACATTTTTCTTAAAGTTGAAAAAATATTTTTTTAATCAAATAACCTCTTGTAATTTTGCATCTTTCTTTTCCTTCTTTGACATGGATACTTCTTGTGGATTGTTTTGAATGGGTTCCTGAGGAGTGACGGCTTCTGGCATCGAATCAGAGTCAGATGGTTCGTCAAAAATATGGAAAATATTATCCGTTTCGTTCTTCCCATCAGGTTTCTTCCATGTCGAACTGTACAAAATACAATCTCCAGATCCCTCTAAGTTTCGAACTTCATCTCCTAATCCCAATGATGGTACTGGTCCTCTCTTGGGCTTTGGGCTGTTTCGCATTCTCTGCAAAATTTTGGATTGGATTCAAATTTTGATGAAAGTATTGGAGGTACTATGATATTTTTAATCACCAGCTCTCTCTCCCTACTCCTCTTTCCCAAACATCCATTTTTTATTTGCAACCGCCCACTGTTGGCGAGTGTGTTCCGATGGCCTAGTGGTGCGCGCGCTTGGCTGTCAATCTGCTTTTGCGGGTTCGAATCCACCTTCTCTCAAAATTTTTGTTTTTGCATTTTTTGGGTTTTTATCGCTTTTTTTCACATATTACAGAGATTTTATATTTTCAGGTACTCATAGAAAGCTACCCAGGAATTTTGAAAATATCTCGATTTGATGATGTTTGTGATGGAAAAATCTCAAAAATCGAAAAATCTTATAATTATCGATATAGAATCACTGTAAAAATTGTAGAAAAAACTTGTTTATCCAAAGAATGCAAAAACACACAGTTTGAAAGGAGATGGGTTCGAACCCGCAAAAGCAGACTGCCAGCCAAGCGCGCGCACCACTAGGCCATCGGACCACAGACTTCAACAGTGAGCGGTGGCGGCTAAGAAATGGATGATCCCTTATCTCATTTCCGGTAAAATATATCAAAAAGTGGTCAACTGATAAAGTGTTGCTGATATTAGGATGCACAATTTATCAGTTGACAACTTTTTTATATCTTTCACAGGAACCGAGATAAGTTAGCTCAAAGTTTTAAGTTAGGGGGCCCTTCTATTACAGGTTTTACGGTATTATATTTTTATGTAGTTATTTTAAATTACCTTTCTCCTTTTCAACTGCTTATCATGAACTGCTCTAGCTTCTATCAGCATCTCCTCAACCATTTTCTTGGATTCCTCAGAGGTTGCTCGCTCCACAGTCACCGTTGCTTCACCATGGTTTTCCAGAACCTTCTCGATCTCATAACGAACACTACAAGAAACCGGCTCTCCATTTACTTCCAGAATCACATCTCCATTTTTCAAGGTTTCCTCTCCATTTTGAGAACATTGTAGTGAAACCAATGGGAACAGATCCGAATGTATAATTGACAAGCCTTGAGGAATTTCCGATATCGTGATAAGTTTGCAGAGGAAACCTTCTTGAGACTTAAAGGTTTCCAACCTTTTTGACAGTTGTTCTCTTGTTGGAGTAGTGTTTTTTTGCTTCTTACGGACAACTTGGATGTTATGGAGTGGTTCCATAAATCGACATAGCCTTGCCAAGTGATCTCGGCTCTGCACAATGACTCCATTGATTTTTCTGATCTGGTCTCCTGGTTTCAATCCATCGTAACGTCCACAACACAATACAAATAAATCCTCGTCGGTCGTGATGTCATATTTCTGATTGGCTGGAGGGGCGAGAAGGGACAAAGTCTCGTAGTCAGAGTGTGTAGCGGGGGTTGGCTCACAGACTGCGCATTGGACAATCTGAAAAATATTTGTATTCTCACTGAATCTGGAAAAATACATTTCAGCCAATTTTTGGAAACTAACAAGGGAATTCCAACACCTTGTAAACCCAGAATGGAAATTTCAGGATATAGCCTAACTAGATAGCTCTGAAAAATTCGAACACGCTCGCCCGTTTCAGCCAAGATATTTGAATTCTAAATTATAGTACTGAATTCACTTGCTTTGCATAATGCACCACACATTCCATCTCCCAATTCTCTACAAGAGAATAGGCAGCCTAACATCTAATTGCCTTTTCAACCCATTTCAAATGTTGCTCGCGTGGTGTCGCGGATGTGGTGTGGCGCAGCAGGCGCAAGTCGTTGGTTCGCACCTTCTTGTGGTTTTTGATTTTTTTTTCTTTTTTTTTCCGAGTTTCAAAAATATTTTGAAGGAATTTTGATCATTTGGTACTGAAACTGATATAACTCGGCTGAAAATGATGAGCAAATTCAAAAATTTTTAAATGTGATAGACTATTCTTAGCCTATCCTGAAATTTTTGTCAACAACTGATTTTGATTTTACAAGGTTTTGAAATCCCCTTGCAGAGGGTTTTCGTATGGAGTATTCTATTCTGGGCTGTAGAATTCTTTGAGAAGTCCTGAAATACCTTTTCAATAATTTGGGGCCTGCACACTTGGATTACGGCAGATCCTTCGAGCAGTGGCATCAAGGTGATTGATTCGTTGTTATCCAAGATAGCCCACATCGTTCCCTGAAAAATTAGTCTTGAATGAAAAATATATAATAGAGAGTTACTGTAGAACCTGTAATAGAAGCCCCCCCCCCCTATTAAGTTTGAGATCAATTATCTCGGCTCCTATAAGAGATATCAAAAATGTGTCAACTGATAAAATGTTGGTCGTATTATGATAAGCAATTTATCAGTTGACAACTTTTTTGTACCTTTCACAGAAAATGAGATATATGGACTCCCAGGTTGAATGTTTGGGTGATGTTCTATTACAGTTTTTACGGTGGCTTGTGAACCAGATATTTGATTTTTTTTAAATTATTACCCTTGCCCTCAGCTCTCCCCTCTCCATTTTTACATATGTTACAGTCATCTTGATCATCTCGCCAGCATTGACATAGTTGTTGAAGCATCTGAAATCATGAATCATTTGAGTTTATCAAAAATTAGAAAAAATCTCACTTGAATGTGCAGACTTCTGAGGAAAAATCGAACGCATTGCTTCTGGTGCCGAAACTCGAAATTGTCAACAACCCTATTCTGAGTATAGATTCCAAGGCCTCCTTTGTTACAATTGTCGATTCATCGGATTTTTGGATCATATGGCTCACTCTGAGATCAATCTCAGCTTGATTTGCTTTCTTAAATGTTATCCCATCCCGCAAAAAACAACGATCATAAAATTCCAATCCGTACTCTTTGAGGTATTCGTGGAGCACTTCTTCGCTGTTCTGAAAAATTTTGTTATCAGGTTTTTTTCTGACATTAAAAATTACCTTGGAAGGAAGCGAATTGAAGTGGTAGGCCATCGAGGATCGATAAATATTTTTTATTCTAGGTCTAGACCTGATATTTTGGGATTTTTTTCTTTTTTTTCTCTTTCAGTCGGTAACTGAAAATTTTCACGTTTTTGGAGTTCACGTTTTTATTCAAGAACGTGCGACAAAAAAGAACGTGAACGTGAACATGAGAGGAGAGGAAGAGTGGGGGAGGGAAACCCACACACATGTACGCCATCTTGACCATCTGCGTTAATGTAACCCGCGGTGTTGTGGTTAACGCGCTACGGTCTTGCCCACGAGATCGGGGGTTCGAGTCCCACAGGAGTCAAATCTTTTGGTTTCTTTTTGAAAGGAGTTCAAATGGGAGTTTGAATGTTGGTTGATGCTTTTTTCATCAGTTTGAATAGAATTTATCAAACAATTTTCAAAATCTCTAAATTGAGAACTTCCTCATCTCGGTTTCTCTTAAATATCACTTCAAGTTTTGACTTTCTCAAGTCCCGAATTTTTTTTGAATTCTAAACATTCAAAACCTTGAAAGTCGTAGTTTCTTAAATCCAGAAGTTCAGATACACAGAATTTTGAAAATTTGGAAGTTAGAGACTAAAAACTGTTGAAAATTTAGAAATTCAGAAATTCAGAAGTTCAGAAAAACTTGGTAATTTGAATTTGAAACACTTTTCTGAATTTCAAAGTTGATTAGTACTCGAGCATCCGATTTTTTTAATTCAGTAATTTCTTAACTTCCAAATGTCTTACTTTCTGGATTTCCCTATTTCTGACAATCTCGAAATTCAGTCTCTGACCTCTTATATCACTTCGAATCTTTTTTTCCCCCTACAGTAGGCCTTTCCATTTTGAATATTGCTATCTACAGTAACCCTTTTTATATTCCAATATTTTCCTCTACATTAATCCTTTCCATTTTTTGCCTCCTCATAATGTTGAGTAATTGTCTGCAATTGGAAACATGTTTACCGTAAAACCTGTATTAGAAGGGCCGGCCATTCTATTTTTCCAAGGCACCTCCGGGGGCCCTTCTATTACAGGGTTCCCTTCTATTTTTCCAAACACCGCTCACTCTCGGAGGGCTATCAAAGGGGCCCTTCTAATACAGGTTTTACGGTAAGTTTTTGGTCATTGATGAAATAGGACATTATAAACAGTTTATTCAAAGTTTGGTTTTCGAGAGAGGGAGAAGAATAGAATAAAGAAGACACTTTTTTTTCAAAACGTAGACTAAATGGAAACATCGGAAGAGATCGTAGTGAATGTGGTTAAGTGAGAAAAGAGAGAAAGCAATCAGCTGGAGATTTATACAGTCTGGCACATTGTGATGAATTCATGAATTGTTGCCTTTCCACGTCCTTGAGTATCCGCTTGCTGAATCAGAGCACATGCTTCTTTGACAGTGATATTAGTAGAAACCGTCTCGCTCCAAGCTACAACAAGCTCCTCGGCAGTGATCTGAATAGCTCTCGTACTTGATCAAACTTTATATAGAAACTCTCTCAAGAAGCCCTCTTCACATAATTCTTCAAGTATACACTCACCACTTTCTCTGGATTATGGTCAATTTTCGAGAGCATCAGTTCCACATCAGCTTTCACGGTGCTCAGCTGAAACTTTTGAAATTAAGGAAACCCTAAAAAAGGAAAGGAGAGTTCTACCTTAATTTTAGAAGTAACCGCTGCAAGAAATTCCTCAAAGTCAATTTGACCGTCTCCACTGACATCGCTACTTCTCATCACAGCTTGAACGACTTTTGGGGAGACGTCGATGCCGAGCTCATTGAGCATTTTAGCGACTTCCGAAGATGAAATAGTTCCCGATCCATCATCATCCATAAGTTGGAAGATTTTGAAAACCTGAAGTCAAAAAATGTTTTTGTTTAGGTACTCGACTTTCCGAGTTTCAAAGTTCTGTTTACGACTTTCGAATGTTTCCAATATAATTTAAGTCACACTTCTTCAGAAATCAAGAAACTCTTGTTTACCTTCTCAACTTCTTGCTTCGAGACTTCGTACCGTTTTGCCAACTCATCAATATTCTCACACTTGGCCTTGCATTTGTGCTTTTTGATCAACTTCTTTGCCACTTTATTCTCCATCAAAGCATCCCAAAATTGATTGTCTTTTGCCACAGGCATTTCAGAAACTTCGAACTTCTTTTTTTTTGGGGTCTTCTAGAATTCATATAATTTTATTTTCAAATTGAAATCAAGGATTCAGAATTCAGAAATCGAAAGAAAAATAGAAATATGAAGATGAGTGACCTTGGAGCAAGGATGAATGGAAGAAGCGAAGGATGAGAGGATAAAGGAGAGAAGAAAAAAAGAATGAAGTGAGGCGAGAAAAATTGAATTTGAATGAGCGCCTAAATCAAACAGGTGGGCGGAGTTTCGGAGCAAGACACATCCACAAATTGGATTCAAAAAAAAACGAAAAAAAGGAGGAGCAAAATGGGAGAATAGGAAAAGAAGAAGAAAAAAACGAAGAAGGAGAAGGAGACCGGAAACAGGTGTTTTTGTCGAAAATTGGAGATGGGAGACTTATTTAGAGTCTGGTAGAAAAAAATGGGAAAGAAAACAGGAAGTTTGAACCACTAAACTTCAAAAACTCTATGGTGTTCGATGGTCCTGAAGGAAAATGTTAAATTTTTGAATGTCACTGAATTCCAATGACAAATGTCTCGAAATTTCGTCTATATGAGCTTCTCGGGAGTTGAACTTGTGGAACGAAAATTCAAGGTAAAGCGCCAAACTGACTGAGCCACGCTGGCGAATCTAGAGCGTGCGCCGGACGGATGTATGTAGAGCAGGGATGTCCGGATTCCGGATTCCGGCTTCCGTGCTTTTTTTTTCATTCCAGATTCCGGATTCCGCGAAAAATATTTTTGTCCGGATTCCGTATTCCGTATTCCGATAAAAATATTTGTTCCTGATTTTTCAGAAAATGTGGTAACATGTATGAATTCACTTCCGTTTTTGAACTTCAGCAATTTAGAATGCAAAAATGAAGCACTGAAATGTGTTTTTAAACATTTTTTATGCCCATCGGAGACCTCAAAACTCCGAATTCTGTATTCCGGATTCCGGATTCCGGAAAAATTGATTCATTCCGGATTCCGTAAAATCTTTATTTGTCCGGATTCCGGATTCCTGACTCGATTTCTCAAAAAAGTCATTCCGGACATCTCTAGTGTAGACCTAGTCTCTAGTCTAGTACATCACTCGAGTGAACACTAATAGTAAGAATTGTACACCGTCAGGTCAGAATGCATACGGTAGCTCTAAAAAACTCCGAAAAATCTCAAATCCAACATCCTTCAAAAGTCTTTATTTTGTAATGGAATGAATTATAAAGGAACTACAAATATTTGGAATCGAATTCGAAAAACAAGAACAACTATAGACACAAAATGAACTACAAAAATTTTTTTAAATCTCATTTTTGAATTTTGAATAAGCATCCTCAAACTATGTCAAGAAAACCCAAAGCCTCTATGTAATTTGATACTCTTGAACATGAAAAATTTCTAGGTGAGTTTTCTGAGATTTCAAAAACTCCTCGTGACAAAGAAAACATGTTCAGAAGTACAAAAAGTTATTTTTGGAAACTCCAACTACCATTTCAGGAAATTTGAATAACAATCTGCTCCGCAAAAAGAGCTTGACATCATATGATCGATGGGTCTACGGGAACGTCCGAAAAAAAACTTGATGATGTTTTCGAGAGGGATTACGGTAGTTTTCCGTAATTTTGGGAATGTAGGTGTGGCTTGATTTTGAATTAAAAACAGCTCCCACAGAGTGGCGCATAACTACCTAGATTTGGAAAAACAGAAAATTTGAGCAACGCGTTGTGCTCAAGTTTGGAGTGCGGAAATTCAAAAAGTTCATCAGTAAACTGGCTAAGTTTCAAATTATTTTATCAACATTGAGCTGAGTTATCGCTTGTCAAAGTTGCTTCATCTTATAAAAATCGCTACGGCGTGCAAGACAAATTACGGTGTTCATCATTAGACAATCATAACAACACCTAGACTTGAGGAATTGCTTTGAGAAGTTTAGCAGTTTTGAATCAAACTTAAAATTATTTTTTCTACCAAGTTTTGTACTTCCAAGACACTCATATCTAAAGATTAACCTCTTTTTAAAACCCCGGGTCATTGTGCGGCATCCTGTATATGCTAGAAATACACAACTTGGCCCATACTCCGAGGGTACATCATGCTCAAGGGGTACATTGACTCAGAGGGTAGATAGTCTGAAAAGGTACATCTAGGTAGTAGATTAGCCTAGAGATTGGTATATCTGCGCTTAGATTGACCTAGATGTACCTCCTGATAGTGAAACAACTACCTAGATGTATATTTTTAGACTATGTATCCTCTGAGTCAATGTACCCCCTGAGCATGATGTACCCTTGATGTACCTATTTTGATGTAACCCGGAGTATGGGCCACAAAACTTTCATTAAAAAAAAAAAGTTCAAAGTATGTTCACACTTGAAGGTCTCTCCTCTCCGACCCTCCCAAAAAACGCTCTTCTTTTCTCGACCTCCAACAAAAACCACTCGCTCCAAAAGTCACCTAAAAGCTTTTTCATCTATCAATTTATATTCCGTTTCCTTCAAAAAAAGTGGGACCTCCTCTCTTTTCGAAAAAGTCACGGAATCGTCTAAAGTGTCTGACGGATTTGCATACCAGAAACCACGTTGGCAGACCATCAAAGTTCGGGTAATTTTCTTTTTTTCGGCTGGAGACTCAAAAAAGAAAAGAGACTAAATTGGTCATTTTCGTGAAAGGTAATTGGATTTGTGACAAAAGAAAAGGAAAAAGAAAACAACGAAGAAAAATAGGGGGACAGGTGAATAAGAGTTCGCAGGGGAGGCCTCTTCAGATGTTGTTCCAGATTTTTTTTCCAGTAATGAGAATCACTCCCCTTATTTATATAGTGGAGACCCACTCGTCACTTTATAGTTAGGAAATTGAAAGTGATGATATTGAATTGAGAATATGGAAAAATACCTAGTTGTATCATGAGTCAGTGTGTCCACCAAGACTACAATAATCCTCATACAAAATCCATTTTTTTCCTGATAACGAGAAATTCAGAAGGTTAATTTTAAAGGAAGAGAAAGGAAAGTACGGTAAGAAAATCAGAGATTACTGTAGTATACGGTAGTTCCAGCAACCACCAAAAGGACATATTCTGGTTTGATTTCAATGAGCATTGCGGCCGGAAATTCGAGGATGGGCTAAGCTTAGGTCCGGTAGCGAAATCCTCGAAGGAACATTATTTTCTAAACAAACTTTTAAAACAAAAATCCGAAAAATCGCAAGAAATATTAATATAACCATGAAACATATTTAAAAATCAAGAAAAATATTCCAGAAAATACCTACGAAAATACATGCTCCGTTAAGGAGTTCGCTACCGGACCTAAGCTCCGCCCACTCTCGAATTATAGCCCGCAATGAGCATTTAAATCAGACCAGAGACATAGTAGTCCTCTCCTGTCTCATTCAACAATTGAACGATTTACGTCATTCCTCCAGAAAGCAGAAATGCTAAAAATACTCCCAGAAGTTCACCTAATTATTCTTAGTATCTCAATTTTCCCATGATTGTTTTTTTGAAGGTTTTTGAAGTTCAGAAAAAGAATACAAAGTATCGGAGCACAAAGACCGTAGTCCAGATGATGTTAGAGGAAAAATGTGACTCAAAAAAAAACATCTTGAAAACTTTTCTAGTATGATTCCAAAAACGAATTACAGAACTACCATAAATTCTAGAAAACACTTCAAAAAGGAGCTTCACCTAGGATCAAAACTCTTCAGGGTTCTATAGAACTGACGTTTTGAGGGTACTCTCCCCACGCCCTCGTCCCAAACTCCGCCCCCTTTCCCTGCCTCCCCTAGAACTCCGCCCATTTTCAACGAATGTCTCCATTGTGAATAAATGCAAAATTTGCAAGTATAGAAGAAGAAGAGGAAAAGGAAGAAACTATCAATGTCAGGCACTTGAGATGTGGTAGAATAGGGTGAAAATGTGAGTGGGAGTTGAGTCGACAAGAAGAAAAAGAAGAAGAATTCCGAAGAAAAAATGGAACCAACCAGGGCGGAAAAATGGAGACAGGGGAGAAAAATGTAATTTGGTTCCGGTTCCCTCTCTCGTTTTTTTGCTATAACATCAAACTCCTGGATTGTTTTCAGACATATATTTTTTTCAGCAGAATCTTCTTTTCTTCCTCTTCCTCCTGAAATCCCAACCACAAAAAATTGTCTTCGCGCGCGGCACGTCTTCTTTTTCGTTTCCATTCGATTCCAGAATCACATTAATTTTATTTGCGCCATACGAAAATTTGAGAAATGTCTTCGCCGAGATGCGTCATCCGTCAACGACGACTCTGTCTGAACCCAATTATGTCTCCCACGAGAGGATACGGTAGTTTTTAGAGAGATCTTCTTCTTCTTTTCGGTTTTTTGTTTTGTTTGTTTTTGAAATATGTCGGGGAGTTGAGGAAAAGAAAAATCGAGTATTTCTCATGTTCGCATCCTTATGCATACATTCAAATTTGAAATATAGACTTACGAGAAAAAAGGAAAAAGAAACAATGTCTCGAGAGATTCGGGTACATTCTACGGACATTTGGATCGAGTGCGGTTTCATGGAAAGAGGCCAATTTTAAGTGGAACCAGATAGTTTTATTTTCTGAAGACGTGAAGACAAAATGAAAGAAAAAGTGCTCTTCTGACTAGTTACAGCACCATTACCTTAAAACCTCTAATAGAAGGGCACCCACACTGTCTCAATCATCTCAATTCCATTGAAAGATTATCTTTCAAAGATATCAATGAACTAGCATTAAAGTTTAAAAACTAGAATCTCAGAAAACACTTCAATACTCGAAACTCTAGTTTAAAACAGTTATATTCTGTACATGTCTACAGGATGGCGCATAACTACCCGGACTAAAGTATGTACGAGCATACAGTTAGACAAAAACGCGTTGTGCTCAAATTTGGAGTGCGGAATTCCAAATAGTTCATCAGTAAGCTGACCAAGTTTCAAGTTATCGGATCAACTTTGAACTGAGTTATCGCTTCTCAAAGTTGCTTCATCTTATGAAATCACAGTAAGAAACACTACGTCGTTCATCTTTGGACAATCATATCAATACCCAAACTGGAGGTATCGCTTTGAAAATTTCAGCAGTTTTGAAACAAATGTAAAACTATTTCTCTACCAATTGTTGTGGTTCCAATATACTTATGTCTAAAGATATACCCGTTTTTATCAATTTGGTGCCACCCTGTATTTCAGAGAATGTTCTATTTCGAAAAGTTCCTCTCATTTCTTTAATAAAGACGGAATCCCGATTTTCCTGATTACATGTTTGTATTTTGAACTCGTCTACCAAAAAACCTATACTCTGGATTACTTCCTTATATGTTCTATGAAATAAAAAGTGCCACTGGGCTTCTGAATACACCTATAATCATCTGTCCACCTGACTCATTCACCTCCCCTTTTCCAGACAAACTACGCAAGCTGATGACGTGAAAATGTCTTTTACATTTTACTATTCAAATGAAGGAAATAGTGAAAATTTTGTTTTGAACTGTGGTATCAGGGATAAGACCTGAATCTAAAGTAAACATCACACTTTAAAGTAATTAATGATCCTCTCAATCAATGGATCTCTCGACGTTCAAAATGGTGGTACCAGGCATGAGAACTGCTAAACTTGAGAACTTTTGAAAATGAGAATTCGTATTAATGAGAATTTTCTCTCACTTGTATAAGTACTCATTCTCCAACTTCTCATCCCTGGTACCATTATCTTGAACCTCGAGAAATCCATTGATTGAGTGGATCATTAATCACTTTAAATTGTGATGTTTACTTTAGATTCAGGTGGGATTTGATAAGATAAAAAGTGTTGACAACGACTCTGGAAGATCCAAACGACACAACTTGATTACTGACACCAGCCTTCAGGATTTGGGTTTATAGTTTAACCTTTGTATACACTTTCAAGAGAACAGCTTTTCAATACTCATTTCAAAACTCCCATTTCCCACTGCCTTCATTCATTTTTTCTCCTATTTTTTCTAATATCTTTTCAGAGAATCTTTTTTTGTGGCCGTCGAGGAGGGCACCAAAATGACAAATGGGTTTGACATGTGGTCGTAATAGCAATCATTCTTCGGGGATATTTTGAAGGAAACGGAACCTTTATTCTTTTTTTAATCGTAAATTCCCAAAAGAAAAAACTGATCATTAAACCTCAAAACATTGGAAAAAGTGTTCGAAATTGAAGAATTTGAAGGGAAAGAGAAGGGAAATGAGAATACTGGAAGCTTAATTTCCGTTGCTTGAACTTTTCATTCGAAAGTTTTTGAAGTTCCTCAAAAACTTTCGGATAACTTCTTGGGAAGCTTGGAGGAGCAAACAGAAGAGTGGTTTTCAAGAACTCAAAAACTGTCAAAACGAGTCAGAAGCAGAAGACGTGGAAAAAAAGAAAGGTGTTGGTGGAAGACATGATTGATTGGCAGAGATGATGAAAGGGTTAGACAGAAAAATGAGTTTTGTGGTATTCTTTGGACAAAAACAAAATAAAAAAAGATTTTGGAAAGGAAAGGGGGTTGGAAGTTTTGAAGGTTCTCCGTTCCAGGGGTACTGTAGCTTATGAGAGAGGGCTACTGACTATGAGAATTCTGGAGTTACGATGTTACGGTATTTTCCGAAAATTAGAATTGAATGGGAAAGGAGGATTGATAAAGTTTACAGGTGTGTTTAGTCAATGTTGTTTCTGGTGACCGAGATTACACTGATAAAAAGTAGTTTTCATGGGATGAAAGAACTTTGTCAAGCGATAACTCAGCTCAAAGTTTCTCAAATAATTTGAAACTTGACAAGTTTTCTGATGAAATATTTTAATTTTCGTACTCCAAATTTGAGCCCATAACAACTTTTTGCTTTAATTTTATGCTATTAAAAACGGATAATGCTCCCCCTGTATTTGAACAAAAATTGTAGGAACCGAAATAGAAAAAACCATAAAAACTGCTTCAGAGTTGATTGTCCTGGAAAATTTGACACTTTTTAGTAGTTTCAAGAAGATATCAATGTTCAACAAATTCAGAAACATTCTTATTCTCAAATTACGAAAAGATCCGAGAAGTGAGAAACTGCGAAACCACACCAAGTGCTAGAAATAACAGCTCTCCTCGTAACACTTGTGTATTTTCAGAGATGGAACGAAACGAACACCAACGCTTCGTGGCAGTTATAAATTTTGATTGATGACCCATCTTCTTCTTCGAAGAGTCAACAATAAAGAACAACGGGATGGCGGCGTGCGGACGAAACAAAAAGGCATTTTTGCAATGGAGGAAGAAAAAAGAAGATGAGGCTATTCTCATAGAGATTCTCAGTTTCTCCGCTACAACGACAGCTGACATTTGCTCGTTTTCTTGTCGCTTTGTTTGCCCAAGATCATCATTTTTCCAATGTCGCGGTTCTTGATGACCTACGGACTCGGCGGAAGAGGAGGTGGAGCTTCGTAGGAAGTTGTGGAGACGATTCTAATCCTGGGGAGGAAACAGAAGTGAATGACAAATGGACTTATGAGATGTTTCGTTTCAGGGGTTTATGTTCACTTTATGAAACAAAAGTGGGGAGAGAAACATTTCCAATTTACAATTTCGGTGGCGATGAAAAGCTACTAATGATAAAAGTGCAGGAGAATTTTTTTGACAGATGAACATTGGGTTGTAAGGGTGACTGGGACAGAGTTGAAGGAAATACACACAACGTTTTGTGGAGGAGGAGGAGATACGGAGGAAAAACGAGAAAAAATATTAGTGATAAAATCAACTCAAAAAGGAAAATCAACAAAATGAGAATAAATTATTGAGGTCTGGGGAAACGAAATTTAAGATAAAAAAGAAAATGATTATGCGAAAGCATCTTCACGATCAGCGCTTCCTGTTCCAAGTGGATCATCGAATGCCTGTAAAAAAGAAATTTCAACTAGAAAACTACATTTATGATTACCTTGAAATTGTGGAAGTGGACTGGACGATGATCTTCATGGTAATATTCTTTAGGATTAGAAAGACAGACGTCGAACTTCATGGCAGGCGACCAGCGTTGTCCTTGGAAATTGTAATTCCAGACTCCGTTGGATGGGACCATGAAGTACCCAAGGAAACGGTCTGATAGAAGCATCTGCACCTTTTCGTAATGGGTGGGCATGTATCCTTTTGGATTATTTCCCTTATCCGTATTGGCCTTGCCCCATTCGTATCCAGATGGAGTTAGCTTGTACGCGGTGAGAGAAACAGAACCAGGAGTGAAACTGCATGTAATCATCACAGTTTTTTCTCCGTCCCAAGTGATGTTATCGGTGAGAAGCTGAAAAATGAGATATGAATACAAATAAATGTGGCCGAATTCTCACCTTTGCATGAGTTGTTACGTCTTGTGGAGACAATTGTGGAAGCTCATTTGGCTGGGTATGCATCCATCCGAGTGGCTCGAAATCACGAAGCAGTTCGTGATCCGGAAGCTGCGTGGGTAGATTTACTTGCTGATGACTTCCTGTTTGTGGAACAAGAACAATGCAACGGATTTCCTTAACCTGCGGGTTGTCGGGCGGTGAGACTCCGTACATGAAACCAGCGATTTGGGTACGAAGATCGGAGATAGTGATGAACTTCTTGAGAATATTCTTTGGTAGGATGTAAGTGTAACCGGTATCTTTCACATCATCAGAGTTCACATAGATATGCTGAGTACGGAGATGAAGATTGGTCGAAGAGATGGCTCGAACTCTCCACTCAGTTCGACTGGCGAATGAAGCTGTTTCGTAGTTAGATGTTGTAGCCGTGATAATCTCATCTCCGTGCTTGTTCACAGTTCTTGTTGTTGTGGCAGTCACTTGACTTTGCTCTTTCGTCTGCTTTTCGATGTCAGCAATCTGTTGACGTTGCTGACTTGGTGCCGAAATTTCCATACCGAGAATAATATCTCTCACTTCGGACTGGGTCAACGAAGCAACATTGACATTGTTCTTCTTTCCGTAATCAGCCAGAATCATATCCTTCAACGCCAGCTCAACTTTGATCCAGTCTTCGTCAGAAAGTGTTGGCCAAATGTGATGAGGTTCCGTGATTGTGGTCTTGTCAGGTTTCAGAATCACTTTAGTCTTGTCTGGATTGATATGCATTCCACGCATGATCAGTACAACACGAGAGAACGCAGTGTATGACGAGATAGTCTTCAGCCAGTCATCGTACAAATTGAAGAGTACCATCTGGGGTTCGGTTGCCTTCAGAATCAAATCTCCAAACTTTTCAACTTTCATGATAGCTTGGAATGGAAGCATAAGCTCGGATCCCTTGATTACAATATTCGGGAAATCGAGAAGATGGACCTCCAGTGGATCGAGCATAGCTTTTCTGGTGACGATGATTTGACGTGGTTGTTCTTCAACTGGCAATGAGCGAATCAACGCAGCAACTTCTTCAGCAGTTTTCCATTTGGCCAATTGAGACAAACGTTTCTGACCAGCCCATACGGAAGTATGAATGATTTTCAGGAAAAGCTGTCCAGTACGTGGGTTGAAGATGAAAATAGCTCCGTTGATTGGCTTTGTTGTCAAGTTACCCTCGAAAGTCTTGTGAATGGTGACACGGTACACATTGGTATCATCGACGAACCAGATGATTTGGTTACTGAACAATTCTCCATAGTTCTGACTTGTCAAGTATGGCTCGGTAGGTTCAGACGAGTAGAGCTGCAATCCCTTGCGAATACGTTCACGAAGCACGTAGAAGGCTGGATTGGCTTTGATGATCTTAGCCATAGCTTGTCGAATCAGAGGTTTCATTCCAGGGAACCAGTTTCCATATGCCGAGTACAAATTGTACGCCAGGTCGATAGCGATGAGAACTCCGGTCGGTGATGGATAGATGGACATGTTGTCAGTGGTATAGTCAAGGAATTTGGCACGTGCATAACGTTCCACATCGTGAGAATCGTAATCTCCCCAACGGAGTTGAACATCAAGCCAGTACTTTTGCGTAGTGGTATTGTCCATAACATCCCTGAAAAAGACTTGATTAGTACGAATTTAGATATGCTTTCATAGTGGTACAAGTATCAGTTTACATTCTATTTTACTCACTTGCTATCTGCCATCAACGACGGTCTCGAAACATTCCACTTGTATTGAGCGAACAGAAGCACGTCGGCACAGGAACTGTTCATCTTATACGATTTTCTTGGGTGGATAGTTTCTTTCTGCACAGTTTGAATCTCAAGTGCATCGAGTTCTTGATCGAACACTTGACACAGATCCATAACTACCGACTCGTGAATCTTCTGCCACAAGTGAGCACGGAAGATTTGAATGAGTGAAATCTTCAGTGTTGGAATCTTTCCGTGCATGAAAATTCCTGTGAGATCCAGCTGTACTTGGAAACCGACGTAGACATTTGCACGGTTGATAGTTGGAGACCACCAGAGAGTGAAACGACGGTTCGGAATTTGGTTGAGACCAGACCGCTGAGCGTTGGTGAGCTTCTTGAATTTCATAGATTCTTCGAATCCAGAAGCACGTTCCCAGAACAGTCCTTCCCATGTCGGGAAATAGGTTCCCTGAAAAAAAGTTCAATGAATACAGAGTGAAAATAAGCAATTGTTTGTCAACTTACTCTGAATAATGTATGTTCGAGAATTCCTTCTACTCCTCCAAGAGCCTGAATCATGTCGGTTCTGTAGTTGTTCAAGTTCCACAGCTTTCCATCGTGTCTCTGATGAGTCCACCAGAATGGATTCTGCTTCAAAATTTGGTAGGCCTTGAATTCCGTTCTCACACGCCATCCCTTATCGTAGGCCAAAGTATGCCGATCTTTTTGGAACAGTGTATTGATTCTCGGAATTCCACGATCCCATGAATCGTCGAGGTCTTCCAACGTGAGTCTTCTGTTCTGAGCATTCGCTTCTTGTCTCTTCAACGCATATTCTGCCCAAACACGAACCGAGTCCACGAACTCAGCTTCCCATGGCTGAATGTATCTGTACAGATTTGGAATCAACTGGTCTTCGTCATGACTCATTCCCGAACGGAAGTGAGTGACACCTCCTGCTTCTGTTTGCTGCATCCATCTGAGATCTGACTGAGGAATCAGAACGTGTCCCATTGAGAGCATTCCAAGTCCTCCGATTTCTTTTGGTGTGTAGAAAACAACAGGTGGGAAACGGGAAGGCATTTTCGAGTTCAATCCAATCTTGATTCTTGTTTGAATCTTGTTCTCACATTTCACCAGCAGATCCAGAAGTTCTTGTGTGTTGACGACGGCTTCTCTGAAGTAGGTCATCAAACCGATGAGTGCAGTATTCCATTTGTTGACAATTTTCGTGAAGGTAGTTGATCCCGAAGACATCAAGATTTGTCGAATTCTGTTGTGGAACTTGGAAAGAGACTCTTCGTCGACCTTCAGGAAGCATTGAGCAGTTCTTTCCTTAGTAACCTCATTCTGAAGATTCCAAACACCATCCCGATGAACGAATTCTTCATTTGCGGTACGACATTTTGGAAGAATGCGACATTCGAATCCGGACATATCGAACAGCATGTTCGGGTTGTCCTTACTGTAGACAGATACAAATGAATTCTCCCATTCGACGGTTGTGATGGAACGAGGCAAACGATTCTGAAAAATTAATTATTTGTAATGATAATGTACACCTTCCAAGTAGACCTAACCGTTCAATTGAATCGGTGGATCTGTTCACGAGGTGGATAATCGCTTTTTTCCTTTTGTTTTCGAGGATCTATCAACGATTAACCATCAATGATTACTCGCCTTCTTATACCTCGTTTTTGGAAGTAAGAGGATAGTTCATGCAAAATGTCTTACCTTGATGTCCCAGAACACGGCTCTTCCCAAGTTCACATCATGTTTCATCAACCGCATTCGTGCATCTCTTGGCCAACACTTCTTGTTATTGTATCCAACAATATTCTCGTTATTTGGATCTGGATGCTCTGTTAGATAACGTTGAATCAAGTCACGAGCTTCGTCAGCACTGAAGCGGAACATAATCCATACTCGGTCAATGTAACGGCAATAAAGACGAATTGGATGACCGATTTCGGTGGCGACGTCTTGGAATTGTAGGAACTCGTTCGGGCATTGTGGTGGTCCAGCAATTTCTGAAGCACGTCGAAGACCGAGGACAAGAAGATCGAGAACTAATCCATAGAATTGGACAATGAACGAAGCAAATTGAAGACCACGGATGATACCGAAGGAATTTGTGTGGTTCATATCCTTGTAGTTGATAAGAACGTTGTTCTTGGATGTCATGTAATCAGCAATATTGTGATCCACGATCAGTCTCAGAAGTCTGTTTAGCAACGTCAAATCCATCTTCTCAGCTATTTTCTCCAACTTCGTCTCCATTATAACGTTACATTCTCCTTCACTGGTCTCCCACACGTCTTGAAGATTATTGAGTCCTTGACACCACTTGTAGGTGAGCAATGGTGGTGGTTCTGTGTCACCCGGCTTGACCCACGATGGGAATAGTCTTCTCTTATCAGCTTCATACCAAAGGTACTGATCGAGGTAGGCATCCGTAACCTTCTCCAATGGCTCAATATCATAAACGGGAATCAGATGAGTGTAGAGATCCATGAACTCAATTCCAACTTCTTTGAATGCACGTTGCGTGAGCATGTGTCTCTTGATACGAGACAGAGCTTCGTGAGGATTGTCATATGCCTGCTCAATCAAGGCCAACTCTTCTCTTTGTGACTGGTTCAAACGATTTTTGACACTGTAACTTTCCTTCAGTCTTTCCAAAGCTAGAATCAACAGCTTAGTATCGTGTTTGTAGGAAAGCGGTGGGAATGGAATAGGAGAGAATCGTCGTGACTCCAGCCAATGGACTGTCGTTGTATAAATCGCAACAGCTTCTTCGGCCGAGATGTATGGACCATCCTTGAGATAGTTGTGTTGTCTTTCCTGTTCGGATTTCAAATACAATCTCGTCAATCGTCCCAAGTTCTTCTTGCACACAGTCTTATCGACAGTAGCTCCTCGTCTAACACGTTCTCTGTTGTAATGGGCAGAGTTTGTCCACCAATCCGCCTTCGCCTTCACATATCGAAGAATCATATTTTCAACAGGTGTCGGTAGTCCAGGAACTTTCCAAGGAATGTTAGCTTTCCAGCAACGCCACGCTTCGGAGAGATGTTGAAGAATAACACGAGCCTTGTTTTGCTTGATTCCATCTGGCATCATATCCAAAATGTCGTGCATAACTGCGGCACTGAAAAGAAAAACTTTACAAACGATGTTCATTAAAAAAAATTCTTACCGAAGCTCAAGATCGAAGTGAGACTCGACTCTCTGCTTGGTGACTGTCTTGGCAACACCCTTTGAATGTCTACCTTCGAACTGTCGAGAAAGGAGATTACCAAGCCATCTTTCCAAAAGCGGCGTGATTCCTCGGAGGAAGAACAACCAAACTCTCCATCCAGGTGCCCAGAAACCACATCCGGGACCTTTGCCGACTGGTCCAGTGTTGAAACGATAGTAGATCAAATGCTTCAGATCTTTGCACATTCTCACTTGTCTCATAAGTTTGTACTTGTAACGATACATTCCTGTCAGCTGACCAACGTGTGCAAAAATGTATTGGAGTCCATCAGCTAACTGGTAGGCATCCACATTGTTCAACCGATACTGGACATGAGCATCTACAACTAGCTTCGTGAGACGCAAGATTTCTCTGCACAAATGGAAAGCGTTTCCGAATCGAGATTTCTTTCTTTCCTTCGTGGTCAACGTTTTGACTGGCTTCAGATTGAAATTGTAGTCGAGATGAAGATAGTTGAGATTCTTTCGGTGAATGAGAAGATTGAGCATGTTGTAACCTTGACGGAGAACTTGCAATCCTGCTTCCACCCAATCGAGAGTCGTAGTTTGGAAGAACTTCGTAGCTTTGAATGAACGGAACAAATAACGACGTTTTTGAGGCTTTGGCGGGCGATGCTTGAGTGCATTGAGAACAAAGACTTTGAGAAGCTTCTGATAAGACACACGCACCTTTACGGGCATTCCTGAAAAACGAAAAATTAGGTTAAAACAAAATTTTGTAAGACGAACCGGCGGGGCAATGTTCTCGGTACCATGACTTCACTAATGGAACATCCACAGCTCTTCTGGTTCTTCCGGATCGCAAGTTGAATGGACGTGGAGCCCAAAGAAGTGCTAAACCATTTGCCGTGTTATCAGAATAAAGAGGAACGTCTTCAAAAATTGGTCTGACGTCTTCTGGGAGTGCCCAATCATCGTCTTCTTCTCCTTCTGGCAAATTTTCCTCTGTCTGAAAATATTCTCATTTTTTTGTCTCCCAGGTAAAAATCTAGAAAAAATTGACTATTAAATTCTTCTCGCCTTTCAAGGAAATTATATGGCGAATTTCGGCTACTGAAGACTTGAAAGTTCACAGAATCCAGCTTATAAACTCGCTATTATTCTTCGGTTGAAGAAGAAACTTACAGCTTTCAGATTACTCAAAACAATCGGATTGATCAATGGATCATAGTAGAATGCTGGTAAATCAGGATCTTCAGTTTTGATGAACACAACGGACGGTGTGTGGTACCAAGAAACTTGAACCGGCAGAGAGCTGATCAAATTGTTGTACATGAATGGGAAAGCAATTCTGTATTCTGTTCGGATAGGAGCACGAATGATTACTTTATTGATGTCGTTGAATTCATTCCAATCTTCATCCCTAAAAATGCATTTTGTCTGTCAATACTTCAGATAGTCAACTTACGTGTGCAAATCTTTCACCAATGGCTCGAATTTCGGACCTCCGGGGATGGCCACATTGAGAGCTTTGGCAGTGAAGAAACTCTTCATGTCGAATAAATAAAAATAATTATCATCTACTAAATCGGTCAGTAACTGATTAGCAAGACGATAGAGAGTTGACATTTGAGGAATACTGAATGCCCATTTCCTGTATGTCGGTCCATTCACAAAACGAGTGGTAGCTAACGGTTTATGATCATAGAACCACTCAGCAACGGCACCATCTTCTTCCGGATCAAGCTCCATCTGAATTGGCTCCAACGGCTCCACATCAAGAATATTGTCAGCATAATCAAGCGGTGGTTCTTCATCATCGAATGGAGGGAACCTCATCCGTTTGAAATGCCGACGATCACGCTTTTCTCTTCTCATCATGATCCACATTGTTCCCCATTGAGCCATGTAAACTGGTTCGATAACTCGAGGAATGTCGTTTACAAACGTAATAGCTCCAGTGATGTGATATAAAACTTTCACATCTCGGATTTGCTCCCAAGGCATCGGCATGTTTTCTAGAAGTTTCAGTACTGCGTGTGGCATATACTTGAGAGCTCCAAGATAAACTCTTTTATCGTGACGATATTTGCGAGAAGTCATATCTCCATGATCTCTGATAACTTTTCTAACATGCTCAGGTGGCATCTCTTCCTTTTGTGTGTCAGCCATTCCAAACTTCTTCTTCTCTGAATACCGTTTTCCTTGCAGTTGCTTCCATTTTCGCGATTTTTCCTCCAGTATCGAATCTGGGATCGCATGAGGCTCAGTCTGAGGCGGACCACCGTGATCGGCCATCCCTGAAAATTGAAAATATCATCATCTAAATATCTACTTAAATTGAAGACAGACCAGATTAGGCTGTTCACATTGTAATATTGGAATACGGTTATTATTCGAAGAAAATCATACACAAAAAAGTTCAAAAGACATTCCAAGTCTCTTATTATTGCTATTCCTACAAAATTGAGATGATGTGATCAACAAAAACCAAGAAAACTATGTTTTTGAAGCAAAAGACACTTTTTCGAAAAGAAAAACATTCAAATTTGCCACCCACTAAACAACGCGCACTACTGGAGTGTCGTACTAAGATGAGCAGGTTAGCGGGGATTACTGTGCCCGGCAGTTCAAACAATGTATTTAGACACTGCGCCGGCGCAGCGTTCCAATCGATTGCCCCGCCTCTTTCCCAGCAGCCGTTTGTGTTCGCCGCCAGCGTTGGTGTTTAGGTTGCCAAAAGGAAATTATTGATTTTTCATCGGGTCCGCCGTCGCTCGGTATACCTCTCTATGTTTTGCGAATACATTCGTAGTTATTTTCTTGTGTGCGGTATATCGAAGCTGTGAATACGATCATGTGACATTGCTGAGTGTTACACTTTTCATTATCTAGGCTTTAATCCGCAGGGAAACTTCAATTAAGCCGTTTGAAAACTTCAACTTGTTGATGAAAACACTTTTATCGATACATTTGTTTTCGAATTTTCGTATTTCTAATTGCGAAATCATTTTGTTTCGTTTTCTTTTCGAAAATCGCTATACTATTTAACATCTTGTTTTCGTTTTCAGAAGATTCTCTACTGTGACTACAACTCATTAAATTGTTATTAGTTTCTGCTATAAATGTCTTCTCGAACTTCATGGCCAGTATTGGATCTTAACCGTTCCAATTGTTCTCGAGGTGAGTAAAATTTAGAACATCAAAAGAAGTTTATTAGACCGTTATTTTGAAAAAATAAACAATTATTCATATGATTTAGAAAAAGAAAAATATTCATTGATTGTTGTCTAATGATTATTGTCTTTCTTATTTTCAGCCGATGAACTACCTCCACAACCGCGTCGATTAGAAGTTGTTTCCAAACAAGCCACACGAGTCACTGCCCTATCTACAAAACTTGAATGGAAAATTGAACAGTTCGAAAAGCTTATGAAATTGGTGAAAAATGGATCAAACTTGATTTCAAGAATGTTTAGTGTACCTGATGCACCAACAGTGTGTTGGGAACTCCATGTCTATCCGAATGGAAAACGAGATGAGGATATGAATCATGTATCGTTCTTTTTGAGACAAGTTGGATTAGCTGTAAGTTTCATTTATAAATAGTAATTTTTACTATAGATCCTGATATCTTGAATTTGCATTTTCGAACTAATATTCCGAAAAATACGGAATGAAATTCGGACCGGAATATTTTTGTTTTTTTTTTGTTCGGAATTAGAGCTTTTTGGACTACGATTTGTCAAAGGCGCAGTTTCGGAGTCTGTTTATCAATTTTTCGCGATTTTGTGATTTGAAAATGGAACTTCTACTTCAATATTTTAAGTGTTTGAATTTAAAAGATTCGAAATTTCGTAATTGTGAAAATCTAATGCTCCGAAAATCGGAAAACTCGGAATTCTCGACATTCCGAAACATTTCGAAAAGGCCGGTCCGAACATCTCTGCTGATGAATGGATGAAATTTATGCGACGACAATTATTGTGGGGGTTTTTAATACGCTGTTTCTGATCGAACACAAATTAAAATTCAAAAATTCGAAAAATTATAATGTTCAATTTATCGAGGTTCAGGTTGTATTCAATCAGTATGAGCACAATTGAAAATCCTAAAATAAAGGAAAAATGTTAAATACAGTTTGTTTGTTTTTTTTTCAATATCCGGCCAAACCTTTCTAGTTTCGTGAACGGAAAGATAGATCAAAATCAAAAACATTTTCCTGAACTCTTATTACAAAAAGTCAATTTCCAGCGTGGAGAAGAGCCGATCATGACCGAATTTCAAATATATGCTCTTGATGCAAATAATCAACGAGTGAGTGTATGCAGGGATACAAAGGACTTCACCAATCAACAAGGGCGTGGAAAATTTCAAGTTACTCGAGACAAGATGACAGGCGCGCTACGCTCGGACGGAACTCTTTTTCTGATTTGTGAAGTTGAATATTTTCCACCTGGATCGAAAATCTCCGTTGAACCGGTAATGGAAGAAGATGTATCAACAGAAGAGCCAGAGGATCTACCTGAAGTAGTTGTTCGTTCCAACAACCGACAAATGTGGGAAGAAGAACTTTTTACCGATTGTGTTATCCACATTGGAAGCAAGAACATCAAAGCACATCGATGCATACTTGGTCAAAACTCGCCAGTTTTTAAAAGCATGTTTTCGTCACCTACTATGCTGGAAGCACAGAACGGGGAAATTCATATGCAAGATGCGAAATACGATTCTGTACGAGCAATGGTAGAATTCATGTATACTGGTGCCACAGAATCACTGGACCAAGGGAACATTGACGAAATTTTGGCTATAGGTAGGTATTTTTGTTTACAGCAATGATATTGTCATACGAATAGTGTGTTTGCCATGTTTTTTAATCACTTTATTTTTCAGCTGATAAATACGAAGTTCTGATGCTCAAAGAACAATGTGAACGTCTTATCGCTCAAACGATCAATCTGAAAAATGTCACTCAAATAGCCATGTTCTCGGACACCTACACAGCGGATTATTTGAAGTCCGCTGTAATTCGATTCCTGATGACCCATCATCGAGTAGTCATCAAAACTCAAGATTGGATAAATCTGAAGAAAAGCAGACACGAATTGGCTAATGAGTTACTGGAAGCAGTGCTGACGACGGACCAAGACGATGATGATGCATCCATGTCTGCTAGCCAGATCTCGTCGCCACCATCACGGAAACGTGTTCGTCGCAGTGCGAAGTAGTTACGATCTTTAATGAAGTACGCATCCCAGTTGTATACCATCCCATGTTGTAATTTTCTTTGCGTCATGTATAGTTTTAGGAATTTTCTCCATCTCTGTCATTCTTTCGGGTATTTACAAATTTTTAGCTATTGAACCTACCTTTTTAGTCACATCAATACTCGTGAGTTATGCCCTTCATAATATTTAATCATGTCATCATTGCCTGTTTTTTCTGTCTGCCAACTCGATAATACCTACCTTCTGATGTTTCATTTTTCTCTGAATGTTTTTTTTTGCTTACAAGGGAACCACAACACCTCGTCAATTTGGATTTTGATGAAACTTTCAGGATAGGTAAAGGATAGCCTATCTAGACACTTCTGAAAATTTTAGAATCCGCTGGTGAGTTTCAGCCGAGTTATATCAGTTTCAGTACCAAAAATCGCATTTTCAGTGCAAAAATAGCGATTTTCAGTGGCGATTTTCTCCGCTCCTAGGAGGTTCCTGAACATGAAATTTGTTGTGTTATGCTTAGAAACCGATGAAATTTTATATTTCAAACGTTTCTTCGAAAAAAATTTTTTGAAAAAATTTGAGAATTTTGTCCACCATTTGGGTGGGAGATTTTATCCAACTTTTGTCTTTTGGAAAAAAAATCTTCGAAAAATAGTGATTATCGCTCGAAAATATTATGATACGACTAATAGATAATCTATTCCTTGATCTCACATTCTTCATTATTAAGCCATGGTCCGTATAGGCCCCAAGACAACGCTTAAAACTACTACATTCCAGTGATTGAAAACTAAAAAATTTTTTTTGGATTTTTTGAAAAAAAATTTTTTTCCAAACTTTGTATCTACTCTCTTGAACCAATAAAAACTTGAAACATACAGCAGAAGGATCGTTTGATGTGGCATAATCAGAAAAAAAAACAAAAAAAAAGTAAAAACCACAAGAGGGTTCGAACCAACACCTTGTGCCTACTGGCGCCACACACATCCCCGACACCACCCTGCCGACATTTCCACCATGTCCAAGAGGCGGTTAGATAGTCGGACCTCTCTAAACTTTTCTTGTGGTATTTCGGTGATGGAGTGTGTGGTAAAGCATGCAAATCAACGGAATTCAGTACTAAAACTTCGGACTGAAATAACTCGGCTGAAACTGGCGGGCGGATCCTAAAATTTTGAGGGGTGTCTAGATAGGCTATTCTTAACATATCCTGAAAATTTCATCAAAATCCAAATTGACGAGGTGTTGTGGTTCCCTTGTTAGGTAGAATCGTTTTTGCATTACAGAATTTCTCTGTGTTTTATATAGTCTCTCATTTGTCTATGTCCATCAAATTCGGTGTCTTTTTTTTCACATAATAAAAATGTGGGCTCTTTTTATGAGTTTCAGCATTTTCACAATGTATTGGAAATCAAACCATGTTTATGTTTCTAACCATGTCCCCCGAAGTGATCATCAAACTAACCATCTGTCCTCTTCTCTAGAAATCATGGATTGGAAAATTACAATTTTAACCTATAATCTGGCCATGAGACCGTCGTATCCAGAAGCAGTTCATAATTTTCTGAATGGGAATGTCGATGAGCATACTCATTTGGTGGCAATCGGATTGCAGGAAGTGGCTCATGCAGAGACAATAGGAGGAGCTATGATCACATGGGCTCAAAGCATTGCAGCATGGATGAACAAGAATACAAGGATGGTGTTGTTAGCGAAAACTTTTCAAGCAACGAATCAAGTTTTGATTTTTGGGAGAAAGCAACTCATCGGACAGGTGAAGAAGATTTAATTGAAAAACTATATTAACAAATGGGAATTTAATTCAAGATTAAACGAATTGACTACCGTTTCCAAAGGAATACAATGCGCGGTTTAACAGGACATAAAGGATCAATTGGTGTTCGTCTCCAACTGACAAGCCCTTACTCGATTGTATTTGTGGATAGTCATTTTGTTCATGGACCTGAAAACAATAGCAAAAGGATCGAGCAGTACCATACTAACAGGATTTGCTCTTTTCCAGAAGATAAGAGTGTGAGGTATGGGGGTTTTCGATGAATTCCGGGAAACTTTTTTCCGGATTCAGTAAGATTTTATTTGTCCAGTTTTCGAATTCCAGATTCCGAGAAATTTTATTTGTTTCGGATTCCCGATTCCGTGTTTTTTTCGTTCCGGATTCCGCGAGAAAATATTCAATTCCGGATTCCGTTTCTCAAAAATGTCATTCCGGCCATCTGAGTTCGTACTTTTATTGAACAAAAAATTATTTCAACCCAGAAAATCATTAGAAAAGTTAAGAAAACATTCTTTATTGAATTATTCAAGTAGGTTAGTTTCGTTTCTTGGCACGACCAGTTTGGCGAGAAGTGGTTGGCTGTTTGCGAGCAGAAGATTGGGAGCGAGAACGGGAACGAGAGCGGGAATTGCTCTTATCTCTTTTTCTGAAATGACACATTTTTTGGAAAGTCAGAATTTAGATACACAAACCTCGATGCTGCAGTTTTCTTAGTCTCCTTGTTCATTCCCAATTCCTCGCGAAGCTTAAATTGAGAACGAGTGACTGCACCTTCAGTACGAAGAACAGGAGTTGTTGTGAATCCTCTGATCCAGTCTCCTTTTGGCGCAGTGGTTTTCTTCGTGCGTTTTCCAGTTGCAGTAGTTTTTGCTGACGTTGTTGGAACATCTTTCTGAGATCTGCTAGTGGATCGGCTACGGCGACTGGTGCTCTTGCTGCTGCTTCTTCTTTTCGGAGCTTTGGCGTCGGACTTCATTTTTCTTTGGCGAGTAGATTGTACTGTTAAGTTTTTCGTACTGATTAGAACTGTTCAAAAGTCATGAATTTCCAGCACAGGATTGCATTGGCAATTTTCATTGAGCCAAGGAAGTCACGTTTGAATCTTCATAGAATTCCGTATTTTTTCTAGTTGAAGCCCCCGTGCACTTTCAGTTCGATTATCTAGGTTCCTATGAAAGGTATCAAAAGGAGGTCAACGGACAAAATGCGTATCACATTATCAAGAATGTTTATCAACTACTTTTCGATATCTTTTTTAACAACCGAGATAATTAAGCTCAAAAATAGGATCGGGCTTCTATTGGAAATCATATGGTAGTAGCAATTACTGATAGTGACACTGGCTGTTCAGCTAACTATTAACACGATCAAGCTTAAGTCCAATCACTTTTCAGAGCCGCGTTCTGGTTTGGAGACTTCAATTTCCGAGTAGAGGAAGATTTGGACACTGTTATAGGGAAGATTAAAAACGGAACTCATCTTGAGCTTCTTGGTAGTTATTCAAATCAATTTCTCTTCAACAAATCAGTTTTCAGACAGTAGAGAACAATTGAAAAGAGCTATCATCGAGCGTGACGCATTCATTGGATTCCACGAGCAGCCCATAACGTTCGAACCAACGTATCGAATGATAGTGGGAACAACAGAACCAGATGGGAAGAGAGTACCTTCTTGGACGGATAGAGTACTGTATAAAGGGGATGGAATCACGGAGCTGTCATACTGTAATAACAAAAGAGCAGTTGCCAGTGACCATTTGCCTGTCATCGCTTCTTTCAAAGTTGCTGTAAGTGGAATTTAATTTTAGAATTAACTTCCAAGAATTTGATTTTCAGGCCACTGTAGCTCCCAAACCTCAATGGGAAGTCGTATTTGAGCATCTTCCTACGTGGTACAGATCAATCCCATTGGTTGGAAGATTCCAAGTCAACTCTCAGTTCTACAAAGAAAATGGAAGCTATCGAGATTGGATTGGTGTATTTCCGGTGGGTACTAGTCAACTTATATGATTTTACATATTCTTCAAATATCTCAGGCTACCATCGACGACTGTACCACTGCTATTCATTGGATCTACGCTGCAACATGCTTCGAGCAAATCATCGAAGGCGAAAAGTTTCTGGCGTGTGAATTCGCGGATATCCCAATTGGAAACTATCGTCTTGGATATTTTGCCTCTCACCTGAACTGTCTTGTCGGACTATCGAAGGTTTTCCAAATAGTGGATCAACCATAAATTTATCTTTTAATACTTATTTTGTTTTTTTCTTGTCTTATCAGGCTTTATTTACTTGCCAAACACTCTTAAAATTCCATTGTGATATTATTAGTCTTCCAAAGTAGTGTCCGGTTTTTTTGTGCCACATATTATTCAGATAATAAAGATTTGATTTTTTTTTGTTTTTTCTTTCGCATGATTATGAAGCAGAAGACTATGAACATTTAAATTTTGCAAAATAGAAATTTGGAGAATCTGAAAATTTGGTTTTCCAGTTCCAAAGACATCAACATTTTGACAAAGAATGTGTAAACAGTCACATGCAGATTTTTTGCCCTTTTTTTGAATCATAGACTTCATAGTGCGTTTTCATTTGATTCACTAAAATCTCGCTTCTCTTTGCACCCGAAATCATTCTAGACTCGCAGTCTGAATAAGTAATTTTTGATCTCATGGCTGCGCGCCTCGCCATTTCCCGTGAAAGGTCGGCTGCTTCAATCTACTCTAGTATATAAGCAAATTCAGTTTTCTCTCATTCTGCGGTCCGGAGTTGATGGGTTATTATATGCCGAGATTTTTAATCTCAATTATTATGGAAGCTCATCCTGCTCGCAGGTCGAGAAAAAACGATAACAAATTTCAAACAAAAATTCCAAAAAAATCAAAACAACGCGTTCTTACATCAGAACAACCCCCGTTCTTCGGAACAACTTCCCATCAACACCAACTTGACCGCACTTTTTGCTGTTTTTTGAGACTTTTTTTAGATAATCGGAAACCTTCTTCTTTGCTACAACTTCAAGCCACACGGTGAATTGCCGCCAATCAAAGAAGTTGCCGTTCACTATGGCCATGCTATGCGATGTCTACGACACGGAGTTCATAAAAATCTGAATTCATTATTTTAAGAATAAATCATACAATATTTTTTCAATCAAAAACCTAGTTTTTATCATAGTCCGGTTAATAATGTTTGCCTTTCATACTCCTTGTCACAAATTTTCTCCATTTGCTAAAAGACGGGAGTTATACCAATTTTTAAATCTTCAACCGCCGTTTCTACGCTTTTCGGCAATCCCGCCTTTTCAGTGCTATTTGGAACTTTTTTGATTTCAAGAGGCACATCTTATCTGGGCGAAATTGTGCAAAATAGTTGTTCACTATAGGAACACATCTTTTTGGTATCCCTGGAAGCTAATGGTATTTTGACAAAACGGTATGGTTTTCCAGACTTCTAAACTTGACTACCGTATTTGGTCTCATAGAAGTTCACCTACTTTGAGCTCAATTATCTCGGTTAACTTAAAAGATATCAAAAAAATTTCGATTGATAAATTGTTTATCAGGATATCATCAATATTTTATCAGTTGACAGATTTTTGATATCTCTCATAGGAATCGAGATAATTCAGCTCGAAAATACAGTACTTCCAACTGACATAAATTAAAAATAAAATCAGGTGGAGCAGTACAGTAGTTACTGTAGTATTATGAGCTGTTCAAAAGTTAAAAAAATCGAGTTCCTGAGAAACAAATCACCAATAAACGTTTTACTCTATTCCCCAACAACAGCATGTTTTGTTCACATGCTCTCCAGTCTCTCTTCCCCTGCAAAACCTAGTCCCCGGGCTCCCGGCCATCACGTGTATAGTGCATTTGTCCCTTCCCCTCTGCGTTATTGATTCAATGGTGTACCAGAGCGTCTCCAAGTGCACCACTAATTATAATTGAAGAAGAAGAATCTATAAGAATCAATAGAGTCTATAGCCTATAGATTTTTGAGTTGTTGTGGACATTCTCCAGAAGTGCTTTATCAGATTCAGATCCACAATTAAACCACAAAAAATCATCTGCAAATTCTTATTATCTTCCTTGCTAATCTCAATCAAATTACCTTAAAACCCCTGACTATGTCCCTTCTGTCCCTTTTCTGTCTGCGTATCTTCTTTCTCTTCTTCTCGTGCTGCTATCCTCATGTGACTATTACCATCTGGTTTTTCTTTTCAGATCAATAATAATCGTCAAAAATGGAAGCTGATTATTTGAGTTACAAAAAGTTTCTTAAATTCTTCTCGACTCGTATGGTACAAACTTTGATTCAGGTTAGAAAAAAGTCCCTTCTCCAAGAATTTTTTCTCAAAAATCAATTTCAGGCAAGACTCGGCGACGAAATCGAATCAAAATGTTCGCCATACTCAAAGAATACATTAGATTGGTTCAATGTGCGAGTCGATGAAGTCGGAGAAATCAGTGCATATATCAAATCGAATATCAAAAACTATCCGCCAGTCAGTAAATTGACTCTGGAATTCTTTTTATATACTCCAAGTGGACAATGTCTTCCGGTGGAAGCATGGACTTTAACAGTGACAGAAGGATCTGAGGATAGTGGTAGAACGGAACTTTATCATGAAATGAGCACTCTTCTCCGGTCGGTAATAGTCTCTGCCAGAATGACACCAATGCATCGATTGTATGTTAAAAAACAGAATCAGGAAAGCTTTGTTATCATGTTCAGAGTGAGTTTTTAAAATTTTGATCTCTAATGGTTTAGTTATAATTTTCAGGTTTTCGAAAACGATGTTTCATCTGATATGGGAAAAGGAAAAAAGACCAGGAAAATTGGAGAGTTGACTTCAAAGTTTGGAACAATCAGTTTGGATCTTCATTATCGAACTTCAATGCATTTTGAGGAACCTGAAATCGCTCCAATAATGTAAATTAGGCCTTTTCCAACCATATAATTCCCGAATTTCTTACAGACCACCAGAAAATGAGGAAGAAATGGAAGATGGAGAGAAAACGGTTGTGGATGAAACCACTCTACAAACTAGACCTGTCTCTGAAGCTGTTCCAATTCAAGATATGAAAAAAAGAAAAGCGAGTGGAAGTGTAGAATCTGCTACCAGCGGAGGGAGCTCTACTTCTCGAGAAGCTGCTCCTCGTTTCATTCTCGGACAATCGACGTCTAGTGAAGATTCTCGTCATTCTGATATTGGGAATTCGATGGAAGAAGATCATAAACCATCACTCGCTGATCTTCGCAATCATTCATTCCCATTTGTAAATCTTCTGCAATCTGCCTACAATCCAGCAAATGGAACTAAAAAGAATTCGTCTTCCACCAGTCTCAGTAAGGATTTTTGTTAATATTTTCAGAATCAGATTTCTATCTTTTCAGACTCCCCAAAACCTGAAGATGTACCACCACCAAGCGTCGAGAAAGTTGCTGAAAGTTTCCGTGCCGCAAAAATCGACGAAGTGGTTTTAGAGGAGGACGAAGAAGAAGAGTTGCCAATTGATTCCATGGAGCTCAGTGAAGATTCTTTTGTACATGTAAGAAAATATTCAAATATTCAATCCGCAATAAAATAATTTCAGTTCAATCAAATATCGGAATTCGGTGGTGCTCCAAGTCTTGGAAACGAACTGGGAGACTATTTGAAACAGTTGAAACTTGCCCCTGATATGTCAACTCCAGGTGATATTGACATTTGTAATATGGATCTGAAATCGGAGGTTGGTTTTTTTTAAATTTATCTGAAAATTATTTTTTTTTTTAAATTTCAGCTCGAGAAAGTGATGGCACAATCCGCCAACTTTGACCACTTCTTAAAGCATGTCAATTCATTCTCCGACGAGTAGCTTGATGTTCTTTTTGTTGTAATTACTTGTAATTCATGTACACTTTTCATGTTTAAACTTTTTCTGAACATATGACTGTACATTTTTGTCTTTTACACTATTTCCCTTTTGTTTTTTTTGCAAATTTCGAGTGAATATATGAATTTAAACTTTATACAATTTATACATTTTTCATTCATTTATCGAGTACATCTTCCATTTCTGCATTGTTCCGAAGTCTTGCAGCATGCATTTCCACATTGGTCCCTTGTCACTGGGCAGTTCTAGAAAAACGATTCGAGTTTCATAGGTTAAACTTTCAATGGGGGATTCGATCAAAAGGTTTTTTTTACTTCGCAAAAGTTCAGGAAAAATCCGAAATTCTTGAAAACTTTGTCGAAAAGTGTCGGGGAAGCAGTACTGTAGTTACTGTATCTCTTTGACAAGGACTGACCGTGCATTTTCTAAAGCGTTTTCAGGTATTTCGAATTTTCTCTGAATTTTTTTCGAAGTAATGTGTTGAAAATACCTGACTTTGGGAAAATTTTAACGCAAAAAAAAATCTTTAAAAATCCTGTGCTCCCTTCTTTAAAAACGTACGGATAGTCTTGGGAAACATCTATTACGAAGGCACGTTTGATCGGAATTACAGCACTCGTAGGCTGAACATTGTGATGTTTGTAAACTGCATCTTGACGAAGAGTCTGAAGCAAAAAAACGAAAATTCCAAAGATCCATCTTTTGAACAAAACCTTTGGAATAAGTTGGGGCTGGAGTGCTTGCTGGTTTCTTTTTTCCAAAAGAGAAAATTGAGGAAAAAATGTTGTTTGAGGCGACAGAATCAACGGAAGCAATCAAAATAAAAACCAGGAAAGTTGCGAGAATTATTTTCATCCTGTATTGATGTTTTTGAAAATAGATAAGGATATAAAAGAGAAATAGAGAAATCTGAGCAAGAAGGAAGCGAATGTCAGGTGATAAGAGATTAGATGAGATATCTTTTGAATATCTCTCGTCGTGTCAAGACCAATTGGCTACTCGTTATACGAGTTCCGGATTTCTTTTTTTCCAAAATGAGTTCGGATGAAGCAAGGTGTATCTTAATTGATTTTGAAACCCAAAATTGGACATTTGAAAAATTTAATTTTAAGATTTTAGAAAATACTTTCTCTGTTTTTTCTACAGTAATCTACAGTGTTGTGCAGAATACAACTTCGCTTCACGGAAGACGAAAAACGGAAAATCGAGTAATTGAAATTGGACATTTTAAATTTTACAATACGGCAGATTAAAATTTTTACATCAGTTTTGAAATTAAAAGATTCCGCATAAAGAGTTTCGAAAAAATTAAACAGAACAACGCTAGTAATCTAGAAATTCAAAAGTCTGCATACAAAAGTCTGCCCTCCATCTTAAAAATTTCTAGAATTCTGCTTCAAATTTGTATACATCTAAATTTCCTTACAAACTTGAAAAACGAAGTCTATTCAAATTAAATCTAAATCTGAAATTTTTAGAAATAATTCTGACCTATCTTATTTGTAAAACGAATACAATTACTACAGGAAATGACAAATTTTATAGCTTGATAAGAAGAATTTTTCAGGTCTAGCTTTTTGTTCAAATGGCAGATGATTCATAATGTGGGTTTTTGACACGAAGAGAATGTTTTAAAACTTTGAGTACTTGAGCAAACAGAGTTTTTGCTTTTTTATGTGCGATGCTTTTATTTTGGTTCATACTTTGAATATAAGAATAAAGAGGCATATAAGGAGGAGATAAAAGAAAAAGAAATACTTGGAAATAGAATAAATCGGAAAACTGTTTGAGTGTTTTCTATTCATGATGATGATGGTGATGATGATGATTCTGACCGTCGTTCGTCGCTTCAAGTGCCATGTTTATGGAAGCTGGTGCACGTGTATTCGCATTCTTTTTGAAGATCTCTCTCGCTTCTTTGTTGCCATCCGCTTCAAGAATGTTGACACAGAGACGGTCACGTTTGATTAGGTCACTGGTGATCCGTGCGATCTGCAATAAATGAGCAATGATGTTTGTTTGGAAACTTTTACAGTTCTCATATTTGCTTAATGATGTGTTTGAGAAAACTAGATTTGAAACTTTCGATTCTATCTAGGTCAACTTACGTGAAGTGGAAGACTCTGTCCCGGCTCAACAGTTGCATAAACTGGTGTCACTCGATACATGTTGTTATCACTGCAAGTGATTTTCACAGCTATCCGATCTGAAATTATTAGACTTTATAATAATCCAACATTAAAGAACTCACTGTCGGAGTGATTCATGAGAGTATGAGTTGAGAGTCCTCCTTCAACCGAGAAGCGAGCGACACGGGGAATTACAGTAACCCCTGCGGCGATATGACAGCAACATGTGCATCCTGGCTGACGTTCGGATCTGGAACTCTTTTGGTTAGAAGAGTTTATTAGCCCTATAGTTGCAATTATTTTACCTAAAACTGTCTAAAGCGGATCGAGGTCGATCGACACCGAAACTTGGGAGGAGATAAGTTGGTTTAGAATTATAGATATTCATTGGAAATGGAACAAGAGATTTGTTGGAGAAGAAATGGAGGATAGGAGACAAAATAAGAGGTCTCTCAATTCAGTTTGTCGCCGACAATTTAACACAAAATTGCTCGCCGAGCTCTGGTCTTTTCCTCTTGGCATCCGGAGTATGTGGAGAGGAAAAGCTCCGAAGATGTTTATAAAAGTAACAACGAGGAAAAATAGGTTTAATTGACGATGTCGTATTACATCATAAAAACTGGTCTACTATTGTGCCAGGTGTTCGACTATTAGAGATGAAAGTGGCTCAGTAAAAAAAAATATAGCACCACTCATGTCAGTATTTCCTGTTCTATAAAAACACGAGCTCAGAAACTGAGAGATTATGGAATTCGTCCAGGGCTAGACCATTTTCAGGAGTCTGGAACTTGGTTGTCAAGTTTCCGATCACCTTGAAAATTTTGAAGGCTTTAAAACAGAAGGCTTTAGAAAACCCTAGATTGGAAACTTTGAGTTCACAGAATTTTTCGAAAATTTTTAGTTTTTCAGCTAATTGTCGATTTCTGAAAGACACCCCTCTCTCGCCCGTTCTTGTACTGAGAACATGCAAAAAAAGTGTCCTCCAGATAGGCAAATCGCTGAAAAATTAGGAATTTTCAAAAATTCTGTAATTGGCATGTTTTTAATCTATGTTTGATTTACACCCTCCAAAATTTACAAATCGAAAACTTGACAGCCAAGCTTCAGAATGCTATAAATGGTTAAAATGACCGAAAACCAACTAAAATATTTGTTTTTGTATATCTTATTGAACAGTACTGTATGAGTCCAGATCGTTGTGTTAAATTGTGATCTTACCTTCCCGAACTCCTGCTCGACCTGGCCGATCTCATTAGATACTCCATATCCGATAGTGCGATTGCTGCAACACCACTTTATATGTGGATTCCCTCAGCTTCTAACTTACCAATCATTGGTTCGGGAGTACTAATTTGCTGTGGTTGTGTCTGTTGTTGTCTTCCAGTTTGTCTTCCAGGAGTCAATCTTGCTGTTCCGAATGGACGCATCGCAGCTGAACTGGATGAAGCCATAGACGAAGAACGAATGTCTTTGAAGTTCTGAAACACAAAAATGGGAATTGAGGCGAACAAAAGTGGATGAGGAGGAGAAGGGAAAGAGGGTGGATGGAGATTCTGTTGATGACACTTCTATGGAAACGTCACGTTTCATAAAGAAGAGCTTCGCGGAAAGAGGTCAATGGTGTTTCTATTGGAGATTCTTCTTTTTTGGATGAATGGCGTTTTGATGTGCTTTTGTGACACTTTGCAATGTATACAACTACTTTTTCCCTGACTCTTTGCCAAAGCCAGGAGCTGAAGGAAAAACAAATAAAAAATTCTGTTGGAACAGAGTCCATAATTTATCAAGTGAGGATTATGATCTGATTTAATTCTAGATTCTGAACGCAACCTAGACCTTACCTAGTTAATATAAACACTCTGGAAGGTGCAAAGAGAGAAAACTATGTGGTTCAGAGCCTTCTACAAACGGAAAGGTTGACTTCACTTGGAAAGTTCATTAAACCGCAGAGAAACTCGAAAAGAAGTGCTTCGAATGTTCGGATCCGGAAATTGCTGGCGTTTGAAAAAGACAGGCACAAGGGCGTTTTGTGGGCCGAAAAATGGCGAATAGGTGGGGGAGGAAACGACGGGAAACTTGGAGGCTCAATTAAAGTACGACGTAGAAAAAAAGAGAAAAAAGAAGAAGAAGTTGATTTGCTTCTTTGGAAGATGTTTGGAATTTCAGTGTGTAATAACTCTAAAGTTTTAGTACTCGGAAGTAATTAAAAGTTCGAAAGTTTGGGTTGGACTCAAAAAAGTTGGAGTTGAAAAGAAACATTTTTTGACCATTCAAAAATTTTGGCAAACAAAAAACCGAAAACAAACAACACCTTGAAATCTGGATAGCTGAAGAGCTTGAACAGATACCGTAAACCCTGTATTAGAAGGGCCAGCCTTTCTATTTTTCCAAAGTATTTCCGGAGGGCCCTTCTATTACAGGGACCGTTCAATTAGAGGGGTCCCTTCTATTTTTCCGGTCATTTTTCCCGAAAAAATTTCATCGAAAAATTTCACGAATTTTCTTTCAAAAATCATGAAAATCTGTCAATTTTACCAAAATTAATCAAGTTTTTGAGCAAAAAATAGTGTTTCAACAGATTTCTATTAAATTTTAGAATTCCCGGAATATTTTTCACTGAAAATGTTCGGAAATTTTTTAATTTCATGACATATTTTGAAGGGGGTCCTCCTTTACAAGGGGCCTTCTATTGCGAGGGCCCTCCTATTACAGGGGGCCCTTCTGTTTTTCCTAACCCCTCTGGGGGGGCCCTTCTATTACAGTGACCCTTCTATTAAAGGGCCCTTCTTATGCAGGTTTTACGATACTTGATTTTTTTACACTACCGTTGAACTTGTAATATACAAGAATCCCAAATTCCAACTTTGAGCTAATTTATCTCGGTTCCTGTTGAAGATATGATAAAGTTGTCAACTGATATATTGGTTGCCATAATATCACACACAGTTTTCCAGTTGAAATATTTGTTGTATTTCTTATAGGAGCCGAGATAATTAGGCTGAAACTTGACAGTGTGGGTTCTTCTATAGCAGGATTTAAGGTATAAGGGTTGTGGTGACCAAGAATCTCAGAAACCTAACTTTGCATAACCTCCTATAAGAAGAAATATGTCAAAATCAGAAATTGTTTGAAAAGTTGAAAACTCAGTTACCACGAGAGTGCTCAAAAAAAAGAAAGTTTTGTGCTCATCGAACATCATCATTTATAGTTGAGAGGACTTCGCGAGAGCGCAAAAAACGAAGAGAGAAGTACGAGAAGTAAAGGAAAAGATGAAGAGGAGCAGTACTTCATAATAGACATAATATAATTGCTCAGCGGCTCGAAAAATGACGGGACAACGATGAAAATACATGGAAGGAAGCAGAAAAAGAGAATGAATGAATTGTTGTGTGTACTACTTCTCTATTATGAGTCAAACACTGTTAGTGGAGGCGGTGGTTACTTCGAATTTTCAAAAAAAAAGAAAACCTTTTGAAATTATGCACAAGGGTGTTGTGAATGAGATATGAGCGAAGGCGGAAGGAAAATCTAATCAAAAGGAGAAGAGAAAAAAGAAGGATCTCTAAGATATCGCTCGTTTTATTTCATTTTTATGTTCTCTATAAGAAATTCAGATGGAATAAAAATGCACTTTCGTGTCAGAAAGTGTGAGAGAGAGAGAGAGAGAGAGAGAGAGAGAGAGAGAGAGAGAGAGAGAGAGAGAGAGAGAGAGAGAGAGAGAGAGAGAGAGAGAGAGAGAGAGAGAGAAAATTTACAAAATCCTAGACCTGAATATAAAATGTCAAACTAGAGTCGAAGATTAATTCTATAAGATCCGAGATTTTAAAGCTAGAACCTTTTTGATTAGTTCCGGTTGGACAAAACTACTTTTTCTGAATATGTGACGGCCTAAATTCGACACAGGAATAGAAAAAGTATGTGCTCTGTCACGTGAAACAAGAATTCCCAGGAGAAATCGAAAAAAAAGAGCAAGAGCTGTTTTCTCTCTCGTTTGTGGCCAACTTTATCAATTGAGACAACCCAATGAGCCGGATGCACAAAAACTCTTTTTCTTCTCTTTTTCTTTCTTTTTCTATCAGGTATCTTCTGGACAAAGAGAGTGAAGAACAGATGTTAAATCAATTTTACCTGAAAACAAAAAATAAATGAAACCCATTAAAATTTAATGAAAGGTAAGCGAAAAGAAAACGAATTTGAAAAGAAAAACAATTAGACAATGGATGGATTTTCTTTCATCAAAATAACAAACTACAAAACTAGTAGTCTTCTTTCTAATCCACTTTTTCGAAAGAAATCAGAAACCAAAGAAATTGAAGTTTTCTTTTCTGAAGGAAGTTTCGGAAGTATAATTGAGGTTGTTAATCGAATTGAGTCGTCGACTCCATTTCTTTTTTTCTTCTGGGAACCAGAAAACAATATTTGTTTTGAAAATAAGGAGAACTATGGAAATATGGGATCTGGAGGTTTTTCATAAAAACTACCGTAAGACCTGTAATAGGAGGACCCCCACACTGTCAAGTTTGAACTAATTTATCTTGGCTCCTATCAGAGGTATCAAAAATGTGCCAATTGATAAAACGTTAGTGATATTATGATATACAATTTACCAGTTGACTATTTTTCCATATCGTTTGGAATAACCAAGATAAATTGGATCAAAATTAAAAGTTGTGTGCCTTTTTATTACAGGTTTTACGGTAGTTAGAATCACTGATTGAGCAGTAACCCAAAAATTCGAACATTTTTCGAAGAAGTCTGAAACTCTAAACTCACTTTCGCCAACATCCTCAACCGATGTTCAGTGCGAGACGGACGAGTTGTAGTCGTCGAGAAGACGTTGTTGTCCTCGTCAATGTTATGAATTGGGCAGTTTGTGATATCTTCCAATGCGACGTGTTCAGCCATTCTTGCTGAAGAAATCATTGGAATACTCAAAGAAGAAGGAATACGGTAGATTCGAAACATGATTTGAAGAAAACAGCAACACAGACTGGGATATATGTAATGTAGATGTTTTCAGAGGAAGTGAACCAGTTTTCGCATGAATTCACATTTTTTAGTTTTGAGATGAACGGGAGGAAATGTTGAGATGTATGTCTGTTGTTCAGGAAAAATAACAAGTTCATTATACTGGATAAGAGGAGTAATGGTTTTCGATCATCAAGAATTATGTTTTTACAGAAAAATGGAGCTGTGGAAGAAGAACGGCGGTGGCCGAAGGTCCCACAACAACAACTACCGTAACTTATTTTTTGGATTTTTTATCTTGACCAGCCTGTTTGCCGCGCCTCTGGCGCTTCAAACAGCTGGAAATAACCTTTTTCTTTTACTCTTCGTCGCTTCGCGACTCACTCTTCTTAAAGGTCACGTGAATCAATATTTTATTTTCCAGCTTTTAAAAATTTGCGGACAGAGAAACAGAGAGACGCAACTTCATTTATTTATTATAAGAATGATTTTAGTTCATTTTCAGTCAACTTTTCACGGGAAACTAGCAGAAAACTCGGCAAACGAACAGTGTAATACGAGAAAATAAATAGGGAAAATACAAATATTTATAGGTTACTGTAGTTGTCCTTCGGCTACAGCTCTAATTTTTGTAGCATAACAACATCAGGGTTTTATATAAAAAGTACATAAATGTTCAACTAAGATTCTTATTGTTAGGTTTACACTTTTTACTTCCTCAAAACCAAAATTTCCGGAAAGAAACACATTTTCAATGCGTAGTATGGACTTGTTTCAGACACAAAGAATGGGATTAGAATTATGAATAAAAATACTTGTATCCCGTTTTTAGTTATTCATGAATTCAAGAATTCAGAAGGCGAAAGAAGGAAGACGTGACAAATAAACGAGGGAAAAAGTCGTCGTGCTGTTTGTGAAGATTCAGTCAAGGGAAAAGAGCAAATTTCGAATTGTGAATTTGAGAGTAGAAAGAGAGAAGGAGGACTCCTTGCGATACTAAAATAGGGGGCAAAGGGATATCAGATTTTGGAAAAGAAAAAAACTCGAGTGCTTGGTCAAGCAAAGAAAAGGGAAACGAGGGGTCAAATGATTAAGGTGAATGAGAAAACGAACATTTATCTGACTCCATCATTTGTTTTCTTGTTCTTTGATTCTTTTGAAAACGAATCCGAGAATTTCGGGACTAGGAAAACTTGGTAATTCAGTTATAGAAGGAAGAAATTGTACAAATAATAGTTGGGGCGAGCAAGCAAGTCAGGGATTATCCGTTTGGAATCTTTGGTTGACAGAATTTGGAGTCGCAGGAAGATTTTTGGAGGAAATTTTGCAAAAACAAGTCCTTAAAATAGAACTGGAATATTTTTTCCACATTTTGAAAAATTCGAAATTTTCGGATTTTCGAATTTCTGACTGATATGAAATTGTTTTGAACCAGCAAGCTGGTGCGCTTTCGGCGCGATTTAATCTAGTTTTTACTGGCTCGTCGCTTCACTCCTAGTCTATTCTTAAAGGGTCACGTAAATCTATATTAATTTTCAAGCTTTTCAAAAGTCGACAGAGTGACATCGGTACGGACAGACGCCTCTAGCGTTTTATTAATAAGGAAGATATTTGAAGTTTTCTAAATATCAGATATTCAAAATATCAGAACTTCCGTATTCCAGAATCTTGAAATTTATGAACTTCAGAATCTTAGAATCTCAGAATCTCAGAATTTCGGAATTTCAGAATCTCAGAATCTCAGAATCTCAGAATCTCAGAATCTCAGAATTTCAGAGCTTCGGAATTTCGGATTTTCAGAATTCCAGAATTCCAGAGTCTCAGAATCTCAGAATCTCAGAATCTCAGAATCTCAGAATTTCGGAATTTCAGAATCTCAGAATCTCAGAATCTCAGAATTTCAGAGCTTCGGAATTTCGGAATTTCAGGATTCCAGAATTTTAGATTTTCAGAATTCCAGAATTCCAGAGTCTCAGAATGTCAGAATCTCAGAATCTCAGAATCTCAGAATCTCAGAATCTCAGAATCTCAGAATCTCAGAATCTCAGAATCTCAGAATCTCAGAATCTCAGAATCTCAGAATCTCAGAATCTCAGAATCTCAGAATCTCAGAATCTCAGAATCTCAGAATCTCAGAATCTCAGAATCTCAGAATCTCAGAATCTCAGAATCTCAGAATCTCAGAATCTCAGAATCTCAGAATCTCAGAATCTCAGAATCTCAGAATCTCAGAATTTCGGAATTTCAGAATCTCAGAATCTCAGAATCTCAGAATTTCAGAGCTTCGGAATTTCGGAATTTCAGGATTCCAGAATTTTAGATTTTCAGAATTCCAGAATTCCAGAGTCTCAGAATGTCAGAATCTCAGAATCTCAGAATCTCAGAATCTCAGAATCTCAGAATCTCAGAATCTCAGAATCTCAGAATCTCAGAATCTCAGAATCTCAGAATCTCAGAATCTCAGAATCTCAGAATCTCAGAATCTCAGAATCTCAGAATCTCAGAATCTCAGAATCTCAGAATCTCAGAATCTCAGAATCTCAGAATCTCAGAATCTCAGAATTCCAGAATTCCAGAATCTCAAAAGTTCAGACAGAAAGATAGAAATACGTAAATTCAGAATATAAGAATTTTGAAAATTCTAACAAATGCAAAAATTCGGACATTCCAGAAATTCGTTTGTAATACAAATGGAACGAGACAGAACTTTTGAAGTTCTGAAGATTGAATTCCCAACTTTTTGAAAAGTAAAAAATGTCGTCGGCAAAGATCAAACTATTTTTTTGATAACCAAAAGCTGAAAAAAATGTTGAGAGGGACTCCGACCAAATATTTTTATTGCTTTAAAATGTTGAAAAAGTTATGCTTCCTTGCGAAAAAGTTAAAAAAAAAATCTGAAATCCCCGAAAAAAATTGAAAGAAGATGGCGAATAGGGACGAGGATTTGAGTTCCCTCGCAGCTAGGTCTCTCGCTGCGCGGGAATTCAAATCTTCGTCCCTATTAGCCACATTTTCAGAAAAATTTTCACTTTCGATGGCGTTTTTGATTCCGGATAAAAAATTTCGGAATAACATGGGAAAATACATAATTTTTCTGATTTCCCTTTAATATGATAATGTTATAACGAATTCGTTGTGATGTACTGTACCCAAAAAATGATGACCCACTTTCTAAAATCCAGAACCAAATGCCCTGAAAAAAGTCGAGTTTATCTTTTTTGATACTCAGAATTACTCCCACCAGAGTAGAGACCAAAAATCCACTGCGAATAAAAAAGGTGCTCAAACGAAAGCGAAAAGAATCCAAATGGGGAAAAAGGGGTATTCGTCAGATCGAATCCCCTGATATCTCGTCCATCCATTTTCGTCTCTGTGTGTGCTCAACGAGCACCCATGAATATTACAATGGGGAAGAAGCTGTTTCGGGTGTTGGCCTCCAAAACTTTCGACACATCATTCGTCATTTCACCAAAACGATGCGTGGGGGAATGCAGCTGGGAGCTGTTCATGTGAGGGAAAAAAAGGAGGCGGAGAAAGAGGAAAATCTCGATGCATTACTTAAAACAAAAAGACAAAAAACTTCTGGTACTTACGATGCTCTGGGGGGTAATTCTGAATAGATTCGTTTGTTCACACAAAAGTTTCTGGGAGTGGGAAAGAAAAGTTTGTTCATTCTGAAAACCGAAACAAGAACCAAAAAGAGAAACAATGGATGTCAAAAACTCAAAAACTACAGCTACTATTCAGAAAGTGCGAGAACAATTATAATTCGTCGAGCTTGTCCTGTCGCGTTGGTTTTAGTGGATACCTCTTCCAAGTGAACGATTTGTCGGTTTCATAGGAATGTTCAAGATGGGATGGTTCGTTGAGAGTGAGACCTTCTTCCTGGAGAGCTTTGAAGAAATAGGTTTGCTGAAAACAGATAATATATGTAGATCACTTCTATTGAAATTTTCGAAAAACAAAAAATTTGTTCCTTGTTTATTTTTGAAACTTACATGTTGACTTTTCTCAATGGCTTCTTTCGTGGCACCAGGCATTGCAAAGTGGATTCCAGACTGAAGACAACGAAGAGCTAAAACTCTTCCAATGTTCAAAGCAGCTGAGGTGTCCGTTTTGCTGTACAGTTGACTTGCAATGGATGGTTCTTTTGTAGAAGCACTGATCACAACTCCATCCTGATAGTGAACTAGACGACCCTCTCGATGTGATTTTCCTTCCACTAATTCCACTCTGAATCAAAAGTATATGCATTGAATGGTTGCAGTCAGTACTTACTTGTAAATGTAACTCCGAGAAGCTCTGTTCTTCTCAAATTGATATCCAGTGTTTGCTGCTTGTCTACCCATAAGCTCATTGTTTCGCGGATTTCGATTGACAAAGTTTTTGACGAATCGAGACGCCATTCTGAAACTTGTGCAAATAAAACGTTCTGCCTACGAAATTTTAAACAAGCAGAAAACTTCAAAGAAGTAATAGAATAAGACAATCACATCCACAAAACCGTTTCAGAATAAACAATTAGAAAATTTACAAACCGTTTTGAAACAGGAAACCCGAAAAATAAAGCGAAAAAAGAAAAAAATTGAGGTGGCCGAACAAAAAAGTGAATGGCAAACTAGTCCACCGCTCGTGTACTCCTCGCGGACAATGTTTGCACTCACGCGGATTCTTTTCTAATTAGCTTTCTATTCATTTTTCTAGCTTTGTGACCCAATTCGAATAATAATTGAGCTTATAAATAGTCTTTTGCAGAACAAAATAAATAAAAATGCGATCCCGGAGCGGCTCCGGGGTTCGCCTCGATCGCATTCTGTTCATGGTGGAACAGACAATTTGTAGCCACCAGAACCCAATCACCGCCCTGTTCGCAAATCAGAAAGATTTTCCAGGTATCCCAAATTATAATCTTTCATTTTTTTATTGTACAAGCGTACTTTTAGGTCATGCGTGGGTCCGTGACAATGTCTATATCGCTCAAGCTCTGTGGGCTCTTTATCGAGCATACATGAAATGTGCAGATTTTGATGAAGATCTAACGAAGGCAAAAGAGTTAGGATTCACATGGTGAGTTGTATTTAACCGATATATTTGTTGATAAAACTCTCCTTCAGCGTAAAAATGATGCAGTCCATCTTGGAATGCTTGATGCGACAAGCAGACAAATTGGAGCAATTCAAGAAGTATCAACGCCCTCTCGATGCGTTACACTCTAAATACGCTGTTGCTACAAAGGGGACGGTTTGTGGAGATGCTGACTGGGGACACCTTCAAATGGATGCGATTTCACTATACCTTCTCACACTTGCTCAGATCACCGCCTCGGGTCTCCAAGTTGTCAGAAACTTCGATGAAGTGGCGTTCATTCAAAACTTGGTTTACTACATCGAAACTGGATACAGAACACCTGTGAGTTATTTGAAGTGAATCCTTGGAGTATTCTCTTTTTTGAAGGATTACGGAGTCTGGGAACGTGGAGACAAGACCAATCAAGGAATCCGCGAACTCAATGCTTCATCCATCGGAATGGTTAAAGCAGCTCTACAAGCTCTCAATGATGTGGGAGATCTCTTCGTGGATGGATCGCGAGGATCAGTGGTTCATGTTCTTCCTGATGAAATTGAACAATGCTCTGCGGTTCTTTCCAGTATGCTTCCAAGAGAGTCATTCAGTAAAGTAAGCTCTGAAAGTAAAGTTCTTGTTAAAATGATAGTTCTTTATAGGAAACGGATGCTGCACTTCTTGGAATTATCAGCTATCCAGCATTCTGTGTTGAAGACCCAGAATTAGTAGCTCAAACGCGGGAAACTATCACTCATCGGTTGTTAGGGAAGTACGGATGCCGTCGATTCATGCGTGATGGTTACAAGACTGTTCTAGAAGTGAGTGAATCTCTGTAAACCTCTCTATTCATCTCAATTTCAGGATGGTTCTCGCCTTTACTACAACAAATCAGAACTTCAACAATTTGAAGATATTGAATGCGAATGGCCCATTTTTCTGTGTTATCTAATTCTAGATGCTATGTATTCAAAAGACGATGAGGCTGTGGAAGCTTATTGGCAGCAACTAGAGAGCGTTTTAGTTTTGAGTGACAAAGGATTCCGCCTTGTTCCAGAGCTCTATGTAGTTCTCAGGGAACATGTATCTGCCGAGAAAGCACATCCCGGCACACAGCCTCGTGTTCCTGGTGGAGCAACGTAAGTTCCTTGATTTTTCATACCTGTTCATTCAGTTATTCTAAATTTCAGACCATTTCTTTGGGCACAATCATTGTATGTGATTATCTGTTTGCTTTATGAAGGATTCCTTCTTCCCGCTGAACTGGATCCCCTGAGTAGACGTTTATCAGTTTACGAAAAGAGACCTCCATGTGAGGTTCAAGTGACAGTTCTAGCTGAATCGGCAGATGTTCAACGAGAGCTTCGCGCCCACGATATTCATGTGCAACGTGTAGATGAGATCGATCCGGTTTTCACTATTCTCCCAGCATCCGCTCTTGGACATTTATTGGAAAAGTGAGCAAATTCAAACAAGTTATTGAATAATCTAGTTGATTTTCCAGAATTGGCGAATCCAAGAAGTTGAATCTTTCCGGAAGACCATTGGATCGTCCAATCGGTTTGTTGAGTACCAGTCGTCTGTATCAAATAGGAAACAAATTCGTCATTTTTACTCCCCAATTCATGGACTCCCGTCGTTCTCATTTGATGTACGATATTCGAATTCTAACAGATGAATGGAGCAGTGAGCTACAGTATATTTATGCATCATGGAACAGTGTCAGCATCAGTGGAAGGCCACTTGTCGTTCTGGTTATCACTCAAGGAATGCTTTCGACTGTAAGCGAAAACGTCCCGCTTATAAACATAAATCAGTAATTTCAGGAAGGGCTTTCGCACTTTTCAAATATTCATCTGAATCGTCATATGAAGTCTACTGTAATCGGAGCTATCAAGAAAATCAACACTGGATATTTGAGTGGAGCTCGGTAAGAATGGTGTTCTTGTATCAAGCATTTATCTGGGTTGAAAGTGATTGCAGAGTCGTTATGAAGGATTTGTCAGACTTCTTCCGTACGACGGCAGTCAGTAAAATGGAATTCCGGGATAAGAAAGCAGAGGAGATGTTGAGAAGTGTGGCAGCTGAAAAAGTGCAATTCACATTACTCACAGAGGATGCAACAGAAGCTAAAAGTAAGCTTTCTTCAATGTAACAGATTTACAACCCTTTCGAGGATCTTTAGGTGAAAAAATGGCTTCACCACGAGGTCCAAGAACACTGAAACGTGGAGAATCTGTGAAGGATAGAAGCGCCTACTCACTGATTCATAAAGCGTCTATGAGACATCGATCAATTGCGCTTGACAGCAATGATGCGGATCTCATTCAACTCCGTTTGGCCTATAAGTCTCGGCCAAGAGATCTTCATGAAATGGATTCACCTCGACAATCGCCACCTCTCGGACAGAAGCCACTTGGTTTGGTCAAAGAACACAGTTCTGGAGAATTACGACAGCAATTGTTGAAGACTACAAGACGTGGTGCAGAAAACGAAACAGCTCACAGAGATCTGAAAACGGAGCAGATCATGGAAATGAAAGCAGACGATTTGTTGGATCTTTTGAATGAAACAACAGTTCTTGAAGAACAAATTTCGATCGTTCATTGTTTGTGGATGAAATTGTAGGTTTTCTTCTTTATTAACAAACAACAAATGGGAATTTCAGTGGACCAGACTATGACACAGAACTCGGATGCCAGCATATCACCGTTCGAATGTTGATGGAAGAAGTGCACACCAAGGCATGCGAAGCTCGTGAATGGGCGCTTGTCAGATTGACAGCTGGTCTTCTCAAGAAACAACTTGAAGAGCTGAGCAAAGCTGTAACACATCTTCTTGTTCGGCAGAAACAAATAACGGTAAGGAATTGATTTCATTTGCGAATTTAAATTTCCTTAATATTACAGGTTGGAATGGCTTCGAAAAAAGAGGAAGTGATCACTTGCCCAAAAACGAATGAAGAGCTCGAGAAGATTATGAATCGTGCTTACGGCGATGATGCGAATTCATTCACACTCGCACAAGAAATCATCGTTTATTTGGGATCTCTTGTTCGCACCGAGCCAAAACTCTTCCTTGAAATGTTCCGACTACGGATCGGTCTTATCATCCAGGTTCTTGCTTCCGAACTCGCACGTCTTCGGAATCTGTCTGGAACGGAGGCAGCGGAAACTCTGTTAACCGTATCACCGTTTGAACTCAAATCAATGATATTCTCACTGCTTTCTGGAAGACTTCTTGAAGAATACGCTGAAGATGGGTTCCATTATGGAGACACAATCAGAGAAACTCGAACTGGAATCGGATCATTCCGACGACAAATTGAAGAACGTAAATCTTTGAGAAAATCGACTAGAAGTGTGGGTGGATTAGATATTCCGAAGGAGGAAGACGAAGAAGACGAAGCGGATGAGGATGATTTCCAATTTGGAATATGGTTGAGACATCGTCGAATTGATGGTGCATTGAACAGAGTTCCAAATGGTTTCTATGCCATCTTGTGGGATACTGTACATAAAATGCCACATGGTGTGAAAATCAACGACACGATTCTTCATTGGGGACTCACACAGGAAATGACAAGAAAGGAGATTAAGTTTGCATTGGAAGTTGAGGAAGCTCTCAATAGAATAGCAGAACCGGAATATCGAGAACTTGTAGTGGAGACTTTATGGCTTTTGGGAAGACTTGAGAAGTTGGTGCTCCTTGAGCAGCCCAATATTCCTAGAGATCGGCCATTGGATGTGGACCACATTCTACATGTTGCTAATCAAATTTTCGTAAATCATAATGTGAGAAACTATTTTACAGTACAACATATATTGATAAGAATATTTCAGAAACAACTTGAAACTCTCGTATTGGAATGCTGCGCCTCATCCAACCCGAATAACACAAAATGCGATGGAGCCCGCAGCATCTGTAAACACTTCTATGATTCAGCACCAGCTGGAGAGTACGGTACCAGTCACTATATCATCCGTGCTCTTATGCAGCTTTACTCTTGATTCTCTCTTTTTTATGTAGGTAATTTTTTCAGCATAATCGTTTTATTTGTTTCCCAATGATTTCCTGTTCTATTTTGCTCAATTTTCCCAAGCACAATGCTTCTCTTCCCCTTATCACCAGCCATTCTTTTTTCGTGTAAATTTGATTATCATGTTTTGTAACAGTATCTAGTCTTGCATCTTGCCATTTTTGTATTCTGTAGAACTCTTTGTTTTTAGCATTTGAACATTCGCCAAATAAACTTTCTATTTTCAAACAATCTTTCTATGAAATCAGAAATAGGGCGAAAAAGGCCCGATCTGCACCGCTGAAGACGAGCAAACTGACGGGCCGTCGACGGACCACTGACGAAAAACCGGGATCCCGTTTTTATCGTCGTTTCTCGCCTTTTCCTCCTCCTTCTCTCTCAGCCTTCCCTTCTTCATATTCATCCCAAATGATCTTTGGCTTTTTAGAGAAAAATTTGACAAAATATCGAAAATTCGAGAAAACAAGTACCAAATTCTAGCAAAACTGTAAATAATGTCGAAATTCAAATTGGGTTGTTTCGCTCCTATTTCGGTCAGTCGCTAAACAAGGCGCACCAGGCGGGATATGCGGAGTGTCGTAGTTTTTTTTTCGAAATAACTTATTTTCGAAAAACGTTATTGATGGGAATTCACTAGTTTTCGAAGGTTTTAGAACCAAAATTTCCTGAAAATTTTGCTTTTGATTGCGAAGTTCTCCTAAGAGCATTGTTTTCTTCTAGATTCTTGGAATTTTTGTCGAATTTTTGCACAAAATCGCTCAACTTCTTTGTTTTCTTCTCTCTAAACGAAATTTTTCCAAATTTTCAGGCAATTCCGAATGGGCCGCGATCACAAAGAGCACAAGCGTCACCGATCCCGTTCCAAAGAACGAAAAAGGAGCCGAAGCCGTTCTCCACGTCGGGACAACCATGAAAGACGACGTCGAGATCGCTCCCGGGATCGGGATTATGATAGGAGAGATCGTGAGAAGCAGAGGGACGTATCCAGGCAGAAGCAGAAGGAAAAAGAGAAGGAAGCAAGCAAATCAGCGGTTTTTGAGATGGAAGAGAGTAGTAACGGTAAGTACTAGCTTGAAACCACTGAAATGGGTAATTTTTTGTCTAAAATAACTTTTTAAAATCTGGACTTTTTATCCTTCTCCTACTGTTACTCAGACGCCAGATCCAGATCGTCCTTCTTTTAGGCCGTCCAAAGCTCCACGTTCCACCCCCTCCAAAGCTGCAATGCATTTAATGCTTTAAAAAACCTATAAAATGTGGGATTTTCACATAATTTTGACCTAAAATAACCCCTTTCTGTTCGTTTTCAGCCATTTTCAGTATTAACAATTTGAAAAATTTCAGACGTCAACGACGTCATGGGAATGAAGCAGTTCGATTTGGAGAAGGAAATGGAACGTCGCCGGCGGAATGTGGAGCTTTGGAGGGCCAAGAAGAAGAAGGAAGAGCTGGATCAAGCGTCTGAGCAACAAGAGGAAAAGGATAAAAAGTCCAAAAAGAAGGCGTGGAATCTAGAAGACGAGGATGACGAGGATGAATTTGATTTAGGTTCAAATGGCTTAAAATCGGCTGAAAATCCAGAAGAAACGACGAAGAAGCCGGAACAACCAGAAAAAATGGAGGTAGACGACGAGGAGGAGGACCCTCTGGAAGCCTATATGGCTCAAATTTCGTCCCAGAACGCGAAAAAATCGAAAAATCCAGTCAATCAGAAATCAGGAATCGTCACTATCATCCAAGAAGAAAAACCGGAGAAAGAGAAGGGACAAGTGCTGGAAAACGAGGATAATATGGATATGGTCATTGATGATTTCGATATTGAGACTGCTGCTGCTTCATTGTGTCACAAGGGACGGATGTTGGCACAAACCGATCATTCAAAAGTCTATTATCGGAAATTCAAAAAGAATTTTTATATTGAGGTGAGAAATGGGGTTTTTTCTTTTTTTTTAAGTCCCAAAAACAGGTTTTTGGTCGGTTTCAGATGGTTTTAGGTTCTTTCTTAAAGCTATCTTCCATATGAACACTCGCAATTATTAATTTTTTTCAGACCGCCGAAATCCAAAAAATGACAAAAGCCGAAGTGAAAGCGTACCGCGAGGAGCTGGACAGCATCACCGTCAAAGGAATCGATTGCCCAAAACCAATCAAAACGTTCGCTCAATGCGGTCTAAATCTCAAAATGATGAATGTCTTGAAAAAGCTGGATTATTCAAAGCCCACCTCGATCCAAGCTCAAGCTATCCCAGCGATTATGTCAGGAAGAGATGTGATTGGAATTGCAAAAACCGGTTCTGGAAAGACGCTTGCCTTCCTTCTCCCAATGTTCCGACACATTCTTGATCAGCCTGAACTTGAGGAGGGCGATGGACCTATCGCAGTGATTCTAGCGCCAACCAGAGAGCTGGCTATGCAAACGTACAAGGAGGCTAACAAGTTCGCAAAGGTTCTGGGTCTCCGTGTAGCTTGTACCTACGGTGGTGTTGGAATCTCCGAACAGATTGCTGATCTGAAACGTGGCGCTGAGATTGTGGTTTGTACGCCTGGCCGAATGATCGATGTGTTGGCTGCGAATAGTGGGAAAGTGACCAATTTGAGAAGAGTGACGTATTTGGTACTGGATGAAGCCGATCGAATGTTTGATAAGGGTTTTGAGCCACAGGTAAGAGTTGAATAGCACAAAAATAGTCTAAAATGGCTTAAAACTGATTATAAATTCTAGATCCTAATTATCTATATCTTTACAGATCATGAAAGTGGTTAACAACATTCGCCCCGACAAGCAAACCGTTCTCTTCTCCGCCACATTCCCTCGTCACATGGAAGCTTTGGCACGGAAAGTTCTCGATAAACCCGTCGAAATTCTCGTTGGCGGGAAATCAGTCGTCTGTTCGGATGTAACCCAAAACGCCGTGATCTGTGAAGAGCATCAGAAGCTTCTGAAGCTCCTGGAGCTCCTCGGAATGTACTATGAGCAAGGATGTTCAATTGTGTTCGTTGATAAGCAGGAGAAGGCCGATGATATCGTTGATCAGCTCATGAAGACCGGATATAACTCCGTGGCCCCTCTGCATGGAGGAATCGATCAACACGATCGAGATTCATCGATTGCCGACTTCAAGACAGGAGTGATCAAAGTGCTAGTCGCCACATCAGTAGCCGCCAGAGGTCTCGACGTCAAGAATCTGATTCTAGTGGTCAATTACGATTGTCCGAATCACTACGAAGATTATGTGCATCGTGTTGGACGGACTGGAAGAGCTGGACGGAAGGGATACGCATACACCTTCGTTCTACCCGAACACCAGGAAAAAATGGCTGGAGAGATCTGCAGAGCTTTCGAAACTGCTGGAGTTAAGCCACCGGCGGATCTAAAGGCCATGTTTGAGAGGTTTAAGAAGGAAATGGAGGCTGAGGGAAAGCAGGTGCACTTGGGAGGAAAAGGATTCGAAGGACACGGATACAAGTATGATGAGGGAGAGGCTGAAGCGGATGCGAATAAGAAGAAAATGGCGAGATTGGTGAGGATAGGGATAGAGAAAAATTGGAGAAAATGACTTTAAATTGATTGCCGAAATCACTGAAAATTTCTAGTATTAACGAAATGTCAAGTCGTTTTTGGATTATTTTGGATTCTATTTGGTCATTTTTAACCAAAAACATCTTTTGTCATTCCCCTCTCCTAAATTTTATTATTTTCAGGTGCACGGAATGGAAGCTGGCGGTGAGGACGAAGACGATCTGGATGAACAATTATCGTCAATGATCAAAACGAAACGACGAGTTGTGCACGGAAAACCGACATCAGACAAGCCGACGACATCTGGAAATTCGAAATCCGATCGAGAAGCGGAGAAGAGAAAGGATGCGGCGAAGTTGAAGGCCGAAGAGATTAGTTCTCGTCTGAAAACGGCTCAAAACACGATTCAACCAATCGAGAAAACGGCTACCCAGTTGACGGCAGAAGCTGTGATTCGTGGAAAAGACGTGGCACCGGTTCAGATTAGTACGGCTATGCTGGCAAAGGAGAAGGCGCAGAGGTTGAATGAGAAGCTCAATTATTTGGGAGGTAAGCGATTTTTTTTCATGAGGCAAAATAAAAATTGGTGAAAAATGAGATCATTTTTCAGGAGAAGCGGCTCCAACAGAGAAGCAAGAAGAAGCGTGGGAATATTTCGAAGAAGAATGGGACATCAACGATTTCCCCCAACAAGTCCGCTACAAAATTTGCTCGAGAGAATCGGTCGGACACGTGGCCGAACTTGCCGAAGTCGGAATTTCGGTCCGAGGAGTGCACGTACCGCCTGGAAAGGAGCCGAAAGCTGGAGAGCGACGACTGCATTTATTGTTGGAGGCGAGAAGTGAGAGGAATCTGAAAGCGGCCAAAGAGGAGATTATTCGGATTATGAAGGAGGCGTTTAGACAGTTGGTAAGTGATTTAGGGATTTGGGATTGAAATTTAAGGGGAATTGGCTGAGAATGAGAAAAAAATTATAAACATATTTTTGGAAATTCCAGAAAATCATCCCAAAAAAGAATAAAAAATCGGCTCAAATTGGCCTGAAACTCATGAAAATAGCAAAAAATCCAACAATTTTGGTTCTGAAAAATCCGAAATCGGCAAAAAAATTTCGAAAAAATTACGAAAAACGGCTGAAAATCTCTAATCTTTATTTTTTTTTCCAGACCGCCCAAATCCAACGAGGAGGCACACAGGCCAGATACAAAGTCTGATGATCAAGAAGCAAGGATCTCTAGAAATCTATTTTTTTTCAATTTCATTTTAAGAATTTTCTGTTAAAATTATCTTTCTATTTATTTGTTCATTTATTGACTTTATTTTTACAGAATGTAAATCCCAAAGAATAAAAGGTTTTTTATTCAAAAATTCCCTAAAAATCAGTTCATCTCCTGGATCCATCCTCAAAAAAGACGCCACCATCAATAGCGCAGTACTTTGGACATATTCCCCTCTCTCCAGATGGTCCTGGCTGTCCAGGCGGCCCTCTTCTCCCCACCGGACCATCCATTCCAGGTATTCCTGACTGTCCGGGTGGTCCTTTTGGTCCTGGCTGTCCTGGTGGACCGTCTTCTCCAACATCTCCTGGTTCTCCTGGAGCACCAGGTGGTCCCGCCTCTCCTGGTGGCCCTGGTTCTCCTGCGGTGAATTCCACTGGTTCTGCATTGATTCCTGGCTGTCCTGGTGCTCCTTGCGATCCTGGTAGACCTGGTTCCCCTGGTGGACCTGGAATTTGAGGGTTTAAGAGACAGTTTTAAGGATTTGAAAGTGAAAAACTCGGGAAAATTACCCCACAGTTGCGAAATGGTCATTTTCGAAATTGCCAGTTCTAAAACGTATATTTTCAAAAGGACCGGTTCTAAAACTATCAGTTGCGGTTCTAGAACGTCTGGTTCTAGAACGTCTAGTTTCAAAATAACCAGTTCTAAAACGATCAGTTGTAAAGTGGATAATTCTAGAATGTCCCGTTGCCAAATGACTGGTTCTAGAACGTCAAGGGACAAAATGGTTCGGTTCGAGAACGTCCGAATTCTAGCTTAACGATTTTAAAACGTCTGGTTGCGAGATGAGCGGTTCTAAAACGTCTATTTGCAAAACAGACGGTTCTAAAAGCTCTAAAATGATTCAGTTCTAGAACGTCTGGTTGCGAAATGGCTAGTTCTAAAACGTCTCACCTGGTGGTCCGGGTTCTCCGGGTTCTCCATCTAATCCTCTTTCTCCAGGATTCCCAGGATGTCCAACTTCTCCAGGCGGTCCTTGTGGTCCAGGTTTTCCAGGCGGTCCCGTCGGACAAGGACTACAAGGGGGCGGAGTCACTAAATCACATGGTTGTTGAGGTGGTTTTCCTGGATTTCCAGGCATTCCTGGTACTCCTGGACGGCCCGGTCGGCCCGGTCGGCCTGGTTCACCGGTTGGTCCTGGAGAGCCTGGTGTACAACATCCGTCATCACAAAAAGGGGCGGAGTCTTGGAAATAGGAGGTCTGACGAGCGGTACGGTTACGAGGAAGATGTTTGAAGATTTGCACTTCGGACCAAATGGATTTGGTCGAATTCTGAAATGTTTTGAAAATTCGAAAAAAAATTTTTTTGAAAAGTTTTTATATTTCTAAAAATGTATTTGCTTGAAATTCCAGCCAATTTGTTCAGTTTTTAAAAGAAACAGTTGAAATTTTTTGAATAAAGGCTTTTCTGAAAAAAAAAATATTTGCCTGAAAATTAAATATTCTAAAATTGTACTTTTCAAACTTACTTTTCAAAAAAATGTGTCTTAAAATATTTTTCAAAAATTCTGAAATTCAAAAAATTCCGACAATTTCAAAATATATCTTTGAAGTTTTATGTTCTCTGTCTTTAAATCCAAAAGATATAGAATTTCGAAAAATTCAAAAACATTTTTTGCAATTTTCCCAAAAAATCACAACTCACCCTACAGTAATCAATTTCTCCTTGAATCGCTGATCTCATACTATTGATGTAGGAATATATCATTGGAAGTGATAGGCATATCTGAAAATTTTGAAATTTCAGAAAAATTATTTTAATAAAATCAAATCTCACCGATAAAGTGGCCACAAAACTAAACGAAATTGCTGAATAGGCTATAAATCGGTAGGTTTTGATCTGGAAATTGAAAATTTGAATTATTTAATGAATTTTAGTAGTTTTTTGAATGTCTGAAAATTGCATTTTCATCTTTGAACGATTGAAAAGACACTGAGATTCTAGACAAAATAGTTTTCAGAAAATGTTTAAATTTTTAAAATAAAAACCTTCAATTTGTGATCCATCGAGCTGCAATACAAATAGAGTATATAAAGTATAATTTTTCGACTAATTGCCCACAAATCTTCCTTTTATATACCTCAAATTTCTGTCCATTTTGTGCCCATTTTCACCCCCTAAAACCAGTTATTTCATCCATTTTCTCCCTACTTTTGTATACTAATTAGTGTTTTCGGACACTTAATTATATATGGATACATAAATATATGACATCCTTCTTCTCAAAAGGAATGTCCAGTATTTTCCTTGGGATTTGTAAATCCGAAAAAAATTTGTTCGTTTGGAAATTTTCTATTTTCAATAACATTTTTTTCAATTTCATATGGAAGAAATGTAAAAGTTATATTTTCGCAACCTTTCAAAACTCATGGTTCTTTAAAAAGATCTGAATCTTTTTAGAACTTTCCATCAGAAAACACACAGAAAATTCAATTATGGAAAAAAAATCTGAAATTTTTTTTAAGTTCTGGAATTCCAGCTGGATGATTATTAGTTAGCAATGTATTGATCAAAGGAACTCATATTTTTCCACCGATAATCATGTACCTGAAAACCTGTAATAGAAATGCGATATAACTTCAAACTTTCAGCTCAATTATCTTAATTTCTGTGAGAGATATAACAAATTCATCAACTGATAAATTGTTTATCATAATGTCATAAATATTTTATCTGTTGACACATTTTTGATAACTCTAGTACGAAACGAGATAATTGACCTGAAACTTAAAAGCATGAGAATTTTCTATTAGAAGGTGTAGGGTATTTTACCTATTACGATAAGTCATTGAAGTGCCAATCGTGGCCATACTTGTTCGGGAAATTTTTTTCGGGAATTCCCGTTCCCGAAACATTTCCCGAAAAATTTTTTCGGGAAATTTTGTTCCCGAAATTTTTCCCGAAATTATTATTCGGGAATTTTCGGGAAAATCGGGAAAAATCGGAAGTATGTTTTTTCAATGAATTTTTGCCTATTTTTCTCAATTTATGTTGAGATTCGGCGATTTCATTACGTTTTCGAAAGTTTCCCATGAATTTTCATAGAAAACTATTCAAAAAGCGAAAAATAGTTGAAAATTTGTGAAATCTGAAAAAACAATGAATGGGAAATTTCCCGTTTTTCCCGAAGTTTCGTGAAAAAAATTTTCGGGAAATTTCCCGCCGGAAAAAATTCCCGGAAAAAAAATCGGGAAAATTACTGTCGGGAAAAATTCCCGAAATTTTTCGGGAAAACCGGGAAAACGGGATTCCCGATTTCCCGATTTGAACAAGTCTGATCGTGGCAGACGGACCGTTGATAGCGCGAGATTCGAACCTTTTTTTTCGGCAACCCCCGTCTACCTGTGTGAGAGATTCGAGTATTATGATTGCATGGAATCCCTTCCTCTAGTCCATATTATGGACTGGGATAATGATTTTTGAAAGAGAACGAATCCCCACTTCCTGTACATTTTTTGAATCATTTTATTTCAAGAAGTTCTTAAAACACATTGATAAGTAAAAAATAAGGAAAAGACATTCTTTTTTAAAAAAGTAAGTGAAGAAAAATTCGATAAAAAGTTTTGTTTACTGTTTTTGACAGTAGGATTAGGCCTTCTTGGCGGCGGTGATGGTGAGAACTCCGCGGGTGGCGAGGTGAGACTTGACGGTGGAGACATCGACGTCATCTGGAAGTTTGTAGGCACGGTTGATTTCGCGGGCAACGGTTCCGTGGTTGTCGCTGCGGGTCTGAAATGAAGAGAGTTTGATTGTGGACTACAGTAGTCTAGAATAGTCGAAATGGATAGAAAAGGCTTCAAAACGAAAATTTGTATTTGCAGAAAAGTTAGATAAAACAAAGTGTCAACTAACCTCGTGACGGCAATGGATGAGAAGTTCTTGTCCGGAAACCTTGACCTCAATCTCTTTTGGGGTGAAGAATTGGACATCGAGTCCAACCTCGAACTTTTCCTTGGTGTTGTGAACCTGAAAATTGGTGTATAGACTCTAAACACTTGAAACTTCAATTACCTTGACAACTCCGTCGTTGTGCTGGAGTGGCCAGTCCCAGGTGGAGGCGGCGTCAGCGGTGACTTCGATGGCGGACATTCTGAATGAAGGAAATGAGTGAAAGAAAAACGAATTCGAAGTGTGAATTTAGATATAAAATCGAATGTAAAGAGTAGAATGTGAATCGGAAGGAAATGTAATGTCAAAGCGAAAACATATGCGCAGGTTGCACTCTCCTACTCCTCCGGGTGGAGCATTACAATGCACAATCATAAAACTCTGAGCTCTGGCTCTTTAGAGATGCGGCCTCTAGGAGCCTAGAAGAGCAGGAGGAGAAGGATTTGCGTTAAATGAAAGAAACTCGGATGGACTGTATGAAAGTGGGCGTGTGGTCGGAGGAAGCTCAGGAGATCGGAAAATTCGAAGGGATATGGAGAGGATATGGGAAGAAAGAGAAGAAGAAGAAACTATGATTGTGTATATTGACAGTATGCGGGGAGCTAAGAGCAACACAGAGACACATACAAAGAATGCCCTGAAGAAGAGAAAAGTTTTGTAAACTTTACGATGGTGAAGGGATATGAGATTTTTAGTCACATGGATGGTTCAACTAGGACATCTGTTGGAAGATTCAGAGTTCAACTGGATTCTTACAGATTTGTTGGAAAATCAAGCATAACAAACATGAAAAAGAAAACTATAATTTTTGGAATCTTCTAGAAACTTTGCCAAATATGAAAACTAGTGACCAACATTCGAAAGTTTTCATTTGTTCAATTCAATTCTATCTTTAATCTTTGAGCCAATTTATCCTGTCGAAAATATTAAAAAAGTTGTCAACTGATAAATTGTTTATCATAATATCAAAAAATTTCATCAATTGACACTTTTTGATATCTCTTCTAGAAACCCGCACAAATGAGCCTAAACTTGAGAGTATGTGGGACCATCTATGACGGGTTTTACGGTAATACATAGATGGAAAATCTAACTGAGGTTGAAAGCGTACATTGTATTGTATTCTCTATTGAATTGCATAAGATTCCAAAGTCTATCTAGCTTGAACGTCATTAATCAATGCACAATGGATGATTCCTAATGCTTTATGATCCTCTAAATACGTTGTAATGCGTTCGGCAGAAATCTGATTGTGAGATCCTGGAACCAAAATACCTTCATTGTTGTTCTTCTATTATGTTGGTACAAAACAATCGGAGCACTCATAACGACAACTACCGTAACCTAAAAATTTATTTTTTCGTCCGTTTTCAGGCAATCTTTTTCAGATTTAGAAACATTTTAGTTCCCGTCTTGGTTGGAGGTTTTCATCACACAAAATTTGTGAAAAACGACCGAAACTTTTAGGTTACAGTGGCCACGCCCACAAGTTTTTCTCTTCCACAGATCCGAAGTTTTACCAGAATAATTCACCGTAAAACCTGTAATAGAACCCCCCCCCCCGCTCCAACTTTGAGCCAATTTTTTCTAGTTCCTGCTAAAGGACCAAAAAAGTTGTCAACTGATAAGTTTTATCATGATATCATAAGAGTTTTGTCTATTGACACATTTTTGATATCTTGCATAGGAATTGAGATAATTGAGCTGAAACTTTACAGTGTGGGGGCCCTTCTATTAATACTTTTTCGGTAAAGTTTTTACTTTGCTGATTACCATATCCACAACCACAAACTGTGTGACGCTTCTAAGCTTTCCTCTTTCGTCGTTTTCGCCCCCGTCGAGCACTTTCAACAGTTCAAATAAACACAAACAAAAGTTTTGTCTCTTTTCTTCTCTACCCTCCCAATTCCTCTCTGTTAAGTGGCTTCTCAGAAACTTCTCGAAAAGTGCTCGGGGGAGCTCAGCGATCAGTCTGTTTATTCATCTTCGTAAATAGGTTTTCTTTTTTTCATAACTACTACAAAGCAGTTTATGTCTCATTACATACAAAATTCAATGTAATACACGTAACCAAAAATGAGAGAAAGATGAATAATTGGGGAAGGAAGAAGAAGGGAGGTGACAAAAATAAGAAGGAAGTTGGGAGAAGATTCAAAATACTTAATTAACAAAAGAAGCAAATAAATAAATAGAAATTATCACAGAATTCGTTTTGGTATTGGTTATCATTGATAACTCATCGACCGTTTACAGCTCATCCTTTTTCTGGAAAGACTTCACTCCATGCTTCGTCATGAACTTCTTGAGGTCTTCAAGATCGCGATTTCCAGAGTACTTGATTGGTTCAGTCTTTAAAAATATTTTTTTTTAATTCAAATAAATTGTGTCTTTTGTTACCTTCTTTCCAGATGGAGCAAAGTAGATGGTTGGGAATCCTTCAACAGCAAATTGACTTGGAGCATCGTTGATAGTGGCATCCATTTTAGCCAGAACCACATTTGGTTGAGACTTTTTCAATGCTTGAGCAAGTTCCTTGTACTTTGGCTCGAAGCTCTTGCAGTGTCCACACCATGGAGCATAGAACTCAATGAGCACATCCTTCGATTCATCGTTGACAATTTTATCGAAGTTAGATCCAACCACTGTCTTCACTGGTCCCTTATCGTCTTTCGGAGCTGGAGCACTCTTGACATGAGCCTTTGCCTTTCCACTGCTGATTTGTTTCATGAATGCCTCGAGATTCTCGTCAAGCTCTCCATCGAAATCATCTGGATTCATTGGATATTTCTTTCCATCGTAACCAAATACAACAACGTTGTGTTCGAGTCCAGAATCTCCAAGTCCAAGTTCGGAGAGCTCAGTGGCAAACTCTTCCTCATCAGCCACTGCGAATCTGTACTTATCCTTCTGGTACTTCTGAGCAATGTTCAACACCTTCTGTCTCCAGTATTCGCTTCCTTCTCTGTATTGAACTGAGAAATCAGCATTGTAGTAAACCACAACCAATGGCTTCTTTGTGTATCTTGTAGCAGCATTTTTCTTGGTCATCTTTCCAACAAGTGGTGCTGAGTGCTCACGGAAGAATGCCAATAGATCCTCAGAAGTAGCAGCTGCCTTATTGTAGGTTCTGCTCTTTGGCTCGAATTTGCTGTGGAAAAGGGATGGGTAGAAGATGATAATATCATTTGGCTTGGCATCCCATTTCTTGAAGGCAGCTGGATCTGATGTATGTCCCATTGTCTTGAACTCTTCACGAAGCATCTCAGCGGAATCAGAGAATGCTTCAAAAGCGGACGAATCTTCGGTGGCAAAGAATCCGATGATAGTGACGTCATCTTTGCTCATGAAACGCTCAATGTCTTTCAGTTTGGCCAGTTTAGTAGCAGCTGGTTTTGATTGCTCAGTCATGTACTTGACGATTCCAACAGCTTCACGGGGACCATTGTAATCAAATCTTCTTCCATTTCTGATAACCTTCATTGTTGGATATCCGCTTACTCCGTACTTGGTTCCCAAATCCTTTTCAATAGTAGCATCCACCTTTCCGAGTCTGACTTTAGATCCTTGAGCCTTCAGCTTCTGAGCGGCCTTCTCATATTCCGGAGCCAATTTCTTGCAATGTCCACACCATGGAGCATAGAATTCGACAAGAACCAATTCGTTGTTTGAGATGAAATCATCAAAGTTTTCAGTTGTCAAGGTGACAACCTCCTCTGGTGGTGGCTTGTAGTTTGGATCAACTCTCGATTCAACCCATTCAACGATTCCTGCTTCATCTCTTCCTCCATCGTAATCAGTTGGTCCTTTTCCGTCCTTCCAGAACTTGAGAGTTGGATAACCTTGAATTTCGAATCTCTTTCCAAGCTCAGTCTCGACAGTAGCATCAACTTTGGCTAGAGGGATGGAAACCTTCGATGAAGCTTTCTCGTATTCCGGAGCCAAATGTTTGCAATGACCACACCTGAATATTGAACATTTTTGGTTGAAATTTCAAAGATTTTACTACCATGGAGCATAAAATTTAACCAAGGTGCTTGGGTTCTTTTTTAAGAAAGCATCAAAATTCTTGTCTGTAAGCACAACGACTCCTTCATCCATCTCATAGTTCAACTCCTCATCAGTCTCTTCTGCACGGATCGCCGAAAGACAGACCACGACGACCAGAGCAAAAATGCGCCGGTCGAAAAGCATTTTGGAAGAACCCTGAAAAGAAAAAGCATTGATGAACACGAAAACTAAATAATACTGGTTAGAAAAAATGGACGGAAAGTATGTCAACCGAACTGTGTTGTCGCCCAGTTGGGAGAGTGAGAAGGACGATAATGACGGTTGATACACGTGTAACAAATAGAGACGCAGAATGGATGCCTGGTTATGTACTAAAAAACCGATATGTTTTGCTCGATCGCTTTGTAAGAATAGAAAGAGACGAGAAAATACTGTTTTTTGGTTTTCATGAGATTTTTTTTTGTTAAAAACGAGAGTTTGAGAGAATGAAATGTTTCGAAGAATCATAAAGTTTCGAGATTTTAAAGAATATCCACCGAAACTTAAAAAATTTAACACGAAAGTTGAATAGCAACAAAAATAGGTAGTAAATAGAAAGAATCGATAGGGAAACCTTACAAAATGCGAATGAGAGGTGACCTCTACGAGTAACTGCCCAATGTTTCTCCGACTCTATTTGGTCTAGGCAGTACCAAGGTACGGTCCGACACTCGTCAAATATTATACTGTCATACCGACCGACGCGATCCACGATAGAATGAGAGCCGATGTCTCTTCACCTCTACGACGCCGACACTATTTTGTCTGTTTGTGTGCCCTTTGCCCACAGTTGACCTGCCCTGCCCAGCTCCTTTTTGTTCGACTCTAATTGCTCTCTTACTGCAGAGTCACTCGTTTTTCTATAAAGTACCGCTTTATCCGGTGGTAAATATTTGCATTCAGAATCACTTCATCGCGGCATCGCCATCTTTCTCTCTCGACGCGGAACGCTCACAGATTTCCAAGGCAACGGAGTTTAGTTCGAAATTTCATGTATTCACAAAATTTAGTACATCGGAAAATCGCAGTTACACTTGAAAGAATAAATCAAAACGTTTATCTCGACAAGAAAATTTAGGATACTACAAAAATTCTAGAAACGCCACATGGTAGAAGTTTCCATATTCGTCCGCTGGAATCTATTCTTGGGCCAATTGTTGCTTGATGTCTTTCCATTGCTTGTTAGCATTCTTCTGAAAATAAAAACAATTGAAATAGATTAATTAATAGACTCATGCTGAAATCTATCCCTAAAGTTAAACAAAAAAGCGAGCCGACAACGATTGGGGACCATTTTTAATGGGACGAGGAAAGACCTAACTGCACAATTGAAAATTTGAATTTGAAATCGAATGATGTGAATTGAACATTTCACACATGTTGAGTAATATTGAAATTAACATATACTCTTCATTTCTAAATGGTTTCTTTCAGTAACTTGATAAGTTGAAAAACATACTCTGTTTTACAATGTTTTGGAAGTTTTTCAGCGAAATTCTAGGCTTGTTGAGCAATCTTCAAATTCAAAAAGGTTGCAATTTTTTCACAGTGTAGGGCGACATACTAGTACAAATAGGTGAAATTGCGTCACAGGAGCACCAGTCAGCTGTTTGAATCGCCAGAGGCGCGGCAAATCGACTGGTTTATTTAAATAACTTTTTAGTCAAAATTTTCATAGGCCTTTTTCAGAGTATCCAAGGTTCGGACCTGGTTTTTTAGAATTTGTTTTCCCGTCTTTTCAAAACATTTTCGGAGTCAATAAAAACACCTAATCAATTTTTGTTGATTAATAAGCTCGCCAAGAACAGAGTGACATTAATGAAGACTTTTCGAAACAATACTTTGAAAGTCTTATTTTTTCCGAATGTAGAAAACCTAGGTATTTGAGAATTCGGTTTCAAGATGACAAATGTTTCTTTCGATTCAGAAGTATTTTCAAAGTCGTTACAACTACAAAAATACTAATCCGAATAGGGGAAACCTATCTTTAGAAAGTTCTTTGGTTTGATTTTTGAATGAGTTTTCACCAGAATTCCTTTTATTCAAAAAAACTGGAAAACTTTACCATTCAAAGACTAGCTTGGGTTTATTTTGATGTTGGGAAGCTTTGTTTCATACATTAGATTTTTCCTGATTAATCTATTTCTTAACTTGCGGCCTCAAGATTTTGGAAAGTTTCCAAATTGGAAACTACAACATTTCAAGGTAGAATTTTATGCACAATGGTTTACGTACTGTATTTGAATAAGAATACCTAACGGCGAGCAAAATTATCAAAAAATCAACCGTTTGAGCCAGCCCATTGAATGTTTAATCATCTCAATTGAACTCTAATTATGTTACCGTATTTTTTAGTTTCTAGCAGAAGCCGTTTTCATGGCAAAAAGCATATGATTTCGCAAAGCGATTTCCAATGCGGCAATTTTGGATGCCTAGATGGCTGAAACGCATTGAATATTTGACACACAATTAGATTTTTTGACATGTCAGTATACTTTTTTATAGATTTAAAAAATTTTTAAATACAATCTTACAGTGTCCCAATAGAAGTTGGTGAGTCCATCCAAGGTATAGTTGAAAGCGTACGCTCCGAAGGCCGAAGCCAAAAGGATGGTGGAAAAACGACGAGAGACGGTGTTGTAGACGACGGTACCCAGCGACATTCTGAAATGTTCTTTTTAACCGCTGTGACACGAAAAAAGAGTAAATGAATTTATTCATGAAATAGATTAGTAGATAAAAAATTATAATAAAAAAACTTTCAGAGTATATTTGTTTTTTTGCTCGCTCGAGCTTTGCTGGAAATAATTTCAGCAATCTGCCTTCAGTTGGATAAAAATCGAGTGAGGGATAAGAGAAAACGTTGTCAAAGTGCAGAGACGCAGAGGCGGGTCTCGCCGCGATCGATGGGAAGCACAACACAGTGACAACGAGTGACACCGTACTCTGCGCCTTTAAAGAGAAGTTATGTTTGACTGGCCTAAAGATTTTTTCGTCTTTTTTTCTGAAAAATCGCTTTTTTCGGTGTTTTTCAAGGATTGATAATTCAAAAATAGTCAGAAAGCATGATATTCTACCTGAGAATGCTGAATTTCGTCATAATTGTCCCCGAATTGCACTGAATTTTCGATTTTTTAAAAATTATGTTTCTCAAATCTCTGATTCCTCAATACTTCCTCCGATATTTCAAAACTCATGAACTTTTTTCAAAAAAATTATTTTCAGGGTTAAATATGACTAACTCCAAGGGTCTCAGACGCGGAACGCGTTACATGTTCGCTCGCGACTTCCGCAAGCACGGAGTTGAGCACCTCTCCACCTACTACACCCAGTACAAGCGCGGAGATCTCGTCGACATCAAGACCAACGGAGCTTTCCAAAAGGGTATGCCATTCAAGGCTTACCACGGAAGAACCGGAAGAATCTTCAACGTCACTAAGGGAGCTGTCGGAATCATCGTCAACAAGAGAGTCCGGTAAGTCATTAATCTATAGAAAAATGCAATCTGTATATGTATTCATTATTTAAAACTAAAAATATTTTCAAGAATTCCTGAAACCTTTTTTTGCAAAAAAAAATCCTCAAAACTATTTAAAAACTGAAAATTTTGAGTTGATATTGTTTGTGACATGAAAAACAATTATATTTTCCAGCGGAAACATTCTTCCAAAGAGAATCAACATCCGCATCGAGCACATCAAGCCATCCAAGTGCAGAATCGACTTCTTGAACCGTGTCAAGTCCAACGACGAGAAGAGAAAGGCTGCCAAGTCTGCCGGTCAACCAGTTCCAGCTTTGAAGAGACTTCCAGTTGCCCCAAGAGCCGCTCACACCGTCACCACCAAGGATAATGAGCCAGAACTTCTCGCCCCACTCCGCTTCGAGATTGTTGCGTGATTTTCTTGTTTATAAACATCTTGTTATAAAATTGTTACTTGATTCGTCTACATACAGAAGAAAAATAGGTGCATATCGCTAAAAAAGAATCGGTCGATTATGACGATTATTATGGAGTTTCCAGCCCATCGTTAATATTTCTGTTGAACGTCCTTTGAGCTGCTTTATTTTCGAACTGCTTTACATGAGAAGGAGCTGGAATTTGTTTTCCGAACAAGTTGTTTGGCATAGTTCCAAAATTCTTCGAGAATAGTCGGAAACAATTTTCACGAATAGAGTATCGTAGAATTTTTGTCCGACAGAAAACTCCAACCTGGATTGGGTGCAAGGCCTCGATTTTTTATAGATGCTGCAAACGCGAGGTGCAAGTAGTACGAGTCCGACAATACCGAAATTTATAGATTATTCTCGGTCTAGGGTATACTTTTATGCTGGTGCTGTAACGAGGCCATTTTTGTGTCTTAGAGAATTTTACGATCAGGCTCATTGAAGAGGGCTGGAATGTTTTAATACTAGGAATTGTCGACGCAAATTTATTCCCGAATTCTTCAGATACTGTAGCAGCAGCATTTTTTCCACAGAATCTGAATTATCTCATAAATTCAGATTAATTTCAGAATTTTAGCGGATTAATTTCAGAACGTTAGCATCAGACTTTCAGCTTCTGCTTGTGAATGCCTTCTTTCCTGATGCTAGAATTCATACATACTGCTCAGTTGGGCCTCACAAAGATTCATCATCATACTTGTCATTATATGAACTCAAATAACAATCGCTTTTAATCTACCGAAGATGACCCTTCCTTTTTTCAATGAAGGCATCTTCTCTCTTATTTCCGTGCCCGGTGTATGCCCGACAACAGCAGACCTCACTCTGCGCGCGCTCACTCGCAGTTCCATTGCACCAGCAGACCCTTGGGTTGTCTCTCCACAAAACACGTACTCTATTTTTCTTCTCGTCCTCTTCGTCCCGCAGCAGCTGCGGCGGCTGTCGTCTTCCGACTAAGGACTCCCTGTTCGCTGTGAACTTTTCCAAATTCATTTATTATTATTTTGAAAGGGACCATCATTGTTCGAACAACTTTTAAAAATCATTTGTAGTGAATGTTTTCTCTGTCCTCGTTGATCTTCTATTTCTGAGATTGAACAAACAAGATGATAGGGTAGATATCTAGTTGCCACCTCATGTGATTCAAATTTTAGATTCGGGTTCAACGAAGTGATTCCATTTGTATTTTGAGTACTATTTAATCATTTGTGTTAAGGTACCTCTTGCAATCAGTTTTGATTACTTGGCAAATCATTATTTTAAGTTCAGTTGAATTCAGTTGAATGCAAAAATAGCGGTATCTTCCTTACTTGGAACTATTTACCAAGTTAAATAGTAGAACCACATTGTTCAATACAAGAACCTTTTGCAATTCCATTGTCCAGCCATTACAATTGTTGTGCTTTCTGTGATGAACGGAGAACGTCTCTGGAGCTTAACCTAGTGTTTTTCCCGTTTTCATCTGCTCTTGGCGATAATCAGCTCTCATTTCGATCCACTCGCCGTCTTCGTTATGAGCCGTTCGGCCTTTTCATTTATAGGAAATATAATCTAAAATAACTATTCTCGAAATCTGTTTTCAACCATGTTTATTGTGCTGATTTCCACTTGGTTTTTTCTTTGCAATTTTAATTATAGCATACCAAAACAGGCACATATCCAATAGAAATGTCTCATCGCCTCAGATTTTCTCTGCGCCCTATTCAATCGGTCTTCTTCTGCGTCTCTCCAGTTTGAACAATGTTTTCTCAGTACGTCCTTAGTCTACCGCTGTCTGGTTGACATCTTCCCCCGGTTTGCCTTTTCTCTAGGAGACGCTTTACGATATGTCATTCCATTTCTAAATTACTGGTTGAAGCTGGGAAAATTACGGTCTGAAATATTTGAAGATGTTAGAAAGGAGAAGCACAAGTTATGAGAAAAGGAAAAAGCAGATTAGGGGATAGGGAAGTGATGATCACTCAGTACTTGATCTTTAGTAATCATCTTTGTAGAATGTTAATCATATTTGAACAACATTTTGAGCTTGAAGTCTTGAAAATAACGACCAGTTATGAATTAAGGTTTTTCAAATAAATCAGAATAATTAAAATTGTTACTGTACTCGTTTTGTTATTCTTGGTCTTATATTGTGACAATGACAAACTTTCTCCATTCTCATTAACCTTCCTTCCCCAATGATATGCTATTCCGGAGGGAGTATGGAGACGCAGATACCATCTCTGTCTTGCATCTCTGTCTCTCATGTTGTTCCTTCACACCATCGTTCTCTAAGTTTCTTTAGAGGAAAAAACTGCTACTTTTTGTCTGCGTATCCAAGATGACTGAAAAGAAATGAATTTATTATTTTTCCTAATTCTGAAAAAAACGGGTGGAAGAGTGACACTTTTTCTTAGGTATCTGTGAGCCTGATTGAAATCGTTATCATCCATTTTTGGGTTACATAATCGTAGTTTTTCTGTTAGACCAACCGGTTTTCAAGCATGCCCTTTTGTTTTCGTAGATGATCTCACGACTATCTTTCTTGCATTATCTTGTTCTAGCGATAAGCTCCTATAGAAGGTATCAACGAAACGTTGCTGGAATCTTCTTGATTAATTCGAACTCATCAGAGTTTGGATTTCAGCAGTAATATTATTCAGAAATCCCTTTTCCGATATAATTTCCTTCTGATCAAAGTATCTCAACATTAACTCGCTTCTTTGATCATGACGTTAGTCATGTTGGCTAATTCGATAAGTTTCGAAACACCTTTTCTCGAACATCTTCTCACAATATTTAAAATTAAATGAAAATATGATTGCATGTTGTAGATTCAGTAAAGCTGTTTCACCCTACTCGACGATTATCTGTTAGCCTTGCATTCTCTTATATTTTAATAAAGATCATAAGTTCAAGATTCTTTATGCTTCTTCCTTTTTTCCCTCCTAATAAGTTTTCCAATTTAGCATGAAATGCTCCTCTTGCTTTATTCTTTCTTGTTTAATAACATTTAATATTCGAACCCGTTGAACCGCCTTCTTCCGTGTTTTATGGCCCTCTCCTTCTTCTCCTCCAAAACATACTCACACGTAAACGAGGAGTGTTCTCTCATCTCTCTCTCTCGCTGTCTCTCACTTATTCTCTCCCTATGTAGTACTCTTTTTTCCTGCTTTTTTCTGTGTTTTTGTCCTGTTGGAAATGAAAAAGAGGGTGAGAGAATAAGAAGGAAGAAGACGACGATGAACGCATGAACAATGCGACGTCTTCTGAAAAGAAAAGAGAGAGAGAGAGAGAGAGAGAGAGAGAGAGAGAGAGAGAGAGAGAAAGAGAAAGGTGCTATAATAGGGAGAATTGATAACTATTAAAAATGTGTGCACTTTGAATCCGTTTAATTTCCTAGCTGGCATTAGAAGCAACAAAAGTAAACAGAAAAAATCAAATCTCATTGGTCTTGATCCTCAAATACCATTATAGAGTATGTACTTAAAATTTGGATGGTATCCATGGAAAATCCGTTTCGGAACCTGATTTCTAAAATTTCGCCATACATGCTTTTGGTGTTCATTTCATTCATTCCACAAAGCCATCACTCCATTTTGATAGGTCGACTACTCATGATTCTCATTTAATATGTTTGTTACACTGCTCTTATCTATTCTTCGCGCTGTAGTTCAGATTGATTCTCGATGAATGTTCTTTAAAAAATTCAGGATCTCAGTTTCAAGTCTTCTGGCGCATTCTGCAATTTTTCTGAGCTTATCCTAATCATCAAATAGGAAGTGGATATTTGTTGATTTTTCTTCTTTCTATATTTCAAGAACCTCTTCAACAAGCTTCGTATTTCTGTTTCTCTGTTTACCACGAATTTTTTATCACCACGCACCACATCATATTGAGGTTCAGCAGTTTTCTCTCTTCTTGATCTTTGTCTTCGATATTCAGAAAAATACAATGATATAGAAAACTGAGTCCTTTTGTATCTTTCTGACAGCATGATTCTTCCCCTTATCTCCAGAGATGAGCGAAATTTTCTATTCCTTCTTCCACCTTCCTGTTTTTTCTGATTCTTCCAGTTTTCGAACAACTTCTATTTCAAATTTTAGAAGTTTGAAATTTTGTTCAGCCTTCCTTTTTCCTGCTTCCAAATTTCTAAAATTTTCATTGCACTTTCTAGAATTCTCATTCAACTCTGATCTCCATTCTGCATTGCTGAATCTTTTCTCATTTCTCAGTGTCAATTCCATCGAGCAGAACATTTTTCTCAGAATTAGGAAACCAATTATCGAAATATTCTAGAACTACTGCTTGGGAATATTTTCTTATTTCTCACATATTTCTGGTTTTCCTTTTTCTTCTCCTCATCTATCTCGCCTATTTCGGCACTTTCATGAGCCTGCTTGCAAAAAATGGGAGCGACATCCGATCATCTTCTTCTTCTCTCATCTTCATAGTTTTTAGAGTTTGCTTTTTTTATAGGTCTTTCCATTTTCTATTTTCGAATTGTTAGGTGTTTTTAGCAGTATTCTAAGTACTACAAGCCAAGGTAGTTACTGAGAACGAATACATAACAAATTTTGGAGACAGAAGTTACATAATTTTAATTTTTTTTAAATTGACTACTAAGAAATTCATGATAAGAAGTTAAATTTATTCTCTGCTCGTCAAGGAAATTGATTATCCACCTTATCCTTGCTGTCACTTCATCTTGCACAATTATTATACCGAATCAGACTTGTTTTTATCAAGAACGGACACTGACATTCTACGAAATATCATGTTTTTCTCATTTCGCTTCTGAAAATGTGTTTTGACTTGAATATGATTATTTCTTTTTGATTTCTCACGATGAAAGTGTGCAAAACTTTCTTTCTCCCATCTCCTAATTAGGTCTTTCTGAACTTTTGTTTTTTTCCCATAATATTTGATTTTCCTTCTTGTTAATGTAAATGATAATGACGAATCTGGGGGAGTAATTATGTTCCTGGGAAACATATTGGTCATTGAGTTGATTTCTATGTGTAATCAGAAATGAGCATAATTCCTAATCCCTTCTTCCTTCTTCCAGGTTTTTTTCTTTCATTTCTTATTTCCTATTCCTTCTCCCTGACTTTATTCTAATTCTTCCGGATAAAACAATTTCTATTTGAGATTTTTAAAGAAAGTTAAAAAATTTTTCATAAACATAAGTTACTACTTCAAATGTCGTTTAATGGAGCCTAAATTGGATTCTATTGGATTCTCAATATTTTCCTAATATTGGTTTTTTTTCCAAATATTGTTGTTCCTTCCCTTTCCTATATTTCCGACTTCAATAGGTTTTCCAGATTTTCAAATGTTTCATTCCGCTCATCTCGGCATTTGATGCAGCACTCCTCTAAACTTGTGATTTCATCTTCTTGTTGTTTTTAATACTTTTTATCGTTTATCTTCCTTCTTCTAGATTATTTCTCGCAGCTATTTTCACTCTCCACTTTCAGGCCCCGGCATCTTGCCTAAAACAAGACTCAAGAACGTCAGAACGATAGCAAGAAGGGCATTCGCCTGGAATTAGTCCGGAGGCTCTTTTTTTGGCAAGGAAAAGTGACGACACCAAAAAGCATGGAAAGGTGGGTTTAGTGATTTTAAATGGTTTTTAAGACTATAGGGGATTAGTCATATTCAGAAAAAAGATTAATAAATGATTTATTCTTCTTTCAGCTTCAAACAACTTGCTCGAGAATATGATGAAAACTTCGCAACTTTTCAAAATGAGATTAAAGAATGGGAAGAAACACCAGAGCGAATGTAAGTGAGCATTTATGATTAAAGTACTCCAACCTAGTCCATTTCAGGGAATATGTCGAATTCCACAGAGTTCAGGCTGAACAAGAATTTCCGGAACTCAAAAAAGAAAGAGAGGACCGAGAAAGATGGGATCGTGCGGAGCGGATACGTGGAGACGACGAGAAACACATGAGAAGCAGACAGCATGCAGATGAGAAAATACGACTGGGTGTGGCTACAGTACCTCGTCTTTTAACTGAGCAAGAACGAAAATTGGATGTGTTTGTTGAACGACCCGGTTCTATCATAACAAATATGAAGGAGGTACATCGGGATTCGATTACAAGACGTCTCCACGAGTGGACTCCAGAAGAACGAGCATTGTTCAAGGGGAGACAATCAGAGCATGTGAAAATCTTTCACGGCCTCCAGGAGTTTTTCGTCGACAAAACCGCCTCTGATCTTGTGACATACTACTATATGAATAAAAAGACAGAGAATTTCAAGAAGGATTTCAAAGTGAAGAAACGGCCGACAAGATACAAAGTGGCACCGTTTCCATCTGCTGAAGAACTTGCCTACTGTCGAATGATGCCTCCATTGGATTATAGAGCGTATCCAAAAAACTCTTTAATGTGCTACTTTTGTTGTCAGACAGTCAATGGTAAAGATCTGGATGGGACGCTTATGCCAAAGGAAGCGTATGAGATATTCGGTATGTTGAGTCTAGTTTACCGTAAAACCTGCAATAAAAGGGCACCCGCACTGTCCATTTTAAGCTCAATTATCTCAACTCCTATGCAAGTTATCAAAAACATGCCAACTGACAAAACACCTATAATATTATGATAAAAAATTTATCAGTTGACATATTTTTTACATCTCTGATAGGATCTGAGAAAAATTGGCTCAAATCCAGACGTTAAAGGATTTTCTATTTCAGGTTTTACCATAATTGATCCTTTTGAATTTGAACTTCCCCATTTTATCCATACTCTCTACAAATAGTAATTTTGTTAGTCAAGACTTCCGTGTTTTCTCAAAACATATAATTTAGGATTCTCTCTCCGGACATGGAAAATTATAGTTTAAGAACGTGCCTCGCTTGTATGTGAGGCTCAAGTCTTGAGCGACAGTTGACAACATAGTGTACACTACTATGAACGAAAGTATAAGAATCTAAAACAATAAATATCTGATGAATAGGGATCAGATAGAAAGTTCCAACGGTTTTTCTGTTTCAGCAATCTCTCCTGAAGAAGAGCGTATAGTTTGTACCCGTTGTCGAGAAGAAGCTGCTAAACTTTACAAGGATAAGTATGTTATCGAAAATCCATAACCCCAGATACCGAAAACCATTTCAGCCGTTGCTTTGGTAACCGATGTTCCAACCAAAAGAAGCGAGCGAATCGTGTCAACCGCAACATTCCTCTGGACCTTGCTGACTTTCCAGTACGGACACGAGCCTTTCTAATGGACAAACTCGGATCGATTCGAGTCGCTGTCAAATTCTGTACCCCCTGCAAAAACGCGCTCACTCGCTGGATTGCTGACGTGAGTGAGATGGAGCAGCCATTTTGGTGGTGCTCATTTTATATCCCCCTTTCCCGATTAGAAATCGTGTAGAAAAAGGCCAAGTAGGTCGTAAAGCGAGCTCATAATCGGACGCGTACGTACCAAAACGCAATTATTTTGAGAGGGTGCTGTGGCCTTTTTGATACGAAAAAAACGACCGCCTCTCACTCTCTTTTGTTCCTATTCGCTGTGAACGAGGAGCGGTCATAAAACTACAGTAACCTTTATAGTGTGACCTAGTAGATAAAAAGAAAAGTTTATATCTTTCATCGTTGCGAAATGAAATTTTAGATTTATAAACATAATCTCGAAAATGATTTATTCTCTAGTGTATTGAAATCGAAAAATTAGCTAATTAGAATTTCTAATTTGGGAGGAATTAATCAAAATCCTTGTTTTTTTTTTCCAAATATTCATGATTTATAATTTTTGGAAAAAAGGGGTGAATGATATATGAGATTTGCATTCGGCTCATTTATATTCCGGGTTCGGTTTTCCATACGTCAGGGTTCATCTAAAAAAGGAAGGCTTCTGCTATTCATCTTCTTCCATTTGGAGCGCCATGACACCTTCGGCTTCTTTTAAAGGAAACATGACAGATGGGAAATAAAATATAGTTTCTCTTTTCGGTTCTTGAGAAAACGAGGAACTATTGTGATAGAATTCCCAATGATAAAAAGATAAACAGTTCATTGATATTCTCATGAGACCCGACCGAAGATTATGGTGCTTTAAAAGATGGGAACGGGGTGTTCTTTTCTCCATAACCATGGGAAGAAAAATGAAAAAAATTCAGATTAACAACAAAGAAGAATATATCATGAACGAATTGTTGAATTATGAAGGACAAGTTGGGTGGACAGATGAAGAAAAAACAAAGTTGGTAACACTGATAAATGCATCGGCAACTCTTGATTGGGATACTATCTCATTGGGAATGAATCGTCGCCCAAACGAATGCAAAATGCAATATGATGAGTTGAATGGAGTGAAGCAACAACCATTATTAGAAGAACTCGATGATGAAGACCCTATATCAGATGAAGTGGGCGATTCGTCATCTGCCAAACCAACTCCTACGGCGGGCAATCGGCGAAGTGGTCTAGCAAGGAGTGCCAAAAAAGCGTTAGTGTCGTAGACAAGGATAATTTATTACATAGTGAAAGTTATTTTTTCAGTCCTCGACAACCTCGTGTCCCGCGTTCTACGAATCGGAGAACCGCTGGAGCTATCACACGAGCTCAGGCGGTTCCTAAGCTAGTGGAAGATCTCGGAGATGAAATGGATGATGAAGAGGGTAGTAACGGTAGTAACGAAAAGGGATCTAAAGCTCCAAGCGAGATGCGAGATGCCTCGCCAGGGGAAAACATGGAAGTTGACTCGCCAGAAGGACAAGACGATCTGGATATAGTCGATGAAGAGGAAGAAGAAGAAGTGATAAGAGATATTGACTCGCCTGTCAAAACATTACTTTCTCCAAAGATTTTATCCCATAAACCGGAATTTTCATTACCACGGATTCAGGTGGGTTTCTTTCCATTTCTATTGCACGTTTTTCATAAATTTACTCTCAGAAACCATCAATTTCTCATCCTGTCGAGCCAATGCCGTCCTCACAAAAAGACGATTCTGAAGAAGATGAAGAGGAGGAGGAAGAAGATGAAGATGACGAAGACGGAGACGATACCCAAGAAATCGATGTCGACGAGCCTCCAGCGAAACGTCCCACTCCCACCTCTTCTTCGTCGCATCTCATTGGCTCCAGCAGCCTCGGAGGCGGTGGCGACGGAGTACATGAGTTGGGTGGGCGTGGCTTCATCCAACAACAGCAGCAGCCACAAAGTGCCGCGCCCCCAGTGACCGTCACAACAGCCTCTGCAACAGCGCACAGACACGTCGACTCCACGTCCCCCTCTCCCTCTGTCGCCTCTCAGCTAGTACCACCAACGACAGAAACGAAAGAATCAGTTCCTTCGCTCGTCGTGCCTGTGGCACAACACGCGCCCACCGTTGCCATCTCGGGAGTGGTGGCGCCCACAGCTGCATCTCAAGCTGTCCCATCACCTGTGCCTATTGCGCAACCGATTCCCCTCATTCCGCCGAGAGAGAACACTACCCCGCAAATTCTAACACCGACGCCATTACGGCCTACCGCATCCTCAACTCCATCTAATCCAGCGAACATGCAGAGCAATTTGGATATAAATATGCTGAATATGCTCAATCAGCATCCTAACGGGCAACAGTTATTGGCCATGATGATACAGCAACAACAGGCCCAACAAGCTCAACAAGCTCAGCAAGCGCAACAGGCTCAACAGGCCCAACAGGCCCAAAAGGCCCAACAAGCCCAACAAGCTCAACAACAAGCTCAACAGGCTCAAATACTCCAACAGATGCAACTTCAACACGTGTTCCAGCAAGCACAAGCTCAATCTCAAGTTCAACCACAAGGAAGTATCACTTCTGGTACGCCGTTCCAGGCTCAACAACAACAACAACAGGTTTACCTAATGTTCTAGAACCATTTAAAGATAAAAAAATTTCAGAAAGAGCTGAACGAAGTACTTCTTAAGTTGGCGGCGGCTCAAGCGCAGTTACCCATTGGCGCAAACCCAGGTACGTTCTTGTTGAAAGGTATCATCATCCTAATAATTTCCACCATCTTAAAAGAAAAAAAAACTTTTTCTCACATTCCGATGGCATGACAATTTTTATGCCACTTTTTTCTTACAACACACGGGCACACAATGCATGTGTTCTGTTTCGATTTTTCTCTTCTTCTTATTTTTCTTCTTTCCTATCCGTTTGTTCTTTTCGAACAATCGACCTGCTTGTAATTCAAAAAAGAAGAAAGGAGAAAAAAATAAGAAGAAGAAAGAGATCATTTTCAAAGTTATAAAACTTTTTTTTTTCAGAAATGGTCAAAAATTTCTTGAATCCTCAACATCCACTGTTTGCTCAGGCAATACTGCAACAACAACAGACCGCACAACAGCAGCATATTTTGAATATTTATCAGCAGTACCACGCTCAAGCTCAAGCTCAGGCCCAGGCTCAACAAGCCGCTCAGGCCCAGGTTCAAGCTCAAGCTCAAGCTCAAGCCCAGGCTCAAGCGCAAGCCCAAGCACAAGCTGCTGAGAAGGCAAAACAAGCACAATTGCAAAAGAACCGTGAAGCGCAAATGAAAGCACCTCAAGCCCAGTTCAATCTGAATCGATCGAGCGTTCAAATGCCAATCGGAATCAATATGGCATACCATCAGTCTCTTGCACCATCAGTTGAACCATCTTCTAGTGTCACTCCACCTGTGCACAGGCCAAGAGCTTCGACTACAAGCAGTGTCAAACCGATGAGACCCAATGTTCAGGAAGCAGAGCTGAAAAGTTTGAGAGAACAACTTGTTATGGTAAACAAACGAGGAAGTCAGCGGTTGAAATATCTATTAATCTATTTCAGAGATTGAAAATAATCAAAGACAAAATTGCTGAAGACAAGACACTTTCTACGGAGTCCGATCAAATGCGTGTCATGTACTCTCAGAGTACTCAAAATCCTCAACTTCAAAATCATGATGTTATCAAACTTCTACAGACAAGAATCGAGCAGAACAATACAAAAAGAGTACAAATTCAAAAAGAAATTAGCGAGCCTCTTCGATTGTAAGTTCCCAATGTCATTCGTTTCCAAAAAATGGTTTTTCAGTGTCGAAGAACTTATGTCAAAGTACTCGGATCTCAATATATTTTCGCTGGATCAAGTGAGTTTTTTTTCGATAGTTCGAACCAGAGATGGCCGGAATGACTTTTTCTGGAATCCGGAATAAAAAAATTTTTCCGGAATCCGGAATACGGAATTCGGAATCTTGAAGTCTCCGATGGGCAGAAAAAAATGTAAAAACACATTTTGTGCTTTATTTTCGCATTTTTAGTTGCTAATGTTCAAATCTGGAATCCGGACAAAAAATTTTTCACGGAATCCGGAATCCGGACCTCTGGTACGAACCCATTCTAATTTCTCAATTTTCAGAACGATCGTGAGACCGTTGCTCTTTTGGGAGCCAGGTTCCTCGAAAATAAGAAGATGCAGCAGAATGCGGCACAACAGCAAAAGGCGCATCAGGCCAATTTGACTGCTCACCGTGCAAACCCGATAGGAATAAACAGAGAGGTTGGTTGTATACCTAATTGATTGAATCACTTTTATTGTAGCTGATTCTGTGTTTTCGCACGTTTGAAATCTGTGTTCGTTGTTTCTTCAAACCTTTAATTTTGTCTAGCATGACTTGTAAAACACTCAAGACCAATCCTTCTCTTTAAATTTCTATCCTCTACTTCTGCACAGTCTTCTCCAACTTTTGACCTTCTTGTTCCGTTTTGCAGTATCCAGCACAGCAGTCGCAATCTGCTGCCATAATTCAGCAACAGCAACAGCAACAGCTCCTACAGCAACAGCATGCTCTGCAACACCAACAGCACCAGCTTAATGTTCAAGTTTCGTCACAAAAAAGGAAGCTGGAAACGAATTCAACAGCTCAAAAACGAAATGGTGCTTCTCACGCGTCGAGTGCCCAGCCTTCTCCAGTTATCCCGATCTCATCTGTTCATACGACACAATCACTACCTCTCCCATACCCAACTGGACTTTTACATCAAGATCTGGCAGCATATCAGAATAAATCGGTTTGTGTGAACTTCCCAGCAATACCCAAAATTAATCCCAATCATCCCATTTGCTCCCAAGTGTCTGAGTGTCGTTCTTGATAGATTTGAGCATGCTCAATTGTCACGATTTTCTGAAAGCTAGTAGTTTAAATTTCAGGCGGCTGAGCGGGATCGACTACTTCAAGAACAACAACAGAAAATGCTGCAACAACACTTGGTAATGAACATTCATCAAATACAGCAAAAGCAAACAGCTCAACAAGAAACAAAATCGAAGCGGAAGTCTGGAATCGAGAGTATCACAAGTATGCAGGCCGCTGCACCCCATAGACACGCATTGGCTGGTCCTTCTACTTCACGAATCCAAGGGGCAAGAGGAGTCAGCCCAGCACTTTCTGTTTCAAGAATTGCTCCACAAACCGTATGTTTGAATGAGTCAAAGCTGAGAAGTTCTCAATATTCAATTTTCAGACTAGTGCTGGTCGTAGTATAACTGCTGGAACATCGGGACATCCGTTGGGTTCGGAAGCGGCTAATAAGGTATTTCTTTACATATTTCTCGAAACGTTTTAGATGACTAGTTTTGAATTCGTTTTGTCTTGTCACAAGAAATTGAGGTTTTTTTTGTCTGATATGACTAAGGAAATGAGTCACAACGCTTGTTTGTTCTTCCCTTCTCGCCTTCTATTAGGTTGTTTGGAAAGTTCCCGTCATTTTTAGTGTCAGATACATTCAAAGTAAAAAAGGTAAAAACGATGTCAGATAAATTGAAGGCAAAGTCCATTGTTATCAATGACTATCTGCCAACGTCTCACTAAATTGTGGGTGCCTTCCTTCCACAACTCCGGTGAAAGCGAATTAAAACCCAAGCCAACCCCTTTTTGATATCCTGTTTTGAGGTGAATTTTTTTCAAACAAGATGACCTCAAAATGGCTTCGCAAGTGGTAGTCTTAAAGTACAAGGTTTGGGCTACACGGTGGATAAGGCAGAATTGTTCAGCCACATTCAGCGACATCGGTCTGGGTCTGCCTTCCCGTTTGAGGTTGCGGGTTTTAATTTTGAAAATGAATCTTTGTTTTTCTCTCCAATGGAGCATCACATTAAGTCTGAGTTATGTCACCTTTTAAGAATAAGTATCGGTTATTAAACTGACACCATTACCTGACAGATCCCATTACTCCACTTTTTGGTAGACCACATTACCGACGATATCCCATTTTTAGCATGAATTTCACGTTTTGGGACGTCTGCTGGTTGAGTGCCTTTGTCAACCCACTTGGCTCGTTGCCTATTGTGATCATACATTGCCCATTTATCACCACAATGTTATGATTTAACTCTAACATTCATGTGTGCAACATAGGATGAAAAGATTCAAACAGGTGCCCACCTGGGAAAAAAGTTGCATTGAGCCAAAAGGTGTGGTCAAGGTCTTCCCACATTTTTACACTTTTCCGAGAGTTTCCAATTTATCGCTTTTTGACGAAAGGCTTGCCACTGATGTACTTTATATATTCCACACAGTTTGAGACGGGTCACTTTCAATCCCGGCTTTTAATGCATCTAAACCTAAGCCCATTTGCCTTTTTGAAGGGAGATTTTCTTCCGAAGATAATTCCTTCACTTCAAATTGGTGAAGCCAGGTTGTGATGATAATTCGAAAGAATGATCCTTTGTTGTACAACCCCACTAATTAGCAATCGATTTGAGCAATTTTCCGGTCAGATAGGCACAAACATAAAATGGCAGTCCGAAAATGGAAATTGTTAGGGGGAAAAAAGGTGGGCATATCTCACTACACGGAAAGAGGAGAGCTCAAAAATGACGGGAACTTTCCAAACAACCTAATAACAATCCAATTTTATAGAATACCAATTTTTCTAGATTGAAGTTTGGATTAGACTTATCTCATCAAATCAAGTTGTATGTTTCAGAATGCTGGAGACATAGTGAAGGAACTTGCTAAATCAGCTCAACAACACTTTTTACAAGCAAAACTTCAAGCAAGCAACTCGAACGCTGTTTCTCCTGCTAATACGAACAATTCGGACGATATTGAAGTTGTCTGGGAAGGACAGTCGGCAAAACCAGCTCCAAAGAAGATGCAGCGGCTTGAACCACTCTGTAGACCAACATCTGCTAAAGGGTACCTTATGGCGAAGCATTTGGGTGTTGATTATTCTCTTCGTCTCACTAAAGTTCCTGAAGTGAATACGGTTGAAGAGGCTAAAGAATGTCTGGCATTGATACTTGCCAACGAAGCCAGCGAGCCAGGAATCGAAAAGACAGTAACTGGATTAGTCAGCAGAGCTGAGAATTCTGCGGCGGCAAATGGAACAGAAGTCAACTACATGGAAATCTACAAGGAAGCAGCCAGACATGACGAACGGCGGTATGAAGAATATTGCAAATTGAACCAAGATGCTTCTATGCAAGCCAGGATACAGCAGTTGAACCTCAATCCAAACTGCATCCAGCAATATCTACGGCAACCGAACATTCAAAAGATGATGGCTGAACAGAATCTGCAATGGCCGCAACCACAGCAGCCGAAGCCAGCTCAGCCAGGGCAGCAACCAAATCAATCAAATAAACAGGAAGCATATGACAAAAAGTTTCAACTTCTCGTAAGTTAATTTTGATATTTTCAAATAACTATCTTTTTCTTCTCAGACGTTCCCCCAAGAAGTGATTCGTCCAATTCCAACAACTGCCAACATGTTTGCAAACCTTCTACCTTCCACCTCTACATCAACAGTGACGTCTTCTGCATCCGCTCCTCAGCTCCCACAAACTCCTGTGTCACTTTCAACGGGAATATCAGTGACAGCCGCTCCTCACGCGATTCCTTCTCCATCAGTAGCTATTCAAACTGTTCCACCCGTTCCACAAGCTGCACCTGCGATTCCTGCAAAACCGTCGTCCTTGTCGAATGGATTCTCCGGCGACGATGAGAGTCGAACGAATCATTTGGCTGCAAACAGACAACCGCCTGCTCCTGGAGGTTAGTTGTATAAACACTATTAATTAGTCATTTTTGTTTTCAGATAGAACGAAATATCGTTCAATAATTGATTTCCGTGCAACCGGCGAGGTAGACTTCGAGCACAAACAAATCAAGTTCCCACTTGCTGATCAACCCCAGAACACAGTACCCAGGATAACTTCTTACACGAAGCCTCTCAGAAATCTAGTCTATGAAGATTTATCAGATGATGAATAGAAGAAACCCTCTTATTCAAATAACCAACATTGTGATTTCATTTCGCTGTTAACCCCATTTTTACCATTTCTATTACTTTATCCCGATCAAACTCATGATTATGTCCTCTTGTTTTATCCACTGAGTAGCTCCTTTCGCAATTCCCTGGTTCTTTATTTTGTACGCGGTATTATCATTGGTAACTGACTTCATCTACTACTCTTCAAAGCACCGACCCGATTGATTTCATTTTTCAAGGGTTGACGGGTTTTCAAAAAATGACTACGAGTGTGTTCCTCTTCCTATTTCCTCTCTCAACAAGTCTTAATTAGTTTCAATTTTTCATGTGCTATGGAGTTTCATGTCAACTATCTTAATTCTCTTTTTCTCTGTAACATTTTTGGTCTACTATTCAAAATCGGTGTCTCTTTTCTTCATATTGTATATAAACAATTTTACTAACTTTTAAAGGTTTCTTTTTTATGTCAATTAGCAGAACAATTAGTGAAAAATGTATACACAAAAATTAAGTTTACAAGCTCATGATTCTCCGCTGATTATACTCGAAAGCTCTGCAGTGCTCATATTTGGCACCCTTTTTGAAATTGGTTGGATCGACTGGTTCGCATTCTCCACTGGCAGATCTCGGGAAGCAAATGAATGAAATATTTCGAATATCGATGAGAAAAGAGAGATGGAAAGTTGCATAAGCAGCAATGATGACGTATTCCATTAGAGCGAACAGTTGGGGCACTGAAAGAATTTGGCTATTTAAGAGTCGACATTAAACGAATAATATTTTTTGGGTTTAAAAATATAACTTCAGAAGGGAAATGAGGGAAATTAAAATCGCTAGAAGAATTAGAACGTTTTCGGTGTAAACTGTAACATTTTGAAAGTCTAAAACGGACTTTTTCAAATACATTTTTTAAATCTGAACTCAAAGTAACTATTCGCACATCCAAAAATATTTTCAGACATTCAGAAAACCACCTCCCAGACACCGGGAAACAGTTATCCAGTTCCTTGCCTACTGCCTCAGTTTTTATGATTTGCGAAACTTTTGAATTTCCATAAAATAGATTTTTCATTCCGCTTACAATTTGATTATTAATGATTTGTTTCCAGACTTTTTTAATACAAAATTTTCCCTATTCGCTTAGATACTCAAGTTATAGTCAACTCTTAGAATTTCAGCCGCCGTTTATACGCTTTTCGGCAACTCCACCTTACCTGTGAAGCTCAGTCTCGCAGAAAGTTTCTGCTTTAGGAAGGGATCTATGATAAAAATGTTAACTATAGTGGGGAATTACAAACTTGAAGAATACACTCAAAACTTTACAAAAGTATTCATCGCATATATGGTTTGTACTATGCCATCCAATGAATGACCAAATTTTTGGAGCAAATGTGTTTTGACTCAAAAAATTTCAATTTTTCAATATTTTTGAAAAACTTCAGAAAAAAATCGAAGAATTCTGAAATTCGTCCAATTCCAGTTTTGAACAAATACTTTTCTATAAATAAAACTTTTTGTTTCAAAATCTGAAAATTCGAATTTTAAAAATCTAGGAATTTTCGAAATTTCAGAAGTTTTGAAAACTGAAAATACGGAAATTTTAAGAAATTTCGAGTTTCAGAACTTTCGAATTTTATAGTTAGGCTTATTTTGAATTATAAAACTACGAAAATGAAAAAAAAAGTTGTTAAAATTTTTGTAAAAAGTTTTGTGAATTTCAACTCACATCTTCCAAACAAATTATAAAGTCTCGTTTTTAAAAAATTGACTTTTTAGGTTTGAAAACTTACTGTATGAATGGCAAATAGGGAATGTGATTGAAGATTGATGATATTGAATGTATTGAGGCATAAAATAGACATAAATTACTACAGAAATCAACTTCATGATCATTGAAGTTGTGTCCCATTTCTGAAAAATAACAATTTTTTTAAAGTTTCAAAAAATTGAATCTTACGCTCTCAGCATTTGACGAGAAAGCAAACATTACAGTTGTAGTTGTCAGCATGTTGACCACAGAGGACATCGCAAACACAATTTTGAAAAATCTATTGGCTTCTGAAACAAAAATAATACCGTATACCAGAAGTCGAAGCACAATAACATACCGGGAAAATCTTCATGAACCGTAACAATACTGAAAAGAGACATCATAAGAGCCTCGACAAATGTGAAAATCGGCATCGAATCAGCCATTACTTTGTGTAGAGAAGAAAACTTTGTGGAATATTCATGACGAAGAAGGTTTCTTTAAAACGAAAGAAATATAAAATCTGAGTTTTGAATTATTCTTCAAACCTGACAGTTAGAGCATTGAATACTCTGATCACAACTGGAATACATACTGCATATCGAAACAGTACGTTTCCAATTACATTCAACTCGAATAAATTCAAAATTGATGGTAGTCCATCAACTGGGAATGGAATAGTAGACTGAAAAAATAAAAAGCTTAAAAACCAAAAAGATCTGCACGAAGTGGGATTCGAACCCACGCACCCATACGAGTACCAGAACACCCAGTAGACCTCGAACTTGAGGCAAGCTAACGCTTGAGTCTGGCGCCTTAGACCACTCGGCCATCCGTGCTGCGAAACACAGAGAAGTCAAAAGTGTACACTAGAGGGGGACCGATAAGTAGAACATGGGAGAGTAGCACTACGGGAAAGAGAAGAAAGAAAACTCACATTACATCGGAAACGGCTGCTACCGTATTCAATGACGTACCCTCGTATTAATTCCCGTTCATCAGGAATATAATCTGTTGTTAGTGATGTTATTATCCCACCTGAATAGAAAAAAATCAACTTTCTGTACTAAATCAAAAAGACTTGCCTATGAAACAACCCATAGAAATAACTGTAAATATGAGAGAAGGAACAATTACTGGAAAGTTTAAATATGCAATATCTGAGTTATCATCTTCTGTGTGACCATATTTCAGCCTTCGATTTTCTGTTGTATTGCGGGGTACCTAAACAATTATACATTTTTAAAAACATTTTCATCGAATTCACCAACCCTGATGGAGTTTTCATTTTTTGGGTCAGACGTTTCGAACGCATAATTTGCATAGAAATCATCTGATGTCGACGCTACGACTGCCATCTGAAATCAGAATTCAATGAAGAGAGAAATGGATTTGTTGACACGAAATACAATAGAAATGTAGATTAAGAGCGAACGATCAAAGAAGGAAAATAGGTGGGAAATGTTCTGAAGATTCATGTTATTCAGAGAAATACAACAATTTGAGGGTTTTCAGATGAGTGTGATTCATATAAATCTGATAAGTGGTTGACCTATGTGGAAGACTTATGATAGAAATAATTCGACAAAAGAAGTTGATCTCATTGCCCGAATGTACCCTTTCACAAAGAAATGAAGTCATTCCAAACGACAGAAATCAAACAAAAATAGTGATTTCAACCTTGAAAGCACAGGGAACGTCTTCTTCTTTCTTTTCGATGGGATTGGGAGAGAACAGGCGGAAACAGGTGATCCTAAACAGCTTCTGTTAGACTAGACAGAAGGCAAAAACGGAACGTTCTTAGAGATAAGAAACAAGGTATCGTAATCTGGTTGATATCGCTTTGGAACTGATTGAATCCATTCATGAAACAAGTGAGGATAATGGATTCTATCATTCTCTTCTGATGGGTTCATTGTTAAGGAATAGGGGAAGATCTTTCACAGAATCACGACGAACCAATAAAAAAATGCTGAATACCGCAAAACTTCTAACAGAAGGGCTCCCTTAACTTTTAACTTTGGGCCAGTTTTTGTCGGTTCTTGTCCAATATATCAAAAAGTTGTCAACTGATAAATTGTTAATCATAATATCAGAAGTGTTTTGCCAGTTAAGACACATTCAATATCTTGCATAAGAATTGAAATAAGCTAAAACTTGAAAGTGTAGGAGCCCTTCTATTGCAGGTTTTACGGTAACAGATGAAATGAGAATTTCGGCGAAAAGTGGCCGTCAAATTGGTTAAAAAAGGAAAAATTGGACAACAATGGGTAGTTGTAGAAAACAGAAAGAGACAAAAGGTTGACAATGAAACGAAAGAAAGAAAATCGAGAATTGAAAGGGAATATCAGGTATTGGAGAGAATCTTGATTATCACAAAAGCGCTGATCCTTGTCACGAAAATCCGAAAAAAAAGGAAATCGAATCGATTGGAAGTGGAAAAGTATTGGATGACTTATAATATAAAACAAAGAAGAAGAAGAAGAAGAAGACGAGTTGTTTTTCACGCGATGAAGAAAAGTCGAACGACAGTCACTACTAACCAGTAAATCTTATTATGAACATCGGAGATCAAAAGGGTTTTTGTACTTATAGACTATAAGTTATAGTTGGGATCTGAAGAATGAAATCTATACGGAATGCCCTTGAAAATTATTGGGAAAAGGACACAGGCGATTGAATTTGCTTGCCACCACACTGGTGAACAAAGACTAGAATGCCATTTCTGAAAGTGTAGTGAGACCTGGTTCTCTTTCTCCAATTCCTGTCGAGACAAGACATAATACAGAACAAAAAAAGCTTGCTCCCGGTGAGGCTCGAACTCACGACCTTCAGATTATGAGACTGACGCGCTGCCTACTGCGCTACGGAAGCGGCGTTTCTACCAGTGCGACATGGCATAGAGATGGGAGTGGTAGAAGGCAGAGAGAGAAAATTTTCGGTTCAGGGAGGTAGGTAAGTGGGAAGAAATGGGTTAGTAAGAATTTTTTTGTTTCGTTTCTATAACATTTTTATGAATTGTGAAGAAGAAGAACAAATACTGTAGTTTTTGAAATAAGCACGAAAAGTTGACTGGTGATTACTGTAGAAAGGCACCGTAGGAAGTGATACGAAATTGAAGGAACAAATTTATCTAGATATATTCGACGAAATCTATTAAGTCAGAGTGTTTATTTCAAATTCGAATGTTACACAACCAAACATGATGGTTTAGCCTACTTTTTCGAAGATGACTCAATCGAATCTGAAACGGGTAATAGAGGAAGAAAGCGAGGGAAACAAAGATGTTTTGCGCAAAAATGACGAGAGATGGACGACGAGTCTGATGGCAAAATGGCGCGACGCAGATTCCATTCCTTCACAGCTTATTCCTTCTTTCCAATCCAATCCATTGCGTCGCCTTTTTTCGGTAGACACGAGATAGTGTTATTCGCAACAGAAACGGCATGAAATGCAACAATTATTCTCTCTCATTTTCCATCAGTTTCCATGGATCTGAAACCGGTCTCTCATTCTAATTTTTTCTGTGTGTTGAGGAAAATTGTGAAGAAAGTTCAAAGTGTGGATGACGGTGATGGATCAAACTATACGCGTACACCTGTTTCCTGATTGAATTGAAATGAGAATCCGACGATGGTGAATAAAACTTAAGACACTTTGGAACATAAAAACTCGTTCGTTATGATTCGTCTTGGAGATTCAATGTTTCTTCGGACACTCTAGGATTAGGTGATAGGCGAAAGATGGAATAAAGCAACAACATTCAGGCTAACATTTTTGAGATGTGCTTATCGAATTCCGGGCTGGGTCAGGGCATGTAGCTGACTTTTCGAAAATTATTGAGAACAGTTTTATGAAGTCCACCTCAAAGGAAATTTAATTTTTTCTTGGATATTCCGCATTCCCAGAAGTATCTAAATTATAACATTTTTCGAAAATATCATTAAAACTTCAGAATTTTTATATTTTGAAATTTTTTCCGGGCCGACAGGGACGGACCGGATCATGGCCGGGTCATGGGCGGCCTTTGATCGCAGGTTTTGCAGAACTTTCTGTGACAAGTACGAAAAAATTCTGATATCATGGCAATCAGGTTTCCATTTAAAAATCGAAACAATGTTGAATATCAATCTATCAGAGGAAACACGATATTACCATAAAATCTGTAATAGAAGGACCTGTAATAGAAGGGCACCCTAACTTTCTAATTTGAGACAAATATCTCGGTTTTTGTCAAAGTTATCAAAAAGTGGTAAACTGAAAAAGTGTTCATAATAATATCAGAAGTATTTTGTGAGTTGACACATTTTTGATATCTTGCATAAGAGCCAAGAAAAATTGGTTGAAACTTGACAGTGTGGGGCTGTTCTATTACAGGTTTTACGTTCGATAATTTGAAGAATGGTTTCATTGAAGATATCCTAATTTATTGAAATATGAAACAAAAAAAGAATCAGAAACGTTTATTGAATATCAAATACGAAAGGAGAACTCAATTACAGATGCTCTTGACACATCTCAATGTGTCATCATCATTTTGTGATTCCATGAACTCTTCTGTTTTGACTTTTCTGAAATTGAAATTGCTGATTAGCCATTCAACTAACTTCTCCTTACTTTTTATTTTTCTTCGCTGCCGTTTCAGCAGACGTTGACTGTGTTCGTTGTTCGCGTCTCGAAGGAGCATTCTCCTCTGCAGTTGCACAAACTGTCTTCTGTTTTCCCTTCTTTTCCGTCCGTGTTCGCTCCTGTGCAGTTTTCTCGTCTACAGTATCCACGGTTTCCGTTGATACAGTAGTCTTTGTTACAGTCTTTTCCTTGGATTTGCTCTTCTTCTTCTTTTTGTTTTTTGCCTTTCCTGCTTCATTTGGAGGCGTTTCTTGCGTTGCTTGTTCTTTCAACGTTTTATCTTTACTTTTTAGAGGAGGAACAACAGGTGGAACTACTGCGGCAACATCTATCACTGATCTCTTCTAAAGTTCCAATACATTTTAGATATCTAGTCACTTTCAGTTTTATCTCTCACCTTGGAAACTCCTCTAGATCTAGAATCCACTATTGGTGTACTTCTATCCAATTTTCTGTTCTTTTCCTTTTTCTTTGAAACGCATTGAATGAGAGATGGTACAATGATTAATATTAACAAGAAGGTCATTGCACTCATTGATAGTTTTAATGTGATAATATATCTATTTACGGTAAAAGATATGAATACACATCCAAATATTTATGAATTGAAACTCAAAAAAGTTGAATTAAACGCGAAATGTTTTTTAAACACTGTGTGCTCAATTTGACCAAAATGCCTTCACTTAAAAATAAACTTTCTATAATCTGCTGCAGTCATCCAATTATCTGCTTCAGTAACCCATATTAACGATGTTATGTTTTTGAGAATATTGTAAGAAGAAAAAATTACATCATGAAAATTTGGTTCATGGAAGCTGAAGAAATTGAACATCTGAATTGAAAGAAATGCGACCGCTCTGTGTCTGCTGTGTTGTAAAAAATTCAGGACTTCATCGAGGAGTTTCATGTTTAGAAACAAATGCTTCAAAAAGGATTATTCAATCTGCAAAAAGAAACAAACACGCACCTACAAAAAAATTGGCCATGAATACATTTGTTTAAAAAAAAAGAAAAATGCGTAGGTGGGTCTCATCAGTATTCACAATGAAATTTTGGAGGAGATCTGATCAGGGGGATAGAATAGTTACGGGGTGAAGGATTAAAAAAAGGGAGGAAACGGCTCGATGAAAAATAACAACAATTCTGGAATAATATGGGTTAAAATATTGAATGGATAATTGACTGTGAGCAGTATTGGAGAGAAAGGGAGTGATTTATCGACGCGGGTGAATGTTGGATCCGCTGGCTGATTGTGGTAATTGTCCTCCACTGTGAAGTGGACCACGTGATCCAGCAGATGCAGAGCGAGCCGAGGCCATTGACCGAGGTGCTTCACCCTGTCTGGGTGGGTTGTGTGAAACCGCACTCGCATCACTCATCAGTCTTTCGATCATGGTCTTGGCATATTTGAGACGATGGAGGAACTTCTGTAAAAGAGATTTTTCAAATTATTCAAGGCAGAGTACTAATACGAACCTCCGGGCAACCGTTGCGTTGAAGATTACTGAACTTGTAAGTCAGCATTCTTTTATTCTGATCGATGAAAGTAACAGCTTGCATTAGAGGACACATCATCATTTTGACATGATCCTGAAAAAAAACGTGTGTCGAGACTATAGCGCAGTTCCGTAACTTACATTGAAGAAGTTGATCTGCACTGTTCCGTTGGAAAGATGCAATACGATAGCGGATTTGGTTCTGAACCAAACACGAAGAGTTGGGAGACGAGCTAACTCATCTCCAACTCGTTGCTCCGACCCTTCTCCAGCTTTCACCAAATGATCGTTCATGTAAGACCGGAAATACTTCAGCAGAGTGACCTTCTTGTTGAGTGTCTGCGGAATGTCTCCGTTGTGCATAGAGAAGTAGTGCTCTTTGTTGCTCTTCTCAATGTAAGTCAACTCCCCTCCAGCTGTATCAAGCATGATACGAGAGTTATCGTTGAACAGTACACCGACTGAATTATCACACAATTGATATCCGATACCATACTTGTCCGAATAATCGACCCATTTTGAAATCCAGAAGATAGGAAGACACTCCGGTGATTGATAGCCGTCAAGAGCAGCTTCTTCCTCTTCGAGCTGCAATATTGAAGATAATCATTGACACATTGAAATAGCTCACCCCAGGAATACGCTGCTCCAAAAGCACCGCTACTTGGTGAAAAAGTTGCGAGAGGTAGGCATCTTCAGGCTCTCTGAACGTTGCCTCGGCAGCCTGTTGTTGAGCTCTCTCGCGCTCAACATTGTTTGAAATCATGTGATGTGGCAAAGGAGCCAAACCAGCTCTTCCATTCAATGGGCTGAAATCGAAAATTGTGTTCGGTGCCAGATAATTTTTTTGATTACCGTTGTCCACGTGTATCTACTCCATTCGGAGCCACATTCTCCTCCATCATTGAGGTCTCGTGGCCAGCGAACTTCGGGACCATTGTCAAGCACGAAACCGGAAGTCTGGTTGGCATGAAACCAGATTTGAAGAAGATGTCGCGGTGCACCTGGAGTGATTTCATTCCAAGAAGAAGGGATTTCATTTCGATTTGGGCACAAAACCTCGAACTGTACTACTTTTTCCTGGTTCCTCATCCCTTTTCTAGTGAAAATATAGGGCATCCAAGGAGACTGTGAACTACATCAGAACAGTGTCACGATAGAAACTAGCTTATGATCAGACGTGAAACTATATAGGTAGCGTACATAGGTTAATATCTATGCTAGTCACTATCGATATAGATGACGGAACTAGAAACGTGAAATTTTAATTTTTCCAAACCTGTTTGGCAGTCGGACGGCGAGTTGGCTCCGGATCCAGCATTTTCCGAATCAAAGCTGCAGCTGGCTGCGACGCGACAGAAGGAATTGTATAATTGTTATGACGAATGCGAGAATAAGTTTCTTCAAGCGACTTAGATTCGAAAGGTGGTTGTCCGAACAGAAGAATGTATAGGATGCATCCTACTGCCCAAATATCGACTTCGAACGAATGTCCCATCTTGTTCAGCACCTCCGGAGCAATGTAATTCGGTGTTCCGCACAAAGTTTTCTTGCGTTCATCTCCATCAACAGTTGTGGCCAAACCGAAGTCTCCAATCTTGACAACAAGGTCATCGTTGAGGAAAAGGTTTCCAAGCTTCATATCTCGATGAATGATTTTCAGGTCATGCAGGTAAAGGACGCCTTCCACCACTTGATGAGTGAAGTAACGTGCCTCCGGCTCAGTGACTGCCTTTCTTCTTTTGTGCAGCTCCATCAACGATCTTCTAGCACACAATTCGAGCGTAATGTACACGTTGAGAGAATCTTCGAAAAAGTGGAAGAGCTTGACGATGTTTTTGTGAGACAGCTCACGGTGAATCTGTACTTCTTGAGTCATCTAGAAAATCATGTTGATTAACCGAGAAAATAAAATAATCGTTAACCTTGTCTCTTTGATATTGCTTGACAAGCATTGTTTTCGGTACAACTTTTCCGGCCACGACTTCTCGAGTGGCCCGATTTGTAAGCTCATAGCAATGAGCGAATCCTCCCTTACCCAAAAATCTCCCCTTCTCATAATAAGCCCCACGTTCCTTGTCGGTGATGAGAGCTGGTACCTCTGGAGGTGCCTTTTCCTTTCTCTGGCTGGGCTTTGCTGGTTGCTTGGCAATGTTTGGCAGCCGATTCATCTACAAAGCATGAAGATTGTTACAGAAAACTCAAAGACGCTTGAAAAAAGTGTTTCGTTCGACGAACAGCTCCAAAAAGTTTGAAATGGGGGAGCTGCTATCGGCCATCAAATTCAAATCATTTTGCTTCGCGGGGCGCGGGTCTCGCCGCGATTGTGTGTGTCGATTTACGCAACGACTTTTTGTCTCAATCGAAAAAACCAGATTACATTTTCCTTGTACAAAAGGGACAAGGAATACGAAGAGTATATTTATATTTGTAGCAAAACGGGCTTAGAAAGAGAAAAGGAAGTCACAGACCAAACTGAAGGTACCTGTGCAACACCAACATGCGGAAAAGTCCCAAAAACCGGACGTTGAATTCGCGCCTGTTGTTGAGCTCATTGAAGTTATAACAAATTGGCATCACACGCAAGTTTCACACATGGAAGTCTAGGACTTGTGACGACTTCACGGCATACTTGCAACGGGCCGGGTTAACAGTAACTTCTCTGACCCAGCCCGTCATTTCTAGAGTATGCTCCACAGGGTTATTGGGTATAAAAAGTTTTATATGGCGGCTGAGAACAACTGACCTTGTAACTTTTATAGCAGAGCATTTCTCATTAGCTCGACGAACACGTACTAAACTTTTATTGGTGTCTTCTTCCAGAAAAAAACTAGGACACGCTTCCAATCTCTCCCCACGCGACATAAATTAGGTGTTTCTTAAATAAATGTACGGTAGAAGCTGATAATCGTTTATTAGAACTTCCGAACTGGAAGTGAAACATCACAGGGTTTGAAGAAAATTATAAGTTACGAGAAAAGAACGAGACTGTATGGTTTGAAACCGCCGTTAAAATCCTCGACAATCATAACAGACAACTTCTTGTTGTTTTCGTTGGACACGGAATATACATCGACCGGCTCAAAGCATTGTTTCTGGTGGCTGAATCTTTCTCTGTAAAATTGAATTTATTATCAACTTGTTATCACTATCTCAACCTCCTATCCCCGTGGGGTCGAACTAGATCCTGAATGACGTCTCCAGTTTTGACATGTCTGGCAAAGAACCATTCGAGAACAACAAAGTCCTCAACATTTGTGGAATTCACCCGCTCCTAAAAATTTACTGTTTTGTTAAGTTAAATAGACATGGGTTCCTCACTTCAATTGCTGATTTGACTACAGCTTCACAGACCGTATCCGAGTAGAACGAGAAATGTGGAACAGATGTACAAATGGAAAGGAATTGTTCAGATGTGAAAGAGCATTGTTCCATGAGACACAGAGTTCGACACTTTCGAAACTGAAATAAATTAATTTTGAAAATTGAGCAGGTTATGCCTTACATGAGGGTAATCAAAGATGTTGCATGGAATATCATTGGGTTGATCTCCAAATGGAGCAATGCTGATCCCACTAATGTCATCAGCAGAAACATGACAAAGCCACCATTCCAAAGTACTCAGTGACTCCAATCTCAGGTATAGTTTTCGCACTGAAATCTTGCGACACCCAGATAATGAAAGTGCCGATTCGTCACTTCCTTTCTTCTGAAAAGAAGATACAAAAAATATCGAAAGGATGGTTTCAAAAATTACCAGATCGAGAAAGAGTTCCCCAATTTGATAGTTACACTTTTCCAAAGTGTGAGTGAATAGTTTTGGTAAATCTGTTTCAGATATTTCCAAGTTTTTGATTTTCTCATCTTTGTTCCTCCAGTCGAAAGTGAACTGAATAATTGAAAAGATTATAAATCCAATTTCTTTCTGGAAACCAGAGATGTCCAGATTCTGGATTCCGTGCTTTTTTGCATTCCGGATTCCGGATTCCAGATTCCGTTAAAAATATTTTTGTCCGGATTCCGCATTTCGAATTCCGTGTTCCAGATTCCGGAAAATTAGTTTCATTCCGGATTCCAGATTCCGGATTCCGGGAAATTTTTATTTGTCCGGATTTCGTATTCCGGATTCCGAGAAAATTATTTTATTCCGGATTCCGTTTCTCAAAAAAGCCATTCCGGACATCTCTGCCGGAAACCTACCATTCCGTTTTTCGAATTTGCGATCTTCAAAACACTTCCTCCGTTTAGCTTCAGTGGACTCGTGTGATTGTGATCCTTGACTTCTTGGCAATTCCCAAAGCATTTGTCTTTTTCATACATCTAAATATAATTATAGTCTAATAACTTTCAGATATCATGAGTACCTCTTCTGTTTTCAACCCAAGCATTCGGGAGAGAACTCCCAGCTTTTGACCACTTTTGTAGTCCTTAGTCTCTTCATGACTTTTCCAAATATAGCATGGTTCAAATAAACGAGACTTCGAAGACGACGACGGCATCTTTTCTAAATAAGCCAAATAAAATGAAATGTTTGTGAAATACGGCAAAGACGGTCAGAAAAGGGGAGGAGGAAAAAGCGAATATATTGGATTTTGATTAATTCGGAGAACTGAAAAAAAAGAGAAAAACGAAATAAATGAAAAATAAAGTAAATACGAAACAGGATGAGATTTGAGACAACATGTCTACTGAACACGAGAAAGGATAGAGGGACAGAAGAATGCTGAAATTTGAGATTATGATGAGGAGGAAGAGAATACGATGCATCACAAATTGCTCAGAAGAAAAAAAATTTAATTTAAAAGAAATTAAAAAGGAAGAAAAATAATAAAATAAACGGAAGTCAGAAATCTCGTGCAGCTATGATTCATTTCATACTTCAATAAAGAGAGAGCATGTCACTTTCAGGACCCAAATGATACTTTAAGACCATACTTGAAAAATTAGGACCCGGCCCAATGGGTCCAGGTTTTTTACATTTTAACATTTTTATTTGTAAAAAACAATTATTTTTACTGTAAAACTTTTAATAGAAGGGCTCCCTTATTGTCAAGTTTGAGCTCCATTATCTCAGCTCCTATGAAATACATCAAAAATGTATCAACTGATAAAATATTTTTAATGTTGTGATAAGCAATTTATCAGTTGTCTTTTTTATATCTTAAACAGAAACCGAGATAAATTTGCTAAAAGTTAAAAGTTAGGGGCTCTTCTATTAGAGGTTTTACGGTAAGGAAAATTTTTGTTAGTTTTTTTTTCATTGACCTCAAAAATGTTTTTGAAAAGACCAGGGAAAACACTGAAAACCCGGGCGCGGCATGTTGCAATTATGTTCAAAAGGTACTTTGAGAAGCTCCAAGGGGCAAGGAAAAAGATTCAAATGGACGACTTCAATAAAATGTTCGTCTGACGTCAATATCATCTGACGCCTACTTGATATAACGAATAGAGTGAATGGCAATGAGATAAATGTGAATTCGAATCCTTTGGGAGCAAAAAGAAGTAGAAGGAGAAAGAGAGAGTAAGAGTCACGAGTATTTGGAAGAAGACGACGACCAACTACTACCCACTAATTATGCAGACTTGTGGGAAGGAACACGAGACCGGAGGAAGAAGTTTAAAAAGGGAAGAAGACGCAAAAAATGAAATTGAAAAAAGGAAGAAGAAAGGAAATGAAAAGGGAGCAGACGGACGACTTTATAAATGGCTCCATGAGTGGCTCGGAGAGACCGCCGGACGGCAAGTGAAGCCAATTGAAGTGGGGATTGAAGAAGGAAAAGAGGAAGAAACTGCACGACGACAGAAAGTTCAAAAGTTTATATTTTTGCAATATATGAATAAGACTGTCATGATTGTATTGAACATATGAGCTGTGGAAGAGAAATGATTGTGGGCGTGGTTAATGATTCCCGTAACGAAAACCACCGTATCCGAAGTTTTCCTTATTCTCGATTACTGTAGCCTTCCAAAAATTTGTGTGTTGAAAACTTCGAAACAAATCGGAAAATAAAATTTAAAACCTATAGCTAAACCTGAAAAATCGTCGAAAACGGACAAAAATCTAGAAAAAATTGTTGAAAAATATTGCTGATTACGGTAGCTACACGGTAGTTCGGCCGTGTCCGTGGCCGACAGATTTTCTCTTCCACAGCTCCGACTTTTGTATACCAGCAAAAACATGTGTTGCTTGAAGTTCAGAGCTTCAATTTAAATACATTTCTTTTTTCGAGTCCCCTGGAACCTGTAAGCTGTGAAAAGTGAAACATTATTGGATTTGATTTCCACTCTTCCCAGATATCAATTGTAAGTGGGACAACCAGCAGAAGACAGAGCTTTTTTAAAATTTGATACTCTATTTTCATGTGGTCCATTTGATCGTTCCTGATAATTTGATAATTGGATCATTACTTTTACTCTCGTCTGTCAAATATCCGTCGTTCGCCCGCCTGCGCCTCTTCAGCTTTCATGAAGCAGTTGTCCTTTGTAAAGATTTTCCAAAAATGTGTTTTAAAATTTTTATTCAACATATCAGAAGCAGAAGAATGTTTCAAGATAGTTACGGCATACGGTAGCGAGTATATTGTTTTCCATCCCTTGTGTCTGCATTTCCAGTGGCAAAAATATTAATCATGTGGTTATCGAAATTGGCAGTAATACTATTGAATGAATTCAATTTGCTTGGAATTTGAATACAAGTTTTGACAAAACAACGCCGTTGCAATATCGCATAGATCTCTGAACTGAAAATCAGAAGTATTTTTTAAACTGTTTTTAAATCTTGATAACATACTTTTCTTCCTTAAAATCGTCATCCCACATAATTATATTCTCAATTCCTGATAACAATATCCGGAGGTTTCTTTTTTTGGTAGAAAAGAAACAAGCTTCTTTGAAACCATCTACATAATTCCCGTTTTGCCAGTTCTGAAAAAAAAGTTTAAGTTTTTCAGAAACCTTGTTTTTATTTCTTACAATAAGGAACTGATTGATTTCAGTATCGGAAACGTGCTGAATGTTGAGACTGATACGGCGTGCTTGAAGTTTCAGCAAATCACCATTCAAAAATTTATAGCAATCGTATATGCACAATTTCTTGCAACGAAAAACCTGGAAAAAAGATAAAAACAGTTATTTTAGAATCATAAGAAACTACCTGGGGAAGTGTAAGCATTTCTGTTGAAATTGAGCTCGAGATGGGACTATAGTCTCTCGGTATCAGTTGAAACTCATCCAAATCTTTTGGGACCTTGGAAAGCCACCACTTGATTAGACTGTCGTCATTCAAACTCATGAATACTTGTTTGACTTTCGGAAGAAATTTTATTCGGCTTTTCTCCAGTGGATATTTTATCTGTAAAACTGAGTCTATCGGAATACATAAAAGCCCAAACTAACCATTGCAACTCGAAGTGTTGAAATTCCATACTGAGAAAGCTTCATAAACTTTTCAACCATTTCAACAGCGTCTTCATGATAACTACTATTTCCAGCTTCACTAAACATTTTTTCGTACTTTTGATTGGCGTCCTTTTCGAATTCAATGACAACCATAACTGATTTCTGAAAAGTCTGAAATGATAGGGATAGTAGCTTTATTTTTGGAGTGTTCTGGAGTTATTGGATGCATCCTCATCCTCACTACTCGTCCCACAAGTTAGACTCCTCGAGAGGCTTCTATGAACAAAATTTTGAGATGTCTATTTTTTCACTTCCTCCCATTTTTCACAATTCTATTTTTCTCCAAAATAGAAACTTACAGGAATAGAAACGTCTGTAAACGCAATTGAATGAATATGGATGGGATGATCGCGAATCAATGCATAGTGCTTTTTTGATGTAATAGCAAGACGACATCTCGTTTTGTAATCCAAATTATCGATAACCATTCGTTTACAGTCATCATTCAACAGAGGCCATAGTTTGAATTCTCCAATATATTTTGACACTTCGAAAAGAGATTCCTTCTGAAGAGATTAGCAATGGCAACAGATGTTTCTTTAAGGAAAACTGACCAATTTCTGTTCTCTAATGTATTTTGGATCAGCTTTTACTGCCAATTGATGTTCATCCTCTCTATTTGATTCTTCTCTGGACATGTTTCTAATTCTAGTAGATTACAATAGTATCAAACCCGGCTGACAATAAGAAAGCTTCTCAATACCAAGATTACCATTTTTTAAACTTTCACATCCAATTAAATATGGGGTTTTTATAGTTAGGAAAAATTGAACAGCTTCAGATTATGTATGTATCAGATGACAGAAGTTCATAGGAGCGCGTTTGCACACAAATAGGGAGAAGAATAGAGAGAAGAAAAAGAAGAGAGGAGAGAATATGGAAGTGATAGAATGGGAGGCAACGAAACTGGATCATTCTCTTTTAAAATATTCAATTCGGAAAGAGATTTTTTGTTGAAAAACTAAGAATATGAGTAGAACATTGAATGCAACACCCACAGTAAGGATGTCAACTTTGAGTTTAATTTTCTCGATTCCTTAAAAGATATCAAAAGTTGGTCAACTGACAAAATGTGAACATTTTTTGATACATCTTACAAGAATCGAGATAATTCGGCTCAAAGTTGATAACTTGGTTGGGCTTCTATTAGAGACGATATGGTAGTTATTCTTGAGGTTACCTATATTCTTTTTTTTGGTTTGCAAAATTATTGAGGTCAAAACTTCGCAAAGTCTTCTCAAATTAAAAAAAAAAACGAAATTTCATATTTTGTGATTTTTAGGTCATTTTATAGGTCATGGGACCTAATTCTTGATTTTGTTTTAAAACTTCAAAACTTCACAAATTAACATAAAACCACCCATACAAAAAATTTACTATAATTAAAAAACACTATATCGAGAATATTCAAAAAGAAGAAAAATTAATGGGTGATGGAACGATGCGATGATTGGGTATCGGAAATGCTCTCCGAGCTGCTCGAGACGGCGGTCATCAGATCCGAAAGAGCAACACCACATTTGCTTGCAGAGTTTTGAAGAGCATCCATCAGTCGAACGGCTTGGGTGTCAACTGAAATTTTAAACAACATATAAAAAAAAATAAAATAAAGAATTTTAGTTGTTATGGCCAGATTTCTAAACTCACCAGCATCCTTTGCAGTGTTGAGAGCATCATCAACCATATCAGAGAGCGAGACAGTTGAAAAGTTGAGAGATGGAGCAGAATCCAAAGTTGTACGAGTTCCAATGGTAGAAGAGAGAACAGACTTATCGTCGATTTCTCTTGGAGGACGGGCAATGATTGGATCGCTGGAAGAGCACGCAGTTTTGGTACAAGAAGCGCTCTTCATCAGGCTTTGATGAGCTTCTTCGAAAGCTTGACTTGGCATTGAAGATTTGGAAACTGAAAATTTATCTGCTTCGAAATATATTTCCCACTTTTCCTGCTTACCGGAATTGAGAGTTGACTGTCCGACAGAAGTAGAATTGCATTCATAAGACGACAATGTCATTGGCTCATTGCAAGAGAGAATATTGGTACGGCCATCGGAAGAACATCCAGTGAAGTTGGAAGCAGAATCCCATGGACTGCATTCATATGTCTTTCCTTGAGGTCCTTCGACTGCTCTTCTGATTCTTGAACTACGAAGTTCTCCATCCAAATCATTAAGATTAGAATCATCAGTCAATTCGAATGAAGAACTTTCGAGAACATGAAGAACGTCGTTGGTGCTATCAAAACTGGAGACACTGTTCCATCCATCACTATCAAAGAGAGAGCTCGTTGATTTAATGCCTTCCCAGTTGTCCATGGTCTTCATAAGATGACGGAACAGAAGCTGGCATTTTTGCTTCTTTTCAAATTTGGAATCATTCTGGATCTTGGAGATGGCATAGTTGAAATCACCACGTTCATAATGATCCAAAGGCAACGATCCGATCATTTGAATGAGACTGGAATATACTGAATCCACGCGTTGATCTTCTTGTCCAAATGCAGTCAATGAAGCGGTGTCCATTCTGTTGGCATCCAAATTTTTACGAATTTCAGCCAAGCGTTCCGTATTTTCCAACATTGTATCCATGATCTTTGGGCTTGTAGTGTAAAACTCCTCTCCTCGTCGGACGAACTCCTCGATTCTCTCCTTTTTCTGGAAGACTGCCAGCGACTGAGTCACAAAATCGGAAGCATCTTCAGTTTTCTTGTCGTAGAATGCTTGGGTGTCGTCAACGGCTTCGTCGAGATACTCGATGCAGCTATCATAGTGATCCATTTGCTTGTTGGAATTTTGAACGGTTTGAATAAAAGCCTGACTTTGTTGAATGTTCAGTTCGGAAAACTGACCGATGAATCTTTCGAGGGTCTGAAAACTATAACATATAAAGTGATTGAATAAGAATAATAACCGGTTCTAGCTCTTCGAGTCCCTTCATTTGAAGTTGCAAACTCTGTCCTTCCTCCCGATGTTCAGTGGTCTCTCGCAACGAACTTTTCACTTGACTCAATGAGATCGGAGGGTTCCCATCAATCGTCGCTGAAGAACTGCTTCTGCTCGATTCCGAATTGAACTTCCATTCGCTCAACTCCGAGCTCCGAGGTGGAATGGCAGAACCCATGATGTTAGGAAGTTTAGGAGTATGTGGAGTATAGGAAGAAATTGAAGAGACGACGGTTGCTGGTCTACTTGGAATTGTTTTATCAGCCGAACGAATGGAGAAATCAGTGGAAGACGTGTTCTGGTGAGTAGAAAATGGAATCTTCTTCCAGTGGCTTCCAAGGCTCGTTGAACTTGTAGCAGCCAGAGAATCAATTGAAGTAAGGCTGAAAAACGATTGTATATAACCTGTAGATAAATTTCTAATTACCCAGAATCACCAACATCCAGATACTCAGACGGAATAGTAGTTGAACTGTGATTATAGCAAAAATTTTAACGGTAGTTCTGAAGACATTCAAACTCACCGAACTCTCAGTTGCTGAAGCTCGTCGAAATCCATTCGAGGTCCGTAATTGAATTGGTTGGTCATCGTTCGAAGAGTTTCAACAGAAGACGTTTTTTGAAGCTGATCCCTTTTGCAGCAGTGGAAAAATTGAGAACTGACAGGCGGTTCCTAAGCTTTATAAAAAAGCAACTGGGTTTTGGATTTTTATAGTTGTGGATTGGTATTTTGGAAGAATTTCATGTTGGTCCACGTTGTACAGAGTGGATTGATTTGGTCTGACCTAAAAGTTATCTGGGTCTACGTGTACTGTAAAAAATGTCTCAAATTTACTTTTTCAAAAATGAATTTCACGTTTCAATTAAAATTGAAGCTTGACCCGAATTCACAAATGGGCTGCTCCAACATTGAGCTCAATTATCACGGTGCTCATGAGAGATATCAAAAATATGCCAACGGATAAAATGTTGCCGAATTCTGTCTGTGAGGATGTGTGTCGCGTGACTGTAGACATAATTGTTACCTATTTTAAAATCCAAATACTCGATCTAGAATTTGTAAATGCTGAAGAAGCTAATTTTCCCCTGTATCGAGAAAAGCGCCAAGAAATCAGAAAAAAATCAAATTTCGCAAATTATTCGCCGTGGCAGGTTGCATATTTCCATAATTTGATTTTTCTATTACAAAAAAAAAAGAATCAGAAATTCCACGTGCTGACAACTTTCGTGAACTCTCTTCTTATCTAATCTCCAGATCTGATCTACAGGGGCTATATAAGCTGGAGAAATCAACGAGAAGTCGGACCGAGGAGTCGATGAGGAGTCCGAATTGAAACGAGCTTCCAGGGCAGCTGGGAAGGCAGGGGATCCGATCAACTCTACGAAGACTACTGGCCTCTCTGCTTCGAAGCTCGACGATGATCACCGGGATCGACAGCGAATGGATAAGGAGGACGTTGGATGCTGGAAAGAGTTGGATGGTTCACACTGCCAGGAAGCTTCGGATGCACTACTCATTGCTATTTCTTTTTTTTTTGAAGATTGATCGACGTCATTGAAGTAAAAAAAGTACTAAAAGGCCTCAGGTCGCCATTGTTTGGGGTTCATGGCTAGGTGTTTATCACTGAACGTCCCCCTTTTACCAAATGACCGAAATCAATTTTTAAAATAAAGTGAAATAGCAATTGATAGCGTACGCTGAGCTTTCTGGCACCAGAGGATCTACTGGAACACACCGACTTCCGACTTCAACCTTCCGATTTCTTTTTATTTTTTGAAAGTTTCGAATTTTCACAGATATTTTCTATCCTGTTTTTTGAACTCTAGTAACCACAGACAGACAGACAGACGCGTGTTTTATATATAAGGGCGCACCAGCTCGCTGGTTTCGGATAATTTTGAATAAAGTTTTGTTTCATTGAATCAATTTTTTGACTTTGGCTACATATGTGTTTTTCACAATAATAATTTTCAGGCAACCCCTCAATTCAATTTTTTGACTACAGCAAGCTGAATCAATTCATTTGAATCTTATCAAATTTATTTTATGTATTTTAATTTCAAATATGGCTTATGACGGTATATCTTATTGATCTCCCAGTCTTCTTCATTTTGATATCGTCTTGTGATCTTGTCTTGTGTTCATCCGCAAAAAAAAGAACGAAATGGAAAACAGAACAGTTTCATTCTCAAACCAAACATCTATCATAAAACTAGTGTTATACTTTCCAATGTTACACACTTTAAATGTATCTCTTCCCAATCAGCTATATTGCCCTCTCTTCACCCTTTCCCCCTTTTTTGTACCGTATTCTATACCAGGTCTCGTATTGTAACTACCTCTCAAACTAACATGATTTCTTCAATCTTCATCTTTTTTCCATTCTACTTCTTCTTTGAAAAACCGGATATCTTCTTGAAATTGAGTGGTTCAAGCAATCGCGAAGAAGCTACTCTGTGATGATTATAAGGTTCAATGGAGAGAAAAAGAGGGGATTCATGTGACCTTTCGAGGTCAGATAATCTCGAGAAAAGGTAAAGAAGAAGAGGAAGAGGTTGAAGGTCGCACGCTCTTCGGGTGATCAAAATGGCAATGGGCATTAGGAGATGATGTTCAAAGGAGAAGAAGAAAAATAAGAAGACGTTCCAATTGAATGTTGGCAAGGACGAAATGGTCGGGAGTTTGGAAAATGGAAGTTTGAAGGGTTTCGGTCTCCTGAAACCAAAAAGAAAATAATTGATGTTTGTTGCAATGACAACCTGGAGAAAGGAAAGAATACTTGAAAAATCAGGAAGTTTTCGAACAAATTTTTTTTCAAAGGATATTTTTTTAAACAAAACTTTGTATTTTGCAAACGTTCATTGGCTGAAATTTTGGTTTAACTTTTGTATTGACTCTGGAAATTTTTTGAAAAGACAGGGAAGAAATTACTGGAAAACTCGGAGCGAAAAAGGCCGAGACAATTCTGAAAAATGCACAGCCCGTTGACAGCATGAAAGCAAGGCATAAGTTACTTCCAAAGTGTTCAATAATGGTGAAATTTTTCTCATCTAGTTGAGTCCAAGTTCATACAAGTTCAGTTCAACAAGTTCAGTTGAGTTCAAGTTCATACATACAAGTTCATCCAAATCAGATTTTTTGTTCTGGACCTTTCGAGAATCCCTGTACTAGGCAGAAATTATGTTTATGATTTTTGCTGACACTGCAGTTTTTTTTGAATAGACAGGAAAAACTGGAAACCCGGACTACTGGAAACTTACTGGAAATCAGAACTTCTCTTCACTAGTTAACTTTTGTGCGAGTTCATCCAAATCAAATATTTTGTTTTAAAGCTTGAAAACATTCGAAACAACCTGAGGAGCCAGTTGAGCCACATGCAAAGCGGGACTGGTGGATAACTACGTAGATGCCGGCTGAAGAGGCGCGGACGGATGAACGCCGTCCAGTCGCCGCCTTGGCGATGCGAGCGGGCCGTTGACGAATTGTTGACGGACCGTTCGTTCACTGTGAATAGAGTCGCACTTTTTGATCGAAAAACTGTTATCCATGAATGTTAGCCGCGAAGATAAATTCATATGAAATTTTACAAGGTGTTTATCTTTTCATCGTGAGGGTCTCAAAAGGTTGATTTTCTGGATTTAATCAAGCCTATCTGCAAATCAGTGTTTCAGACATTTAAAAAAAGTTCCGAATGACGGAACGCAATGTCGTAACCTTGCCATTTGCTACAAGATTTGGAATAGTCATCACCGAAATTCTAACCTCAAATCTTAAACTATTCTTTTTGCAGTGACAAATCATTCAGAAATTCAGATATTCAAACACTTTCCGTTTTATTACCCTTCTCATGTCTTTCCTGCCACGTCATCTTCCCGTCACCCATATCACCGTTTTTCCACACCTTTCTTCTTTTCACCGTTTGTTAAATACCAATTGAAAACAGTCAGTGTATTATGGCATCGTCTTCTACTTCTTCTCCTTTTTTCTGTTACATGTGCAAACATTAATTGGCGATGGATGAGAATAGAGAAATGAAGAAGAAGAAGCGGTTCGAGAAACCAGTTAGAGACAAACTGAACACACAAGGTGCTGCCCTTAGATATTCAAGGCCGAGATTGACAATAGAATATGGTGTGGTGTAACAGAAGAATCCCTGAAGTTGTGTTACACAATCTCGATAACTTGTATCTATTTTTCTATCGGCCTTGATTTTGGAAATAGAGGAATCTTTTCGAGTATTAGTTCGATTCCAGTTTTACAGCAACATTTTGAGATTTTTGAGTTTACAGGGTGGCACATAAGTAGCCATGACTAAAGAAAATAGCATAAAAATTGAATAAAGCGTTGTAATATGCTCAAAATTGGTGTGCTCCAATTCAAATAATTCATCAGTAAACTGGCCAATTTTCAAATTATTTGATAAACTTTGAGCTGAGTTTTCGCCTGTCAAAGTCTTTTCCTCTCTCTACCAATTTTCGTTCTTTCGAGGTTTTCATGTCTAAAGATATACCGTTTTTATAAACCCGTATAATTGAGCACCACCCTGTAGATTTTCGATTTCTCCAAACTTTGAAAAACCAAGGTCGCTTTCAAAAATTCTAGTTTTTCAATTTTATTTTCAGGTTTTCAGATTAGCTCGGATTATCAGTCTGTCTCTTTCACAGTATTCTGTTTTTCAGAATTTCCGAGCACCGGAACAAAATCAGTTCACAACCCGATTTTTTTTGCAGAACCTTTCCCAATCTGGGCATAAATTGAAGCTTGACAGAACGAGAAAAGAAGGATAATCTACTTTTTCCGTTATAATAAAACCAATATTACTCTCTTTTGAATGCCAACATCAGAAGTCAGAAATAACAGACAGCGGAAGAGAGAAATTGAAGGGGCGGAGACGGGGTAAGCTTTCTCCTACTATTCTCCCAATCGTTTTTCCAACTTCCTCTTTTTTATTTTCTGTTCTCATCATTCGAGAATCGAGACCTTGAAACATGGTATTCAAAGCCGCTTTGCTTTTTTTCTCTCGAAAGTTCTAATTGCAGTCTTTCAGGTATTTTCAATAAATCATTCCAAACATTATTTTTCTGCCTTTTGACCTTTGTTTTCTATTTTTGTTTCTTGAAAAGAAAAAGAAGGAACTATAAATTGTTTGTTGACTCATCAATTCTTATCGATGAATTGCTGAAATTTGATTATTTCAGTTCTGTTCTGTAAACAATGCATTTTTATAGTTTTCGTTTGATTTATAGTTTTTTGGAGGACAAGAGAATTTGGCTTTTACATTTACATTCTTTTCTGTTCCTAGCCCGTATGCCGCGCCTCCGGCGGTTCGAATGTCTGGTTGGTGCGCCTACGGCGCGACTTTGACACAAAGATAATTTTTCAAGAAACCAAAAATTGGAAATTGGAAAACTATACAGAAAATCTAAAGAATTCCCGAGTTTTGAACTTCGAGATTCTGGAATGACATAATTTCACAAATTCAGATTTTTGGTGTATAAAATTGCAGAATGAAAGCTTCGAATTAAAAAAAACACCGAAGTTTAGAAATATTAACTTTTCGAATTGTCCAATTTCTGCATTTTTTAACAAACGTTTTTTTTTGAAAATTAATCTTTAAAAAATAGAAGTCCACCTTCTAATTGAAACCCACCTCTAATAGAAGCCCACCCTGAGAGAGAGGTTGAAAAATAGAAGCTCATGGGCTTCTATTAGAGGAAATACAGTAGTTAGCTATGACTAGATTCATTCAAGCTCTGAGTTTCTGAAAAACAAAATTAAGTTATTAGCCTTCTGATGTTTTAATCTGATAGGAGCATTAGATGTTTCATCATAAGAGTGAGGGAACATGAAGAAAACTGCCGTCTCGATTTTTTTTTTCATATAAACCTTCCAAGGAGTTGAACTTGTGGGATAAATATTGAAGGTACGGCGCCGCTACCGACTCTGCCACGCGAGCAAAGCTGGAACATCCGCTCAATGGCATAGATAAACGCGGTCATGATAGATGAGTGAATACGAAGCATGGTACACCGTTAAGTCGGAATGCGTAACTCTAGAAAACCGTCCTTTAACTTTCTGGAAACATCTAGAAATGTTTAAATCAAAACTGATGGAGCAAGATTTTTATATGCTCATCTACCCTTGACTTCTAAAATCATCGACTTCAAAAAGTTCAATTGAGATACAAAAAGCTCCAGGAGATATCTCTAAATTATGAATTCTAGAAACCGAACAGCTGATATTGCCTGAAAAAGACCGATTTAAGACTGTTCATATATTTCTCTCTACTCCCCGATATAGATTGTTCGTCTTTCTTTCTCTCATTTCTTCATCTGAATACTTGCCCCCTTCCCCTCTCTCTCCTCAATATACTTTTGGGCCAGCCTTCTGCCTGCTTCTTCATCTGCTTTTGCTGCAACAAACCGGTGTATGTCCCCCTGTGATCGCTTCTACTACTTCTCTAGTACCAGATACACCGTCCTCTTACTTCCCACCTTCTTCTTTTACTCCCATCTATTGCCGAATTGAATAAGAAATGAAAAAAAAAACGAACTCCGTCCGTCTGACTCCGCCCACTTTTCATCATCTCTTTTGTTTTTTTTTTCGATAGTCTCGACTAGAGGGCCACCCTCCAACATCAACCTTCACCACAGTAACCCGCCTCTTCATCTGATTCTCTCTTTCTATGTCTACGTCTCTCTGTATCTCGGTACAGCGATTTTGATTTCAATTTGCCATTCACTAGTTGAATGTTTGGACAAAGACCCAAAAAAACATTTTCCCAATCATTGATCCTCTTTTCTCTTTCAACTACTTATCCCTAACCATTTCCATTTTCAGGTATCTCGTACCTCAAAGCACCAATGACTAATTCATTGGTGCTCATTCTTGCTCCGTTGGCACTGGTTGCCATCGGAGAAGCTGCATTTGGCAACAGTTCAAAGGTCTTTGAGATTCCGGGTCTAGAAGTTATGGCTTCCGATAAATATCCACACTTTACAACGATTGAAACAGTCAGCAGAACGAAAGTAAGTTTTCAATCTATATACGTTTAGCGTTTGAAGCTTTGAAGCTTGAGATTGCTAATCTCTAGACGCAGAGATGCCAGAGGTCATGTGTTCTTATGTAATCAATGTCATCATTATCAAATGAGACCAGTCAAAAAAGGAAGCTTTTCGCAATTTCCCTTTTTCTGATATCACCCAAGAGAAAGTGTATCATTTGTCACACTGTCCTTCCTTGTGTTCCACTTTTCCTTTTTCATCTGATACTAGAGAATTGGTTCTTTTCAGGTCCATCGACATCGACGCGAAGTGATAGCTGGACCAATTTATGATTGGAGTTCCTATGAAATTCCATTCCAAATTTGGGGTGGCGATTGTGAGTCTTCTAACTTTTCTTCGATCTACTACTTCTTTTTTTGATTCTTATGCAATTTATTCGCAATACAGTAAGTAGCTTAGGCAGTGCGCGCACATAACACCGCCATACCGATTATGTGGTTTTTGCGCAGAATCACCAGAAGCATAAGAGAGAGTTTTTGGTGGCAGATGAAGTGAAAGTACCCGACGAGGGCATGTGGACACTTGTAGACGGGGAATCACGCGTATGGCAAAAAAGTGTTATGAGGAAGTACCAATGATCCATGGTTCTGATTCATCCTGAAATCATTTTTATGTTTCCTTAGAAGTTCAACGATGAAAAGAAGAGAAAAGAGAAACTGAAAGTCGAGTAGTATTGGGTTGAAGTGTTACACGGCCTTGCTTCTGAAAACTTGTCGCCTGCCCGTTTCGTTTCACATAATTTACCACGGTTGTTGGCAATTTCCACTCTTCTCATATATGTTTTTCCGACCGATTTGACCTCGGGAATGCGATACCGGAAATGGTTTTTGTGGGGAGAAAAATGATGGGTCGGGAATAAAAATTCTTTTTTTCAGATAACTTTCAAAGCTTGATTCGGCGTGGGATTCGGATGTGGGAAGAGTCGACATGCTTGAGGTTCAGAGAAAATATGCAGGTATGTGCATGCTTGTCGACGGGCCGATTTTGAAAAAAAAACCTTAAAACCAGGCCGATCAGATAATTTAGTGCAATTGATATATTTTCTAAAATTAAAATCTAATGAAAGTGTGAAACGCGCCAGAGGCGCGCCATACCTGCTGTCAAAACTTTATATTCAGTCCCTTCCTTAGTCAGCATGTGAATTCGATTACCAGAACCTACCACAAGACGCAAAAACCAGAAAACCACAATCCCACGGTCTTGATTAGTTTTCTTGTTTATCAGATTTCCGTCTGCAAAATGACTCATGTTTAAAATTTTGCAGAGTCGCGATGCCATCCGATATGTGCTCGAGAAAGGAGACAGTTGCTTCACAGAATACATCGGAAGAAATGGAGGTCATCAAGACATCATTATCGGATCAGAATGTGCTGAGGAATATGTGGTTGCTCACGAGACAGGACACGCCCTTGGTTTCTGGCACACTCATCAGAGACCGGATCGTGATCGTCACATCTCAATCAACTGGAAGAATGTGATGGAGGAGGCAACTGCTTCATTCATGCCATTCCGATCAATGCTCCAAGCTTTTGGTATTCGACAGGTCTCACCACGAAGAATCCCATATGATTACGGTAGTTTGATGCATTATCATGCAGTTGCACACGCCGTCAAGGTTTCTGATTTTACAATTGTTCCAAAGGAATTGAAATATGTCACGACAATGGGAACAGAGAAAATGGCATTTTTGGATGCAAAGGTTATCAATGATATCTACTGTCCGAGTGAGTTTTTAAAAGCGAAAAATTTAAAATACCGGAGACACTCTGATAGAAAGCCACCCTATACTTGAAATTTAAGCTCAATTATCTCGAATTCTATGAGAGATACCAAAAAACTGTCAACTGATAAAACATTTTTTGATAAGGTCAACAACATTTGATCCCATTTTTTTTCAAATTTGTGAAGAATGGAAGATAATTCAAACGGGAGATGATCTCAAGCATTTAAAAGTCAATGTCAAAAACTTGTATCGAAAAAATTATTAACAAAAAAATCGTTCCTTCGATATTCTCGAAATTCCCATCGAATTTCAGACGCCTGCCAAGGAAGACACCATCTGAACTGTCTTGCCGGAGGATATCCAGATCCAAACAACTGCAACGTCTGTCGTTGTCCAGAAGGACTTGGAGGAGCCGATTGTAGTAGACTTCAGCCATCACGTTTGTTTTACATTCGTTCACAAATCTAAAAGTTAAAATTCAGCATGTGGAGGTGAAATCCATGCATCTGATCAGTGGCAAACACTGTCCAGTCCTCAAGGACGAGATGTTCATTGCTATTGGAGAATCTCTGTACCCGATGGTTCCAGAGTACGTTTCCGTCTCTCGGATGGTGAATTCCCGTGTTCGTATGGTTGTCAATCGTACGTCGAGATTAAACACAAACTGGATGTCAGGCTTACTGGATTCAGAAGGTAAGATTTTGAAGCGATTCTTATAATGGACATAAAGTGGTTTTCGAGAGTAACGGCTAATGGAATGATGTTTGTAAGAAAATATCCGAAACGTTTTTCTCTTAAATGACAATGAAAAAAAGGTTTTTTTTTTCGAAAATTATGAATAGAAGCTTACCGTAAACACTCTGATAGAAGGCCACCCAAGCCGTCAACTTTGAGTCAATATACCTCGGTTCCTATGAAAGATATCAAAAAGTAATCAACTGACGAATTTTTTTTTAAACTATGATAAGTATTTCATCAATGGACCAATTCTTTATATCTTTTTCAGGACAATTGATAATTGAGCTCAAAGTTAGTCAAAGTCAAATACTCTTGAAAATTGAGATCAAAGTTAAATGTTAGGGGCCCATCTATTACAGGTTTCAAGGTATCACAACTATAAACTTATAAAAAGTTCATAATAATCTTGAAACTATTCAGTTGTTGTTACCGACCAAAAGAAGATACCGTATCGGAAAGTAATCAAATCTTTGTGATCTACCATCCAAATGGACGAACTGCTCGATTCTCACTTCGATTCCGTCGTCAAGCCTAATCGAATTTGTTACAGTTTTACATGAAACCCCTTTTTTTCTCTCGAATCCCAGGCTTTTTTCAATGATCTCTTGTTTATTTTCTCCCCAGTTTCCCTTTCAATACCTTTACATACTCGTTCCCCGGTGACCGAAAAATTAAAAATGCTCAGTTTCAGGTTTCCTCTAGCTTTTTTTGTTCTTCAAGATCCTGTTTTCTGTATATTTCTGTACCCTATTTTATGTAATTTCTAATAATTTGTGTCTACTTCATTTCGTTTCTCTTACGGGATTCTATGCACTTTTTTGTCTCTATATCATAGAATGAAAGATTTTGTTTCAATGCTTTTTGTCCTTCTACTTTTCAGCAAACGACCGGATATCCACATGGTTAAATTTTCAGAGTCTCATAGCAACGCTCACTATTTTCTCTACTTCTGGTGAGAAACGTCGATGTTGATCATGTCGATTCTCTTCGTCTGGAATCTGGGCAACTGATAATTGTAGGCAGAGACACTAGCAGTCTCCATGGCAACATGAATCTCGTGGCTGGAGCCGGCGACGCTACCTCCTCTCCTCAACTCCCCACATTCTGCTTCAAAAGACAGCTGTGTTGAGAGCGTTGAGTTGATTTTCGAGAAGTGAAACATCCACTACCATCAGGATGTATTTCTTCTCGTTGATCAACATTTTTGCTGATCTGGCAATCTTTTGGTTGCACATTTCTGTGACTCATAATGATGATCGAGAACATCCTTTGGCTGTTCTGGTTTCATATTCAACTGCTCCTTATTTCTTCAATCTCTTCCCGGTTATCATGAACTCGGCTCTTTTCGGATTGGACGTTTCTCGGCTCAAGGATGCCAAGGAAGCACTTCATACTTTTGATTAGTAAGTTCAAGACTGATCATGTGTCGCCTGTGATTGCCGTCCAGAAATTTGGTGGCGGTATAGTTTGGCCTTCTCTAAAAAATTAACCAAATGTTGAAGTCCCTTGAATAGGTTAACCGAAGAGTGCTCTATTGGCTAGGGGTTACTGTAAGACCATTTTCTCTCTACTGTGAAAAGATTTTGATGGTTAGCGATGATGACGGGTTACTGTAGATCTGGTAGAAAATATGTCTATACTCATTGGGCTTAGTTTTGAATGAGAATTCTCACAATGATTTATGACGCTTTGATCATGTGAATGTTTCAACAAGTGCGAGCGAAGTTCAGAAAATCAGAAAGTCAGAAAGATAAAAACTTCTTGTTGGAATATGATAAACAATTCTCATCATCATAGAATGTAACCACAAATTCGGGAATTCGGGTATTCCGAATTTCAGAATATCAAAATACGAAATAATCCAGACTAAATAGTCATCTTTCAAAAGCTCGGGGATTTTGGAAGATTCGGGAAGCTCGGGAAATGAGAAATTTGAATCATCTGAGTGTGAGATCTTGAAGTTTGAAAATTCATTCGGAACTTTCGGAAACTCAAATACTCTGGATTTTGGAAATTCAAATATTCTTGATTTCAACATTTCTAAAATTCACTAATCCATAGCTCAAATTTTTTGGAAAATTCGAATAGGTTTCAGAAGACATTATTGAGCCCAGAAAATTTAGAAATAGACAAATGAGAGAGAAAATTAAACGAAATCTGGAAAAGCGGAAATCCTCTGGATTTACACTGCACATGATCAATTTTACCAACTTTTTAAAAGATTGAGTTTTCTCAAGTTCTTCAACACAACATTTTTTCTGCAACTGCTCTATAGAAGCTACGGTAGCAAGATAGAAAAATGAGCTGGAAATCAGATTTCCTCACTTTCTCAGGGTATTAATTTTCTTATATGATCTTTGGAACGCATGCTACCGTATACCTCCTCACCTGACATCATAGAGAAAACTTAAAATTTACATCCCTATCGACTACGGTAGCGTTTGTTATTGATAACAATAATAAGAATTTTCTGAGAAATGTTTATCTAATAAGAAAACAATCTGGCCTTTTGGTACATGATTAGATATTTTGTGGTTTGTGGCTCGGATATGTTGTTGAAGTTGATCAAGAAGTGACGTGCCGTTTTTGGGAATTCTTCTAGAAACAGAACGAGTTTCCAGCATCTTCTTCCGTGATTCCGTATTCAAATCAATCATGCTTTGTTCTTTCGTCATGCTCATCGTCTGGGGAGGATTCCTAATGGCATCGGGACTCGTCTGCTGCATCAAAAGAGATCGGAGAATGTCTAGATGCGAGTTGGCGTAAGTCAATGGGGTACTGTAACTGTTCTATTCTAGGTTTTTTTAGGATGCGTGTCGGAGCTTCTTGTGCCGTCGCAATGATATTCAGTATTTCATTCTACAATGGAATGTTTGATGTTCATGATAAAGTGAAACACATGCCAAATCTTCCGTTCGTTTTCCTTCTCTTCGGTCATTTCGTGTTCCTTGTGACTCTCCTCTACGGAATCTGCAAAGTTAAATACATGAACGATCCATCGAGTGACCAGGCTGAAGCTATCCGCCAATTCCATTCTCTGCAGGTTTTCGCGATGATCATCTCCGTCCCACTTGCCTACATGGAATGTAAGTTGTCATATATTGATGGGCATTTATATTTAGAGAGATTTTTGAAAAGAATGGAGCATTTGAAACAAGGAGGACTTTCTGAAATAATATTTTTCCTCTTTGAAGCCATCAGTTTAATTAGGCGAATTCGAATTTCAGTCCAAATGTTCGTTTCTCACGCCCCCCGCTTCATGTTCTCTGAATACGAATCGTTCGTTCGTCTCATCTTCTTCGCTTCGATCCTTCTCTTGGAACCATTCAACAGTCGTTTCCGTTTCCGTGAGCGCTTCTACCGTACCACTGTTCACGAGTATCCAGTTGGCCCAGCTCCGGAAGCAATTCAAGTTGTGAAGCCCCTCCCACAGAAAATGGTTTATCCAGATAACTATAATTAAGTTATAATTTCTTTCAAAATTCTAGGCTCTTGACATGCCACCAAACTACGAAAGTTCATCTCCACCAGCATACGAAGCAGCCCGTAATCTCCCAACCACTTGGACTATCACTCCGCAATCAAAAGAATATACTGGAGCTGAAATCACTCCAGTCGAGACCAAATAAATATATCAATGGTTTTTGTATGATTACTCCCGTACAGTAAAACCTGTAATAGAAAGGCCCCTTAACTTTCAACTTTGAGCCAATCTTTCTCAGTTCCTGTCAAAGATATGAAAATTTCGTCAACTGATAAAGTTCTTATCACAATATCAGAAGTGTTTTGTCAGTTAAGACATTTTTGATATCTTTTCCGGGAACCGAGATAAGTTAGCTCAAACTTGACAGAAGGGCTCTTCTAATACAGGTTTGACGGTTTAAAAAAATCTCTCTTGGTAATCTAACAAAAACCTAATCTAATCTTCAATTCTTTTTTGATAAATACTGTATATAAACTCCCCCACCCCTCTTGAATCTTCTGACTTTTACAAGTTCAACAATCTTTCCGTAAGTTCCTTGAACAGATGATTAGGTCTCATCCTTCCAACGAACTAATGTACCCATCTCATGAGTTCTGGTAACAAGCTCTCCCAATCAACTTGACCTAAAAGTGTACTCTTGCTTCAATGACCTTTGCCATCTCCTCCCAATGCAATACTTTCAAACTTTTATTTGTATTCGCTACATCTTTCTGCAATAAAAGTGTGAACCTGTTTCTCAACTTTTTTCCAGGTTGTTTTGGGTTTCGGTTTCCTCTGACAGCGCCAGTCAAGCAGCAACCACTCGACTAATAAACAGTTGACTGGGTGAGTAAGCGAAGAAGAGGATGAGGAGACAAAAAACGACTGGAAGAAATATTGGAGAACCAGTAGAGACGAAGTTCGGATTAGAGAGAGAGTGTGATGTTGTGTTCTTTCGGCGAACCCGCAAGCCTTCTTCCTCTCTTCTTCTTTTTTTCCATCCCCCTTGCCCGCTACCCTACTGAATAATAACAAACAGAATGAGAGAAACACAATAAAAGGGGGGAGAAGAACACATGTGACTGCTATGAGGAGACAGTGTTAGATTCGAAGAGAGGGAAAAGAAAAGAAGTAGAGAGTACTGCGAGATGACGAGAGACAGCACGCGCCTATTGATCGAAGTGGAGAGAAGCGGAGAGAAAAAGAGAGAGCCCGCAACGAAACGCCTCGTAGACGGTTCTCGAAGTGCCTGCGTCTCCTTTTGACATCCACACTATTTCTCCTTCCGCACGCCTCTACCCACACTATCCAATACGCTCTTTCTGCACATTCTAGCCATCAATGATTTCCAAAAAATCGCTGAATTATTTAATTTTCTGAATATTCTTTCTTTTTCGTCATTTGAATTTCGCAAAGGTTGTATTGTGACTCTCATTAAGTTTTTGATTTACAAATCGCGAACTACAGTTTGTTAGCCCGCGAAGGCGCCAATTTTAAAGTTATTTGAATTTCTCGAATCGACCATTTTCCGGAGTTTTCTTCATGCGGTGTCTCTCTTTTTTTTCCAATGCCAAACGACATCGTTTTTTTTTAAATTTTTGGGAAAGTCAACGATGCCATATTTTCTTAAACACATTCGCAAACGAACACTTTTTTGTATTCGTTTTCGTTGTTGTTTTCAACATCTAAATATTTTCGAATCGATATGTTTATTTTCGACCAACTTCTTTTCGTAGAACAATCAAACTATAGTTTTTTTTCTCGATTTATCCGAATGGAACTCCACCGAGAAAAAAAACGCTGTCAGCTGAAAGTTATTCTATGAAAGTCTTCCTTATCTAACAATTCTTTTCGATTTCGCTTTATCAACAAAAAACCTCTCCTTTTTTGCATTGTTTGCCAAAAGTGTATCTGTTTCGTGTTCGGAACATTTCTCCTCTTCTTTGCCATTCACCGATAATTCGATCGTTTCAGTGAACACCATATTCAACGCAAAACAGAAGAAAGACAACTACGAAGAGGGAGAGAGTGAACTTTCAATTCTTTATCCCGTTATATTTTACAATCTGTATGTGTTTGCTCACTGAAAAATGTCAATTATATTCTTTTTCAATTTCCAGATAATACAGGATTCTCTATGACTGGGTCTTCCTCTCAAGCTATTGAGATCGGCGGTAGCCGAACCGAACGGGTCGATTCTGACCCGAGTGAGGACATGTCGTACATAGGAACTCCGATGAACGTCACCAGTCCGGCTAATCTAGTAAGTATATTCAGACTACAACTTTATTCTAATCACTCATTGAGTCCCAGATTGGAGCCTCGTTCGTGGACGTACAAAACGAATCCCTTGGACCTTCCGTAGATGGAGCAACAGCGGTATGTTTGTATTCATCAGAATTTGTGAATCTGAAACCGACCCTTTTTCTCAAAATTCTTCTTCTTCTGTCGTCGCCACGATTTCTTCTACCACGTGTGTCTATAAGAAAACCATGCAGATAGGGAAAAGAAAGAAACAAGGCCATGAAGATAAGAGACAAGCGAGAGTCAGGTGGAGGGGAAGAAAGGGGGGGGGGGGGGAACCAAACTACTCTTTCCTTCTGTTGTTGATTAATAAATAGCACTTATTGGAAGTGAAAAAATGAGGAATAGAAAATAGCAATGAAGAGCCATTGCAACGAAAAGCTAGAATTCATTTTAGTTTTAACATTCAAGCAACACGACTAGTTTCCCATTCAAAACTTTCTTTCATAATCCCTTAATTTATTGTCTGAAAACAATGTGGACATCACTTGCATAATAGGAAAAATGTCACAATTGTTTAACTTTGACTCCAAAACAAGTTTTTGTTGGCTGATATTTATGACCAGAGTTTTTCTTTGGGAATTCCTTTTTTGTGTTTCTTCGACTCCCCTTCTAATTTTAAGAAGTACCTTCAACTTTTCGTCACAATAGTTTTTTCGTTTTCCCACGAAATGTGAAAGAAGAAGAAGAAGTCGTAAAAGGAGGCTGAATGGTCTTCTTTCTTTTCAAATGATCTATAATTTAAACGTCAAAAACATCTACTCCACCGTTTGTCGTCTCCATTTAAACGATCTTCATGTTCAATTGAAATGGGATCTGTCACTTTACCACCTATAATTCTTCCTATTTTTCAAAACCAAACTGCAAGGGTTGTAGTTTTGTATTTTTTTTTTTTAGCCAGTGCTGGTTTTCTGTCTGTTAGATTCCCATCAAAATCGTAAAAATTTCAGTAGGGGGTTTCTCTTCATTTGAAGTTTCTCGAGAAGTGATTTTTCTCTGTCCACTCCCTTCTTTTCTCTTTGCCCTCTCATTAGACATCACTCTAGCCATCACCTGTTTTGGTAATTTTGGACAGCCAAACAGTGACAGATGAAAATAGTATTGCTGATTGATAAACGTAGAGAAGTTACTGTCTTCTCCGCTTTTTCAAATTCGCTTTTCAGACGAAAAGTGAAAAAAAACGCAACAGTCAACAATTTTAGTTGATTGAGAAGTTGCTGACTTTTTTGAAACAAACTTTTAAAAAGTTTTCCAAAGTTGAATGATAATGTCAAAGATCTACTTTGATTCCCCAATTCGCACACCAATGATATGTCTGAAAATAGATACCATACAAGGAATGTGTCGGCACGTGACCAAAAATCAGGCGTCAGTTCTCACTAGTTGTTTGTTAGCCTGATCCAGTGTTCCGAACTAAATTATAATCCACCTCCTCAATCGGACCGATCGCTATGCCTCGCTGACCGCTGAGAACACTGTGAAAAAGGGAAATGTAAACAGACATGAGCAATGATGTGTTACCAGAGGTTTACCAGGTTTACTGAAGCGATTTTAAAGTGTTTACGGTTCACAAACCGAACGGCTCAAAGAGTCAAGAGGAGGTGGCGGCACGTGATTCGAGAGAGAACAAAGAGTGTATCAGCAGTGCGCATCGGTGAAAATGGTTTCGATATCAAGATGAGAAGAGTGGGGTCAGGTCGCTGTCGACTTTTAGGTGGAAATCATGTGTTTACTGAAAATAAGACGGAGAAAGAATACCTTGAATGGGTATAGAAAAAATCACAATCCAATTAGAAATAATATTCCTTAATCCAAATTATCGTATTCTAGTTAACTTTCAATCGTTTTTGATAGATAGATTCTTTCTGCGGAAGATCACCAAAACTCAAACTCTGCAACTGATTTCACAGTGCGCTTTCTGTTTCACACAGTGGCTAAATAACGGATGTGTACTTGGCACGGGCTTTAATAAAACAAATAAAACATTTTCTGCAAGCGTTTGCGCAGAACCTACCCCTCTCTTGAGGAAACTTCTTAATTATCGATTATATTAGTTTAGATTCTGCTCCAGTTCGATCTCAATTCGAAGATCATTTCCGTTTATTGTGTACGAAAAGTGGCGACGATAGAAAATTTAGAAAATTGAGATACTGTCTTCTTGTTACCGAAAGTTATTTTGAAGCCATAATCGTGTTCTAAATTTTGAAAATTTCAGACATTGCATGAAGCAAACTACCAATTTGGAAATCCAATGCCATCAGTGAAAGAAGAAGATGAAAATGATTTTCCGCTGCTACCTGGAGAGTGCCGGGTAAAAGTCGACGGTGCGAACGATTGGCCGATCATTGGCGGAACGATCATTGTCACAAATTACAGAGTGAGTTTTTCTCTCTAATTACGACTCACGGCTTCTTTTTCAGGTAGTGACTATCAAAATTTCGGAGGATAAGAAAAGAGTACATATCTTCCCAATATCGGAAATTGAAACAATGGATATGTCTAACGATAATTCCATTCATCTGTTAATGAAGGGTGGACGATCGACATACTTGTACTGCAATAACCAAAAGGACGCTTATTTTATCCATCAACTGATAATGCCCGCTCTCCAGCGACTGAATCGTAGTGCAACAGTACTCTACGCCACAAGGCCGCAGGATTGGACATCAAAGAACGAGACAGCTCCTTTGGCGGCAGTCAATCACTTCGCATGGTCATTCTCTGAAGCGGTGGACGAGCTTGAACGGTGCGGACAACTTCCTTCCTGGTTGAAACGAGCTGATTCCGTTGCATATGAAATCACACAAGTCGATTTTGAACGATTAGGGATGTCAGAACACTTCCGAATCTCAACTGTTAATTCAACCTTCAAGTAAGTTCAGAGTTTTATCAACTTTTGGAATTTTCGCCAATTTCCAGAGTTTGTCCTACTTATCCTGAAAAGGTGATTGTTCCGAAAGGAATCTCGGATGAAGAAATCGCGATAAGCGCTCCATACAGATCAATTGGGCGATTCCCTGCTGTCATCTGGAGGTGTCGCAAAACCCGTGCTGTTCTTTTGCGCAGCTCACAACCACAAGTTGGAATCTTGTCTTGGAGGAACACCACAGACGAGAGAATTATCGAGGAAGTTGTGAGAACAAGTCGAATTGAAGGAGAAGAGAGGAAACAATTCATTATCATGGATGCACGTGGCTACGCTTCAGCATTCGCCAACCGAGCAAGAAGTGGTGGCTTCGAGAACACAGGTTTGTGATCAATCAACATTTCATGACTAGGCCAACCAATATGTTTCAGAGTACTACCAACAAGCCAAACTCGAGTTCCTCGGTTTACCAAACATCCATGCCGTTCGTTCCTCATTCACAAACATCCGCACCATGCTCCACGCACCAGTCAAGGAAAACGAACTGTTATTAAACAGCCTTCAAGCAACAGGATGGCTCACAAATCTGAGTAGTTTACTGGTTCAAGCCACTTCATGTGCAGATCATTTGGCCAAGGGGCATTCAGTCCTTGTACATTGTTCTGACGGCTGGGATAGAACTACGCAAGTAACGACATTAGCTAAGATCATGTTGGATGAACACTACCGAACTGTGGAAGGTTTCGAAGAGCTAATTCGACGAGACTGGATCGCTTTTGGTCACAAACTGTACGATCGACAGATTGGTACCTACACTACCTGGTCTGATAGCGGTGAACGGTGTCCGATTTTCCTACAGTTCCTTGAAGCGGTGCGACATCTTCAACGAGAACAACCGACTGCTTTCCAGTTTTCACATGCCTATTTGATCAAACTTGCGAAGCATGCCTACTCTGGTCTGTTTGGTACTTTCCTATTCAACTCTCATAAGGAAAAACGAGACGCCATGACTAAATGGGATGCAACACTGGTAGAAATTTGGAGATATATCGGAGCACATAATGAAGAGTTTGTGAATCAGTCGTACGATGAGAGGTATATTGGACCATTGAAAACAATCAACGTCTCAATCATCAATTTGCGTGTTTGGCATGAGGTGTTTGCTGATGAGGGAGAGCGCTATACGGTAAGTATACTAAATTGATACAGATTATAACTTTTTGATTTCCGCGTTTGAAGATGATCTACAGCAGTAAAGACGAGCGGCCGTCGTCCGGCTGCGCTACTCCAATCACATCGTCTTCATCAGGAAATTTGGTCAAAAGCAAAAGTTCGGAGAGTATCAATTCGTTGAATGTTGACGGATCGAATCATCAGTTAGCCAATGCTTCAACTCCAGCCACGACTGAAGGAGGAAACCTTCCGTTGTCGACTAGTTTCTACCAGCAGCAGTCGATTTATCAGTCGAATATCACGGGACTCGAATCTATTGACTGTGATGGTTTGACCAAGTTCGAAGATGAAGAACAAGCAATGCTCAGGAAGAAGAATAAGGCTCGTGAAGAAGCGATTCGTCTTCGTGATAGACAAATTGAGGAGCTTCGAAGACGTGCTGATATCGAGAAAATGCTCAGCCCAATCAGAGGTGACGCAGACGACAGTGATATTGACGTTGCATCTCTGGAGCGAGCGTCGTCAGATTTATCAATAATGGATCCAGATAGAGAGTTGCCGAACTTCAGACCTAACACAACATGGGAAGCGGAAGCTCCAAATTGCTGTCTCTGTAAAAAGGAGTTCAACAAAATGAGTGTGTATCAAGAGGACAGGCAACATCATTGTCGGAACTGTGGACGAGTTGTTTGTGAAGAATGTTCGAAGCAGAGATTTGCGGTTGTAGAAGAAGGCCAGAGTGTACAGAAGAGAGTATGTGATAAGTGCTACGAATCGATGCATGAGCCAGAACCAAGGCTAAACAGGTAAGCTTTTGTTTGGGACGGTTAAGTTATTGACTTGGAAAGTTGAACCAGCTGATAATGATTGCTGATCTAATGATATAAACTTGAATGCCGGTTGCAGCGGTTCAACAACACCTACAAACTCAAGTCCAAGAAAAGAAACCATCCCGGAACTGATCGATAACTTGAGCGTTCCTAATGTTCAAAATGTGTCAGAGTCAGAGAACCAATTAAAAGAGATATCTGTTCTCAAGGTTCCGAAACCAAAGAAGATTAAGAACATCTTCAAGAAATTCCCAAAATTCAAATAATCCGTTTTCAAAAGTTCGAATTCGTTGATTGACACTCACTAATACCATAAAGTATTCAGAACAGCATCTCTGAGTGAAATGTCGTCCTTTGACTCGACGTCTTGTGGTCCAACATTTCCACATGCATCATCTCCTTCATCTTCATCACTCAATATGCTGACTTCGATATCATCTCCAACTCGACCTCAACCAGTACCCTCATCGTGTAAATCTTCTTCCAACTCGATCTCATCCCCCCGTCCTTCACCTGGCGAGTTTAGCAGGCATAGCTCTTCACAAGCCGTGAAAGGTTGATTCCCTTTTTTCTCCCAACCATTACTACCCATTTCTTTTATCAGTTCTTCCTTTTCTTGTTTCCTGTCACATGTAATTTTTTCATATACTTTAACCCATTGTGTAGCCTTTTTTAACTACTGTATGTTTCATTAGATTTCTATGTTACGCAACTTGGTGTTCGTGTCGTTTTCTTCTACTGGTCAATCCCGAGTTTTTAAAAAGAGAGGATCCTTCTTGTTCCTCTCTGTTTAGATTTTGTAACTTGAATTTTTTGTCACTATCTGTGATTCGTTCAAAAGAATCTGTTTCTAGAACCTGCATGACCTCTCGCTCATTCTATTCATGTACATATATGTTAATATAGCTGTTACCACACAATTCACCACACTCACAACTGCCGTTCCCCCCTTCCATTCTCTCGTCCCAGCTGGCTCACACAGTAAATTTTCTCTCTCGTTCTTGTATGTCTCAATTTCTAAAACCCTTATATCACCATTTTTTGTATTTATTTTATGTGTGTCTTGGTTCTTGCATCTCCCCTACGGATTGCTCATATTTTGTAGACTTTATCTTTCCTCATTTTTTAGGTAGTTTACACCATGCCACTCATTTCAGAATTTTAATTTGCGGATCAAATAAATGGTTTGACATAAACATTTTTAATTTGAAAGACTTTAAAACAATAATTTTTAAACAGAACTGCTAAGAGTCTACTGACATTATGAACTTTAGGCCAGTTTCAAGAGTTTTCTAGACTAGGTTACGGTAGCTCTAGGTGAGTTCCATGTCCACTGAGCGCCACGTTTTATGAAGCAATGTCTTCTTCGTGAAAATAAGTAAAATTATTTTATTGAAAATCAAAATTTGTGTAATTTAGTGCAGTCTATAATGCGGCGTCCCACATGTGGTTCTCCATCGGTAACGTCATCTGAATTGACATGGTAAACTGGGGGAAATTCAGGAAAATTCGTCGTCGACAAGAGAGTCGGAACAGCAATCCAGCAGCAAATCGTTAGAACAATCAAGCTGTAAAAGTAGAAAGCATGAGAGGAGCGAAGAGAAATCGGAAGCTATGTTCACGGCTCTAGATGATGCTGATCTGAAACTAACCAGCAAACTACCAGAATACATTCTGAAAGAGATTCGATCATTGGACGGCGTCTGCTTTTATCATGGCCTAGCTGCAAGAGATTTAGTCGAGACTAAACTGACAAGAGCCGGAGACTACTTGATTCGAGCCACTGATAATCGAACCAACGATTTTGAGTTTATTCTATCGTTCTACAATAAGAAACGGATTCACAGTCATTTGACAATGAGGTGATTCATATATTATTTTGAACATTATACAGTAACCTAGAATTATTTAGAGCTGATCCGGATGATAAAAAATGGAGTCTGGGAATCCTGAAGGATAGCCTGAAGTTTGATAAAATCATTGATCTCATCAATCACTACAAAACTCACCCACTCGGAATTGGTTTCTTTTTGAAGCGCGGAATTTCAAAGGGAAAACATTTGATTTGTCATGATCGCATCTCATATAACACCAAAAAAGTTAGTCCTGGAAAGCCTAGAAGCTCGAGAAAAATAACGTTTAGGATTTGCTCGGAAGTGGAAACTTCAGTGATGTGTTTCGTGGAAAGATGGAACTGGATAACTGTTCGGTGAAAGTTGCGATGAAGAATTCAAAAAAGCTGGATGAGATGCTCGATGAATCTAAAAACAATGAAGCGAATAAGGTCAAAAAAGAGATGATTCAGGAAGCAGAAGTTATGAGTCAGCTACGTCATGCCAATATCACTGCGGTGAGTTTTGTTTATATTTTTCAAATCTGTGCATTACAAAAAATTTCAGTTTTTCGGAATTGCCAGCGATCGAGTACCTATTCTTCTTATCATCGAATTCTGCAATGGAGGCACTTTGGAACAACATCTGACCAAATTCAATGATGAAATCAGTTTTCAAGAACGAATGATTTTTATTCATGACGCATCAGCTGGTCTTAAATACATCCAATCCATGTCCATCACTCATCGTGACATTGCTGCTCGTAATTGTTTGATCTCTGTCAATGGATTTGTGAAACTATCGGATTTCGGTTTGGGTCTTAAAATCAATCGAGATGATTCTGGTCTGAGTGAATCGAACAATTTCCCGGCTCGTTGGATGGCTCCAGAAACAATTGGAAGAAAAGGAATATTCAGCAAACAATCAGACATGTGGTCAATGGGAATTCTCGTCTGGGAAATCTTTTCAAATGCAGCTCGACCGTACAGCCATGTTGCTAATGATGGTGTTACGGCTATGGTGCAAGCAGGAAAGTACCCGGATATTCCAAAACTTGCTGGAGAGTTCATGACGAAAATCATGAAACAACTTTTCAAATTGAATCCGTCTGAACGGTTGAATGCTCAAATGTTTTATAATGAGATTCACACACATTGCAAAGACAATAAGTACTTGTCCCTTGAAAAAATGACGACAATCAACAAGATCGAAGGAGTCCATCGTGATCGTCTCGAACATGTAACCTGCTTTTTTTGTAATTTAAGTAGACTATATTTATTCTTTCAGTGGGATGGATATGTTCCTCAAGTTGTCGTTTACGACAAGAATGGAAAGGAAAAGGATTGGGAGGATGCTCCAGCAGAGATGTTGGCCAATGTGGTTTGGAGAGAGAAGGCGACCTAAATTTCTATTTATTTTTATTCGTTTCGATAAATATGATACTTTCATGACTTTCTGATTTGATACATGGACAAGAAGAATGATCTAGTTGAAACACTGTTGAAAGAATTATTGTAGGGAATAGTATTCGAAATTGAAAGGATTATTCTAGGTAAAATATTCGAAAAGGACTAGACTTTGAAAACTTTGGAGGGTGTGTAAAACAGGCATAGATAGAAAACTTTGTACTCCCAGAATTTTTTGAACATTTTTTTACATGAAAAAGTTCTCTGGGTACTTGAATTTCCCATTCTACAATAATAGAAAAAGATCGAGTAACGAGTGGGAAGCCATTCTTATCAAAGATACGAATAAGATGCGAGTATTGTCTAAAATATTTCCACATACAATGATCGGAGGTTCAACTTCCAAAAGCTACGCTTGAGATACGAACACCAATTTGGCTACGGTACATCACGTATGAAGCTCCTGTTTGTTACAAAAAAGAATCAGGAATTCCGCGTGCTGACAACTTCCGTGAACTCTTTTCTTATCTAATCTCCAGATCTGATCTACAGGGGCTATATAAGCTGGAGAAATCAACGAGAAGTCGGACCGAGGAGTCGATGAGGAGTCCGAATTGAAAGGAGCTTCCAGGGCAGCTGGGAAGGCAAGGGATCTGATCAATTCTACGAAGAACACTGGCCTCTCTACTTCGAAGCTCGACGATGATCACCGGGATCGGCAGCGAATGGACAAGGAGGACTTCGGATGCTGGAAAGAGTTGAATGCTGCACACTGCCAGGAAGCTTCGGATGCACTACTCATTGCTATTTCTTTTGTTTGAAAACTGATCGACGTCATTGAAGTAAAAAAAGTACTAAAAGGCCTCAGGTCGCCATTGTTTGGGGTTCATGGCTAGGTGTTTATCACTGAACGTCCCCCTTTTACCAAATGACCGAAATCAATTTTTAAAATAAAATGAAATAGCAATTGGTAGCGTACGGTGAGCTTTCTGGCAGCGGAAGATCTACTGGGACACACCGACTTCCAACTTCGAACTTCCGACTTCCTGACATCTTCTATAGTGTTTTTGAACTACAGTAACCCTATATTTCGATATTATAGTAATTTTTACCGCATTTCCATAAAAACACACTCTCAAACTGCAGTTACCTCATCCATATTTAAACTACAGTAACCGGAATGGACAAAAAGAGCAGACTTTGAAGTTTTGATTACTGTAGTTTCCTTATCTATTATCTGAATTTCACGGAGCAGGTTTCCTTTTTCATTTTGCTTAATTTATGTTTCCTCCAATTTTGGTCGCATTTCAAAACTTCCGGCGCTTCGGTAGACTTAATTTTTCCCCTATTATCTCTTTTTTTTCTTCTTTCATTTTTCTTGGAATAAATATCATATTTTCAATCTCAACACAGAAATCTGTAACTACTAAGTCTTCAACGATGAATGTTTATAAAATTGTAAACCACATGAGTATTTTAAAAATTTAGAAAGTCAGATACAAATGGGATTCAATAATTTTAGATTGTGAAGCGTCCAGTTGAATCGCAAGATTTCAGGTTTAACTGCATCTGCTGCAGACACAAGTTGGGCGATTTCCTCTCTTCTCACAGTATCCAGTTGAGCAACGCTGGAAAATATTTTATCTACAAAATCCTCCTGGAATATCTTATACCTGAAGAGCACAGCTTGCAATGCATGCAGCTCTAGCAGCTTGAGGCATTGTATCCATCATGGTACAAGAATGAAGATCTTGTCCAGAGATTTCAGAAACCGAGACAAGAAGAATAGCGAAGAGGCAGAAGAGTTTGAAGGAAGCCATTTTGAGACTTTCTGATGTTCAGCACCAGTTGAGAGCGCTTTTACAGTAGCCGATTTGTTATTGATAAGCATTACGACAGCATCTTGTCACACAAAAATATTGACGGAAGGTTAATTTTTATTTGCGGATGTTCCTAAAAAACGGAACAAAAAGGTAAATAATGTGAGTGAAAACAAACTTGATACGATAAGAATTTCATAAGATCGGATGGTGGCAGGTTCACATTCACAGAATCATCCCTTGATAAGCTTGCAACATCATCAATAATGGATCCAAGTGGAATACTTCCAGCTTTGCCGCATCTACTACAAGCACAAATTGGCCGATTTCCTCTTTTCTCACAGTATTGAGCAATGCTAAATAATTGAAAAAGAAGACTCAACTCGTCGGACTATTGTCCCTTAGGAATTCAAAATTCAGAAAACCAATTTTCAGGAAAAATTCAAATGAATTGAAGTATTTGGTCTCATAAAAGATTTCTAATTTTCAACAATAATTGAGTTCATGTTTTCTCTGATTGTTTGTCTTTTATTCATTCTGTTGATTGTACTATACCAGTCGGTTTACGCCCCCTGACGGGGGCTCAACCTCCTGGCTTCCGCTTACTGTATCTTACAATCGAATTTCTAATTAAAAAAATTTCGAGTTTTCGAAGTCACCAAAATAATTTTTGGCAAATTTCTAAATTTTGATTTTTGATTTTTCAAATTTTCAAAATTTCCAAACTACTGAAGATTAAATTTTTGAAATTCAGAAATCCGGAGTATGTCAATTTTTGAATTCACGAAGTTTCACATTTCTTAGATATCTGAATTACTGGATTACTGAAACTTCCAAATTTTCTAAAACATTCGATTTGCGCCCCTCCGGGCTGAACCTTCTCCCGCTTACATTGCCTGTAATCTTATAGAGGGGTTCTCTTTTCACTTTTTTCATATATCAAAATAGTTAGAATTTTGAAAATTTAGGAAGCCAGAAATTGAGAAATCTGTTCAGAAATGAGAAAATTCTAATAGCTTTAACTATAATCAGTATTTCTAAATTCTTAGAATTTTTGAAATTCCAAGATGTTGAGTTTCCAGGCCCTCTAAAGTTCAGAAACTCGAGATTTGAGAGTCCGAAACATTGGGAATTCAAAAGTTTGTAATCTCGAAAAAAACACAGTGAAATAATTTTTTTGAACTTTAAAAAAATTTTTAAAGATTTAGAAATTACAGATTTCAAGAATCTGAGTTTTCTCAATTCAAGAATTGGAAAATTCTAAACACCGCAAGCTCGGGAATTTGAAACCTGAAAAGTTGGAAAATCAGAAATTCTGTTTTTTTTTGTTGAAAATTCGGTGAAAAAGAATCTGAGAAACTAACATCTCAGAAATTCGAAAATTCAGAAAATAAGAAATTCTTAAAAATTAAAATCCTGAAAACTCAAGTTATCCAGAAAGAGCGCTATTGTTGCAACCTCTTTATACTAAGATTCTGAAGATCTAAAATTCAGAAACTTTCAGAAATCCTGAGAACGCCTTCTCAGACTCTGAGATTCTGAAGATTTTAAATCCTGGAATATCAAAATTCTGAAATTCAAAAAATCGAAACATTTCTTTTTTCCCGCATTCTCTTCTTTTCCCCTGTTTCAAAATTTTTTGCTCTTTCAAATCTTCAAAAGCCATATTAAAATAACGTTTTCACAAAATCACCTTTCTCTCGTCAGAAATATCGTGGATGAGAAAAAAATTTGGGCGGTTAGACGGGGATGACGTAAATATTGCTTCAATAATTTTTTGGAAATTTGCACTGTAAAATTAGAAGAACGTCTTCAGAAGACGTCACAAACAAAATTTCATAAATCAAAATAGACGGGCATCGTCTCGCTGCTATTTCGGATCATCTGTGAAAATTTGGGAAAATTTGGTCTAGCGGTGGCTTCGCTAGGGTCGTGGAACCGGGAACAAACGGACACACACACACACACAGAATTTGGTGATTGTTAATAGTAAAGATTGTTAATAGTAAAGATAATTACAAAACTCGATCTGCTTACCCATAGAAAATACTATTATGAGAAATAGAAATGGAGAGAAGAAGGGGATAGAAGAATAGTAAGCCAATTATTATACATGGATGAATCCATAACTGGAGGACGATTCGACAGAGTGGTGCAGAAGTATATGATAGAAAATATCCGATAGAATATTTCAACTGTGTTTTTCCATTTCGTTTGATTGAATTCTCAATATTTCAACATTTTTTTCTCATGTTGCAATCTAATATAAAGGGTGAAGCATAATTATCCGGACTTAAGTTTGTACTGAGCTAAAGTTTGATGAGCTCAAATTCAAATAATTCATTAGCACGTAGGCCAAGTTTCAGATCGTTTGATCAACTTCGTGCTGAGTTATCGCTTATCAAAATTGTTTTATCATTAAAATCAAAAGAAACACTACAGCGTTCATCTTTGGATGAGCATAACAATACTTACACTTGAGGCATCGCTTTGAAAATTTCTGTAGCTTTGAAACAAATGTAAAACTATATTTCTACCAATTTTTGTGCTTCCAATGCATTTTTGTCTAAAGCTATACCCGTTTTGATTAGTTCGGGTTACTGTGCGCAATCCTGTAATCAATAGATCACTATTTACAGTCCTATTTGCCCCTCACAATGTTGAAATACTTATTTAGTACCCATCCCGATGATAGCTTCCTGATTTTGATAAAAATCTGTATCCACTAGGATATGAAAAATGGAATCTAGGGTTTCCTCTGTAATAAACTTTGAATATTTGATAAAGATTTGAAAAAGCAAACTAGTATGATTTTCTCAGAACGTATGCAATCGTTTTGAAGATGGTAACTTTCCCAAACAGATAAGCAAAAGTTTCTCTCTGAAAGAAAAAGTCTGAAAGTTTTTTTTCTAACAAAATAGTTCGAACCCTTATTGGTTTTAGACCCAAAAAAATCTTTAAAAAGAAACAAGAATAGTGAGGACAAAAAAAGGAAATGGACCAGAAGGTAAACAGAATTGGAAGGCGAATTTCATTTCTTCTCGGATGGTGTCTTCTTCTTTTTCTTCGTTTAGTTTTCAACGAACACACAGCATTTGGGCATTACCTAAATTGGCCTAAACGGAGGGACACATCCTTTTCTTCTTCTTCTTTTCGAAGCCCCTCCCGTTTTTGGTCCTCACCGAACAACAAATGATGAAAAGGAGAAGAGCTTTCTTTTCGTTTTTTATGAGATCGTTTTTTCCATTTTTCTCTCCTTTTCCTTTATAGCGTTCGAGAGGAAAAAGTGAACAAAAGTTGGCCTTTTCTAAACGATTTGTACTCCTAGCATCATCATTTGGTGTCACTAGGAATCTCAATTTTCCCTTCTTTTACTTTTCTTTTGAGCAATTTTAGTATCCTCCGATACACATGAAAATGAGCGGAGGTTCTTCTGGAATCTTCTAGCCAGGAAATATACTTTATTGCACCGAAGAAGAAAAAGAAGAAGAGTTAGGGGAAGGAATGAGAAGAAAAAAAGAATAAAGACAAAGACGAAGGCAGATGTTTTATTGGTTCGGTTGGCGACAATTTAACTTAGCTGACTCGTTAGTTTTTTGAGTCTGAAAATAGGTTTAATGTGAGACTCAAAATTTTTTGATAGTTCTTTCTTTTCTTGTTTTTCAGTTTGAAATGCAGGATTTTGTATGAACCGTCTATTCTTCTGCTGGAGAACATCTGCCATGAATATTTTGCTTGAAAACACAGATTTCGAAGAATGAGGTTGGAATAAATGCACCTCGGGCAATAACCTTCCTGAACTAACATGTCTAATATCAGATTAGTTTACTATTTATTCGACCATTTGAAGCTTTCGAGTTCTCGAGTTATGAACTAGGAACTTCAACTCTGACTTTAAGTTATTTTGGATATTTTGATTTTCCGACTGTCGGAAGTCTAAACTTCTAAATTTTCGAAAACTTGTCTTCCCGAGTTTTTGCTAATTTTCGAACTTCGGATTCAATGAATATTAGAACAGAAACATTTCTCAATTTTCGAATTTCACATTTCTCGATCTTCTTGAATTCAAAATTAAAAAAAAAATTTGTGTCTGTCTGATATGAATCTGTTGGTAGTCTCATCGTAGCGAATACTCACTTTAAAACAATAACTTTTTTGATGCATAAGGAAGTCTTGCACCGAAACGATTCCAAATATTAGGTTTGTGCAAAAGTTTCCGAAAACTGTAATTTTCCAAAAATTCTGATTAGATCTCAAGGCTAGAGTTTATAGTTTAAGAATCCCCTACCTTATACCAATCACACACGAAATTTCACTGAACCCAGACTTGGGACTTTTGTTTTATTCTTAACAAAGCCTGGAACATTCTGCCATTTTATGAAATTCCAACTAACTTAAAAAAAAACTTTAACTTATTTAAGAGCTACTATAAATCCTGTTTTGCAGAAATTTGAAACTAAAAAGGGTACAGTAAATATACGAATTGTTTCTGAATTGTTGAGAGCTTTCAATCTGGTTATTTTGAACAGAAATTGTCACTGTCATAATGTCCTCATTCTCAAAGACTCCTCGTTCGGAAAAGTGAAATATAGTTTCAAGATTCATTCTGAATTCTCGCATTGAATCCGATTATCCAAACACAGTTCATTAACAATAAAAGTCGAAAGAGCACATCTTGTGGTCCCTTTGACTGCCCCTTGGAGCATCTGGCCCAAGTGAATTGAGAAGACAAAGTGTGTTGTCCATCGTTTCGTTCACTCGTTGCAAATCTACTTCACACCCTATTCTTTCACTCAATTTCCGACGTTTTTCAAACTTCAGTTTGGTGGGAGAGATAGTGAACGTCTTTATTTGTTTCTAGAAGTTTTTAAATGAGTTTCAAAACTTTACTATTAGTTTTTGTGGATAATCTAAGTTCCGTTTTATTCTACAACAAACCAATAGTTCACTTATTAAACTGCTATAGGTTGCATTGGCCAAAACATTTGGCACCACTTGATACCTACAAATTGGCTGACTTCCTCCTTCTTCCCTCTCAGTAATCCAATCCGTTTTTTTTCCCAAATATCCGAGTGTTTGCCCAATTTCTGACTTCTTCCTGCTCTTTGGTTCCTCCCCTCTTCACTTGTACATATCATCCTGGCGGTTTCTCTTTCCGTTCCTCAAAGGCTTCTGTTCCCGGCGGGAGACAGAGAGAAATGAAACCCGCGTAGTGCACCTCTGTCTCTCATTCAATCAGCATCCATAGAGAAATAGTGTTTGATCGAGAGACACGCAGACATTCATACAGATAACCCAAAGTATTAGACAGTTCAATTCGGTTGCGAGACGACAGACAGGTCACAGTCAAGGGGCGGGGACACCCTCCAGGGTGGTGGCGCGCGCCTTCTCCTACTCTCTTCCATCGGTCACTTCTTAGACCTTCTTCTCTCTGTCTCTCTATCTCTCCCTCTCCCTCTCTCTTCAAGCTTCTCCTTCATTTTTGTGTGTGCTAGTGTGTGTCATCTCAATCACTGATACCTGAACCACTGATCCTCTTTCATCTTGATCCCAAAAAAAAACCATCCTAATTTCAGATCAAACCTGTGGTCATCCAGGTCGTCAGTTCCATGGGATTCTCCAGTGAATGGCTGGAACAGTCCTACCTGAACTGGAGGCATACCGCTAGTGCCAGGTAGGTAATTAAAAGAAGAAAAAGAAGAAGAAAGATTTGAAGGTGATGGGAAAGAAGTTTTATGAGAATCTTGGTAGGATCGTATGAGAATTGAAGAGAGATCAGTGTCTAGGATTTTCAAAAGTTTTAGGGATTCAGAATACTGAAATCTTTTCGAATTCTAAAAGTTTTTTTCCAGACTTATTCGAATAGTACTCTTCGTAACATCTGGTTCTGCATTCCTTCGAACTCTTGGCCACATCCCTGGATTCTATGCTCTTTGGACGGCTGCAATACTTCTTCTCTCTACAGTAACCATCATATTCAATGTGCTCCGTCCACTTCGTATCACCGCTTTTCAAATTCTTGCCGGTATTGTTCTACTGCTAGACGTCATCTTCTCGCTTCCCGGTTACGAATCTTTATTCCCTGCTGTTCTGGCAGTATTCTCATTGTACGCCTTCTTTTCTCTTCCCTTCTACGTTATTCTGGCAACTTCAACATTGATTTCAATCGTTCAAACATGCTCATTTTTGCTGTTCGTTGAGCCACTGCACACAAATGAGGTAAGTATATTTGATTATCATTTTCTCTCTTTTCACACTATCATTATGTTCCCGAATAGGTGCAATTTTCCTCTCGTTATTTTATCACAAACTTCTGCCTTGTTATTCTTCTATCGTTTCGCCTAGTTTTGCCTAGTTTTTATGTGCCTCATCGAATATAATTGCCACATTCGAATGCACTTTCGAACTACACACTTCATTTCATTTCTTTCATCAAGATGACCCATAAAATGGGGATGAAAAGAAAAATGAAAACTAGATGTAGGCTAATTGGTTTCGTATTCATATTTCTTCCTCTTCTCAATCACTTCTCATTGGAAGTGATAAAAGAGAGAAATCGTTGATGGCAAATCCTCCCCTTTTTTCTCCATCTCCTCCTCGATTATCTCTGCATCGGATCGCATATTTATATTGTTTTTTGATTGATAGGCGCGGTGAAAGAATCAGTGTGAAATAGTGTGTAAGACGAAGAGACCCAGAGAGAAAAACGAAATAATATACGTGGGAAAAGTGTACAATGTCGAATGCCATATCAACACAGGCGCCAAACAAATCAAAACCCCACTAGGAAAATAACTACGATAAGCGATAGGTGTATAGGTTGAGGATTGGAAATTGGGAAAATTTTGTGAATCCAATAATACGTTTTTTGAAATTTTGAAATATCGAAATTCTGAAGTTCTGAAATCTTGAAATTCTGAAAGTTTGGAATTCTGAAAGCTTGGAATTCTGAAAGCTTGAAATTCTAAAATCTTGAAATTCTGAAATCTTGAATTTCTGAATTTCTGAAATCTTGGATTTCTGGATTTCCGGATTTCCAAATTTCTACAGTCTTGAAATTCTTAAATTCTTGAGATTCCGAAATTCTTTAAATCCTGAAATTTTGAAACTTTGAAATTCTGAAACTCTTGAAATTCTTGAAACAACAAATAATTTTGATAAAAAATATTTAATTTGAACATTTTGGGACCCAAATTTATTTTTGGTACTGGGATCGAGTTCAGGTTCGAAAATCCAAAGCCTCCTCCTTATACAGTAATCCCTTGTAATCGGATGCTCATCTAAAAATACGAATCTCTACGAATCTATTTTCTTCCCCTATACAATTTCCGTTTTTTCGTATACCGGACCTCTAATGAAAAGGGAATCAATTAATTTTCCTATGTAGTTTTGGTGTTTTTCCGATTCATTCTTCTCCATCTTTCTTTTTTCTTCTTCTTTGTTTCCGCAAATAAAACCCCGTTTCCTTTGGCGGTTTCGGTTTGGAAACTGGTGGTTTTGAATGATTGAAATGAAGAAAAAAGCAGAGTAGTGTAGTGAAAACATGAAATATTATTTTGTTGTCTTTTCATGGATTACATTTTTCCTCTGTTTTCTGAAAAAGAGAGAAAATGGTTGTGTCCCATATTTTGTCACATTCGAAACTTCTTCGAGGGGTCATTCTCAAAGAGATCGAACTCTGAGATATGGCGACAGAAGAAGAAGAAGTTGGGTCACAAAAGAAGGGGATATTTATCAAAAATGTGTGACGAGCTACTACTCTCATGTGTCTCCTTTGGAATGCGCAGAATAACCCGACAGACGTGTCAAACTTATGACAGGAAGAGCATATGGAAGAAGAGTTGAATAAAAAGAAGAAAAAGGCAAGGACAATGAAAAGTAGAAAAAGAAAATGTAGAATGGATTAGTAGGGGAAGTATAGAAAAAATGGGAAGGACTCGAATAATAATTTAAGTCAGTTGCTAGGTGTAATTATATTAATTGAATAGAATATTTCATATTTTTCCTACCAGGAATGTTCGAAACGGAATTCCGACCGGAATTTTTTTTCCGGATTTCAACTCCGTTCGGAAAGTTGCCGATTTTCTTGTCGGAATTAGAGGTTTTGGACAGCAATAATTTGTAAAAATGGAAATATTCGAAAATTCCTGAATTCCGAAATTCCAAAACGTTAAAAACCGGAGTTTTCGACAATCCGGAAAATTTCGAAAAGGCCATCCCGAGCATCAATGTCTCCTACAGTAATCTGAAATTTGCCCAATTACCAGAGATGTCCGGACTCTTATTTTTTTCGTTCCTCAGAAAAGTAATTCCGGACATCTCTGCCAATTACTAACGTTTTTTTTCTATTCTTATTTCTATTGTTTCTTCTAGAATTTCTCATAACTCCTTTTTTCAATTACAGTTCCTCCTCTTCCAATTCCAAATTATAACAATTACAGTAACCAATTTCACTCAGACAGTAAACAGAAAAAGTTCTAGAATCTCTTTCTTCCCCCTCGTGTTCTCGTGCCTGTCAGCTGATGGACAAAAGGACCATCAAAAGTTTAGGTGTTCTTCAGAAAACGAAAAATCTCTTTTTTTCCATCCCCTCACAAGTCTAAACATTTCAACACCACCTGACAGGAGACAGGGACCAATCCATTCATCTTCAAATTTCATTGCTCTTTCGAAATGCACCAGAAATATATGGGTGCCTGTCGTTTTGTTTTACAATCTTTTTCACTTTTTTCACACAGAAAACGAAAAGTGGTGGTGGTGGTATCTTCCTGATCCTCTTTTTCTTATCTCTTCTGCTCTTTGCTGTTAATCACTTTGAAGGGACAGACGAGAGGGAGTTACACTTGTAGCAGCTCGTAACCGATCTCTCTTCTTTCCTTCTCGATTTCAATCGGTGAGAAGAAAAGAAGAAGAAGGAGAGGAAGAACAGGTGAAGATCGATGAGAGATTTATTGGGTTGGATTGGAAGTGAAAAAATCGAAAAAGTGAAAAAAGGAGAGAGAGAGAGAGAGAGAGAGAGAGAGAGAGAGAGAGAGAGAGAGAGAGAGAGAGAGAGAGAGAGAGAGAGAGACAGTCAGTAGAATTTTATTGGGAAACTTTGGTTGTGGGAAAATGGAAAAATCGGAAGGACCTGTAGAGGAAAGATGAGAAGAATGTAGAAATGGAACTTTATAAAGAAAACTGGAATTTAATTGAAAATTACATTTCTAAAATTTCTAAACCTGAAACTCTAGTTGGAGACACCCGATTTCAAAAAAGAAAGTTACCGTATTTGATATAATAGAAGCCCCACTTTCAATTATCTCGGTTCCTTCAAGGGGAGGTCTTCTGTTGGAGCAGTTTTAATAATTCTGAAAGACTATACATTTTATGGAATCTTTTGAGCTATTATACACCTGAAATAATTCTTCAGAACTATAAAATTTCGCAAAATATGAATGTTGAATTTTGAATATTGAGCAAATTTCCAGATTCTGCTTCTTTGTCAACTACCGTAAACACTCTTATGTAATGCCCACTAGCCGTCAGTTTGAGCCAGTATAGTTTGAACCAATTTGTATCGGTTCCTGTGAAAAATATCAATAAGTGGCCAATTAACAAACGTTTTTGATAATATGACAACCATTTTGTGAGTTCGCCACTTTGTGATACCTTTTACAGGAAATGAGATATAAGGGCTCAAAATTACAACATCGGCTCTTTCTTTTGAAATGGTTTCTTTCAATCTTTGAATGCGTTCGATCCTTACCCATCTCATAAAAACCAGAAACTCGTTCTCTCCGGACCACTACCTTGCCACGTGTGTCCCATCCCATTCTGAATGTGTCCCATTTTGCGGTAAATCTTCCTCTCTGATCACTTCTATCCCCACTATTTCACAACTCGATACCCACTCTCTGTCTTGAGTTTACAACGTGCTACTTCTTCTACTCAGAGAGCACAAAGTGTAACCAACCCATTTCTCAAATCAGAGACTCACTGAACCAGTAGATTTTTTCAAAAATACACTGAAGTAGGGAGCAAATTTTAAGTGCACACATAATACGGATCAATGAACAATGGATATTAAACTGAAAGGGGGACGAGAAAAGAAATTGAGTAACAGGGATTCGGCGACGTTTCGAAAAATAGATTAGAATTCTGAAATCATGAAGTATGAATCTCTGATTATCTTAATAACAGCCTCATAACGTCTCTGATATTTTCAGTTGCTTGCCATAATCGTCGTCCATATCTGGACAAACTTCACTGGAATCTATCTCTGCTCCACCGCTGATCGTCTTGCTCGTAACGCCTTCTTGTCAGCCAGAAACTCATCGGAAGCCGAAACAACAGCTGAGTTCCAAAGCAATCGTCTGGTAAGTTGATGTTGTATTTGGCTGAAGATTGGGGGAAGGAGCAAACAGAAAAGGCGTCAAAAGACACACGAGACGTGTCAAATGCGCATTGCGCAGTCATTTGCAAATACGGACTGTACGAACACAAAGGAATGAATAGAACTGTGGGGAACCGCAATTGGAGTGTTTTGATTGGGAAAGATTATGTTTGAAAGTGGGAGAGAAATATATCATATTACAAGTATTATGTGGGGAGTGGGACATGACATGAACTATATTTGGAAAAGGGACTTGTTTCAGAATAAACTTCTCTCATCCTTCCTTCCATTTCATCTTATCAATCAAGCGAGACACCAGATAACACTCTACAAACCACATCTGTACAATGAGACATATTCACAGGTAAGTTATGAACGTGCGGAAAAATTCGGGTTACTGTAGCTTCCCACAGTTTGTTATTGAAAAATTTCCGAACCTGAATGAAAGTTTTTGGGCCTTCAAATGTTTTAAACCATCGGTTTACGCCCCCTACCGGGGGCTCAATCTCCTACTTTCTCAGTTTTTGAATTGAAATTCAAATTTCAGAGTTTTCCACTTTCCAAAATTTCTGAATTTTTGAATTTACCAAAATTCAGTGAATCAAAATATCGGAAATTATATGTTCGAAAAATCAAAAAATCGAAAATTCACTTTTAAAAAATATGAAATTTAGGTATCAGTTGCATATGGAAGACTCGTTGGCTTTGAATCCGTTCTCGCCCAATGCTCTTCAATTGACGCTGCCCGTGTTTTGAAAGAATTAGACAACAGAATCGAGAGATTAGCTGCAGCCAATGGATGTACTCGTGTTGCTTCTGAAGGCATCACTGCAGTCTGCTCGATACCTGGAATCGACTCTCAACATGCCGCAAAACTATGCCGTTTTGCAATGGAACTTGAGACACTGATCAATTCATTTCGAGATGCAACTACTGCTGATGTTTCTGTTTGTATTGGAATTGACAGTGGACCTATCACTGCTGGGGTTATTGGTGTCTCGAAATGGCATTATGATGTCATTGGATCAGTTTTTGATAATGCCCTTCTAATGCAGAGCAACGCAACAGAACCGTATGTTTGTTTTCTGGAAGCTGCTAGAATTCGAATTTTTCAGAGGAGTCTACGTGTCGAATGAAACTCGTCGATTTTTGGGAACCAGCAATGAATTCGAGTTAGAAAAGTGTCCAATTGGATGGAGACTTTATGGACATCTGCCATCTCCTGAATTGTTCCCAATTAACAAACGGTATATCAGCTATCCTTTCTAACATCATTAGTTTATTTTCAAACTTTCAGATTCTCATTGGTGACTGTACCACAAGCCGTCAACCGAGTGCTCCAAAGCATCGTCGCCATGAATCCAACTCTAAAAACTATGGGAACAAACAAGAAGAGAAAAGGGGAGAAGAGTCAAGAAAAGTTTGATATGAAAAAAGAAAAAGTGGAACACTCAACAATCATCTCATCAATTTCTCAGAGATTCCGAAATCCTGGATTGGAAGCTGAATATCACAAAGAAACAGATCACTGGTTTATTCCATCACTTGCAATTTCGATATTCTTTTTGGTAGTTTATGGCATTTATCATATGTTGGTTATGCCTCGACTTATCACCAGTTTAGCACTGATTGTTGGTGCTTTGACCATCATGTTTTTCATTCTTCTCATGCTTTACATTGATTATTTTCATGTGAGTTTTTGAACATTTCAATAATTAAGAAATCAAACATTTTCAGACTTTCTCCCAATTTATCACTAGAACATCAGCTGGTCATGCAGTCAGCATCGTTTTGATCATTGTGATTTTGTTTGTTTGTGGAATTGTAAATACGGTAAATTTTTTGAAAAATTCATTAGTTCTGTACTATAACGGTACCAAAGAAAGGTTTCCCTGTAATAAGTACAGTAACCTGAAAATAGTTTTAGTTTTCAGGATTCCTTTTCTCAATTTCTGTACATTTTCAGTATATTTTTGCGCTATCAAAAATTTGTATTTTCCGACTTAAAAAAACTGAAAGCTTGATAACCAGTGAAAAACAAGAAAATAATCCCTGAAAACAAAATAATTTTAGGTTACGGTATGTTTTGTTGTGGGATCATTAGTCACGGCCACCGGATTTTCTCTTCCATAGCTCCGATTTTCGTACCAGAATACCGTAACACCTGTAATAGAAGAGCCCCCACACTTTCACTATTGAGCTCAACTATCTCAATTGTTATGCAAGATATCAAAAATGTGTCAATTGATAAAATGTTTGTGATATTATCATGAACATTTTAACAGTTGACAACTTTTTTATATCTTTGACAGGAACCGAGATAAACTTTCTGAAAGTTAAAAGTTAGGGACCCTACATGTTTTACGATTATATTATAGTTCTGTATAACAATGTTTTTAAATTTCAGTTTTCCTGTCCACAACCAAATGCTCCGGATGTTTGCCAAAAAGCGCACTTTTCGACTTATTCATTTGCAATGTGGACTATCACAACAGCAGTTTTTGTCCGATTTCCATCTGTATATCTGGCGACTCTTCTCCTTATCTCATTGCTCACTTATGGACTTCAAATCTATGTAACTCGACCAGCAGAGTTCGGACCACGAGAATTCATGACTGAATTAGATCTCACATGCTTTTTGGTATCACTGGCTTCCCTTGTTTTCGTGTATTCGAGAAGATGTGAGAAACTTCTCCGATTGGATTTTCTGGCAGTTGTGAAAGGAATTGAAGAAACTTCTATGAAGGATAAATTGATTAATTTGAATAATCAAATGCTATTGAATTTAGTACCGGCTCATGTAGCTTCAGGAGTGATTCAAAAAGCAGGAGACGTTTGGCACCACTCCCATCAATCAGTTGGAATTGCTTACATTGCAGTCAGTGGATTTGATCTTGAAGGAGACGCAGGAATCAATGGATTGAATTACGTTTTCTCTCATTTTGATCAAGCGATTTCCAATTACAAGGGAGTTGAAAAAGTGAAGAGTGCCAATCGATTTTATATTGTTGCTGTTGGTCTCTTACCGGATGCTGCTCAAAATGTGAATGAGACTCCCTGGACCATCGGAGAACTTTTGAGCACTCTTGCTCACTTTATCATTAGTGTTTCACAGTTTGCAGTGGAGAACGAATTCCATGTTCAGATTGGTGAGTTCTCTCAATCAAATAATATTTCCCAATATGTTTTTTGACAGGTGTCGACTGCGGAAGTACTCTAGCCGTTGTGACTAACACTGATCAACCACGTTATGAAATCTTTGGAGAGACGTTAGATCGTTCGAGAACACTGATGCAAGCAGCAGGACATGACACGACTTTAGTTTCTGAAGAAGTATTTTTGGCTCTTCGTCCCCGTCCGCTGAGATTCAGTTCACAACCAGTTAAAGTGGCTCTGAATCTGAATGCCTATGAATTGATAACTGGAATTCGTGAAGTGTCTGTTGAAGTTCCAACAATGCCCCGAGAAGAACAAGAGAGGCACACACAAGGAATGGTGGAAGCACAATTTGCATGCCATTCCAGAATGTATGATACGCAGACTTCTGAGGTGATTATAGGTAATATTTGATACTGAAATTAACAGCTAAATTCTTCAGATGGCATCCTCCATGGCATCTTCATTCTCTTCAGAACTTCGATCTATTGACGGAGATGCTGAAACGGATTCTGATCTGGAATGGATTACTCCAGAAACAGCACTGATGAAAGAACCACAAAGAAATAATCGATTCGTAATGAAGAACTCCGACTATGATCCATATCGTGAACCTATCCATCAGAATATCAGAGCGATGTCTGCAGAACAAGATTATCGAAACAGAAGAATTCAATCAGGATCTGATATGTCCGATGCTGAATATGGACCAACTACAAGCAGAGCAAATAGCAGGAATAGTTGTGAGTGAAAGAATCAAGTTCAAGAAAATAAATAATCAATTCAGGTCGTCGTGGATGGCGTCCATCTTCCAAAAACTCACTTCGTAATGGATTTGGTTTGTTCCGGAAAGGATATTCAGACAATGAACAGTCCACCGAAGGAATCAATCAAATTGAAGCAGCTGCTAATCGTGTTGATAGAATGATTCAGGAATTGAATGCTTTCGGAGATTTCGCAGAGGTCAAACCTCTTGAATATCAGCCATTCCCTTCCAACTTTGGATCAGTCAAATCAGTTCATCGTGCAATGTCTTCGGCGTGCCATACAGAATACGATAATGCAGAATCAGATGCAGTTATATCGGATGTGGAATCTAATGCTAATTCGGTTTCACATTCGAGAAATTCAAAATCAAGGCAAAAACAAAGGAGATGGAAGGATGCACGAAGATGGCATCGAGATGCTGCTGATGGGGACACGGAGTCTCAATGCAGTAGTATGACTGGAAGTATTGATCTAGATCCTATAAGGTGAGTTTCAGCACACTTCTGAAAATGTATTGTGGGTTATAACGAATTTTTCCAGATGGAAGTCGACACACTCGATTGGTTATGAGAATGAATATGAAATGCAAAGTGACGTAGAAGGACTAGCTCTCGAAGAAATGGCTGCTCTTTCAAGAGACATTCGAAACAATTTCGGAGATTTCCAACTTGCCTCATTTGATGATATTGATCAGGACTAGTAACCTCTTTTCATATAGTATCTCCTTTTAAATCTCTTTTTTTCAATCCCTTCCTCAAAACCTACCAATTTTAAAATCAAAACTACGGGTAACCTACGCAAGCGTACCAATATTTTGCTCAACTTGTTGCCTTCAAACCCCAATTCTTTTTACCCGGTATACCTGTTTCATTACTTAAAATTACCGTCTTCTTTCTCAAAAACGGTGTATTGTATTACCTTGTAATCAAATGAAAATTTGAATTTGTAAATACATTCAAATCCTTTTTTTCGCAATAAATACAAAACAGCGGCCCAAAGAACTGCCGACAAAAAAACGGAAGAGAGATACAGAGAAGAAGAAGAAGGGAGAACCGAATGAGTCAATCTTCTCAGGGTCACTTTTTTGAAACAGATTCGAAATTGAGACGGAGAACCTTGACGGACGAAGTGACATCTGAGACAACGTAACTTTTCAACTCCAAAGCTTTCCAATGCTCATTGCTTCACACTTCATTCACAAGGAACAACGGCGTTTTCGAAATTTGAAAATCTGCGCAAATTAGGTTACGGTATGCATTAAACCTGACGCAAAATCACACACTGTTTATAGCGGCAGTTTCAAATTCGGCTTTTTATGGTGCTGTTTTTTGTTATTTTCAGCTTCATTTGTCGTAAACAATGTTCAAAGAATATTCTTGAAAACCAAATTGAGAAGAAAACAATGTTGCTTACAAGAACAAGAGTTCAAACATCAAAACAAGCCAGTCTCTTGTGCCTCTATATAAAGGCACCAACACATCGTAAAATTCGGATGGCCAGATATTGGTTTCTGTACTTTTTTTGTGTAAACAACCGTGAGAGATCTAGAGAAGATTTTTTTTTCATTTTATGGGTTATCCCAGTTTATGACAATATCAACATCACTTTCCGATTACTCACACGTCCCCTCGATTTCATCAGTCGGGCAACCAAACACTTTTATTGTCTGCTGGTGCCTCTCCTCCACAAAATTCAAAAGAACACAAACTCTGTTTCCATTCCTAGTCTCTCTTTTTTTCTCTCATCATCTCTTGTTTACCTATTGTGTGTTGTTTTTTCTCTCGGTTTTTGGCGCTCGTCTAGCCGACGGCGTCCTTGTTCTATCGTGAGGCATTTTTCTCTGGCTTTCTCTGATTTCTCCCCGTTTCGTGTGCTATCTCTTACATCTGTTTGTCCACAACTGAACTCCGCCCTCTTTTTAGGTCGACCCTGCCTCAAAGTTATTCTTTTCGCTGTTGACACTCTACATCGATTGTTATCAAAAATGGTAAGAATGATTTTAACAAGAGTAGGGACATGTGAAAGCTTAAAGGGGGACTCCGACCAAAATTTTTTATTGCATTAAAATGTGTTAAAAGTTATCTATTTTCCCAATATTATAGCGAAAAAATTCGAAAAAAATCCGAAATCCCCGAAAAATGCCGTTAAAAGCCAAAAATTTTCAAAAAAAAGTTGCTATTATTTGAATTCCCGCGCAGTGAGAAACCTAGGCCACGGCATCGTAGCGCCTTTCTTACATGGGAATTTTTTCGGATTTTTTCGGTTTTCGTGTCCGGCAGGTAAAAGACGTAAAAAACCACTGTCGGCGACTTGGAAAAAAGGCTGTCAGGCGCCGTGGCCTAGGTTTCTCACTGCGCGGGAATTCAAAAACTAGTCCCTCCGAGCAACTTTTTTTTGAAAATTTTTGGCTTTTAACGGCATTTTTCGGGGATTTCGGATTTTTTTCGAATTTTTTCGCTATAATATTGGGAAAATAGATAACTTTTAACACATTTTAATGCAATAAAAATTTTTGGTCGGAGTCCCCCTTTAAGTTTCTTATTTTTAAATATCTAGATGTTGAGATTTAGAATCTATGAAAATCTAAAACAGAATTAATTAAAAACACCAAATCACATTCCAAAATCTATCTCTGCTTCCAGGCTTCTCATGATAATGACACCCCACTCCCAGTTCCATACACTTCTCGTCTTGGACAGCCGCTCGAAGCTGGACAAACTCTGAACGTCCACGGAAAAATCAACGACGGAGCTCTCGTGTAAGTTAAAGAAACCTTGGAGTTCAAAACTCAATAAAGTGTCAGATTCAATCAAAATTCCCAGTCATAAAAACGAATAGTTTGATTTCAGTGCCGAGTTCAATCTTCTTCAAGGAGGTGGTGACATCGCTCCGAACACCAATGTGATCCTTCACTTGAAACTTAATTTCAAGGACAAGAAGGTCATTATGAACAGCTACGAAAACGGTGTTTGGGGAAAAGAAGAGCGCGAGTCGATTCCATTCCACGCTGGACAAGACTTCGATCTTCGTATTCGTGTGCTCGATGAGGGCTTCGAAATCTCTGCTGACAACAAGAAGATTCACGAATTCAAGCATCGTTTGCCATTCCAATCCATCGAGTACATCTCCGTTCGTGGTGAGGTCTCGTTGAACGGAATCCACTGGGGAGGACGATTCTACAAATTGCCATGGGAGACTGCTTTCCCAGCTGGACACCTCGAGCGAGGACAACGCATTCATCTCTACGGAGTTCCAAAGGGTGATCGTTGGTCATTCGATTTGGTCGCTCGCAACCAGGACGTCCTCTTCCATTTCAACCCAAGACTGAAGGAGAAAGTGGTATGTTTGAATTCCAATTAAAGTTCTTTATAAAAATTAATTCATATCAGGTTGTTCGTAACTCCCACCGTAATGGATTCTGGGACAACGAGGAGCGTGAAGGAGAGTTCCCATTCAAGAAGGACGTTGGATTCGATTTGACCATCATCAACGAAGAATTCTCAATCCAAATCTTCATCAATCGTGAGCGCTTCGGAACATTCCAACACCGCACTCAAAACCCAATCGGTGACTACATCGGACTCCGAATCGACGGAGAGGTTGAGGTCACCGGAATCGAGTTCTCACACTAAGATATCGAATAATGTTCTGATCAAAATGTATACCGCATAAATGTTCGCACCTGTATTTTCCATAAATTGTAATAAACATTTGTATGAATAATCTTGTGAAATCATGAAACAAAGAATAACTAAAGTGAAACATTTATCATCTGGGTAGTGTTATAAAAAACTCATTTCTGGTATGCTTTGAAAGCTCATACGAGTAGGCAGTGAGCTGCCGCAAGATCACAGTTAAATTATATTCTATACAGGAAATTCTACACTAAATACGGGTCGGGGGACATGGTAAAAGAAACAGCTATTGCAACAGCTAATAGGATACAGGAAATTATTATTTGTGTTCTTTAAAAGTTACAGGATATGACTTGGTCCTGGAACCATATGGTATGATGAATCGCCAGCTTCATTGTACGGTTCGTACTTTCCAACGTCGATAAACTCTTCCTCGTCTTCGTTTGGAATCTCGAGAGCAGTTTGTAGATTATCGTGACTTCCAGTTGAAGCGTTTTGCTCATTTTGTTGTTTGAGACGTTGCTCTTCTGCGACTTTGGCTTGAATGTCCATGTACATTTCTTCATGCTTCCGTTGTTGATGCACGTTTCTCTCAATTGATTGGACGCGATGAACAATGACGGGTGAAATTCCAAGAGCAAAAACTGTACGAGTCAACATGTTAGCTGTATTCTGGTTGACAACTTGATCGATAGCACTTTGTTTCAGGTTGATGGCACTGAGAATGATATCATCGCAGAAATGACTGATGACTCCAGATCCTTGCATTTGAGACCAGAAATTCGTTGGGTCTGTAAAAAACGAGATTAAGTATCCCAAGTTTTGCCAACTGCAAACCATTTTGAAGACAGTTGAGAATATCTCCGTATGGTGAGCACTCGCTCTGAGCTCTACTTGATGGTGCTTGTGGTTGCTCATGATGGTGGACAAGAGGCTCGGATTCCGGTGGTGGAGGCGGTGCATCAGTGAAGAACTCTTCAAAGAAACTATCGTCTTGCGGCTCTACTTTGACGAACTGTCTAGGTTTGTTCACACTTCCACGCGGACGCCCACGAGCTTTCTTCACATCTGAAACAGTATTTTGGTTTGATATTTTCGAGCCTACTGTATCTCACTTTGCTTCTTATCATTATTTTCACTCTCCTTCCCAGCAATCTCGTTTTCGATTTCGGTTTTGAGAATCGTAGGGTCCGTCGCTCGCTTAATTTTACGAGCTTGCGCAGCTTCATCTGATGGAGCATTCACGTAGTTTCGACTTTGGCACTTTCCACTGCATCTGTTCGGATGATCATAGAAATCAATGGTCAATGCTTCCATGTGAGTTCTGCAAAGAAAACGTTCGTGATATTTAGGATATTTTCTCAACGTTTTTCTAGAATTTTCAGCGCACCTTAAAGAAGATCTTCCAATGCGAATGCTTGCTTTCCAATCTTTCTGTCGTTCTTTATCGCCACGAACAGTAAACTGTTTAGGAGACAGGAGGTCATCTGAAAATAAAATAGAATGAATGTGATATCAAGAAGAATAAAACTGACTTCCAACTTCAATACACGGCTGGTGAATCCCTGGACACATGAACATATTCAAGTGCATTTTTCCATTGACGTTTCCGCAAGAAACAGGAACTGTTGGTGATGCATCTCCTTCAGGGATTGTGATTTGAAGCGGAGTGACTGGTCGATGGAAGCTCGCATCCGAATGTTGCGAATTCTGCAATCGTTTTTATTTTAGGATATTCAATAAAATTGTAATCTCACCGAGTACATAATTTGATAAACGAGGTTTTTGTCATCCTCACGAACAGGTCCATGCTCAACACCTAGATGGGGGTGAATCAGTGGCGGCGGATGCTGCTCGGGATGATACTGCTCTCTATTTCTCAGTCCATAGCATGAATTATTGAGCTGCTGAGGTGACAGGGATGGAGGTGGGCTCATCGATATCACGTCTTCATCGCACATTTTCGACGTCGTCCGTCCTGGCGATTTACTACGTGTATGGGGTCGGGCGGGCTACAATTGAGCTGTCCACGTTTCACGTGAACCTTTGTTAATTTCCGCGTCATTCCTCTCGTTGAATTTTTACGTGAGCTCACGTAAATGCAACTGAAAAAACACGTTTTACAAAAAAAAGACAATTTAATAGGTCGCGAAGAAGGAATTATAGAAATGGGATTTCAAAATTATTCAAATAAAAACGTTGATCCGCGAGATGTCATTTGAAGACCTGGAAAGCAATTTTTAATAATATGAACGTGATTCATTGGGAAAAGAAAGTCTCTGCAAATTAATTTAAATAGTGAACTTCACCTAGAAAACGAAAAATTGATTACTTTTATCCCAAGTGGTGACTAGTTACTCACGCGGATTTGATAACAAAACTATTGTTTGAAACTCGCGGCGGCGAACAATGTGTGTTTTCGCGTGAAATCAAATGCATACAGTAGGCGTTTCAGACATAAATTCAGATTCCTACTACAGTAACCTGAATCCTTTCTTCAATATGTAGAGAAATCTAGAATTTTAACTGGCACTATTATGCTTGTATGAAAAAAATCGGAGATGTGGGTGAGAAAAGCTTGTGGGCGTGGCCGAGGGTTTCCGTGGTGAAAAGCAAAAAACCGTAACATAAAACTTTCGGTTTTTTTTCTCGATAACTACTTCTTTTCGACAATTTGTGTATTGAAAACCTTAAAACAAGCCGGAAAATAAAACTTTTCTACATCTAAGGGATTTCCGGAAAACAGACGAAAACCGAAAACTTTTTCGGAAACTACGGCAGTTCCTAGTGACCGTGACTGGGGACACCACATTTTCTCTTCCATAGCTCCGACTTTTGCATACCAGCATAATACGTGATTGACGTTTTTTTACATCGACTACAGTCCGAGCATGAAGCTGACAAGTTTAGTTTTTGGTCCAATACAACTCCACCCAGAATGAAACTACTACACTATCAAACAATTTAATATGATAGTCTCTTTTTTTGTTTTTGATCAAATAGAAAGTTGGTATCGTAAAAGCAAAGCATGTTTTGTTTTCAAGTTTCAACTTGCTCGTTGTTACAAAATCGTTTTGATATCAATCTGATAAAAAAGATACTCCAAACCAAACCTCAGTGCCAAACAATACTTTCTTCATTCCTTATTACAGACAAGTTCCCAAATTTTCTCGACATGATCACCAGCTATATTAGGGCAAATTCCAATATGCTGATAAGCCCTCATTTCCCCTATCAGACACTATTTACACTACCTCTATATATTTGCCATATAATATTGTAACCTTCGTTTTGAAACCTAATGAATCATAATACATTTGGTGTGTTGTTGGAGTCCCTTTTTGTCCGGTCCACCTCATTTTGTGTCCCTCTTTTCGGCCCCCCGCCAGACAATATGTTACCCTATTCAATTCGTTCATCTTTCGCCCTTATCGGCGTATTGCTCTGAAAAGAGTGCGAGAGTGAGACACCTCACTTATCATAAATTGCGGCGAGACACTGCTCTGATTGCAAGACTGTCACTGTGCTCGAGGGACACACGTCTCAAAATTTTCAATTGGCTCTTTGTGCCCGTTTCTAGCGAATGACTTACAAAAATCACTCAGTTCCGGTACAAAGAAAGTTTCTTAAAGCTACAGTATCCCAATCAGAACTGTGATCAAATATTTCAAAATTAGTATTTCATGTTCAAAACAATGTTCTATCAAAGCCCATTATTCAGATAGTCAACAGCCAACCCCTTTTTCAATGTCAAAACAAAACTTTTGAAATCTAGCAAGAGATTTTAAAACAGGTCAATACCAATTACCACGCGAGCTCACAACAGATAATTCGGAAACGTTTTTTTTTTGTTTCAAAAAACAGGATTACTATAGATATTCTAACTATAATAATCTGACTCCCATACACCATAAAATCTGTAATAGAAGGGTCCCTAACTTTTAACTTTGAGCTAATTTTTCTGGGTTCTCGCCAAAGACATAACAAGTGGTCAACTGATAAAATGTTAATTATAATATCAAAACTATTTTGTTAGTTTACCACTTTTTGATATCTTTTACAGGAACCGAGATAAATTGGCTCAAAGTTCAAGCCAAAGTATTTATGTGGTTATTTTTCTTTAAAAGTTTCAGGCCTACATAACCGATGAAAATCATAATGAAACCTTGAAAAGATGTGATCCATTGAGTACCAAGTAGATAATATCCATAGAAGGGATAGGATTTCCAACAATTCGCATTAGAAAATTCACGATCCTAGTCATCTACCCCTGTAGCTGACATATCTGCACTGCTCTAATTTTTTTGGTCATTTGAAATTTTCAAACCGCTGCAAGAAAATGATTCCAAAGATCACAAATTAAATAACTTCGCAAGAGTGTCTCTAGGGATAACATTCGTATACCTTCAAGCGATGCCGAATCACATATTTTGCTAATTAATGACACATACATAAGCTTGGAATGATTCAATGCCTCTTCTTCATATTTCAACTTTTTTTTCTTAATCATTCAGATCTTATTTTCCAGAAATCAGATGGGAATGACGAGTTTATCAGCAAACTTGAAACGAAAACCATGTGCCATCGACAATCTTCTGGAGGTATGTTCTTATTTAGCAGCACCATTTCTGTATTGAGTTAAAGCTTCTTGCCCTTAATAAAATGTGGAGAATGGGGCACCGCTTTGATGTGTTTTGTATTAGGTCATCCCCTATTTTGTAACCATATTTGCTCATGGATGTCATAATATAGAGAGAGGAAGAACGCGGTGAAACGGTTTGTTGAATTGACACATAACTTGGCAGGAATACGGTAACTTTGATTGTTGAAAAAACAGGAACATTATGGTAAACATGTTTTGACAAACTTCCATTTAGCAGGAAGTAAGAAAAGTTGATTATGGAGCACTATTTTGTCTAATTTCAATTTAGGGTATAACTTCCCGAACTAAAGCTTGTACTAGCATTACATTTCAGTAAAGCGATATACTGAGCTTAAATTTGGAGTGCAAAAATTCAAGTAATTCATCAGTGAGCTGAAAAATTTTCAAAATATTTGATCAACTTTGAGCTGAGTTATCGCTTGTCAAAGTTGTCTCATCTCATGAAAATTACGAGAAACTTTAGATTTATCTTTGGGCAATCATAACAATACCTCGACTTGAGGAATCGCTTTGAAAATTTCAGCTTTGAATCAAACATCAAATTATATTTCTACCAACTTTCGATCTTCCAAGTTACTAGTGTCCAAAGATACACCCATTTTTATCAGTCCGGGTAATTTTACGCCATCAAGATCGTATTACAGTACCTATGTATCTGAAAGTTATGAACTTGGCTTTCTGTGAAAGTTTAACTGTCTGTAAGAACCAGTTTTCAGATCTACTGAAACGAAATTTGTTCCGTCCTAGATTTTAAAGTTTGGGAACTTTTGGGGAATTCCTATTTATGAAGATAAGTTAGCATTCAATAAAGTCAAATCTCGTTTTCGTGAACATTTTCCGGCCGAATCGTATAGCATTTTCAGGATTCCTAACTTGCTATGTTTCCACTAAACATATATAAAGTTCATAAACTTTTGATTAGTACTGTATTTAAATTGTGCCGACATTTATTTTAATTCTCCAATCACCATTTCGAAACAGCTTCTAGAATTCCTGTTTTATTGAAAGTTCAGTACACCAGTTTCGTTCTTTATCATCGTTTTTGGTTGAAACCAAAGAGTTCAAAAAATCAAATGCTCTTTATTTTTCTTCAAGATTCCTTTTCACAGAAGTTTAATATTTTCTGTGATAGTTGGACTCTAGTAACCACAATCTGCATGATGTGGTACCGTAATCCGATTTGAGGAAACCTTCAAGTTCTTAGAAATCACAAGGTTACAAGTAGTTCTTTCACAATCAGTTGATGACAATTGGTATTTGCTTAAGCTGACTCACATTTTTGAATGTTGTGTTCTATTTTTTTCCACATAGTTACCGGAAGTTCCGAGTTCATCTAACCAAAGTTTCAGTTTCCATTAAGACCACATGTATCATTGATCAATTTCCCAATTCTCTTCAACTGACCACTCCTCCTTTCGCTCCTCACTCCATTGTCTACTGACCTCCTTTCCTCCGCTATCACTTGATTTGTCTGCATTTTCAGGCGAAACGCTCGCTCAACTTGTCGCAAATGCAGCAAGAATTGGCGTCACTATGCGATAAGAAATTGGAATTTCTTCGAGCACAGAAAAGGGCATCACTATTTGTGGACAGCCGTCGAATCGGTGCTCCGAGTGTTATGATTGAGTGAGTGACCAGATAAGAATGGTCTAGAAATGAAAACAGGCGTGTTTAGGTTTCCAAACTTGTTCAAGAAAGCGTGCTCATTGCCATTGGAAGATTTAGAAGAACAGAAGAGATTGATAGAGGACATTGTGAAGGAATCAATTGTGATTGAATGGCCAAGAGTATTCCCAGGAGTTTATTCAGATCAACCAGAGACTGAACTTGATTTTGCACCACTGATTCACAGAGCAAGAAATGTCGTCAAGTGTAGAACCAGCCATCCTACTATGCGTGTCAAGTACGTACCTTGGAAAATTTGGGTTATAGCTTATCCCCCTGATAGTCAGAAATATTTGTTCCTTCTTTTTCAAAAACCAAGGCTTTTAAGGGATTGGTTTGACTGTGAACAGTTCTTACGTATTTGTGAAAAAGGCCTACAGTAACACAGTATTTCTTCAGAAATTTGAACTTTGGTATTTGACATGAAGAAAAAGTTGGAATTTCAAAAGTCTAATTGCAGGTCTTAAAGTGGAACCTGTCATAGAAACCCCCAAACACTGTCCACATTGTCCGTTTTGAGCTGATGTTTTCTTGGCTACCATGCAAGATATCGAAAATGAGCCTACTGACAAAGTACTTTTGATATTATGATAAAGACTTTACCCGTTGACGACCTTTCTGAATTTTTGACAGGAACCGAGATAAATTCGCTCAATTTTAAAAAATTAGGGGCTCCTTCTATTACAGGTCTTACGGTAATTGTATCACAGTCTCTCTTCAGAATTTACGCAATATCCGAGGGAAACGAAATGAGTTGTCCTCAAATTGTGGAAGCATTCTACCGTGCATCTCTCGTCAAATTGGGATCCGATTCTCCAGATTCCAAGTACCGTCAACTGGCCGGAAAAATGATTTTGACTCAAAGAGAAGGAATCGCTGCCACAAAAAGTGCTGAACAGAGCGGAGCTGTGGTCAATGCAGAAGGCAAACTTCTGTGCTCACAGGTACCTTTCCAGAATATTTTTTGAGTTCTTTAAAAACTTTTCTAGAGTTCGAGCAACGCTCAAATTCTCATATTTGCCAATCAATTGCAAGAATCAAATGTGCGAACGACTTCGTTGAAATATGAGAATGGTTTTCTGTGTGCCACATTTCCAGAGATGGTAACTAAATAATTTGATTTTTTGGGTCCGCTAAGTCATAAATTTTGTAGGGAGTAACTCTGAATTCAATGGTAGACCGCCGTCAATTATCCACTCGATATGCTATTCAAGTCGAAGTTCATCTGAATATCGATAACAAAATGATTGTAGTCCATGTAAGAAGTAACATTTCATAGGTAAAATTGAAAGTTTATTTTAGACTCTCGTAAGCCATCCATTCCTGATTGCCATCACCAACGATCAGACTGAACCTCTTCTCCAGTCAATTTTCTGGAATAGACTCCTCAATTGTGATCAATATGTAAAATTTCACTTAATGAACATTCTGAATTCTGTTTTCCTTTTCAGGATGGTGCAGAAATCTTCCCAGAGAAAAACAAACTACCATGGGGTATTCTACGTCAAGCCATTCGCGCATTCATCAAATCACAAATCCCACAAGCGAGATTTCTGACAGAGTACGAGTTGAGACACGTTCAAGCGATGCTTCTCCTACCACGAATCCTCCGTTGTAGTGATCTGAGTGACCTACAATTGATAGAAATCAATCTATTCGGATCGATTGGAACTCAAAAAAGAGATCTACACGAAGAAATGAGGAGATTGAGAAATCGACTACTGTCCGAATCAATCCTGGACAGTTTTCCGGTGGATCGAAAAGAATTCATTACTGAAAAGTGCATTTCTGTTCTTGACATGAGCACAGAATTAGCTCATACCACATGGCAATGGTTGCACAAATCTTGTGAAATGATTCAGGACGTGGGTCATAAGTTGTGTCCATCTCCGGCTTGTGACAAGAAGTCTTCGAAAACCAAGAAACAAATGGCAGCATGTGAAGATTATCAAACTGTTATTAGTCTCTTTAACAAAGGGTATGTTTTCAGGGTTTCCGGTTGATTAAATGATTTATAAATTTTTAGATTCATCACATTCTGCTCTACTCAAAAAGCGGCAACTTCATTCGCATACATCGAGAGAAACTCCTCAATGCTCATCCGGTTCTGCGATGAAAACATTGGACATTTCTCAATTTGCTACGGATTGGAAAATGGGAAACCAAAGCTTGGATCGATTTCTGCGGAGCAAGTGAAAGATTTCAAACAGGGACTTCCAGAAATGTTGATTGATGAACATTTTCCATCCAAATATCATAGTTTGATTAAAATGAGTTTGGATGAAAATGAGGATTCAATTACGGCTGTCAGAAAAAGAGATGTGTTCCATACATACAAAACGGAAAGAAGATCAGTGGAAAGTGTTTCGATTATGGATAATGAGACAAATCGAATCGATGTTCTTAGTGGAGCACTTTTACTTCGTCAATCTCCATCTCCACAGAGTTTGAATCCTCCTCTTATCCAGCATTTCGATATAGCTTCTATTGCTAACAGTAAGACAATCATACCATAACCAATTAAAAAAACTAAATTCAGATAACTCCACTCTTGCTCAGTCAATTTTCCCTCTTCTTCACACATTGAGTGGTAATCTGGACATCGGTTCTTTGCTTAAGAATTTCAGCGAATCAAACAAAGAAATAGAGGATCCAGATGACGCCAATCTCTCGGACACTTCTGGAGAAGATGCTGCCACGTCTTCAATCGCTTCGTTGCTCCAAAATTCTGAAAGTCATGAGGAAGAAGAGCATAACGAGAGTGGCAACAACCTATCACAACTCCTTCTTAAACAATATCATTAACCTTTGTTTCCTATTTAACCTCGTTGTACATGTTGATTTTAGTCTTTCTCCTTGTTTTTGCATTAATTTCCACCCAACCTAGAATCCATAATAGAAGAAAATCAGAATCTCTTCTGATATATATATTTTTGGAATTCCACCGGATATTGTTTTTTAAAAAGTCTTCTGTTAATGGTTAGAGTCATTATTTTCGATGTAATCAATACCTAATAAATCAAATATGTCTTTCATTGAATGCTTCATTACTTTCAATAGCTTATAAGTTTTTTACCCGTTTATCACCTGTCAAATGGATTACAGTAGTTTCATTAGTCCCTGGCTAAATCCCTCATAGTCTATGGAAATGCGGACATCTTTCCTCTCTCCTCGTGATTTCAAAACTATGGATTCCCAATAATCCCTCGTTGCTGCGTTTTCCTACATTCAATGAATGTATGCTGTTGGTTGATAGAGCTTTCGAGAGTCTCTTCCAAATCCATTTCACTCACAAAAAGGATTAGGATGACTCTCCGGAAAAGAGATAAGAGAGACAATTGAAACGGAAGAGAGGATATTGGTTTTGGCATTTTATCAATTACGACTCCATTCATTGTCACACTCTTATCTCTCATTCCGCCCATTTTCAGAAGCAAGTTCCCCCCTTCATTTCGTCATATTATCCCCTCCCTCAACTTCTCACATATTTAAGCTTTTTCTCCCATCTCTTCACCCTCTTTTTCTTCTTTTTCTTCTCGTCTCTTTTCATAATTTAGCTGATATTGATATAATCCAGTGAGAGAAAAAAGATACACATATGCACACCATGCGACCACCTCCACTCATTTTGAACGCCCAAATGGATGCGCCTGGAACACCGCCAAACATTCCTGGAAAAAGTCAAAAAGCAACGGTTAGTTTTTGGGAAAATGGAAATTTTAGATAGAAAAAATCAAAACATCAGATTCCTCAAAGAAGAAATGTTTATAAAAACCTGTAATAGACGGGCTTCCGCACTGTCAAGCTTGGGCTAATTTTTCTTTCCTCGAGAGCAAGATATCGAAAATGTGTCAACTGATAAAACATTTATTATATTACGACAAGCAATTTATCAGTTAAGACATTTTTGATATGTTTGACAGAAACCAAGATAATCTGCCTTAAAATTAAAAGTTGATGGGCCCTTCTAATACAGGCTTTACGGTAAGTCTTAATAGAATTCTTCCTGCCGAGTTCACAATACAAAAATATACAAAATTTGTTCAGCAGAAACTTCCAGGTACGACGACGGCGCGAGAGCATTGCCACCAGAGCTCGTGAATTCCTTTCTGCTGTTGCCAAAGGAAATTTATTGGAAGTCTCCAGGAAAATGTCCCCGCAAGCTTTGAAGGTAATTTCCGAAATAAAAGGAAACCCCACGCATCCAGATCCCTTCAGATTGCCCACCCAAACACCGGAAGTGTTGCTCTAATCTTGGCAGTTTTAAATGGCCACAAGCCTATAGTCGAAGCCATACTTGATTACTCTTTGAATACGATCAATATGCATGACAACGTAAGAAGAGTGACGCAGTCTATCAAATGATATCATGTCCTATTTCAGGAGGGACGAACTGCTCTGCATTACGCGGCCGCTTTATATGGGCTCAATCAAGATCCATCTCTATACTTCATATTGTTGGAGAAAGGGGCCAAAGATAATCTGCCGGATTCTGAGGGGTTCACAGCTCAAGATGTGCGCAATAATCCGGGATTGATTGATATGGATAGAGCCAGATACACGAATGTTTGTAAGTAGAGATAAAAAGGGAACTGTGAATACAAGTAAACATCAAAATGGAATCTATAAAAGGACAGGAAATGTCATTGTATCTAACTTACAGATCTAGATATTACCACGCTGAGTCTTTTTTTCTTCAAAAATCGTAATTTCGTTCCTAGACTGCTACTTTTGAGCTCAATTATCTCGATTGCTGTGAAAGATATCAAAAAGTGGTACACTGTCAGAATGTTTATCATAATATCAAAAATACTTTGTCAGTTGACACATGTTTGATATCTTTCACAGACAGCAAGATAATTTAGCTGAAAGTTGAAAGTTCAGGAGTCGTCCTATTAGAGTGTTCACGATAACTTTTTATGCTATGGAATTGTATGAACTTAGGTATGGTCGGATAAAAATAGTTCTTTCAATGTCTTACCTTCCCAAAACTTATAAAACCCTGACCTCCGAGTTTTAGATTTTCTGTCAATCATAACATCCCACACACCTTTGCTTTTTTTTGCAGATCCGGTCCCACGCGAAACCGAGTGGGAAGTGAAATTCGCCTCCAAGACTCCACAAGACTTCATGAATGACATCATCAACGGAGTTCTCGATATGACTCATGTACCAAACATTCCAGAACATGCTGAACTTATCAAGACATTGACCATCCTTCAGTCTCAAGTTCTCGGTATTTGGGATGCAGTGGCAGCTGAAGACGACCGTAGTCTCAAACAATTGATTTGTGAGAGAAGGATGGGTTTGGTACGAGATCGTGATGGACGTACACCCCTTCATCATGCCTACATGTAAGTTATTTACCACGCCATGCATAGAAAACAGGAAATGTGCTCGAGGCAACGTTTGCAAACTCAGCACCGAAAACAAGTTAATCTAAATCTGGGAATTTGAAGAAAACGACGGAATGAGCTCATCGACTACTTACTCTACATCTGTCCAGAATCAGCGGATATCAAAGATAAGGTGAGCAAAAGAAGTGACGAGACGGATGTCATTTTTTAAGATTTTCTCTTCGATTCAGATTTAGACGGATACGTATTTTTGAGCTCCGGGAAAAACTAACACATATTAGGGAGGATAAAAAGTAGTATTCCGTTTTGATAATCGCATCTTTATAACGCCTTCAGCGCGGCAAAACACCAATCGAGTACAGCCCTGTGAAGCCTCCACAGCTTGTTGAGCCAACGACTGCTGTTCCCGATACTTTGTTGGCAATTCCTAATAGAGAACGCAGGGTGAGTCTGTTTTTATATGTATCTGGTTATAATTTGTTGTTCACAATGTTTCCATTAATCATACTTGTAAACCGGACCATGGCAGACCTTCGCGAGCTATGCCAGAGTTTCTTTTAGAATCAATGTTTTGGACCAACTAGATATGATAGAACTAGACCAGTACTAAAGAATGGTATTATTTGTAAAGCTGTATCTTGTTTATGAACAAAGTTACAAACGGAACGGGTCGAAAATACAGTTCTAATTGTAAGAGAAACAGGGCCAAGTATGCTATTCATTTTTGTACCATTTTCTAAATGAATTCTAACAAGGAAGTTACTCGAGGGAGCGGGTTAAACTTTTTTTGAAATTTTGGGAGCAGATAGAAGAGCTTATGAGGATTCCAAATCTGTAAAAAAAATCAGCAAAATGCTCACGCGAGCTGAGTTATGACCTAGAAAAGTTTCCCTATGATTAAGCAATTTCTCGTGAAATTTTTTTCACGGAATAGTGTATTTCTTATTAAAACAATAGATTTCAATCAGCAGTGTGGTAAAGTGGTAAGATGACAAGTTCAGAGGAGGAAGGTTGTAGGTTCGATTCCCCCTATCCCCAAACATTTTGCAAACATTTTTTTGTTTTATTTTAAGCTGCCATAACTGGCTCTGGAATGAAAATTACGCAGTTTAAACATGTTTTTCGGGGGTTTCTCGTTATGAATAGGCATTTTCCAGAATAAAAACAGACATTAATTTTTGAAGAAATTCACAAATATGCTCATGGGTTCATCAAAGATTTTTCAAAAAAAAATTTTTCAAATTTTTTTTTGTTTTTTTTTATTGAAAAAGAGTTGAGGAGAACATTGGCGGAGACAGGTATCTCTCCCCTCAAGTTCAGCTACTGGAATCACTCACAGCCAAGCATATTGTCAGATGTGCTCTCCCATCTTCCAAGAATGGAGACAGTATGCCTGGGATTCTGACGGTTATGTGTACAGTTGCGCTCCGAAATGTGACAGGCCAATTCAATATTGCTTCGACCGGAAAGTTTATGGAATTCCAATTATCTGGGTGCAAAAGATTGTCAATGGTCAAATGCGCGTATTGTGCCAAGAACATATGTTTCCGATGTGTTTAGAATCCTCAACTGTTTTTTTTCAATAAAACAAGAACAAAAAAACTTGAAAATTTTTTTTTGAAAAATCTTCGATGAACCCATGAGCATATTTGTGAATTTCTTCAAAAATTAAATGACTGTTTTTATTCTGGAAAATGCCTATTCATAACGAGAAACTCCCGAAAAACATGTTTAAACTGCGTAATTTTCATTCCAGAGCCAGTTATGGCAGCTTAAAATAAAACAAAAAAATGTTTGCAAAATGTTTGGGGATAGGGGGAATCGAACCTACAACCTTCCTCCTCTGAACTTGCCATCTTACCACTTTACCACACTGCTGATTGAAATCTATTGTTTTAAAAGAAATACACTATTCCGTGAAAAAAAATTTCACGAGAAATTGCTTAATCATAGGGAAACTTTTCTAGGTCATAACTTAGCTCGCGTGAGCATTTTGCTGATTTTTTTTACAGATTTGGAATCCTCATAAGCTCTTCTATCTGCTCCCAAAATTTCAAAAAAAGTTTAACCCGCTCCCTCGAGTAACTTCCTTGTAAGATTTGGATATTTATTTAAAATGTGGAGAAGACTTTAAATCAAATTAACAAGTGCAATAAAGTCATTTTATGGCTTTGAAACCAGTCTAATAAGTCGTAAAGGCATTTTGTCCCTCACCTTCTCTTCACAACCAATTATAGCTCCAAACACCTTTTTGTGCGGTCATCCATGAATTCCTTATTCCCTCTTGTCGTACACATATTGACTCCTTGTTTCTATATTGACGCCTTCTGAGAATCGATACAAAATTTATTTTATTTTTAAAATAATGAGACTGTTCCTAAACTTTCAGCCATCACGAACCGCTCTGCTGCATAAGGAAAGATTCCATCTGCCAGCTGAAGAGAAGGCGGCGGCCAGAAAGAGATCAAGGAGTGAGCATAATATGAGGTACTGCCTATCCTGTTTCTTCTATTCTATTGTGCACTTTCTCTCTTATAGTACGTCATCTTCTTCTTCTAGAAGTCGCGATCCGGATTCACCAGAAGGATTCGAACCAGATGTGCTCAGCAGAATTCAAAATAGTGAGATCAGAAACAAAGATTATACAGTTTTGGAGCAGCTTCAGATTGAGGGTTGGTTACTCATTAATTGAAAAACCTAGGTTATATATTATTTACAGGAAAAGGAGATCAAATTTGGAGAGCCGCAAAGCATAGCAATACACAATTGTCTCGTCATGTTCAAGAGTTCCGTCAAATTCAGAATCGGCTTAGCAATGCAATTGAGGCAATTGAGCAGAATGAAGCGAGACGTTTGGATCAGTTAGTTGATGAAGACGTGATGAAAACGAGAGATCACAGAGGTATCAACGTATTCTGAATAACTTATTAGACATCAATTCAAACACTTTCCTAGGAATGCGTCTTCTCCATGTTGCCGTTTTGAAAGAGAAACATGAAATTGTCGAGAATTTGGCCATTCATTTCCCAAACCAAATCGATTTGAAAGATCCGGTAATTCTTGTTTTCCAGTTGTTTTGCCTCCAATGCTTATCTTCCTATCCCACTCAATACATGATTATCCTCCTCCAAATCATTACATCTTTATCTTTTTCCCAGCTCGGACGGACGGCTCTTCATTACGCCGCCTGCCAACCAAATGCCATTTACGACTCACTCGTCGATCTAGGAGCACGCAAAGATTTGCCCGATCAAGACGGAATCACTGCAGAAGAGTATCGTCGGAATCCAACACGTCTTGTTCGACCACAGTCGGCTGTTTCGTCAGTAATGCTCAGATCGATGTCAACTGATGACGAGTTTTTTGATCCAGGTGAGTCAATGTTTTGGGGTGTGGAACGGTTTTCGTTGACGATAGTTGGATAAAAAAGGGAGGAGTAAGAAACCAAGAAGTTATGATATTTAGAATATTCTAACTCATACCGGCTTCTATTAAAAAAATATAGTTACCTACTCAGCTAAATAATCAGTTGTTCAATGATAAAAGTATCAATCAGTAAGTTTGTTGACTAAATTAATGCAAAATTATAAGAAGCTCTTTTAGAACAACAGTTTGAAATTTCCAATTTACCTCTAAACTCTAGTAGAAGGCCATACTTCCAATTTGATCTCAATTTTATCAATTTCTATAAGAGATAACAATAATCTGTGAATTGATAAAATGTTTCTCTTAATACCACCAACATTTTCATAGTTGACATATTTTTGATATCTCTTATAGAAGTTGAGATAATTGCGCTCAAAGTGGAAGGGCTGCTTTCTATAAGAGTGTTTGCGATACGTTGTTTTTGAGAGTTCTTCCAAAAGAAAAAATCATTGGAAACCAAATATGCCATCCGGAAAAAAAATAGAAACATAATTTAAAATGACATAATTTCAATAAATTTGCACCACATCATAACTTTTCCACCCTCGCCTCTTTCCTTCTATCATAAATGTGTCCTGTTCAAAAGATGAGAACTCGCGAAAGTGCACCAAACGTGCCAACGTCTTCAATTCGCAGACTCGCGATTCTCGAATTATTTATGGTGTTCCTTGAATTGATATCTTCTCCTTCTCGCAAAAAAACTAATCATTTGAGATTGCAGATACTTTTTCTTCAATATGACTCCATAGCTTGTTTTCTCTTCCTAGACTTGCCATCTCTGGAGTAAATAGGATTAGTGTGTTTTTTTGCTGTGTTATCATATCCGGATAATATGAACGGAGATCTTTTGAGCTTTCTTTTAAACGATGAGTGTTCCAAGACTGTTTATAACATAAAATAAAGCTTCCATTAGGAGTCCAAAAAGTTTGAATGTCTTAAAAAACTGAAGTCAAACTTTTTAAAGCACAGAACTTGTGAGAATTCAATTCAGATGAATTCAATTACCGTAAAACCTGTAATAGAATGGCCCCCAAACTCTTAATTTTGAACCGTTTTATCACGGTTCCTGTCAGAGATATCAAAAAGGGGTCAACTGATAAATTGTTTATCATAACATCCGAATTGTTTTGTCAGTTGACACATTTTTGGTATCTTGAATGGAATCTGAGATAATCGAGCTCAAACTTGACAGTGTGGGGGCCCTTCTATTACAGGTTTTACGGTATTATCAATTTCCTGTTGTTTTTTTTCTTAATTTGATTTCTAGTTTTTCATGAACTCTCAAGTACCTACAATACTATGTTGACATCTCCAAGAATATCTCCAAGACATTTTCAAAAGTTACCTACCGTATTTCCTCTAATTGAAGCTTAACCCGGCATTTTTGAGCCGATATATCTCATTACCTGTAAGAGATGTCGAAAAGTGGTCAATTAACAAAATATTTACCATAGTTTCGAAAATATTATTTAATTAACCAATTTTTAATATCTTTTACGGAAATCGAGACAATTTAGCTCGAAGTTTTTGATTTGCCTTCTATTAGGGGAAAAACACCATTTGTTCACATTATGTCATAAAAGCTCATAACATATTTGATTCATATAATTTCCTTTTAATCTTTCATGCGACTACGTAGTCGAAAGATTCAAAGTTCCTCCTCCTACGTTTAATTCAATAAACTAATCAAATGGATCAATTTCCGGTTGTGCCCTTCCTCTTCCATAACTATTTTTCCCATTCATAACACTCTCACAGCTTCTTCTTCTTCTCCTTTTTCTGTGTTGATAATCCTTGTCACTCCCTACATGACACTCTTTTTCTCAAATCCCCAATGTCACCTTCGCGTGTCTTCTAGAAAGTTGCGTGTTACGTCTTCATAAATATTCTGAATAGTTGTCCGAGTCTTGATGATTCACATACTCTCTCTACGGGTGGCTCTGATAAATTGATAATAAGACGGACGCCTGGTTTCTCTCTTTTTTCACCACCAAAACGAGTCATTTTACTTCTTTTCCTGGTCCATCCGTTTTCTTTTTTTCTTTTCTCCCTCTTACTCTCTAACTGAAATTGGTTGGTTTGGCAGCGCCGATGGATGCATGAGCGTCTACCATTTGATAATTTCTACTTCATGTCATCAAGCGACACTTTCGAAAAACTGTATATTGAACAACATGGTTTGGTTTTCTTTTGTTTTGGATTGAAGAAGATTTTATTTACTTATTAGGTTATCTTTTGGAATTTTCGAAACTAAAACAGGTTTTTCAAAAAATTAGCCTAGCAAAAAAATTAATTCAAGATCGATCATTTTTCCTTTCATTTTCAGATGCACCATCAGAGGAGCAAGTTGATGAGTGGTTGGCAATTGGAGAAGTCCTGAAACTGGAACAGATCGTTCTCGATGGAAGAGGGCACATGCTCAAAGAGAAAAACACTGTGAATGCTGCTAGCAATGAATTCTTGTCTGGACTCACACAGTACCTTACCAAGATTGATGCCATCCATAAAGCAGTAGAGGAAGGAGACGTGAGAAGAGTCAAGTCTCTGATTGATAGACCACTTCTATCCACGGCAAGGGATAACTACGGTGAGTTTGTTTATAGGAACTGGAGGAATACTTGCAAGTGTTCTACCGAGAGAAGATATTTTAAGTTTAGTACTCATAGGCAATGTTTTAGGATAACTTTTACTGATACTTGAGAGTTTGGGTTCCCTTCTGTTACAAAAAACTCCGTAAACATCAGAGATGTCCGGATTGACTTCCGGGAAACGGAATCCTGAATAAAATGATATTTTTCGGAAACCGGTATTCAGAATTCGGAAACCGGACAAATAAAATTTTGACGGAATCCGAAATCATATTCATTCCTAAATACGGAAACCGGAACAAAAAAAGCACGGAATCCGGAACTCAGAAATCTCAAGTGCGTTGAAAAATTATGAAATTCAAAGACAACTTCTTGTGGCATACAATTCTTGCTAATTAACATGTGTCTTGAAAATTCGAAATATATAGATTTTTTTGGAATCCGTGCAGCGGAATTCGAACAAAATTTTGTTTCTAATCCGGAACACAAAGAGAAACACAGAATCCGGAATCAGAAATTCGCACATCTCTGCTGTGAACATGGAAATGAAATCGTATTTCAGGAATGACACCAATCCACAAAGCTCTTCTTCATGGACAAACCAACACAGTTCGATTCCTTCTGACCCGTTTTCCGAGCTGTGTGAACGCAACAGACCACGTAAGGCGCTTTCCGCCTTTAGGGCATCATTCAAAACGGATAAGTCGAGCCTCCATGATGAATTCTCAAAATAACGACAAATCCTTCTCATCCCCTCTCGGTTTTTCGTGTCTTCTTCTTATCCTCTTCAGCCCCCAACATCATAATCACACGCATTGAATCAATCCATTTCAAGGGCTTCCTTTTTTTGTTATTTTATTCTTGCTCTTGTATCGAGTGACGACTTGGTTCTTCGTTTCGTTTTCAAATTCGAAAAATTGATTAATTTTGCTTCATTCCAGGCTGGTCGTACTCCTCTTCATTATGCTGCAGCCGATCCGAATGGTGAACACATGATCAAAGTGCTTCAGAAGAGTGGAGGTGACGCATTCATTGAGGATAAACACGGGCATACTCCATTCTACTATCGGACTCATGGACAACGACTGAATGTTCGGTCAATGAAAGATAATGCAGTAATGAATCAATTGATTTCTGGACAGTTGAGCAGGCCATTGCTACAAGATTTAGAAGAAGACATTTATGATTGGATTCATACTGGAAATATTGGAAAGTTAGAAGAGCTTGTTTTGACTGGATATGCAGATTTGTTGCTTGGAAGAAACCATGAAGTCGATGATGCAGATAGTATTGGATTCTTGGAAGTTCTTCCACAGTATCAGGTATATTTTAGTGTACTAGTAACTTTCAGTAACCGTATAATTCCAGGCTAAAATCCAATCGATCCACAAAGCAGTGGAGACTGGGAACCTCCGAGCTGTAAAACTTCTTACCGATCGTAAGAAGCTATCGCTTTGCCGAGATACTCGTGGACTTTCTCCTCTTCATAAAGCTATAGTATTCGAGAGAACTGATATTGCAAAGTATCTGATCAGAAACTATCCACAATCCGTTAATGCTATGGATCAGAAAAAGAGAACTCCTCTTCACTATGCAGCAGCTCTGAAAGACGGCGGATATTTGTATAAAGTGATGAGAAAATCTGGAGCTGATCCCAATATTTACGACTGCGTGAGTCATTCAAATTTTCAGAGCTTAGCGTCTAGTAAGAGTTTTTAGAATGGTCGTCCTGCAAAATACTACTTGAAACATGCTGGAGAAATCGACTTGGCTGCAATGAGACTGGACACACGGGCCGCACTGAAACAAGTTTTACACAATAGAGTGGCTCCAAGCTATCTAGAATCTTCTATTCAACAATGGCTCCGTGATGGACAGCTGGCAAAGTTAGAGCAACTTGTTTTGTCAGGATGTGGAGATTTACTACAGAGTCGGACATCGCCTCACACTGAAACTCAGGCGTTTTTGGATAGATTGCCAGAGTATATGGTAGGTTTTAATAAAGATAAAAATATACAAAATTCAGTGTTTTTCAGGAAAAAATTGATGGAATTCACAGAGCGATCAAGGAGGGAAATTTGGATGAAGTCAAAGAATTGATGAAAACGAAGAAGCTGGCAATTGCCAGAGATCGCTACGGGTGTACACCACTTCATTCTGCTGTTGTTCATGAGCACACTGATATCGTTCGTTATATAGCAGGACACTATAATTCGGTTTTAAACGCTCCTGATTATGTAAGCACATGCTTAAAATGTATTCTCTAGAAAACAATATTGCAGAACAAAAGAACTGCAATGCACTATGCAGCTGCTGCACGAGACGGAGGACATTATCTGAAAATTCTCGGAAAAGCTGGAGCAGATCCGATGGCAGTGGATAATGAGGGACGGACACCAGATTACTATCGACGCAATGCGGTTATCGATTTGAAGTTAATCAAGGATAGAGAGGAAGATTTCGAAAGAATCAATGAAGAATATTTGGAAGACGGAGGAATTGTTGATTCTGCTCCAGCTACACCAGATTCCGGAAGTGAAGCATCATTTGTGGATAGCGCTCGATTGTTAGATGAAGATGAGGAGAGCATAGGACTTCATAAGCTGGAAAAGACAATGAAAGGAAGAATTGAAATGCCGACATCGGAGAATGGAGTATATCTTGCCAGAACTGTTGCACCTGTTCTGACAAAAGCTTTGGCTGAGGTTTGAAAAAATCTTTATTATCCGAATATCATTATGGTTTTAGGTACTGCTCCGTCGACCAGCCGATCCAATCGGTTTCATTGCCGAATGGCTTTCAAAATACGTTGGAGAAGGACCCCGTCGAAATGGGAACGGGCATAGAGATGCTATTTAGAGATTCGATCAGATCAGAATTCAGAAAATCATTTATTTCACATTAAGAGATTGTCATTTCACAAAGTTTCTTTTCTTGTCATTATTTGTATAAATTATATAATCATGGTTCGACATTCAGTAGACAGGGAAATTTGGGTCAATGGAATAGGGAAAAGTTTAGTCTTGGACGGGAATAATAATGTCATTGGGGGGAAAAGCACTAAGTCACGGGGTGCAGATAATCACCAATTGTTTGGAAAAATGACGATGATTTCAAAAGAGTTGAAATGGAAAGAAGAAGCATTTGGAATGAACTAAAAATTTCAAGCAGAAATGAAGCTTTCAAATAGAACTGAAGAAAAATTTGATATCTAGGAGGTTATCTGAGTTAGCTGTTGTTTTACATTCGCTGTAGAGCTCTTTTTCTGAAGTTGAGTGAATCGGAAATAAGCTGCTGAAAGTGGATGGACCGCCTTGATGTGGGACAGGTAGACTTCAAACTTCTCGTCTGTGTATCCACAATCTTCGCATACGAAAACCTGGAAAATAGCATTGGGGAATAGTTGTTAGCTATTAGATCTGGTACTAACTTTTCCTCTAGCTGGTTAATAAAAGCGCAATCAAGTAACTAGTCGTTTTCACTGTTGCTTCCAAGCTCCCAAATCTGGGATTTCAGTACCCAGAAGGCAGTCCAACGTGACGCCCAGATTCCCAAGGTTTCCAATTCGCACAGTTGAAACCAATGCAACCGTACACCCCAGTTGTATCGAGACCCGCAAAGACTCACACCATATTACGAAATTTGTTTTTTTTTTTCAAAAAAACATTTTTTGTAGATCTTGACGGGATAGGGATATACTTTCGACTGTGCGAATTGGAAATCTTGGGAATCTGAGCGTCACTTTGGATTGCTTTCTGAGCCCAGAAATCCCAGATTTGAGAACTTTTGTATAATGAAACAGATCGAACACATACCTTGCTCCGACGTTCCTTGTAGGCGTATTGGTGAGTGACACCATGAACCTTCCGAAGATGAGATTCCAGGGAACATCGTTGGGTGAATGATTTCTCGCACTGTTCACATTTGTACGGACGGACTCCTATAATTTGGTTAAACCGTTGAACCTATATTAGAAAGGTCCTATAACTTTTCATTTTGAGCCAATCTATCTTGGTACCTCTCAAAGATATAAAGAAGTTGTTAACTGATAAATCGTTAATCGTGATATCAGTAGTGTTTTGTAAGCTGACACATTTTTGATATCTTGCATAGGAGTTGAGATAAATGAGCTCAAACTTGAAAGTGTGGGGGACCTTCTATTACAGGTTTTACAGTATTGAAGTACACTAGATAATCACCCTCAACCATTATGCAAATAAGATTATCAAACGCTAACATTGCTCGTTCTGTTTTAGTGGCAAAATCCCTTCTTGGGACAAAAGTATCTCTCTACAATTGGCGCGCCAAAAAGTGTGGGTAATATTACGCCTCTCGCTACAATGGATTCATTTCAATGACACGGTTTGAATAAGAAAATAGTGTTGTAGGAATGGAGACGCAGACAACCTCCTTCCAACCGTAAGTCAACGGAGGGTAAGAAAAATAGAAGAACGACAAATTAGTGGTTATGAATTGGTGGAAATTAGAAATAAGAGGCAAAGTGTAGGTAGAGAGTACTTTATAAAGTGAGTTTTGAGCGTATCCTCTGTTTCTCTTCTTTTATACATACCTGTATGGGTTCTTGTGTGTCGTTTAAGATCAAAGGTGTCGTTGAAACCTTTTCCGCAAAATGTGCAAAGATATCTTTTGAGATCACTGTGGCACTTGATGTGACGATTCAGAAGACGTTGTAGTCCGAACTTCTTTCCACAAATGTGACACGTCAGTGAATCTGTGAGCTCTTCGGTGATCTTGGATAGAAGATTGAGAGAAGATGTACCAGCAGAGGAAGACGGTGTGGAGGATTCAGAAGAAGAGAGAGAGTTGATTAGTGGAGCAAGTGGATTCTTGACTCCGTATCCACCGTTGACGAATTCAACGCTGCCTGGATTTATGATTGGCTGAAAGTAATGATGATCAGAAGATCAGAAGACTGACTAGCATACACTGGGTATGGCTGCCTGTGGAGATGGCGAAAGAATCGAAGGAGTTGGTGATGGAGGGTCATCATCGAGGAATCGTTCAATGAGAAACTGAAACTTTTGTCTGTTGAAATGATAACCAATTGACAAAACTAACCTTCTTCGAACTCTTTACATCGGGTTTGCTGCTGGTGGTACTGCTGATGTTGCTACTCGAAAACAATGTGTTGTTGTTGTTAGAAAAGATCTAGAAGAATAATTATTGAAGAAATCCAGAAGATTTGGAGCCAACCTGAGTAAAAACATTGATTTCTCGAGGCAGCAGTTGCGCTCCGATCAGCGGCAGCCATACCCGTGAATCCATTCTGAATAGAGCAGAGCTGGAATTCAGGATAGTTGAAAACTTGATAACATGTGACGGAATGAAATTTTTTCGAGAAGAGGTTGAAAAAGAGGTGGAGTCATGAAGAAAAAATATTCTTATCAGGATTGGAGGAAAGGCTCGAATGAAACAATTATACCGACTACTCGGAGCCAAATAATGATAGGTTCGGCGGGAGCAAGTGCCCCAGATTCCGGGATAATTGCCGACGGCTCGGTAGAGTAATAAAGCATACGGTAATGGGTAAAAGGGAGCACATGGAAAATTGGGGAAATTGTAGGTCTCCCGAAAATTTTCGTTCCTGCTTTCATGAAACGTACATTCAGAAAACAGAAAAGAAGGAATTACCGTAAAACCTGTAATAGAGGGGTCAACTAGCTATTATGATAAACAATTTAACAGTTGTCAACTTTTTGATATCTTAGACAGGAACCATATATTGGCTCAACGTTCACAGGTTTTACGGTATCTAAAAAGAACGGTAGGAAGAGCAAAAAAGCATAAAACTAAATAATTGGGAATATTTAGAATGCCACAAATGGAATAAGTGTTATGCTACCAGTATAAGTGACGGTTACAGTTGTTATGGTGAAACCGTGTATGAGCACTTGACGCACTTGAGAAGCGGTTCTGAATAGCATCAATCGAGGAAGAATAATAAGAAGAAAAAGAAGAAAAAGTAGAAGAAGACAAAACAAGCAACTAGTATTATTCCACGTGGCAGAAGAGAGGAAACGGTGTGTTGCGCAACTGTTCAAAAATGGGGAAGAAGAGATTTGGATGATGCCGACGACGCCATTCGAAGGAACGTTTAACAACGGATGAGCTTGTGGGCGATTAGAAGAGAAAAGTGGCAAGAGGAAAGGCAATGGAAATGGCTGGTTGGTCGTATACAAGAGGATTACTGTAGACGATTTAAGAGAAGAAAAAGAAGAAGAAAAAGAAGAAGACCGTTGGACACCAGTTGAAAAGAAAGCGGGATTATTGCGTAATCGCTCAGAAAAATGGTTTGAAAGTTTTTTTCAGAATTCCGCTCGTTGAAAAAAAGAACGGTTACGGTAGGATACTGGGATTGTTTTCTTGATCTCTGCAAGAAATACTCTATCGATTTAGAAAATGGCTACATTAGTAATGTAAAAAAGAGCAATTAAAAATAAGATGGACCCAAAGAATTGAATTTCAACCGAGATATAGACTTGAAATTACGGTCAAGTTACCAGAAAAGAGTTTGTGCATATGGGAAAACTGAAAAGTTGCTCATAATTTGAAAAGAAGAATAAAGATCGACAGAAACAGTTTCTCGAACTTACAAAAAACAAATCAATTATAGCTGGGTACCGGTTTATTAGAGTAAATACGGTATGAAAAAGGAACTTTCATGGTCTCTATTCCTGACGATTCTCATTGAGTCTGAAAATAAATAATACTAAATATGAACTTACTTTTTGATGTCCAAACTGGTGCCATCACATAACTATGAAAGTCCCAATGTTATCTGACATTCAACAGCATTCAGAGAAACGACTTACGGTTAAAAAAATATTTTCCTCCAATGTAAGTGCATACCGTATTACCTGAAGTAGAAAGGCACCAACACGGTCAAGTTGGAGCTCTTTTATCTGGATTTCTGTGAAAGATAAGAAGTGGTCAACTGACAAAACATTTTTAGTATCATGATATGTACTTCATCAGTTGATAATATTTTGATATATTTGATAGGAACCGAGATAAACTGGGTCAAATTTTAAGGTTAGGTGCTCTTCTATGTATTTCAGGTTTTACGATAGATTTATTACAGAAATCAGATGCAATTCCCTGGTAAAAAATAAAATATTGTTCTCTCTTATTATACTTTTCGAAATTTTTCTGAAAAGAAAAAATGAATTGAAATGACAACAAAAGACGAAATACCAGTTGTATTCCGGTCTTCCATCGGGGGTACGGTATCACATAAAACCGAATCGGTTGAATCGGTCCGCAATATCAGCGGTACAAAGTCATCGACCTCCCCTTCTGTGTGTATATTTGATTTTTCGATGGATTCTCCATTACCTCTTCTTTTTTCTTGTTCTTCACCTTCCTCAATTTTTACGCATTCTACAGTATCGGCGTCACGCCGTCTGCGTCTGATCGAATCATCACAAAAGAGGTGTTGAAACTGTGAATGACGAAGAAAGAAGGAGAAGAGGTAGGAAAGGAGTCTTCTGAAGACAACGACGACGACGCCAACGCGCACGGTGCATTTATGAAGCGTGACGGTGAGGAAAAAAAGGCATTTTGAATCACTGTTGATCAGCCAGTTCGGCGAGAAATATGGGAAAGAGGAAGAAGAAAACGGGGAAGATGAGAAGGATCAGAATATTGAGTCATATATCTAGAAATCATTTAAAAAAAGGTAAGCAGAGGTTTTTATATCGATAAGTCGTAACATTTCAGAATTCCGAAAGTTACCGTCAACCGTTCAATCCAACGGCTTCAAAATATCCAGTTTGAGCTCAATTATCCTGTAGATGATATCAAACAGTCGCCCACTTATAAAATATTGGTGATATTATGATACATAATTTATCAGTTGACAAATATTTAGTAACTTTCACAGAAATCGAGATAATGGAGTTTTAACTGGACGACTTGGGCAGGCTTCTCATAGAGGAAACACAGTATACTGGAATCGACAGCAAATAACTTTTAAAAATCCGTAGGAAACACGAAGAGCCTACCAGTGTCTTTAAAAGGAGATAATTGAAAATGAACAGGTCCTTTCTGGAACTTTTTATGATCTATCACTCATGGTAGCAGGAATGACAGAAACTTTATTCTCTCCCGAGCCCTTATAAGAATCAAAAGAACGTTGTATCCTTGAAAAATTTATGAAATCGTTAAAGGGAAACTAACTGTTAAACATTTTTTATTATAGCTGGAGAGGATTACGGTAGCTATAAGGACAGTGATAAAATGTTATCTGATAGTAACTTCTGGTTTGAATAGAGATCAAAAGGGTAAAAAGCTCAACAAAAAGGTAAAAAGCTCAACACTCTTGAAAAATCAAATTATGGAAAATTCGAATTAGTAAAATATCAGAATGGGTCTACGAAAGCTCTGAATATCTTTACAGACCCTCTGATCATGTTACGGGAAAGATGACACCGTCCTATATCAGGCTACTTTTCATCTTTTTCATCGACGTCGTTGTTTCGTTACGGTAAATCGCGCACCGCAAACTTGCAGCCATCGTCTGTCTTCTTCTTCTTGTTCTTTCCCGCTCCTCCATCAATCCGGCCATATTTTCCGGCAAATTGCGGACAAACTTGCGTCTTCTTCTTCGTCTTCCCGCCTCTTTTCTCACTTCTTGGGGCCACACACAACACCTTGGGGTGAGAGAAGTAGAAGAAACACAAATTATACGGATTTTTCGACAATACATACGACCACATTAGAAAAGGCCGTCCGTGGCTTCTTGTTGATGGAGTTATGTCGACAAAAAGCATGTCCGACCGACGAAATGAACATGCTGACGATTTGTTAGTAATACCGCCTGACGAATCGAAGTCATTTAATAAGATTGAAATACGGGCAGAAGATCCGAGAGAAGAGAAGAGACAGTTTTTATTCGAAACGGACCGGCGAAATCCGGATGATGGCTAGTGACCTCAAGGACTGTAGAGGGGTACTGTAGCGCGAGAAAAGTGATAAAGTGTTCAGATCAATACAATTTCAACAGTCTTATTCTAGTATGAGCCGTGGAAGAGAAACGTCGGTGGCTGAAGGTCCCACAACGATAAATACAGTAACCTGATTTTTTCTTTTCCAGATTTTAAAAAAATTTCCGACTTGTTTCAGAAAAAAACCTTGACGGGAGGTTGTGAAAAACGAGAAAACGAATAAGGAAAATGAACATATTTTTAGGTTACGGTAGTTGTCATTGTGGGACCTCCATTTCACAGAATTTCAAAGAAAGAACAATTTATAGGACTATACACTCCCTGCACGGAATGGTACCAGTAATTCAATTAGGACATATTTGCTTTTGGAACGTACTATAGAAAAAGAAATTGGTGGAAAACGATTGTACTTGAGTCATTGAATCTTTTTAAAATTAAATCATTCAATAACAATATAGAAATGTAGAGAGATTATTTTCATAGCTAAATATTGAATTCTCAATTAATTTTGCGGTTTCTGAAACTCTGGATGAGCAATTTCACATTTCCGTATAAAGTGTTTCCTATAATAGAGGCCCTCACACTTTTGAGCTCAGTTATCTCGATTCCTGTGAAAGATATCAGAAATTTCTCAACTGATAAAATATTTGTGATGTTATGACAAACATTTTGCCAGTTGGCTACTTTTGGATATTTGTTACAGGAAATGAGATATATTGATTCAAAGCTGACAGTTTGGAGATTCTATGTAATACGAAAATTTTTTTTAGTTTCTGGAAATCTGGATTAGAAATTTCACATTAACTTTTTGATATACAGTACACTGGAATTGAGAGAAAAATCTAAACAAATCAGTTTTGAAAAAGAAAATCGTAAAAAAATAATCAAGACTTTTCCATGAGCTCTCGCCCAAAGTAGCAGGAATGACAGAAACTTTATTTCCTCCAGATTTCACAAATTTTCTTGAAAAGCGCGAAACCAAGGACGACTCGATTCAGTTCGAATTGACACTCCTCTCCTTCTTCTTTTCTTCTACAATAAGTATGCGGTTGTCTGTGTGTTTCTTTTGTATCTGTTATTAAGAACCTGACGATCCCTCCTGTCTATTATTACTTTTTTCAATTCATTTTCCGCCTGTTTTTCTTTCCGTTGAATAACTGTCGTCTGAATTAATTTTTTAAAATTATTGGTGAGTTGCAATGAATACCTTCAGTTTTCGGTTCCAGAATTTTAAATGCCTCATGTCATCCCAAATTTCAAGATAGGACCCCTGGACATACTTGCAACGGGCCGGGCCGGGCCGGGCCGGGCTTTTTTCGGGATTTTCAGGGCCCGGCCCGGCCCGGCCAGGGCCCGGGCCCGGCCCGTCTCGGCCCGGATTTTCGGAAAAAATTTTTCTGGCTTAAAAAAAATTTTTTGGGGTCAACAGAAAAAAATGGATGATTTCTTGGCAAGAAAAGATTTTTTTCTAGATAAGAGTGTCCATAAAAAATAGTTTTTTTCACAAAAAAATTCGAAAAAATTTCTGAAATTTCAAAAAAATTTCAAATTCGGAGAACCCGGGCCCGCCGGGCCGGGCCCTGGAAATCTTCGGCCCGGCCCGGCCCGGCCCGGCCCGGCCAGGCCCGGGCCCGGCCACGGGCCGGGCCCTGATTTTGCAAGTATGCCCCTGGAATAGAGCCTTATTTGAATATGGGCCCTCGCGGGTTTTGCAATGGTTTCTTTCAGGTTCATCACTTTCTGACCAACTGAAATACCGTATTTTCTCTAATAGAAGCCCATGGGCATCTATTTTTCGAAGCACCTGGCGGGGTGCTCTTCTATTAGAGGTGGGCTTCAAACAGATTGGATACCTTCTATTAGAGAAAAAAAACGGTAGATGAGATAGACGTCACTATCAGAGAGTACATCATAGTGTATTCTACAGTATTTTTTACAAATGGAAAATTGGAAGTAACTGAAACTGACACCAACCGATCAAGTTGCCCGAATGCCCCATCCCGAGAAATGATGCACTATTAAAAAGGTCTGCAACGAGTTCCTAGAGATAAAAATGCTGTTCGATTGTAATCTTCCCATCGTACAAGAAATACCTTATTCAGTTTGTGTACTGTAACCTCCAAATATTAACATTATCCTCGAACAAACAGATTACGCAGTTTTGTCAAACAATAAGGGAATAATTCAATATTATTGCAACCCAAAGAAAACATGATCCGTTTTTGGTCCTGATATTTTCCACACAAATGCTCTTCCATCTTCCCGAGTTACCAGTATATTTGAAACTTCACAGTTTTTTTTTTCCACTGTGCAGGGATGTTCAGAACAGATTTCGGAATTCCGGATTCCGACCGCAATAGGCATTTCTGAATCTTTTTTCGGAATCAGATTCCGATCGGGTTATTTTTTCGGAATTAGAGCTTGTCGGACTACCGTATGTCAAAGGCGCACGCAAAAAGTTCAGGGATGTTGCAGGGATGTTCAGAACAGATTTCGGAATTCCGGATTCCGACCGCAATAGGCATTTCTGAATCTTTTTTCGGAATCAGATTCCGATCGGGTTATTTTTTCGGAATTAGAGCTTGTCGGACTACCGTATGTCAAAGGCGCACGCAAAAAGTTCTGTTGCGGGTCTCGAACGGAATCACTTTTCGCGTTTTCGAAATTTGTTTGCCAATTTTTTTTTACCAAATTTTCGGTCACTTTTCCCACGAAATGTTCTCTCCGGATTTATATTTTTCTTCTGAATTGAAAGGCCTCGGTTTGTTGACCTGGCGGTGCAATCGCGCCCCAGCCGACAAACTGGCGCGAAGCCAATGTTTTAAAATGTCAGAGGTTTTCTAAAGGAGTTATTCATGACATAAAAATGTATTTTCTTGTAATTTTTAAACACAAAAATTAATGCATGCATTCGAAAAAACGGAATTTCTCGTATTTTCTCTGCATTTCTCTACATTTCTCTACATGTCGGTGAATAACCCCATAATTCCCAGTCGTTATCATAATTTTATTGATTATCTAGGTCGTTACAATGAAAAAAAAAGTATTTATAATTCAGATGATTCTCGAAGACAACTTCAGGCAAGCATTCTACAACAAAATCAAGAAAGGAGACAAGGTAAGCTTCTGCTTCCACTCCGAAGCTACAACTGTACAATTTCAGAGCGTTGTGCTGATTGTGTCCGTCGATGCAGATGCAGTTTGCTCAACGATGATCTTAACAGTGAGTGCAATGTGTTTTTTGAAAGAAAAATCCATATTATGGGTGAAAAAATAATTTTAAAAGGTTTACTTGAACAAGTTTGAGAGGAGAACAACTGAGACCGTATAATTAACGTCGGCTAACTTTTTTCTGAATCGAATATAGTCGCCTGGTGAGATCATAGAAAATTATACCGCAAAATATCCACAATGTAATAAAAAATAAGCAGTATGGAATTGATATTCCGAATGTCAACTTCACAGCAAGCAGAACTTCGAATATGACTTTGCATGTTATACAAACTGAAAAAAAGAATTAAATTGATTATCAGTTAGAAATTAACTCACTGAATTGTCCTGTATGCACTGTGTTAAAAGGGTACAAGAAACTCCACAGTGCTCGAAATCCCATTGCTTGCTGCGCTGATGCTCGCAAGTCTGTATAGATACTGTAGAAAATAACCGCGAAAAATGAGGCATCGGTGGCGAAAATCACAAAGCAAAGGATTATGAAATGCTTATCGCTGCTTGGATTATCCTGAAAAAAAAACCATTTTTCAAAGATCAGTTTAGAATTGAACCTACCAGGAATAGTGCGAGACAAACCGCTGTAGCGAGAAGCACGAGGAAAATACATATAGTTCTCTGTCCCGATTGAAGTCGCATTTTGAATCGTTCACATAGTATTGAAAAATATGTGAATATCTATGGAAGAATACAACTAGAAGGCAGAGAGGCCGCAGAGAAAAGACGCGCAGGGGAGCGCGTTTACCAGACGTGTAAATCGGCGCGGAGACCCCGCAAATTCCGAGGAAAAAATTTTCCGGGGAAAAAAATTTTTCCGAGGAAAGTGGGCGGAGTCAGGGGCGGAGCCTAAATTGCAACCCTGGCACGGTTTTGCCGCACGGTGTTTTAGCACATTTGGATGCGGTCATGAAAAAACCATGCGGCAAAACCTGCTTCGTGGCTCCACCCACTTTCGGAAGTGATTCAAAATTATGTGCGAGTTCTGTCATATCCTAATTTCAGCATCTATTGAAATGTGATGACGTTCCATATTCGATTCGAACAGTAGAGGGATGGGGATCAGTGGACAAGATTTTCGTCGAACTGCAAGAGCAAAGTATGAATATCACTATATGTTATTCTATTTAATCTTGCATTTTCAGAATGCAACTACATTCTCATCAATTGCGGAGCAACGCGGTCCTTATCTCGACTCCAACTTCCTCCAGATTCCATCGTCTACGTTCTTGACTCCCATCGCCCATTCCACATCGAAAACGTATATGCGAATGAACAGGTCCATTTGTTGATCAATAACAGTGAAATGGCAGAATTACAACTTCCTGATGTTGATTCCGTGATACGAGAGGATTCAGACGATGAGGATGAGAACGATGATGAAGATGCGCCATACGAGCAACAAGTGGAAAATGTGCGGCGGAGAGCTATCAGAAGAGAGGAGATGCAAGTTTGGGAACGTCAACGAAATCGAATTCTTTGGAAGTATTATGAATCCACGTGGTTCAGTTCTCCTAGCTGTGTCACTTTGCTCGAATTGGCGGCTGAGATGAACAAAGTTTCCGCGGAATTGATGTGGTATACATCAGTCGGATTGAACAGTGCTTTTATTGATAAGTTGGTAGGATTTTTTTCTTATAAATTATATGGTATTTATAATACTTATTCCAGATTTCGATCGAGAGATACACCCAGATTTGTGTCGACCGAATGCGCCCATTCGTCAATAGATTCATGCCTAGAAACATCATTAATCAAGGAAGAGTTGATGATCTCTTACATATCACATTTGGCCGAGAGCTCCCTCTTGCCATATATTCACATTGGGACTTGTACAACTCTATGACGGTCAACGAGTATTTTTCAATTAAAACGAAAAATTGGACGCAACGAGGGGATGCCAATATCAGACAATTACTCACACAACTTGGCATCACTCTGCATGAAACAAAACAAAAGTTTGAGTCTCTACCGACGGAACAGCGGAAGTTGGTTGTGGATGTTTTGGAGAAAGAAATGGATTCGTCGTTTGCCACATTTTTCGCCACTCTTGGATACTGTGGGAAGCTGAGCGCTTGTGATGTAGCTCGAGCTGTTACTTTGAAATTAGAGATGCCAAGACATGATTCTATGCTGGACAGGTTTCAAGCTGGAAAGATGATTTTGCAATCGTCGATCACTGGAGAACGTCAAGAGCGCCTTCATCTTTCTCACACACTGACTTCAACTTGTCAGCGAGCCCTCCAAGTTTCCTGGAAGTCCGTATCAGCAGCAATTAATCAGTCCGAAATCATCTCAAATGGACCATATTATCTCTTTACGTGTGCAAGGGCTATTGGTGGGAATACGAATTTGAAAATATAATTAAAAGATTTATTTTTCAGACGAAGATATGCTAGACTCCCGCCACTTCCTCTACAACACTACAAGTTTTATGCTCAGCGCCTTCGCTTCAATGAGAAAAGGAAGAACGGCAAAACCATTGATCGCAATGTTTCCGTTGAATGGCGAAAGCGCTGGATGGCTCGTTGTTACGGGAGTGATGCCTATTGCCACTATTTATGAGGATAATCTTATCAAAACGTAACATGAGTTTATAGGTCATTGAAAATATACATTATATTCAGGTGTATTGGAAGAGCATTTGAAAGAGTGAAGAAAATGAATCCTAAAATCCGAATTGTTGATGACTCCTTCAACTCTGATATCATCCGGCTGAAGTCAGAAGATCGAACACGATTCATCGATCTCCTCGTGCATGCCTTCGAAGGCGATTAATTCTATTCATCTTTCGTAGTTCTTTTTTTTAATTTTTTCTTTGTGTGCGGGTCGTTTCTTGATTTTTTCAACTGCTGGTCCCTATTCATTGTCTCAATTTTTATATACTAACATCGCCTCGCAAGTTTCTTCGTGAACACTGTCTGTGAATTTCTGTCAATTAATTAAATTGGTTCAAAATTGTTTATTCTTACACCAAACTACTCGAAATGTCTTCGTTCGCTACTAGATCTAATGAGTCGATTTCATCAAAAATTAAAGTGAGAAACTAAAGTTCCTTCTCCTGTCATTCACCACTTCTCAGCAATCCTATTTTGTTCATTCGACCCCAGAAGGATTGAATGGAGCTCAATATCTTGCGGTCAATCGAGAGGGAACAATCATCTACGGTCTTAGAATTCGTGTCGAGTTGAGCATCATTGAAGCGCCTGGAGAAGTTCCCGAAGTGATAACGACAGCCACAGAGAAGACAGTTTGTAAGTACCACGTGGCGTCTGGATCTTCGAAAACGTTTCAACTCGATGATGATTTCGATCCACTTCTCCTGACAAGGGTTCTAGAATTCTACACGATCAGTGATAATCTTGTAGTCATTCTTTGTTATGATTCGGAGCATTGTCAGTTTATTCAAGTCTTAATGCATCTGGAGCATGAAAAAGAGTGGGCTCAATCTGTTGTCTACAGACGAAAAACAGTCAGTCGATTGGCTGGTCCACCAATAGTCAGTGAGTTTTGGTGCAATTTTTGGTTATCCAGAATATGTCACAATTGTAGATTTGAGCTTTTTGGATAAAGGAAAAATATTACTGTGCGGTGTTCGAGGGGCTGAAGATGGACAAAATGAAAGAATGTCGATGAGCATTGCTGCTGATCCATTGAATAGTTTTAACCAACAAGATGAAGATTTTAGCAATTTGGTGATCTTTGATGGGGAAAAGGATAATATCAGATCATGTTTCAGATGGAAGAATTCAACAAATTTCTGATCACACGACCCCCGGATACCGATGGAAAATCTTTGATCAGTCTGTTTCTTTTGAACCTTGATCAAGACCAGATATCAGTATTATTATCAGAGTACGAACTAGTACCGTAATCAGGAGAATTCGATAATTACAGAGTTGATCCAAACGATCCAAACAGTGAAGCGATTTTTGCAACCAATTGCATTGGAATTATTAATAGAAAGGATAAAGGGTTTTCTGTGGAACGACTTGACGACTCAGTCATATCATCGTAAGAGTTCTATGTTTAAAAATCTACGGGAATCACTATTTTCAGAACGGGTGAGCCTCTGAAAGTCACATCAATAGCGAACATGAAAACGAAAGGTGGGAGTGTTTGGATGACTTTTTCAGTTACTGATATCGAAAAACTGAAAACGATTTATTGGAGATGCAAACATCTTTATGTTCGAGTTATGCTGTAATTTGAGTTTTCTGTTATAACAAAACGTTTAGAATATTTTTCCAGGCGGTTGATGATAATGGGATTTCATGGAAGTATTTATTTATGGAGGTTTGACAATGGTTTCACATTCTACTGTCTCACTCGAATTCTGACGTTCCTCCATGGGTTTGTTTATGACTCCCGACTACAGTAGATAGTACTGAACGTTTCATTTCAGCCCTACCATGATTCCAATATATGCACCACAGAAAAAATTCTACATGTGTTATCTGGATATTCAAAGAAGACGCTTCTTCCGATATGATCATGCAGCAAGAGTTCAAAAAAATAAAAGAGATCCAAATGAGACTGATTTCGCTATCAGCTTCGATGTTGATTCATCTGGTGGGACTGTCGTGCTTGATCATCCAATTGACGAATGCAAAGAATCAAAAATGAAGTTTGATCCAAGATTTCTGAGCTCTAAATCTTCCTGTTTTCAGATTGAGCTATTTTCCCAACCCGACAAAGCCGCAATCGCTCGTAAAACTAGCAACATTTTCTGCATACAGGTCTTCTATAGCTCGAACTTCTTCTGTCTATGAAAACTTTTTGATTTCAGAAACTTTCCAGCATTCGAGAAAAGTAGTCTTTTGAGACGACTCACTGGATTATTCGATTGGAAATGGAGCGTGTGACACCAATCTCATCTGAATTATGAAACTTCTCTAAAAAAATAAACTTTTCTTCGTGCCATACAATACAATAAAAACAAATGCTACAAGAGTTGATATGCAACAGTAATACAGAAAGAGAATAACATCGAAATTTAAAATCTGTCGACCAATGTTTCGATTTTGGAAACGATCTCTAGCATCTTAACGTATTCCCCAATAGGTTCGGTCGTATTTTCGATGGATTTGCAGTTGACATAACCGATAGCTGCTTGCAATTCGGTCAGTCCAGCTGAGTATTCTGCACGGGCAGTTTTTCTCTGAAAGTTGCGATAAATGAAATGAAGCAATCATCACGAATAACTTACCTCTTCGAATGTTTTGCACATCGAATCCGCTTTGGCAACTAAACCAGCTATGTTCTCTTCAGTACTAGCCAGCTTTGTGGACTGTTCTTCCAATCGAGATTTAACTCTAGTTTGACTAGAAGATACATTTCCAATCAGTTCGATGAAATTCGTTAGTTGACTAGTCAAGTCTTTCGCCATTGCAGATTGCTTCGTAATTTTGCTCTCCAACTCAGAAATTTTCTGAACCGCTTCACTTTGTTTATTGGCCAGCTGAAAAAATACAAAAAAATAGGTAGAACTTGAGCATTGCTTCCAAATACCGAGATAAAATCAACCAAGTCGTCAGCCGGCTTCGATTTTTTTGTCAGAGGTTGGTTTAACTTTGCATTTTTCGTATTTTCCACAAGCTTGTTAACAGACGGATCAACAACTTGGTCGGAAGATAGTGGAGTTGCAAAACTGACTCGCTGAAACATGTTAATTTCTATCTATGCAGACAAAAAACTCGTTACCCTATCATCAGGATTTCCTGGACGTTTTTTGAGAGAAGATCGAGGTGTTGAACTCATCGGATGAATAGAATTTATCAAAAAATTAAGATTCGATTTTCTCTAAAATAACTGAACAATTTGCGAGGAAGTTACTGTAGCGGTTGGGTGCAGCACTCATTAAGTTCTGTTGGTCTCACAACGAAAACAGTATTCCTGTCGCCGCGATTTTCAAACTCGTCGCGACTCGCGAATTCTGTTTCTGGCATAAAACGGATTTTCTGACACTATTTTCCAATATAGACATTTTTCCTGATAAATTGCTGTCATAATATAATTTTTTTTCGAAAATACAAAATCTTTTCAGCGATGTGGCGCAGTCTCATCGTTCTTCTCATCGGTCTGACAGCCGCTACTCATTCGAATTCCCTTCAGGATGTTGCCAATGGGTCAGCTAATATTGTCACTAAAATTCTCGGTAAGTTATTCGAAAAAGTTTAATGCATTTTTCGCGGAAGGTTCATTCCAGGGCTCCAGTTCGATGAATCTCACACAATTCTTCTCAAGCTTTGACATGCCTTCTTGTTTCCGTAAATGCATGCCTGCCATGGATAACGTGGGAATAATGCTAGATATCGCCAAGAAACCAGAAGCTATGAAGGCAATGTGTCAAAATTTAACTGAATCATCGAAATGTGCAATGGCTACAGGATGTGATGCCACATTTGTTGGAGCTCTTTCGAATGCTTTTCAATTTGTTTGCTTGGATAATTTGGATAGTTAGTTTCAAAATTCACTTCAGAAACATGTTTTTGTTTTTTGCAGAAGTTACTGCTCAAATCACATGTGTTCAAGAAAATGCTGGCGACCTGCAACAAGAGTGTGAAAATGAGTGCGCTGTGCAAGCAGATGTTATCGACAAAGCTTCCAAAAACACTGCTGACCAATTGTTCAGTGTAGAAACACTGTGTAGCTCAACCTCGTGCATGGCCAATTGCTACCAGAATAATATTCATAAGTTCTGTGATATCGGGGAAGATAATGTTCTCGACACAATTTTTTCGCAATTTGAATCGCTAGAACGGCCCGGTCTGCTGGGATACGTGAAGGAGAATGAGCGAAATAAGACGGGGATCGCTAAGCTTTTTGGAATGATGATGCCGGAAAATTGCAATGATGAGAAACTCAAAATCAAGATTCCAAAAAAGGTGATGCTTCCCGAAAAACCAAAATCTGTCGGTTCGCCTCCTGATCTCCGCAAAGAGATTCCTATTCAAAAGAAGTCAGTTATTGAAACCGAAAGAAAAATTGAGTCCGATGATGCTCTTCTGGCAAAGGCTGGAAATTTGTCATCAGCTGCTTTAATGTACAACGGCAAAATCCAAACATTGCAATGCCAACTCCTCGACTCGCGCGGAAGCCCCCAGCAAACCCCAGATTTCGAGACGCTGTCGAAAATTTTATCAGTGAGTTCCCAAAATCAGAACATTTGAAACAAACACACTTTCAGAATCATTTCAATAAGAATACTACTTCGAATACTACTAAAGCCTCAACTGACAAACACAACGTGGATGCAAAAGAGCGGAAGTGTCGGGAAGTGTCTTCAGATCAACCACAGACGAGAAACACCGTATCCACTACGGCAATTTCGAACGTTTTCTGGATTGTTCTGATTTATTTCATGTAGGATATGTTTGTACTGAAATTTACTAACTCATTGATATTTACATGTTTTTATTTTTATGCACGATTCTCAATTATGAATGGTACTTCGTTTATTGTTTATCAGGAACAGTGTTTTTATCATTCTTCATATTTGTTGTTGAATAATGACCGAGTCTTTTACTTGTTCTCGAAAATCAGTCATGAGTTTCTTCAGAGATGACATCGACATCAGGAATTTATAACAAATCTGGAAGAGAGAGCATTAAAAAAGCTTCTGTTGAGACATATGACAACCAACAGATGCCTGACGAACTAGCTGCGTTCCACGCGTTCCATCTCGATAGTCGAGTCGATTCAATCGAAAATGAACAAGAGGGCGAGCAGAATGGAATTGGACACACGAAGAAAGAGTTCGATCAGCTGGAGACACCGAGGTTGGCCGATCGACAGAGTTCACATAAACACGAAGACAAGGATAGTGACACTGATGATGAAGAAGTCCGAGTGAAAAGAAATAAGAAGCAGAGAGTAATGTTCACCAAGTTAGTCAAAAGTCGATTGGCATCAGAATGGGAGGATATTGGATCCCAGACTGATCATTCGGATATGTCAGAAGGCCACTATTCGGACGAAACGAGCGAAGAGAAGAATAAGCGTGAATTCCGGAACAAGACGAAATCAGAAAAAAGAATTTTACGGTTGGCTGCTATCAATGAGAAACACAATATTGCAGAATAATAAATGAGAGACAATTAATCACAATTCAATAAAATTTTTTTAGTTTTGGTATCGTTGCTGTTCACTTTTCTCTGTAGTTTTCTTCTTCATAAAAATACCGCTTCACCATTTTGAACATGGGTTTCCGCAGCGGGCGGAATGTGTACCGCCTCTTTCTCTGCGTCTATCTCCCCCCTCTCAACTGGCTAGCACGGCGACATCCACTGTGTTTTTCAACGGCTTGAAAGCGCTTTTGTTTTTGATAAATCATAAATATTAAAAGGTTATCTCATTCATCCAATCTCAATCCCAATTTTCTCAATTTTTTTATTAAAACTTTTAACAGAAAGAAATGGACGGACCAGATGAAATTGATTCATTAATGCAATCTTCATATACTATGATGATGTTGACAAAACAGGGTAAATTGTTCGAATCACTTCTTTTGTTAACAATATTTCCTTTCAGGTGAAGTCCATTTGGATAACATGCTCAGCAGAGCCCATCGGGTTGCTACTCAGATCTCATCAATGTACAAATATGAAAAACTTCTCCAAGATATGCAAGGTAACAGCCAATTCATAGTTTGTCTATTTCTAATCTTTCAATACTAGATTTGACTGTCAATGGTAGCAGACGCAGACTTATACTCAATGATTTGCAAAGAGAGAACAAACAAATCATGGCTTTACAAGACGAAAATCGACATCTTCGAGAAACTACAGAAGAATATTTGTCAACTATTCGAGATATTTTGGAATCACACTCCGAACTAGAAAACTCGATTGAAATGTGAGTTTAGCTCAAACGAATTTAAATAAGTTAGCTGTACTATTCAGGCAACATCAAAACAAAGAGATCGACAACATTGATAATATCATCTTTGAACTAGCCAATACAAATCTAGAGACCCGACTGAAGTAAGCAAATCTCTTTGCCCACCTGATAATAGTTTGAAATTACAGAGCGAAAGCACTGAAAATGCAAGAGATGATGGATGATTTGGACAAGCTGCGAAGAACGGAATGTCAAGAATTACAGTTGGCCGTACAGTCTAACAAAAATTATAAGTAAGCATTTTTTAATTTTTTAAATACAACATTGCAACTTTAGAAGGAAGTCCAAATAGGAATTTTTGGTTTTCCAATAATTTTCAATAAAAGAAGTTTTTTCTTTGTTCAGATTTTTTCATCGTATCTTTTCAGAGAACTGTTCAAGATGGCGTGTTTCTCGAATCCATCGGCTGTCGCTGTTCTGAAAAATGCCTTGAAGATGGTGGAAAATGATATCTTGGACGAAGAAAGCGAGGAGACTAACAATCATCCCGAAAATGAGAATATGAATGATACGATAATTCAGAAACCATAAAGTCTTTGTATATGTCTGCTTTTTTGTTGCCAAAAAACATAATGATCATCAATCCGATATGTTTAAAAACATCTTTCGAATAAAAAGTTTTAACAAACCCTATTGGGCAAATACTCAAAGCTGACCTAATTCAAAAACTGATGAAAAGCTGATGAAACCCCCTCAATGAACTGTTTTAAAAAGTGACGAATAAAGACTGAAAATATTTTATTAGAGAAAACATGCTTGAAACAAATAACAATGAAAGTAACTTTAAAGAGGGTCATGAAGCGGGTATCTGGAGTCATTGATTGTGTAATCATCGAGAATTGGATTGGTGAATGCGAAATAGGACGAGAATCCATAGCAGTTGCACTCATTGACGAAGTATTGAACATAGTTGTAATAGCTGAAAAATAATTATTCTTTATCTCAATGTTTCACAATGTGGATTATACAGTGTTTCTAGTTTTGATCTATCTATTTTCGTGTAATCGGAAACCGGCTCGTGTATTGTTGGAAGCAGATTACAGCGTTTCCGTATGTCACACCATTTGTAGTTTCTGAAAAAGTACTCGTAACGCTTAGAGCTCCGAATCAGTCAATTACCGGTGACCGGTATCTTTCATTGCGTCGAAAACGCTCTCGACAGAACTATTGAAATCGCGGAGATTGTCCAATTCTTCTTGTGTAGATGGCTGAAATAATTGAAATTTAATTTTAACTTTGTGATTCAAAGACTAACCAATCCATCACACCAATCCTGCGCCATCCAAAACACATCAAACGTTTTCGTAGTATGGAGAATGAGTATTTTCCAAAATCTTGAAATCAAACATCTTAAATGTCCGGAAAAAAGTATATGTCTTACCTTAAGAAATCCTCGATTTTAAAACTTGGCGAGCCGCCGAATGCAAAAATAATAGTATGAAATTGAATACTTGGCTGTAGGATGAGTTCAATTAAATAATCTGCCATGGTAGAACTACAAAGAGTATTCCATTAGTGAAGTACACTAATTAAGAACTCACAAGAAACTGGCGCCAAGGTTGGTTGGAAGAAATTGAATTACAGTATTGATGAGGGCATTCGTATCCAAGTGGCCGAGACGCCAATCTGTCAAGAGAAGGACTCCACAGACTGGAGATGTCTCCATCTTGTTAACGCCTTCTATTTGTTCTTTTTGAGGTGTCAAGGGTCGACGGAGCATGGATTTATAAGCAGCGGCTGCTAAAGATGCATAATGGGCGTCAACCTGGAAGGAATAACATATCATTACAAACACATTAACGGAATGCTGACCTCTTCTTTAGTACACTTCTCAACCAATCCAAACTCCATACGTATGCTTTGGTAGTATTGGTTTCGATCGTTTTCTGGCAAACGTTTATACCAAAAACGTCCGATAAGGTTTCCTTCATATTGTCCATGCCCTACAAATCAAGAATTTGAATACCGAGGTACTCGAACCCGAACAACTAACAGCGACAAAACTTCAGAGTAAGCATTTGTTGTTTTCGATCACGTACAAATGTTGATCGACGAGTAGGAAGACAATCCAGCTTCCAGTCGTCTACGAAAGGAGGTTCAATGCTGTGCACGAGGAGAAATCCTTCCCGAAGACTTAAATCCATGTAATCAGTGGTCGGACCATTATCACCATCAGCCATGTAACGGTTGCTGGGTCTAACGAAAATTCGCATTTTGTTCAGTGAGCTGTCGTAATCTGAAAAACACAGATTTGATTGTATTCGAGTATTTCATTCAACGGTATTACCTACGAATCTAACTTTGCTTTTCTTCTTTTTCTTATTCTCGAATCTTTCCATCTTCCAAGATGTCTTGTCTTCGTCTGTTGGTTCACTCATGAAATATTTGAGATATCTTTTCTTGAAAGTGAGTGACACTTCCAAAACTTGGCCCAACGCTGAAACCTCATCATCGGATTCTGGCTCTGAATCCTCGTTGAACATCGAACCAGACCAGGGATGTTCACTTGGGACGGACAAACTTGGTCTGCAAATGCTCTCATCCCAATCTTGTTCCTCTTCCTCATCTGCATCAGGTGAATAAATCTTCTGTTCGACGATCGTCTCTGGTGGAGTTTCTTTCTCGGGAGATGGAAGATATAAATCACTGAACATATCTTCAAGTATCTTTGCGTCATTCAGGGATAATCGTCTCCGATCAGGGCTTGTATCTCTTTGAGGATCCCGGATTCGATCGATACTTAATCTCTTAATAATACATCGTGTGATTCTTCTGTTCGTTTTCAGACACTACGCACCTGAATACTCTCCGTCAAACTATGCATGTTGTCATCGTCGTCGGGAATATTGAGATTGTCTAGGGCGAGATGAACTTCAGCGCGCATTTTCTCGAGTTCTTCTGCTTCTTTTCTGAAATGAATCAGGTTACAATTTCTGGTATTCTTTTATTGAACAATACCGTTCTCTCTGTAGTGCTCTCTCTTGAACTGCTTTCATATCAATGAAATTGTTTTTCAACGCTCTCTCTTTCACATCTTCAAATACATTCTCAGCAGATGATTTGGTGATTTTGACGTCAGATGGTATCTTCGTCAGCTTTCGAAGGGCTGAGATAGTTTCTTTTTGAAATTCCAGTAACCAAGCATGAAGTTCGGTATCGTGATCTTTTTCTGGACCTGTCACAATTGATCGATGACATTTTACGAGAAACTGCTTGAAGCTTTCGACAGCTGAATGAACACAAAGTTAGTGAATGACCATAAACAAAATAAACACTTTGTATTTTTCCCATTTTTTCGTTGAAAACTGAGTCATCGTCTTCTTTCTGGAAGTGTTGAATCACTCGATCAAAATTATCTCTGAATTTCTGTTTCTTTTCAACAAATACTGCATAGCTCTCCTCCTGCAAGTTTTGTTTCAGCGTACGAGCTTCCGGTTCTGAAAATGATTTCAACGCAGTCTATCAAAATCAAGAGATGTCTCAACATACTTTGCTGCTTTCCGAACCATCTCTCTTCTTCTCGTTGCCGTTGCAAGATTCGTTTTTGTACAGCGGCTTCTCTTTCAGCAGTTGCTTTTTTCAACGCCTCCTGCCGTTCTAATTCCTCTTGTTCTGAGTCACCATCATTGTCCAGTTCAAATTCAAAATCCCAATCCATAATCTGAATATTAAAGTGTTCTACAATTTGAATGAAATACAGTTTAAAAATCGGCGATTTATACAAAAAAAATGATGGAAGAGAAATTGCAATAGTTATGGCGGAAGGTTTTCTAAGATCGAGAGTTTTGAGTTGCAAAATTTGGGAATTTCTTATCACAAAAACGCGAAAAATTGAAACACAGATTTCGACAACGCAAAAAACACAGTAACAGTAATCCGCTCGAAACCCGCAAACGAACTTTTCGTCTGCGCCTTTGACATACCGTAGTCTAAAACCCCTAATTCCGAAAAATGTTCGGAAACCGAAAAAAACTTCGGAAATAAATGTTCCTGTCGGAATTCCGTATTTTTATTATTTACCAGCCTTCTGTTCGCCGCGCCTCCGGCGCTTCAAACAGCTGGCTGTTGCGCCTTAGGCGCAATTCATCTTTTTTTTCGTTCGTCGTTCCACTCCTCACTTTTCGATTTTTCTCACTCACACTGTAGAACATCTACTCCTTTCCTCCCCCTTCTCTATGTGGCCGCATGTTGCAACTGTGTGCGCGCGCAGTCTTCGGGCGACAGGTCGCGGGTTCAGTTTTGGCTGCGGCCAAATTCTTATTTAAAAACCCAAAACCGGACAGCCTGACAGGGGGACCAACAGACGCCTCTAGCGTTTTATATATAAGGAAGATTTAGCATAGAAGTGATTTCCAGAAATAGTCAGAGAAAAACAACGTTCAATGATGAGAGAGAAGGAGAGAGTTCCAGTAATATATTTATTATCTTTCAATTTAATAACAAAAAAAAAACAACAAAGGTACTATGAAAAATGTCAACAATAGATTATATATTAGATCTTTCTAATAACAATGATATAGTTGCCTTGCTCCTTCTCGATGCTGACTAGCTTGCAGCCATCAACACTTTCAACTAGCTGTTCTGCTTCTCCTTCCCTGAACACATGATAGTACCGTAGAAAAGTTTCCCCTTTCTGATCCATTGTCCAAGGAACCAACACATCTTGCTGTTGAAAATCTTTTCCATCATGAATTTTCAATCTGTCTGTATTTTTGATTTCTTCATTCACTTCGTCCTTATTACTGCGCATCTTTGCATACTCTGATTGGCTTTGATCCATAGACCAGACAGTCACGCATATCATACCACCTCGTTTCACAACTCTCAGCAATTCCTCGATCATTCGTTTCCGTCTCTCAAACGTTGCTATGTGATGGAGAACTGCAATCGAGATAGCGGCGTCAGCTGATGTGTCGCGAAAAGGTAAGGATAGTGCATCGCATCGTGCAACATGGCAATCTTTCTTCGTTGCGATTTCGCACAAACCCAGACACATATCACATCCGATTTTGAAAAGGCCATCTTTAGGAATAAGATACTTTCCGTTTCCACATCCAACATCATACATCAGGCTTCCACGAGGAATCTCATCTATGAATTTTTTGACAGCTTTCCAACTCGAGTGTCTGGTCTCATCGAAGTGAGATGCAATGTTCTCATAAACATTTGAAACATAAGAATTCTCTAATTTCATAGCAAGATCCTCGCTCGATGGCACACTCATTTCTCCTGAAAAATGTTAGAAATTCTGGTTGAAATGAAAAATCTCAATTACCTTTTCGATCCCAATCACAAAACTCCTTCCATTGGCACTCACATGGTTTTTGACGAATTTTACGAAGTGTCAGAGAGACACGAGTTTTCCTAGGAACCACTCGGTTCGTTCTCGGATCCACATCATATTTTCGATTTACGATTCCATGCTTCCAACGGTATCTAGATTCTCCTTGAATCAGACATAGTGACCTTGCTTTAAGAAGAACGGGAGCGATTCGTGCAGAATTTGCACCATCTTTGAATTCCATTACCACATCAGAAAGAAGGCTGAAATGATCTGAATCCGAATATCGAACTATAAATCGGAATACCTGATTGAGATGATCGGATCATCGAATGCAGAGTGTGTGTCATAATGAGATGGAATACCATGTCCCGGTTCATAAACGTTCGCAGTAATTTGATCTGGTCTCTCTGTAATGTACTTGTCCGAAATGAGCCTGTCAACGAGAGCTTCAATGACAGGCGGAATTGGTTCAGCTTCTTTCCATTCTGAGGCAGAGTTCGTATTGTAGTCAAAGACGTGACCAAAATGAACAACAGCTCGGTGCTTGAGTGATTGAACTGAAAAAATAATATTTTGCCCCAAAATTTTGGGAGGAGAAATTACTGACCTTTAGAGTGATTTGTGAGCAACTCTACTAAATCGTTTTCAAGGTTTTCAGATACATAGTCTTCCACGAGTTTCAAATCTGCAGGACGAAACATCTCGCATTTTTTGGCTTCAGGCACTATAATTTGAAAGTTTCTATGGGTAGTCTTCGTTATTAAACATACAGTTACAAACGAATGAAATAATGAACGGCTGATGGGAAATTTTGAGTTGAGGAGGAATGAGTCCGTGAAGTTCCTGTCGAACAGTCTGAGCAGCTTCAATGGATGAGCATTGAACGAACGAGTAGGATCTCTTGTTCGGATATACGATGAACTCGGCTTTCTCATCGAGGGGAATGAAGATTTCTTCCAATTCTTCTAATGTGACGCTGCAGAGAATGCTGCTGTTGCTCACCAATAGAAACTGAAAACTTATATAATACTTCGAACTACAAAATATAAAACTCACTTGGGTTGGTTCGGAGGAAACCTCAACATCCGGATCGTGTCTTTTCAGTTGTTCGATACTTTTATGCACTTTTTTGGCCAGTTTACCGCCTTCGAACCTCGTTCCAATCGCTTTCACTTTCTCTTCGTTGAAATCTAAAATATAAAGCTGATTCTAAAATTGAAAATACAGTAGGTCACTTACACATCTATTCAGTTCAGCACCACGAGTTTCGGGGAACTGTGAGAAATTCAAAGTAGATTTAAGTTGGCTGGAAAGTTGAAAGATCAGGTATCTGATTAGATATGGATATAACAAGATCAACTTCACTTATAGAATAATGAGAGATAACATTTATGAATTAACAAGAACTTGGAAACGAGAAGTAATGAACAACAAATGAATTAACAAGAAACTGACAAAAAAGAACTACGATGCTTCTGCTCGGACCACAATATGAGGCTTCCGCTTTTCTCTTTTGGGCCTGTTTGCTTCGTTATTGTTGGTCCAAGGACCGAGTGAATCGTTGGAGTAATAGTCCATAGGCCAATGATCTTGGGGAACCGAAATCTGTAATATTATGTATGATGAGAATCAACTGTTACCATTGAAAACTCACATTTTCCAAAGCTACAGCCAATTCAAATGGGTAGAGTAAAGGTTTAGGAAACTGCGTTCCCCAGTCTATGGATAACCGAGGACAAGCTACTTGAACCCAGCAATCGACTTCGGGAAACATTGCAAGTTTTTCAGGAAAAATTTCGGAAAGCAAAACTCTCAAGAACTTCTTTCCTTTCCTTGTCAACTGTGCTTCTAACTCTTCCACTACTTTCAAATTGCCTTGACGTCCAAGTGTTCCTTGAATCAGTCCAAACGTCTGACAATTTTTGGCGATTTCAACAGCACCAAGTCGATTTTTTCGCATCAAATCATGATCATAATACTCTCGAGAAAGCTTTCGTGAATATGGATCATATTGAAAAGCTTCAATCGCTGGATTATGAATCATAATCGATTCCAAATGAAATCTGCCATCGCCAAGATAAACGATCGCGTCGTATTTGGATGCATCTAATCGGGGTGATGTGCAACCAAGAACTTCTCCAGGAGATAACGGTTTGCATTGTGGAATATCGATTTGGATGGAACTGTCATCTGCGTTGAAAGTGGTTCGCAGAGTTTGGAGGGACGGAATAAACTGCACAGTGCTCACAACGGCCAACCGTTTTCCCTAGAAATTCGTATTTTTTGAAAATCCAATTCAGAAGACTCTCACTTGAAAATTATCTCTAACACAATCAATCAAATGAGACAAATTGATATTGATATTCACGAAAACGTAGAGCATTCCGATCCCTTCAGTATTTTGGATCGGAACCAAACAACTGTGACCGTAATGAACCAAAAGATCGCATCCCATAGATTTGGCAGTGTAGTCATCAACACAGCAAGCGCCATAGGTGACGTCTCCCATGATAACTGTATCACATCCAGTATACTTCTCAAGAAGATCGGCAATCACACATGCATACATAATGAGACCCTCCGGAAACTGAAGAGCCACATATTTACTATTCGTGGATCGAATTTTCCATATCGTTTTAGGCACTTCGAAAGTGTAATTAGCAGGAAGCTGAAATAGAAATTCGAAAATCTCTTAAACTCAAAGATCAGATTCTCACAATTTTCAAATCTTCCTTGAGATTGGGATCGTTTGCGATTTCTTCAACGAGTGTTGAAATTTGTGTCGCTCGAGTTACCATTCTGGAAGCAATTAGTTCTGTATTTGCGATCATTGTTTTTAAAGTACGATCGGAACAAGGTACGTCATGATCCAAAACATTCAGTACAAACAAACTTCTAATACGAATTTATTTGAATATTTATAAGACAGTTAAGAAAATTGACAAATTTAAACAAAAATAGGGTCACCGTGTCTCTAAGAAGGGGATCAGAATTAGGTTGAGGAGATCAAAGTTTGACAATTCTTAGAGAGCAACTCTTATACACGGTGCCCACACAGACAAGAAATGGGAATACATATTACGAAGGTTGGTATAGTTTTCAGGAATCTGAACGCCAAATGCGGATAGTATTATCTGGTTCGAGTGCTCCGGACGCGATCATATTTTGCATTGGATGACAATCGGAAGCAATCACAGCTTCTGAAAAAAGTTACTGTAAAACCGAAACGCTGTCAAGAACTTACGTGTGTGTCCTTCGAGAGATTGTACAACCTCCTTTGTCTGAAGATTCCAAACGTATATTTTACAATCTTCTGAGCCACTGATGATCCATTTTCCACCAGTTACCGAAAAGTTCGCAAAAATGCAGTACTTGTTGTTTTCATGACCTTGGTACTGCTTCAGAGTTTTTCCTTTTCCGAAATCCCACAATTTTAGAGTGTTATCAAGATTTGATGACAGGATGTACTTTCCGTTAGGGGAGAACTTTACGAATGCAACTGGCGGGTTCTCCTCATCCACCAGTGTTTTGACACATTGACCATTGGCGGTATCCCAGATTCGAACCAAACCATCATACGAACCAGACGTGATGAGACTTCCATCGCGATTGAAAGAAACCGCAGAGACGGGATCAGAATGAGCTGGGAGTGTTTTAACACACATTCCGGTTCTGACATCCCATATTCTGACAGACTCGTCGAATGATCCAGAGACCACGAGAGAAGACTGCGGGTTAAAGTTACAGCAAAATACATAATTAGTGTGCCCTTTCAGTGTTTTCGCCATTTTTACTGTAGGTACTTCGTAAATCTTCAGCGTTTTGTCATCGGACGCGGTGACAATCGATTTACTGTCAGCACTCCAGGCGAAATCGTTTACTCCGAGCTTATGACCAGTCAGCTGAAAAATGAAATGCTGCAGCTGATTTTCTTAGAAACACTTACTGTTCTTTCACAGCTCAAGTCAGACATGTTCCATATTTTAACGGTTTTATCAGCACTGCTTGTTCCGAGAAACTTTCCACATGGCGAAAACTTCACAGCAGAAATCGATTTGGTGTGCCCTTCAATAGTCGATACCAGTTTGTACCCAGCTCCAGGAATCGAGCTTTCTTGGCTTGTAGTAGGAGCAGCGGCTTCTGGCACAGCGGTGGCTGGTGGATTGGCGGGAGAAACTGATGATGGTGCAGCCTATAAATTTGATAAATAACATTTTTTCTCAATAATATTTTTTCTGTCAAGTAACTTACTGGTGCAGGAGCTTCGGCTTCCGAATTGTTCACGCCTTGTGATTCCTCCACGGCAGGAGCTGCTAGAGGCTCAGTGTTTGGTTGATTTTGAGTAGGATCCATCTGGAAAATTTTTGATTTCTATTAAAACGAGCAATATTGATAAGAATACAATTTAATAACCTTGCAACAGAATATTTTTAAAATCTGTTTGAATGAAATATAAGTCGTCAATTTCGGTGCAAAGTAAGCGAATTGACGCAAACACCAAACCCAATAAAAGACGAGCAAAATATAGAAAGTGGGGGGAGTGACCGTACACTAACCGGCAGAGCTCACGGTGTCTGAATATTTTTGGGTTGAAATTATTATGCCGACTTGTACGGTCATTAAGGAATAACTTTTGCTATTGAACAAGGTAATAAAATAGGTTACTTGGAATATTTATTGAATAATCGAAAATACTACTTCTTGTAGTTCAAATTTACAATAAAGGAAAAAGCAATATACAATTTTATTTTTGTAGTCCGATAAATTATTCATCTTCATCGTCTTCCATTTCTCGGAATTGAGCAGGCGGGACAGCCCACATTCCATGTCTCAGACGAAGACGGTGCCCTCCAAATCCAAATCTTTGCTCTTCTTCCACAGCAACTGGCGCTTCATCTTCGCGACACTTCTCAGTATCAGCAGCTAGCTGCTTCAGCATAGGAGTCTCCGGCATGAGAATCTGGATTTGGATATTTGCAACTTTCGGACCATAATGTCCTGCCCAGAAAAGGCCATCTTTTCCTTCATTTAGAACTGTCAAATGGCGCATTCCTGATGGATAATCATCCAGTTCCAGAACCCAATCTTCCCATTCACTTCCAGACCACTGTTGCCATTCTTTGTTAACCGACTTGAATCGCTTCTGATCAACGTTCTCGTTAGTCTGACGCATTCCGATTTCTTGAATCCACTGAGTTTCATTATAGTTCAACTGGGCAGCGAATGACAGTCTCGCTGAGCAATCATTGCGATGACTGACTTTTTGACTGATGCGGATTTTAGGTCGGACATAGTCCATCACCCAGGGATCAATTCCTTAACTGAGAAGGTCAATGAAGACAAGAATAGCACCGGATGTGTAGGAGAAGGCAAAGCATTTCGAAACATCAGGTTGACCTTCAACTGTCTCCATGCGGATGCTATAAAATATCACATATGTTTGAAATTAGGAATGTTTCCTACCCATCAGCGGGTCCTCTTATCAAAAAATCATCAGAACGGAGCACTCCGCGGATAGTCTGATCTCTTGCAGTTTCGAAATGAGATTCGAACTTGGGAGTGATTGTTGAATAACCATGGCCAGTGAGAACCTGAAACTCGATTTATGAGACATCCGTTGGCAGAGTGGAAAACAACCATTCGTTTCATGTCAAAATTGAAATTCGTTACTTGGATTTGACCATCATCGTTACCCTCAAACTTTTTCTGAGTCACTGCACGTCTCCAAATCAATGGTGGCAGAACGTCAGTCGTTCCATTAAGACGAGCATGTTCCACCCAAAATGAGTCGTTTGATATGAGCTGCTGGAAGCGGCGACACGCCTGAAAATACTTTTTTAAAAGCGCAAAGTTCGGATTTCTGCATCGTTTTGGCCAGTAATTACTGGAGCTGTCTCGATTCGGATTCTAATAAAAGACTTACTAAAATACAGTTAACCAACGACTTTTTGTCAAGATGATGGAAAACATGAACGAAGCCCTCATTGGAGACGTTTTCAGCATCACTGGAAAGAAAAAACATAGTGAATAAAAACATCAAATCTCAACTTACATCCACATTTCAGTTTTATTTGGCTGCAAACTCTGGAAAATGTTAGAAATTGCTTTTAACATTCTGAGAGGGTGAACAGATATTTATTCCTTTTTAAAGCCCCTTCGAAGGGATAGAGTGAGTCATAGAACGAGGAAATTGGAGACGCAGACGTCTGCGGACGACGAATGTGTTACGAAATGAACGAAATATCATGTGGTTCTCATTCTTTCTCGATTGTGTTCAAAAAACATATTAGGAATTTTTTGGAATGTTTGTTTATACTTCAATTGAGAACTTTCTAGTTCTACTAGTCAGATTGACAAGGCTTGCTGATCAGTAGTGTTGATGATGGACATGAGATGACCTGAATTTTATTTCATTCATATTTTTTGGGTTTTTCATCAGTCGGAAGTTGTCAAGACGAGTGTCTTAATACGCATGTTCTATGAGAAGACATAACTAGCGACCACAGCAAAAGGGGCGGAGCCTAATTTTTTTTCTCCGCGGTCGGTTTTGGGACGTTTGATTGGCTGTAACTATGGCTAGAAAAGAAGTATCTTTATGAAATTTTGTTTCTTTACGTAATCGACTACGTAGAATACGAATATGTAATTGTTTTCATCGGAAAACTTACATGAAAAAAGGAAAAAGCGAAAAAGTAAAGTGGGCGGCAGAAAAATGCCTATAAAAATTTAATGGATGTGGGTGTCACTTAGTTTCTTTGTTGTTTCCAGTAACTGGAGACTTTTTCTAAAAGAAAATCATAACGAAAATTTCAGAAAAGTTGCCCGAAAATAGTACATTTCAGCCAAACTGGCTGTAAATTTTGTGAAAAATTTTCAGTGACAACCTATAAAAATTATGTTTTCTATAGATAGTACTACTCTCGAACATTACATAAACAAGTTTTGAACAGAATTGGATAATTAGAAAGTACTTTCATTTCCGTCGCAATATGGCATACTCTTCAAAATGTTTGGTTTTTTGCAAATATATCCTTAACGGATGTGGGTGTCACAAGTTTTGTTAATATATTCGAATTCTACGAAAAATTTCACATAAAATGGTGTTCATGACATATCCCAAAAAGTTGCCCGAAAAAAATGCGAAGCACATTTGTATCGAAATCTCCCGAAAATTCGTCGAAAAATAATTTTTCCAATGAGCGCGCGCGTGGTGGTGTTATAATTGAACAATGCGCTTCTCCTTAGTGTGCGCGTTTGGTGTACTGGTTAAGCAGGCGGTGTGTTAATCTGAGACATGCGGGTTCGACTCCGCTTTTGGAAAACTTCTTTTGAAAGTTTTTTTCACATTAAATAAGGTTTTCTGCATGACATCGGCACCTACACGATTCATGGATGACGATTTCTTCTTAGAATTTTCTTTTTCAGCCTTTTTCTCAGTAATTTCGGAATTTTTCTTTTTTTTCCGATTTCGAACCAGTTTCTGGTGAAAATTCGTAAAATTAGGTCAAATATCACAATTAAAAAATCAATAACCCCCTTTTCCACACTTTCCGACACATTTTTCTCTGTTTTTATCTTTCTGAAATCGAAATTCCAGCAAAAAATGGGTCGAGAAAATAGTCGCCTTTTTCCGCGCCGCAGCGAGGCCCCGCCCACTCGCGGAGAAAATAGAGGAAAATGGGGAGCACAAAATGAGCTGTAACTCAGGAATGAGCGAATATTTTTAGACCAAAATTTGGAAATATGCTAATTAGGAAGAGGGGATTATTATAATATCAAAAGATTTCAGGAAAAAGTTGTTTGAAAAAAATGTTGTGGTCCCTAGACATAACCCAGTTTTTTTTAATCGAAATAGAAGTCAAGGTCATTCCATTCAACCTTATTTCACTCCTGTCACAGGAGTCCTGTGTTAAAAAATCCAATACAAGAAAATCAACTTTTATTTAAATTGTCCCGTGCGGTAAAATGTTGGCAAATTAATTGAGATTAGTGACTTATTTACATGAAGTTTCAAGTTTTTTTCAAAATGATCTATCATCGTTTCGTTCAGTAGAAGGAACGGCATCGAAATCGAGAGGTGTAACATTGTGTAGAGATTCGTCCTCTTGTGCTTCTCTGGCATACTCGAAATCGGACATGGGGTTATCGATAGACATCGGAGCCGTAGATCTGGCGTTGGTTTTAGTTGCGATACTTGTCAAAGGGAGATTGTAGTCAGGACCATCAAAAGCGACATGTGAACTGTATGCGTTTCGTTTCTTTCTTTCCATTTGACCCTCACTGAGCGACAATAGTGCCTGAAACCACATTCTCTTTGCTTGAAATCATCATGTCTAGTGTACCAGCTTGATCGTGATGAAAACGTAAATCAGAACAACAACAAGAATGTTAAGGTAAACTGCAAACCAGATCCTGGTGCTTTCGTCCTTCTTCAGATTTGTCATCAAGCCGTCCTGCGACTTGCGCGACGTGGCCTAAAAGCAAGTGTGTCAATATAACTCCTCCCCCAACTAATGTTATATACTTACTGTGCCCTTTCCGAAAAGATTCGACGCAGAATCAAACATTCCTCTTGTTTTCTCAGCTGCCGAATTTACCCAGTCCGGGACTTCCATACGCTGACCGAACAATTCGATACTATTCGTCTGTATAAAGAATCTATTTAGAATTTTGATTCCTACATCATACTTTCGATCTCAATTCTGCTGCTCTTGGTGTATTGACAAACGTCGTGCCGTTGTTTCCGGTAGTATTCTTCATATAGAAGCCGATTGAAGAAGTGATGAGTGAGGCGAACAGCAAAATCCGCATTGCTGAGTCTGAAATACCAGATAAAAGCAAACTATACTGGAATTAATGAGAAAAGTATATGTGAAACAATTTTAAAAACGAAATTCCGCGACCGCCTAGAGTCAGAAGCACCTACTCGGCTGAAGAGTAACTTCAGAAAGTGTTATAGAATAAAGATGTGCTTTAGTAAGACACAACAATGGCTTAACTTATTAAGGATTTATTAGTTACTGGTTATTCATTCACTAGAGCTGCCTGTGGCGGTTATAACAAAGGGACACAGAAAAAGCAAAGCGGGCAGGAAAATGGGTAAAACAGGGATAAAGGTGACAAAATGGACGACTCTCCTCTAGAATGAGGGAAACCGGGCTATCGAGTTGGCGCCAATTGATGAAGTTTTCCCGGTGTGCCGCTTCTCGTACTGGTCAAAGCGGTGGAGCGCGTTTCCATCATTTGGTGTACTGTACTTGATATTTCCGTGCAGCCGTGTGTTTACGGCAGTGTGCGTGTGTTTACTTGACAGACGAGCGAAATGCGAGTCTGGAAAGAAACAGAAAAAGGCAGAATCTTGGGCCGATAGCGAATCAATTCTCTGTTCTGAACCTTCTTCAATAATGTGTACTGTAGAGATGTTTCGATTTTTTGATCTCGGATTGTTTCTGAAAATTCTTGACCCAAAAGTTCCCGCGAATTTCATAGTTCCCACGTCTCCAAGCGATTATTTCTGTCATTCATCGCGTGTGTTCATCGCGTGAGTTCGCATAAATTATAGTTTTCACGTCTCACGTACACGTGTTCTAACCGTTCACGCATGCGTATGCTGACGTGTCAAAACTGCACACCGCCATCGTCTTGCAGTTGCGGTCCACATCATCTCCCCCGAGCGGCCGCCGCCTCTTTCTTTTCCTCTCTTTTCCTACACACAGTTTGCTTCTTCTCCCCTCTTTTTTGTCTCGCAGTTGCTTGAGAGAGCGTTTTTGTGACCGTTGACTTTCTTTCCGAACGACACTCTGACCTAGTGTCAATAGACAATACTTCCTCTTTATTGACCGTGCCAAGTAACGGATAACTCTGTTGAAAAATCTTTATCAATGCTGTGTTTTTTCTTTTTAGATTCTCTGTATTTAGCTCGTTTCTTTTCAGGTAATTATGTCACCATCTACATCCTTCATTTTACTTCTCGCCGTTTCCATCGCGGCAGTAAGTGCTGATAGCGAGAACGTCCTTGTTCTCACAGAGGTAACTATTAACATCGCAAAGCTTTCGAAAATCCACTTTTGTAGAGCAACTTTGAAGAAACTATCAATGGAAACGAGTTCGTGTTGGTCAAGTTCTATGCTCCATGGTGTGGACACTGCAAATCTCTCGCTCCAAAGTACGATGAAGCCGCCGATATTCTGAAAGAGGAAGGATCGGATATCAAACTTGCTAAAGTCGACGCCACTGAGAACCAGGCTCTTGCATCGAAGTTTGAGGTCCGCGGATATCCAACCATTCTTTATTTCAAGAGTGGAAAGCCAACGAAGTACACCGGTGGACGAGCAACTGCTCAAATTGTCGATTGGGTCAAGAAGAAGAGTGGACCAACTGTCACTACCGTTGAAACTGCTGAGCAACTCAATGAGTTGAAGAGCAAGAACAGAGTCGTTGTTCTCGGATATTTCAAGGTACACTTGATCAGTTAAATATTTTTATATATTTTTTGACATTTAGGATGCTAAGTCTGAAGCTGCAACGATTTTCAATGAGGTCGCTGATTCAGTGGACGATATCTTCTTCGCTGTTGCCGGATCCGCTGATGTTGCTGCTTCCGCTACTCTTGAGGCTGACGGAGTTTCACTGATTCGCACCGATGGTGACGACAGCGAGACCAACACCATCGTAGAATCTGAAATTATCAACTCGGTCGCCCTCAAACAATGGATTCATGCTTACAAGCTCTCTCCAGTCACTGAGTTCACCCATGATTCTGCTCAAGAAATTGTTGGAGGAGACCTTAAGAAGTTCCACTTCTTGATCATCAGAAAGTCTGACTCTTCCTTCGATGAAACTATCGCCAAGTTCACCGAGGTTGCCAAACTGTTCCGCGCCAAGGTTATCTTTGTTCTCCTCGATGTCGACGTTGAAGAGAATGGAAGAATCCTCGAATTCCTCGGAGTTGATGCCAAGAAGACCCCAGCCAACAGAATCGTCAGTTTGGCCGATCAAGTGGAGAAGTTCAAGCCACAAGACGGAGAAGACTATGAGGCTTTCACTAACAGCTATCTTGATGGAAAATCTACCCAAGACTTGAAAGCCCAAGATCTTCCAGAAGACTGGGATTCTCAGCCAGTGAAGGTTTTGGTTGCATCCAACTTCAACGAAATTGCTCTTGATGAATCAAAGACTGTCTTTGTGAAGTTCTATGCTCCATGGTGCGGACACTGCAAGCAACTCGTTCCAGTTTGGGATGAGCTGGCTGAGAAATATGAGTCCAATCCAAACGTCGTCATTGCTAAACTCGATGCCACTCTTAACGAGGTATTTATATCTTTGCTATACCATATTAACATTTTTGTTGCTTTTCAGCTCGCTGATATCAAGGTCAACTCCTTCCCAACACTGAAGCTCTGGCCTGCTGGATCTTCTACTCCAGTGGACTATGACGGAGATAGAAACCTCGAGAAGTTCGAGGAGTTCGTCAACAAGTATGCTGGTTCAGAATCTGTATCTCAGGAGCACGAAGAGCTTTAAATATTAAACTTCTATCTGTTATTTATTGTTTGCAGAAACGGTGTTTTATTGTGATTACTCGTTTTTCCCACCCAAATTAATAAAGTATTTTAAAATTATTATCAACTCGTCTTTTTTTTCGTTGCCTCTTCTGTGTTACCCATATTTCTTGATAACATCTTAGGCTCCCTAATTCACGAAAATCAGGACAAGCGATGAGTTCCCTGGAAAAAAGAGTTTTTCTGGACATGGCGCTTGACGAAAAGCCTATTGGACGTATCGAAATCAAGCTGTTCACTTCCGAAGGTTGAATATATCAAATAAACAGAATTTAAAAAGGGTTTTTACAGCACCAAAAACATGCGAGAATTTTCGAGCGCTGTGTACTGGAGAATTAGGAATGGCTCCGAACAATAAAGCTCGTCTGCATTACAAGGGAAATGAGATTCATCGAGTAGTCAAAAAGTTCATGATTCAGGTTTTCGAAATGTCTTATCACAGCAGCAATATACTTTTTTGTAGGGAGGAGACATCACCGACGGGGATGGAAGAGGAGGATTTTCAATCTACGGTCGGTACTTTGATGACGAAAAGTTCGTGCTGAAACATTCAAAACCCTACTTACTGTCTATGGCTAACAAAGGACCGAATTCCAATTCTTCCCAATTTTTCATCACGACAGCACCCGCACCACACTGTAATGGAAAACATGTCGTTTTCGGGGAGGTATGGATCCTTTAGAAAGAATCATATTCACTGTTTTGTAGGTTATTAAAGGTCGGGAAGTTGTGGATGTGCTCGACAATCTCGAGGTGGACGAAAAATCGAAACCTATCGCGAAGGTTCGAATTTTTAATAGCGGTGAATTGGTGAAGAAAAAGAAGCCATCTAAAACTGAAGAAGAACTAGCTGCACTGGAGGAGAGAAAAAGACAGGAAGCGAAGAAAGATATTCCTGACATTCCAAAGTCGTGGTTGTATCGTGACAATGAGAAAAGAGAATCCGATTTTTCATCAAAAACGGAAAGATCAAGAGTGAGATCTAGGAGCAGATCTCTTTCGAATAATTATGAAACTCGTCGCAATCATAAGGTAGGTATTCAAATGAAACCTGGGATTTAGTATAATCAATTAGGCGGATTCTCGTGGAGACCGTAATCGTCGAACTCAACGCGCAGATCGCAGAGACGATTTCGGGATTGCTGTTCGTGGTCGCGGTGGAGTCCAGTTTCGACGCGAAAGATCTGTAACTCCGGAACACTGGAGAAGACATGCCCCATCTGTGAGTTGAAGAGGAGACCCAGAAAACTATTAATCAATCGTTTTAGAAATGGCAACAAGGAAGCTACACACACCCAGTTGATCTTCAACCATAAATTATAATTGTTTCATTCTTATTGTTCAGATTACTGTAGTTTTGTTTTGTTTGCTACTTTTCAACAGCCGGTATATTACAGGATCTCAATTTTTATCACGATCTTTATTAGTATTAATATCATTTCAATCCAAAAATATTGAGTTTTAATTTTTCGAGTTTCTTTTGTTTTTAATCGGGAACGTCTCCAGTATCCCCTCTTCAGCATTGTGGTAGGCAAACGTTTTATAGTGTTTAATCAGTGCTTCGAGAGAGAAAAATCCGGGGATCAATCGACGATTCTCGGAGGATCCTAAGGAGAAATCATCAAATTCTACTCTGTACATGCTTCTTTTCATCTTTCCATGATTATCGAATTGCTTGCTTTGACTTATCGGAAAATGGAAAAACTCCCCATGAGACGATCTGAAATAAATTCGTGTTAACAAATTATGACAATACATGTCACACCTGTATGCCAACATTAACGGGAGCGAATACGAAACTGATCCATCTTCCGGCATACGATAGTACACAACAAATCCACTGTATTCGATCCGCTTCTCAGCTTCGGTTTCTGTAGCTCCGCCGATGTACAACTCGCTGTTCGAAATTCCCGGCGACTGAGGATTCGGTGTTATCTCTTTATCCGAAAAAGCAGTTTCAGAAGAATAGCTGATTGCTGGAGACTCGTCATTAAAAGCCTCATCGACACTTTCTTTCGACAACTTTTCTCCTTTTGGATATACTGTTCTTGTTTTACGACAAATCGGAAAAATTCGAGTTGAAAGAATATAAAAAGTTTAGCTTTTCATACCAATCTTCCATACTTGTCTTCTTCAAGCAAACGCTCATTGTCTGCTTCCTCTGTTTTATCTTGCATATTTAGACTTTCCTAATTTTTGAGTTCCGCCTGTTCGAGAAGTTGGATCCCCAGCAGAAACACAGTGATCCGAAAACCGTCTGTCCTAGAAAACGTGAAAATGTTCAAAAGCTTTCTTGTGAATCACGAACCCAGTCGGCTCACAAATTAGCTTACTCTCATATTCGTAACAAATGCCACCTGTGCTGTTCCATTAAATTTAATTATGTCTTGCAGAATAACAATTGTACAAATGACTCCAGGAAAAAAGTCACAGCTACAGTAGTCATCTCTCACTTTTATGCTTCTATTGAGATGAACGAATCCGGAAAATCTAGTACTCTATAGAGTCTCCTCTTGAAAGAAAAAAAAACTCTTGTACCTGAAACGGATACCTTTGCTCTCTTGTGTGTTGCTGAATAATTTGTGTGAACCTGCTCTACATTGCTTTCCTATTCTTTTGTCGGCTCCCTTGAGAAGGGGCAACTCCTACTCAAAGTGAGAAAAAAAAGAACAAAGACTACGATCTGTACGCTTCGTATCATTTTGATCTTTTGGTAGAGAAGTCTATACAAGGTTTTTTGTCGAATTTTGTATTTTCCTTTTATAACGCGATAGAATCAAATAGAACGCTACCAAACCGTATACTTTGAGTCAATTTATCTCCGTTCCTGTCAAAGGTATCAAAAAGTGATCAAGTACAAAAATGATTATTGTAATTTCAAAAATATTTTGTCACTTGACTACTTTTTGATATCTTTCACAGGAACCGAGATATACAAGCTCGAAGTTTCCTGTATTCATTGATAGAGGAATACTGTTGAAAGATGACATAAATATTTAATTATAAATAATTTTGACTCCAAGAATCTAACATCTTCTTGTTATTTCCTTTTTCATGTTTTTTTTTTCTATTATTATAGATAGTGATGTATATCTGGTTTCACTTTTCTACATACCTCATTTTCGTATAACGTTGTTTTTCATTTCACTTTCAGAATGTTTTTTTTTTGAAAAATATATTGGTATAACAGGAAGTCTTCGTTAGCTCTTTTATATGGATGATAACATAGGAATACTGTTTTTAAAATCATTAAAATGATTTCCTTCCAGCATACGAATTTCGTTATTCGTAAAGGTCTAGAGACCTTGTTTTCGTCTTTTCAGACATATTTTTCCTCCCACCTTCACTTCTTCACGTTTGTGAACTAACTACGTCGCCGGTGTCCGAAAATTTTCAGTAATCCAGAAATAAGCCATATTTATAACCACCCGGTTGATGAAAAGTGCTAAACAACGATTCTTTATCCATTCTGAAAACGGCACCCAACCATCTCAGTTGTTCTTCACTTCCTCTCATTTTTTTCATTGCTTCCCTAGTATTAACACTAATCCAACACTTTCCGATAATAGGAATTCTTTTGCGCAAGTATTATGCTTGTTCAAAAAATTGGAGCTGTGGAAGAGAATTGCTCGTGTGTGTCTGGCAAACGGTTCCCTTAATGGTCCCCGCAACGAAATCCACCGTAACCAAAAATTTTCGGTCCTTTTTCTCGATTACTATTGCTTTTTGACAACCTTTGTGTTGAAAACCTTCAAATTAAAATTTTTCTATATCTACAAAATTGCCAGCTTACGAAAGCGGACGAAATTCGAGAAAAAAGACATTTAAAGATAATTGCTAATTACAGTAGTCCGACCAATTTTCTTAAGTTTAGACTGATATTTTTATAACTTTGCAGAAACTCACTCTCTGTAAATTTTCTTCTCTTTTAAAATAATCCACTTTCATCTTTTTTGTCGCCTGTTCCATTTGATTCATAGAAATCTTTGTTCTTCCTCTTCTCCTGTTTATTTGTTTACTTCTTCTCGCCACAATAATTTCATTGTTGCCCTTCTGTGTCCCCGCCTTCTACTCGTTCCTGCTCCCTCACGTCTTCCTGATTTCACAACGATTTCTGCTTCTTTTTTCTGGTGTCCATCCCATCAAGAAAAAACATTTCCAAATGAAAAGGTGAGTAGTGGGATAAATAGAGTAAACGAGTAGTGTGGGTAGAAGAAGGAAAGAAGAAGAAGAAGAAGAAGACGAGGTATTTTGAATACTCCCCATGGGAAATATCAGATGAGAGGAAAAGAAGAACGAGAGAATCTGGTAGAAAAATGTCTGGAGGGTTTCCTAGTCTGTTTTTTTTTCGGATGAGAGACAAATTGAACCAACATTCTGTTGAACTTGAGATCAGTTAGATCCCATGGATCCCCACTCACTTTGAACATCCTTATTGGCGATTCAAATGTTCTAGTAAACCGATTTTGTCATATGGAATTATATATGAACTATATATTTTTTCCTCACATTAGTTTCCAACTACAGTATACCTATGTAGTTGATCGAATTTCATTCGAATGTTGTTTATATATGTATTCACTCAATTATCGTCTCTATTCCTAACAAAATATCATTTGGAGGGCAGAATCAAATCCATATATATACGAATTGTCCATTAGAGCGAGACCAATAAAAACGGCTCGTGGTTCATTCGATCCGTTTATTTCCATCTTTCTTTTTTCATTCATCTTCCCTTTTGAATGAAGTGTGTCACTTTCATTGCAACTATTTTGATTTTCTAGATTCTTCTTTTTTTCTTTGACCTTTTCTTGGAGGAATTCGAAAGTTTCTAGAGGATCTCGACTTGATTTGTGGATCATGAATCTCTGAGTTCTAGGAACCAAAGAAGATCAACGACGATCATTTGTTCGAATATTCAGACGAATCTATCGCCTAGAAAACAATGGGACGAAAAATTTTGAATTCCGAGATTCACACAATCGAAATGCGCTCGTGCTTAAATATGGAACAATATTGGAATTTTATAGAAACTGGAACTTATTTTATTCTTCAATTCTATTCTTGACCTAAAACAACAAGAGAAACATTTTTATAGGGCTTAGAATATTTCTAAAAATATTTCACGTAATCACTGGTTCCCAATCTATTAGAGTACTCTTTTTTGGCGAGTATTCTGTCCACGACGTCATGTAGGAGCCATCACATTGTATTCAGAATCAGAATCAGTGTCAAACCAAATATGGCTCATGGAGTTTATAAATGTACATCTCTTCCAGAATTTTTTTTTTCGCTAATCTGAAAGCGCGTCATATAAAGAGTTAAACTAGTAGTAGCACATTTCCTTGCAGAAGTGACATAAAAACGGATACAGACTGAAAAAAAGAGAGAAGATGTGTGATCGGTGGAAGAGTCCAATAGACGAAGACATTCATTCATGTTGCTGGCAGACTGCTCATTTTTTAGTAAATCCTCATATTTATTTTGTTTTAATTGAAACAAAATATTACTGTAGTTTATTTGAAATTTCCAGGTAAATTTGAGTGATTGGTTTTTAGATTGTCCTCTTGATAGTTGATCAAAAATCAGAGATGTCTAGATTTCAAATTTCGTATCCGGGATTCCGGGTTCCTAGAAAATTATTTTATTCCGGATTCCGTTTCTTGAAAAAGTCATTTCGAACATCTCAAGTCGACTGTCTTATAGATAAATGAAGATTACTGTAGTTTGTTTGAAATTTCCATGTATACTTTGAGTGATTGATTTTCTGATTGTCCTCTCGATTTCAGTGCGAAAATTTTAATATGCGATTATTTTCTGAAACAACTTTTTTCAATCAACCGATCATCTGATTCAATTCTCTCGAAATCCGACGAAATTCCAATTTTTTCCCAGCCCGTTGTTTTTTGCTCTTTCCTCTGAATTAAAAATTTCGTCGAAAATAGTTGACTGGTCTGGTTCGAATTCGACGGAGCGATGAGAAATGTATTCAAAGTTTTTTTTCTATATTTTCTCCCTATCTCTTTTTGATTCCCGAAATTTTTTGACCAAATATTTCATTGTTTTTCATTATTCCAAATTTGGTTTTCACACAAAACGAAACTAGATTTTCTGATTCATAAGATTTGCGTGGGTTTCACCACCATAGGAACGCCCCTTTTCCTTTTGTGTTCTAACAAGATAACGAGATGGCAACCTAGTTCCTTCTTATTCTCCTGACTTCCTGCTAGGGATACCGTAACCTTTTTTATCCCTTATTTAAAAGTCATATGGTATTTTATGTCCATTAAAGGAAAATAGAGCATAATTATCTGTTCCATTTTTATGACTCTGTCAAACGTAGGTAGATTTAATGGGTTTGAAAATATAACTACGATAGTTTTATGACTTTTCTAAATCTCGAGCCATCTATTCAGTTTCTGACTCTTAGATTTCATTCCGATTACGTTTTTGAAGAAATCCTAAGAATATCACTGAAAATACGATTTGGCACGTTGAAGGATGACTGCGAGTTTCCGGAACACTGAGATCACTTTTTCCTAGTTCCCGATTTTATTCTTTTGACATTATAGATACAAGCAGTTTCCTCTATTCCAGTCCTATTTCTTTGCAATTATTCTTTCTTTTCATGTTCCGGCATTGTTTCTCGAGCAATGTGACTAACCCAATTTGTAGACCCCACGTAGCAGTCTTCTTCTCCCTTTAACGTCATTATAATTTTCAACATGTAGAAGGAAGAAAAAACAAGAACCAGTGGCTTCTGGTTTTTTGGGGGAGGCGGTGGAGAAAATAGAATAGTCTTGAGGATGCTCCTTGTGTGGGGGCCTTCTTGAGAATACGTTCCAGTTTAAGCAAACATAAAGAGACAATAATAGAACTAGTGTTAAATGGAACTTTTCAATATACATTCGTTTACATTATATTTGAGATCAAGTTCCGTAATTTTAGAATGGTGTTCAAAAGTTTCCAGTAGAAAATCAGTTTACAATGATTCACTTTGAGCCTATGTATCTCGGTTCTTGCAAAAGGTACCGAAAAGTTGTAAATTGGCCAAACGCTTTTTTATATTTTGATAAACATTTTATTAGTTGATTGTTTTTTGATATCTTTTACAGGAACCGAGATATATAAGCTGGAAGTTGACGATTTCGGTGGCCTTCTATTAGAGAGTTTATGGTATCTAGTTTGATTTCTAAATTTCTAAAAAGTAGTTGATCTTATTGTTCTCGCAGTCATACAGTACCGGACAAAAAGATATGAACTTTTGGTTTTTCGACTATAACTTTCTTCAAAATAGGGCTAAAACGTCAATCTTTTCTGTAAAATGTAGCTAAACAATCTAGAAAAGTGATGCAAATGTGTTTTCATCTTGAAAAAAATAAGAAAAAAAATTTTAACTAAAAATGTCGTTTCTTGGAAAATTTCGGATTTTTGGATGGTTTTTTCAAAAATCCGGTATAATAGAAAACGATCATTAATGTGAAATATAATGCTGGGAACATGAGAAAATTGTCTTTAACCAATTTTTAAATAAGTAATACCTCGATAAAATACAATTCTGCGTATGGTATGGATGTTCCAAGTGTGAACTGTAGATTTTCGGCTTCTGGGAGTTTTGTACTACCTTTCCACAATTTCAAATTATCAATATTTGGTGTTTTTTCATGTTTTTATCATTTTTCTAGTGTTTTTCTACAATATCTGATCATTTTGCTCCCGAAAAGATGTTCACTTAAGCTCCAAACACTCATTTTATGAACTGTTAGACAAGCTAAAACCAGTATGAGGTTCACTTCTAGTCATTCTGGCAGAATCGGTGAATGGATATCGGTATTTGTTTTTTAGATATCAATACTACAGTTCTGTTGAAACCTAAAAAACATTATTTCCTGTTGTGGACCGTCCCTGGAAACGCGAAAAAGCATTTCAAAGTAGATTTTTTCGATTAAAATAATGACTAAACAGATTACTGATTCTGTATCTGTTCCCGAGTGCTCCATATATCAGTTTAAACGGTGCATTTGTGAGAACTAGTTGTTGTGATTGTTCAAAGACAATTAAAATTAAATTCCATTATTTTAGAAAATAAATTACCCATCTGATCCAAAACAGGAATTTTAAAACTTGGACTCTAAAAGAAATCGAATCACTAGAGCCAGGAAAGAGCATTCCACAACAGGAAATAATGTTTTTTAGGTTTCAACAGAACTGTAGTATTGATATCTAGAAGAAAAAATACCGGCATCCATTCACCGATTCTGCCAGAATGACTAGAAGTGAACCTCATGCCGGTTTTAGCTTGTCTAACAGTTCATAAAATGAGTGTTTGGAGCTTAAGTGAACATCTTTTCGGGAGCAAAATGATCAGATATTGTAGAAAAACACTAGAAAAATGATAAAAACATGAAAAAACACCAAATATTGATAATTTGAAATTGTGGAAAGGTAGTACAAAACTCCCAGAAGCCGAAAATCTACAGTTCACACTTGGAACATCCATACCATACGCAGAATTGTATTTTATCGAGGTATTACTTATTCAAAAATTGGTTAAAGACTATTTTTTCATGTTCCCAGCATTATATTTCACATTAATGATCGTTTTCTATTATACCGGATTTTTGAAAAAACCATCCAAAAATCCGAAATTTTCCAAAAAACGACATTTTTAGTTAAAATTTTTGTTCTTATTTTTTTCAAGATGAAAACACATTTGCATCACTTTTCTAGATTGTGTAGCTACATTTTACAGAAAAGATTGACGTTTTAGCCCTATTTTGAAGAAAGTTATAGTCGAAAAACCAAAAGTTCATATCTTTTTGTCCGGTAATGTATATACTTTCTTTTTTTATAACTTCTTATATTCCTAGAACACTTTATCTGCAAAAGTAATTACATCCATATCCCAAAAACCACATTTTTGAACTTCCTTTTCTTGATATATTCATCTTCTCTCTTTTCTCTCATCTCTTGCACTTAAAAATGAGAAGAGATAAGTACTTCTTTCTGTTTTTTTTTCTTTTCATCTGAATTCGAAATCAACAATTCAAGTCTCGTCTCTCCGTTTCCTTTGTTTCCTCTTAAGATTCATTCACACAGTAATTTTTTATGCATCAGAAGAGTATGACGTGGCTGAAGAGTACGTTTTGCATGAATCCGTTTCTCAGAACTTTTGATCTGAATCCCATATTTGTGGAATCGATGTTAAACAAAGTAACAAATAAGAGAGAATTCCTTTTTCAATTTCCAAAAATTTCTAAGGTGTCACATTCAGACAAATCTCGTTTTTTTTCCGAACATTTGGCTCATCCTAGACTCCAAATCGATGTTTTTCGATCATTTCTCAGTTTTACAGTATTTTGTAAAACTGGCCTAGTGACTCAATTCAACTGTTTGCTCAGCCATTTCTAATTCTCTCGTTACATAAATCGTTCAACACTGTTTCAACAAGAAAGCAAGAAACGGCGACAATTTTGAATTGGCCGTGTGCTCTCTCTTCCTCGAGAACTCCACTGATTTTCCGACCCAGTTTTTTTCTCTACTTCTTTTGCACAGAATCAGAAAAAAGGCAAGCGTTCTAGGTGTCAAAGGGCATTGTTGAATTTGGCACTTGAGAAGTTTCCTTTTCGAGTTGAGAAGATCATATTCATTGAATAGAAAAAGTATGATTTAGTTTTTCGAGTGGCACGGCGAGAGTCTTAGAATCAGCTGACTTTGAAAAACTCTGTTTTTCCAAATTAAAAAGCACTAACGTTTCTACAGGGTGGCGCATACCGTAACTCCTCTAATGGAATCCCACCCAAACTTACAAGTTTGCGCCAATTCATATCATTTCAATTGATCAGTTAACCACTTATTTTTTCATATCTTTCACGAAAATAATATGAAATGGCTCAAATTTGAAAGTTTGGGTGGGCTTCTATTAGAGGAAATACGTTAATTACCCGGACTTAAGTTTGTACTAGCATAACATTTTAGTAGAACGTTGTATTAAGCTCAAATTTGGAGTGGGAACTTTTAAATAATTCATCAGTAAACTGGCAAAGTCTCATATTATTCTATCAACTTTGAGCTGAGTTATCGCTGGTCAAGTTTTTTTCGTCTCATGAAAATCACAAGAAACGTTAAGCCGTTTATCTTTGGTCAATCATAACAATACCTAGGCTTGAGGGGAAACTTCAGTAGCTCGAACGTAACATTGAATTTATACCAATTTTCGTGCTCTCAAGATGAAGATATTCCCGTTTTTATCAGACCGGGTAATCGAGCATCATCCTGATATTAGTCTTAGAATTGGAATTCCACCTTGAATCATTGAACCACCACCTCAATACGTGACATTCATGATCCTCCGAATCCGAAGCTTCCTGTCCAGAATCTTCCTTTTTTCCCCTTCGCTACTAAACAGGCAGTTTGCAGAAAAGCTTGAGATTTGCTTCTTGCTTTTCAAACAACAAGTTTCTCACTCTCTCCTCTTTTGTTTGATCCTTCCCCTTTTCTAATAACTTCTAGGAACCTTCGAAACTCATCTTTTATTCGTTTTATGCACTCTAAATATGTCACAAGAAAGAGTATTTGAATGAGATATCAAATGTTTCCGTTCTATTTTTCCATGCTCTTCTTCTTCTTTTTTCTACTAGACACTATTCTTTTTCGTTAGGAAAAATAATTTTCGGTTGAAAGTATTTGTTCAGCAGATGAGAGAAAGACTCTTTGGGCACATGGTTTTTTTTCTGTCGGTTTTTTTGTCTTCGTTGAAATTTCGAACAGAACACGATTTCCGTTTTTGGATTTCATTCTACACTAATGAATCAAAAATTGATCCCTATCTTTCTTGAAAATGTTCCCGGTCAGTTCCGCTATGTTTGTCTCTCTGATTTTAGAAAGTCTTATCGAAAAAACGTTTCTCTTTCCACGAACTGTGATCTTTTGCGATTTTAAAGAGTCGAAAAAATCATCTGATATGCAGTAAAAGGTACTTGAAACATCAAAAGGAGAAATGACGCACGAAACTTCATCGAAACCCAGAATTTTCGAAATTTCGTGCGCTTGGATCTTTAGAGCAAATATTTTCTGAAAACATTGAATTTCAGAGACATGTATTTTCAAATGTTCCCACAACTAACTTGCGTTTCAGTTTTCAAAGATTCTGGAGAGTCGGAAGCAAACATCAAGTCTCTTGAATAATGCCAAAAAGTTTGTTTTCAAAATATTAAAAATCAAAGGTTGCTGATACTTGAGTTCAAAACACGAAGATCTTGATTCAATAACTTTCAGGAATCAGATTAGGTATATAATTGAGAATAAATTTCTCAGAATGACTGAAAAGTTTTTTACCCAAATTGTCTATAATTTTGAAAAAGAACCTTTTAGCTGAAAAAAAAGAAAATGGTCAGGTAAGATTTAAAAATCGATAACAATAAACCTAATCATAGGTCCACTTTACCATCTTTCTTACAATCAATACTTCCAGCCTTCTGCTCTCCTTTGAATATAACACATTACATTCTCAGATATTCTAGTTTTAATTGGCTTGACAAAATAAACCTTCTAGTATTTTCATTTACTCTCATGACTATTTTTTCAAGTCAAAAGAGGAAATTGTTGTTGTTTTCCATATCCCATCCATGATTGGCCACAAAATGAGATACTTTTCTCTTCTTGAACTATGCTCATTTCCAATTGACACCTTCTAAAACCCGAGAACAATTTTGCCATCGTCTGTGTCGTCTTCCTCCTACGCGAGACAAAAAATGAGAGCTTTTTTCGCCAATTACATGTTTCTGAGCACTTTCCTCACTATTTTAACTCCCACTTAATGCTGATGACATCCGATATTTTGTGTTAATCCTGTTATATTAGTCTAGTTAGACTTTCGGAAAATCAAAGGATTACTCTCCTTTTTTATCTTGTTTGCAAGATCTATTCTATCAGGAATGAATTTGCTGATTTCCCTGATACATTCTCCTTTTCGAGATTTCGTAAATTTCCATTTTACAATCAATTCCATTATTATCCTGACACCTTTTGAACCCAGATTTTGATGAAAAATTTCAGAATATGTTAAGAATAGCCGGTTTAAGAATTTTTAGAAGTTTCTAGATAGGCTGTTCTTAACACAACCTTAAATTTTTATGGAGTCTGGATTAACAATGTAGTGAGGTTCTTTTGTGAAAGAAATACTGTATGGATTTCTGAATTGGAGTTTGACCTGGTTATTAAAATCATCACCAGATGTCACAGGCCCAACATGGAAAACATGTTTTGCTTAAAAATAACACAAAGAGATTTTGACTACTATTATACCCCGATTTCCGTATACATAAAGCTTCGTTTCAATGGACACAAATTATCAAACTACAAAAATTCGAATCCAAAACGTTCGGACAGAAAAGATAAATTAGGAAAATTTTTACGGATCTTCGCCCATTTTTTTTGGATCTCTTTTCTGTTTTTTTTTTTGCGATAGTGGTGTTCAGCAGCTTCTGGAAATCACATTCGGACATTTGGACACTTTTTCAAATCAGAGTATCGTAAAACCTGTATTAGAAGGGCCGGACTTCTATTGTTCTAGTGGACCTCCCTCCAGAGGACCCTTCTATTTTTCCAACCATTTTTCTCCGTAATAATTATACTGAAAAAACCTAAATTTTAGATATATTTTCTACTTTACAACCATCCCATCTACAATTTTTGGCTCTTTATGACAAGGGGGGGCCCATGAGAAAAGGGGGGGCCCATGGGAAAAGGGGGGGCCCAAGTCAAAAGGGGGGGGGGGCCATGAGAATAGGGGGGGCCCAAGACAGAAGGGGGGGCCCAAGGGAAAAAATGTGAACTAAGTTAAGATTTACTTATTTTTTCAAGTTTTGTGACTGTTTCCATTAAAATTTCGAACTTTGAACACTTTTCATAATTTTTTTAAATTTTCAGTTTCGGTCATTTTTTGCACATTTTTCGTTCATTTTTTTGTTACTAAGCCTGAAAAAAGTCTAGACTAGCTGAATAACTTCAAATTTCACAGTTAAAATGCGAAAAATACTGTTGTTCATGCATAAAACCGACCTAAACTGAAATTTTTTAAAGTTATGAATTTTTGTGGAAACAACGAAATTTTCATAGAAACATCCGAAAAACTTCGAAAAATTGGTAAATCTTAACTTAGTCCACATTTTTCAACTTGGGCCCCCCCTTTTCACTTGGGCCCCCCCCTATTCTCATGGGCCCCCCCTTTTGACTTGGGCCCCCCCTTTTCCCATGGGCCCCCCTTTTCTCATGGGCCCCCCCTTGTCATAAAGAGCCCAATTTTTTACTCTCCTCTAATCTTCTATTTTTCTTACTTCTCAAAACATTTTTAAGCAGCACAAACGACACGATGACGGTGGTGGCACCCGTCCCGTTCGCGGTGCTATTCAGCATCCTCACTGTCGTCGGAATAATCGGAAACGTATTTGTGATCTACGCAATTGCTGGTGATCGGAATATGAGAAAGTCTGTGATGAATATTCTTTTGCTCAATCTGGCAGTTGCCGATCTTGCCAATCTGATCTTCACGATTCCCGAATGGATTTCTCCAGTATTTTTTGATACTTACGACTGGTCAGTGAATCTGAATCTTCCTTTATTCATGAAACTATTTTTTAGGTTGTTGCCTTCATTCATGTGTCCAGTGTGTAGATATCTCGAATGTGTCTTCTTGTTTGCATCGATTTCAACTCAAACAATTGTTTGCATTGAAAGGTGAGAACTTTGACAAGTATGAATGACAGAGATCAGACGAAGATCAAAAACTTTGGTTTTGGTTTTTTTTCCAGTTCAAAACTGGGTTCCCAAGAAACGGGTCAACAAAGGCGCCCCAGCAAACTTGTAGGCCGGAGGAAATCTTATAATTTGAAAGTGGACGCAGATTTGATATATTCATTTGTAATCAACGGGTAGTAACCGCGCGCTCTTTTGGCTCATCGTTTGAAAGTTTGATCCTCAGCCAACGAAGGTCGGCAGTGAATTCTAGAATCTTTTCGAGATTTGCTGGGACGCGTTTTCTGACCGGCTCTTTGAACGATCATGGTTCAGTTGAAAAAATTCAGATACATCGCAATCTGTCTTCCGATTCATGCTCGACACTTGTGCTCTCGTCGTAACGCTCTGATTACTGTAGCTGTCTCGTGGATAATCGTCTGCTGTTTTGCTGCGCCGTACGCTGTCTACCACACCGTTAAAACAAGTGAGATATTTTTGAAACCTATATTCTCCTGTAACAAAAAATCAAAGCTGTTGAAGAGAAACACCGGTAGCCATGGTCGAAAATCCGACAACGATAACTACGGTAGCCTAAAAATTATATCATCTTATCCATTTCAATATGGATTTATTTTCTCGATTTTCGTGCGTTTTCAGTCAGTTTTTTTCACTTAAAAAAACAAAACTCGACGAAAATCATTGAAGCACAACAAGTTTAAGGTTACTGTAGTTGTCGTCGTGGGACCTTCGGCCACGGCCACCGGCGTTTCTTTCCACAGCTCCGATTTTTTCATTTTTCCAGAATAATAAAACCAGAATAATTTTCTTTTCCAGCAACTTGTTCCAACACCGCCGGTAAATCAATGTGGTGGCAAGCATACAAGTGGAGCGAATTCCTCTCCTTCTATCTGAGTCCTTGTTTCATCATCATCGTCGTCTACACAAAAGTATCCAGATGCCTCTGGTGCAAAGATCCAACTCTTCAGAATGAAAGTAAGTATTGATTTTTTCTCAACTATAGACATTTGAAACTTCTTAAGCTCGATCCTGCTTGGAAAACAAAATGTCAATTCGTGGTGCCGAAGCTCTTCGTACGAGAAGAAACGTCGTCAAAATGCTGATCGCCTGTGTTGCTGTTTATTTCCTTTGCTATTCGCCAATCCAGTTCATGTTTTTATCAAAGTGAGTTTTCTAGAAATTCAGTTCGAAATCATACAGCATCCAATACAGAGCAATCCTGAACGTCTCCATTCATCCGGCATATGAATACATACTAATACTAAACGCTCTTGCCATGACTTGCTCCGCGAGCAATCCTCTTCTGTATACACTTTTCTCAACGAAATTCCGCAGAAGGTAAGATTCTTTTCTTCTATTCTCTCTCTGATTGATTGCATCTCAAAAATCTCCTCTCGTCTTCTAGGTTACGTGATGTCTTTTCCTGCAACAAGCCTGATGTGGAAAACGAAACGAAAAAGACCTATCTATCGATCAATAACACTTCAATCACCGGTCCACGGGCTAGTTTCAATTGATATATTTACAGCATGAAACCATTTTTTAACATTGCTTTTTCAACTCGATTTTCCCCTCCATTTTTATTCGAATTGTGTACTGAAATGTAAATGTTTGTTCATCGTTCTCACATCATCCAGATCTCTTCCCCTTTTTGCGATTTTTCTAGAAACCTGTGTGTATTTTCTGTTGTGACCGATCCTTGATTTCTATTCCTTTTTCTTCTCGATTTTTAATAATATAAAAGCATGTAATTTGGAGCCGTTTTTGAAGTGTCCCATTAAATTCAAAATCTGACTTTTTTTCAGTTTCAGGCCGCATTGAGATTTCGGAAATTGTTCGGGTCCCGATTGAATCGAAAAGCAACGACTGTTCATACAATTTCAATACTGTGAATACAACTGACAAATTGATTCAATAAAGATTATTCAAATTTCAATGAGAAGTTTCGAGATCTTGTTTCATAACTTTTCAAAACTAAATAGCTTATTTTTCTAATACATTATCCAAAAGCAAAAATATAAACTCAAAGTCAAATAGGTAATTAATTTTTAATCGAACATTTGACTGGGTACTCTTTCACTGGAAGAGAATTCCATCATCTAATGACTCTACTTTTTGTAGTTTGATCTTAGTGAATAACATAATAATTATGATGTTGTAGAGATCCTTCAAGCCTAAATATCTCGAAAGCCGGATTAATTATTGGTTTAGTTACGCTATGTTTATTAGGGAAGCTCGAATTGAAATATGGTCCTGGGTAGTCTAGTGGTTTTAGGCCTCAGGATCAGAATACGATATATGTCCTTTTCAAGATCATGATAGCTCTGAATTAGAATGATTTCTGCACGTGACGATGGTTTCATAAATATACAAAAGTTCTTTAATTTGGATTACTGTAGGAGAAAATATTTGAAAATGAAAAAGAATACTGTAAGTAAGGGAAAGTTTGAAAATAAAAAGGATTACTGTAGTAAAAAATATTTTTAAATTAAAAGGATTAGTGAAGGGGAAAATATATTGAAATTAAATGGATTACTGTAGAAGAAAATTTGAAAATAAAATGAATTACTGTAATAAAAAATATTTTAAAATAAAAGGATTACTGTAGGGTAAAATTCGAAAATAAAAAGGATTCCGAGACTCCACCGATTCCGAGGAAGGGGTTGTCCCCGAGGAACGGATTTCGAGGAAATCGGGCGGAGTTTACTTTGCAACTGCCGCACAGTTCAACTGCGCCACCGCAAAAGGAAGGTCAGGATTCCTGTATGAGAAAATATATGAGAAACAACAGGATTACTGTAACAGAAAATATTCGAAAATGAAAAATATTACTTTATGGCAAAAAATTGAAAAGGACATTTTTTTCGAGTAAAAAACCTCCTAGAAATATCGACCGAATAATTTTAGAAACTCCGAATTGAAGAGTTAAATAGTTTTCAGGAATGACAAGCTGACTGACTTGTTAACACTCATTCAGTTTTGGGACTCATATGTTTTTCCGGTTTCATTGAGTTTGGGTTGAAAATGTTTCATGAGCCTTTCGCAGTGTTCTGCACCAATTTCATGAAAAAAAAACCGATAAAACCAAAAATTTTCTACTGCTGCCGACAGCTCTGGTGGAATATTTCTTTAAAGATAGTTTTCCTTTTCTTCATACTTGTAGCGGGCCGGGCCGGGCTTTTTCCTGATTTTCTGAGGCCCGGCCCGAGCCCGAGCCCGGGCCTTGACGTGCTGGCCATCATTTTGCAAAAATACAGTACTTTTGATATCGGCCTCTTTTTGGCTCCAACTCTATTTTTTACAGTTCATTTTTTCTCATCATTTTATCCCCACTACTCTTCTTTTTCTCATTTTTCAAGCAACTAATTTATCCATGAAATTATTTGAACCCTTAAATTCATTTAAATGTCTCTCAATTTGAAATTAGGAGAAGAAATAGGAGAATGTTGATATCTCAAATGAAAAAAAGTCCATCTGTCGAAAGCCAATTTTTGCACGTCACCGGTCGCATAATGTAATGGAATCAAATTAGTGGAAGGAAGCGTGCTTCCTTCCTAACTGCATCATATATCATTCGTCTTCTCCTTCTCTTCTTCTTCTTCTTTTCCTTTCGCTTACCGAACCTTGATTAATTTTTATTTTCATTGGCAAATCCTTTCACCGCCGAAGTTTTCCTTTCAACCCGACGCCTTCAATTCTCCCACACCAGATTTGTGTGCCTGGACTGAAGGTCTCTTCTGCTACTGCTGGTTATAATAATGACTATAATAATAATAATAACATAGAGAGATGGAGAGAGTAGTTAGCTGCATCATCATCTGCGTTTCTATTCAATTCTTTACTATTTTTCCAACTCGTCCCACATTTTCGAACGACCGATTATAATGCCTCGGTAGCGGGCGACAGGAGGCAGTTTCGAGGATACGCACTCACTTTTTCCTTTTTTTGTCACCAGAAACTCTTTCTCCTTTTTTCATTTGCAGTTCTATTTTGCCTACATGTCGATCATCATGAAATTCGATTAGATGAATGATTCAGTAGAGGAAAGCAGAAAATGAAAAAACGGAGAGGCTTGAACCCTTTTCATTCTTTGCCTTTTTCTTTTGCTCCCCCCATACGTAGTATTCAATGAAAAAAACCAAGGATCGTAGAAGAAAAAGGACCGGAAGATAACAATAGAAAAAAAACGCATGTCTTATTCTTTTTATTTGTGAGGTCTCTTTGGAAAAGAGGGAATTATGCATGTGAGGGTTAGTGCTCTTTTTTTTGAATATTTGAGATTTTGGGTTTCTTAGAATTCAGATTCATTAGATCTCTTGGTTTTAGCCAGTTCGGCAATGCGCGAAAAACCAAAAATTTTAAGAAAGATTCATCGGGATTAGCCTTTTTCAAATCTGAAAATATTTTTGTTGAATTTGAAAATAATGAGAAGTCAGTTTTTGTATCGGAATCTACCAGGAATGTTTGGAATGGCGTTTTCGTAATTTTTCGGAATGTCTTGAATTCCGAGTTTCAAACTTTCGGTATTTCGGAATCCCACTTTCCCATCTCAAAAGGGCTGAAAATTGACAAAAAGCTAGCTCTAATTCTGCGGAAAAGTTTGAAAATATTTTGATCAGAATTAAACTCCGATTTCTTTTTTAGAATTGTTCCGGCTGGATTTTTTTCGAAAATTATCGAAAGTTTCAAAATTTCAGGAATTCCGCATTCCGAATTCCGTTCAGAAACCCCCTGGGATCTTCTCCGATATTTCCAAAGCACAAAAATTCGAATTTTCCAGAACGTTTCTGCATCTGAAAGTATCCTGAAAGTAACAGATCTTTGATATTCCCGTCAGACAGAGTGATCATGATCTTTGCAAAGAAATTCCGTTCTTAAAACTATGACGTTTTTTTTTCGAATCAATAGCCAATTATAGTCAGAACAAATCTGCTAGTTTTCTTTTTATTTTCGATATCATTTTGTCTCGGAATGATGTCTTTTGAAATGATATCATTCAGCTGGTATGGCTCATTGCAAAAAGTTGCAACTTCCATTTCAAGTTTTCTCTCACAAATCACAGAAATAAACTTTTTCATCTCTTTGAAGTTGAATACATTGCGTTGCCTATTTCCAAGTGGTGTCTATTGTTGCACTTGTTAATCTCTTTTCTTTTAAACTTTGACGAATTTTCTCTCTTGGAGAAAATGTTTAAATTGACAAATCATGCTTCTCCAGCCTCACCAACTGCGCCTTCTCACGCTTTGATGAATTCTCGAGGTCCCGTTCGTTTTGAAATGTGTCGCTCGTTTGGTTTCCGGAGAGCTTCTTAGAGCAGCAGCTGTTGTGCTCTTTCGTGTTGGCATCGCAATTAGTCGAATCGTTATCGTTGTGGCAAGAAAGAAAAGAAGAAGAAGGAGCAACAAGAAAAAGACAATGTATCCTTCTTGTCCAATTCTTTTTCGTCTTCTTGATGATGTACTTGCCTAATCGTGCCAGAGCCCAGGGCGTGGGTTGAGCTCCCCAAGACTGGGAGGATCTTCTTCTTCTTAGTTCTCCGTTTTTTTCATCCTCTTTATATGCATTATTGGGTGTTAGAGAGGAATTACAAGAAAACAACTCACTTCAATTGGCAAACAGGAAATTCGAGATATTATCTCATCGCTCTCACTTCACTTTATTTATTTGTGTATCCATCTTTTTTCTCACTCTCCGTATCCTTTGATTTTTTTTCATTTGTCAGAAAAAAAATCAACCTGATTTCTTTTTTGTTTACTTTTTGAGACATCGACTAACTGGAGATTTTTCGTTGTACCTTGAGGGAAAACTTGACAGGCGGATTTCTTAAAGTTTGGTCTTTATTTTTGATAGCAACATCATTTTCGGTGTTTTCAACTTTTCGATTTCTTTCACTGTGAAGACGATCTCTTTTTGAAAAGTTTCCGTTTTAAAATTAGAATCTCAATTTATAGAAAACCTAGTTCATTTTAAATTTATTTTACAACTCACCGTATTTCCTCTAATAGAAGAGCACCCAACCCTTCAACTTTGAACCCAAGTATTTCGATTCCCATGAAAGATATCAACAATTTATCAACTGTTGAATTATTCATCACACTATCCCTATATTTTATCAGTAGACAATTTTTAGGTATCACTCACAGGAATCGAGATAATTGAGCTCAAAGTTGCCATTAGGAGGGCTTCCGTGGATTCTAAGAATGATGTTACTATTAGAGGAAATTCGGTATTTCTTGTTTCAAAATGACTTTTTAAAACTTTGATTCTTGTATTCATTCCGAACCAAACTTTGTATATGTCGAGTGAAGTGAACATAGGTTGAAAACGTTTTCATATTTTCTATGGTTTTTTCTCTGAATATTCCACTTGAAATACCTGTCAACTTCCGGCGGCGCAAAGTGTGAAAAAGTTCGTTTGCCTTTTCAAAAGAGCACCCTCCGAAACCAAACAATTATTCAAACACGTCCTCCCGAGAGTCTCGGAGAACAAAAAGAAGAAGAAGTGGTTTTTGTCTGTATTCAATTCAAACAGTAACATAAAACGGCACCCGTGCATCCCACCATACTCGCACTTTGTGAAAAAAGAAGGATAATCAAAGGAAGGAGGCTCTCTCTCTCTCTCTCTCTCTCTCTCTCTCTCTCTCTCTCTCTCTCTCTCTCTCTCCATCTTGTTCCTCTTCTTCTATTCCCTCTACGAGCACTCAGGGGAAACGGGAAGGAGGAAAAGAGTGCGCTATGCTCCTCTAGACTAGTTATCGATCGGCTTTCTGCGAGCTTTTTCTCTGTCTTTCTTCTCTTTTGCCATAGAAAATCGTTGGTTCTAGTGAGAGAGACAGAGAGTTGGCTGAAAAAAAGAAGAAGAAGAAGAAAAAGTAAAAAAACAGAAAACGAACGAATGTGTTTTCGTGTCATTCACCTCCATAGATCAGCTGATGTCTCATCGCTTGTTTTTGCTTTTTTTCTCAAGAATTGAAGAGGAGAAAGGCTGGCGAAAAAGAAAAAAGAGGAATACTTTTTATTCCGAGAATGCACACATCATCGTTCTTCTTCTTCTTTTTTTTCTTCCTCTTTCTCTTTTTTACTTTTTCAGTTATTACTTTTTTTTTTCTTCTCCCGACCACGAAAGTTTTTGGACACACTCGAAACTTCAAGTGATTTATGAATTCAGTTTGAGCATCAAAAATCTCATTTTTCTTCATATACCACTCACTTCCGGATGACATTTTTCACTCCATTTTTTCTTCGATTCGTTCACATTTCTATCCTAAAAAGACACTTTTTCTATTCGTACGAACATTTTTTGCCCATATATTTTTTTCTTTGTCGGCTTGTCCGCAAATCGCATTGTCATTGATGAAAGCGCCCGTTCCCAGCGTTGAAGATGGGCAAAAAAAGTACGAAAACTTTTCGAGAAAAGGCATCAAAAAAGTTTCTTCTTTGCCGTTTTTTTCTGTTTTTCAATTTTTCCCGTTTTGTGAATGTTCGCGGAACATTTCAAGTTGGTTTTGGGAAGGAAATAGGGAGATAGGATAACCGTAGAACCTGTATTAGAAGAGTCGGTCCTTCAATTGGTCGGAGGTACCTCCGGAGTGCCCTTCAATTAGAGAGACCCTTCTATTTTTCTGGCCATTCTATTAGAGGGATCTTTTTATTTAATGGGCCCTTCAAATACAGGTTTAAAACATTTTATTGTCTATTTTTAAATTTCGTTTTCAAAGTAACACAATTCAAAAATAAAACAATTAAATAATTCCAAAAAATGACTCAGTGTGCTCCCGAAAACGAAAATTGAATCAGCTGTTGTATCCACCGTCTTACCTAAATATCGAGATTCGATTAGTTGTTTTCTCATGCTTTCCAAGAAAAATATTACATTTCATTCCTTCATGTTCACCTGCTGTCACAGAATTCTTGGAGAAACGAAAAAGCGGAGACTCTCACATTTCCAAAAAGTTACGTTCTCATGAATATTTCATTATTTCTCCAGATTGCTCTGACTCATTTTGAGAAGAAAAAAACTTGGGGAGAATTCGAAATTTGTTTCCTTTCTCCTACCAAAAAGTTCCTTATTTTCCCCCTAGTTCTCAGAAAATAGGAGGTATATTCAATGTGGTGTTTTTCCGATTCAATTTGCGACCTTTTCCCTCTTTAGCCTTCTTCTTCTTCTACTTCTTCTGTTGTTATTGTTATGAGACTTTCCTCTTCTTCTCATTTCTGCTGCCGTTGTTACACGCCTATCTGTTCTCTATCTACTGATTGACTTAAAAGAAGAGGGTTTCTCTCTGGCAATTCGAACACAATTCATCTCTCGCTTCATTGCACAGTCAGTGACAGGCGCGAGAAGGAGAAGAGGAACGCGAAGCATTATTCTGAATTCATTTCGGATTCACGGCGACGAATCGAACTGAATTATTACATTTGTCTATTAGGGATTGACAGAAAGCATAATTGCGTTAGATTTTCAATGAAGCTTTCACCGTGAAACCTGTAATAGGAGGGCCCTCACATTGTCAAGTTCGATCGAGCAAATTTGTCTCGCTTCCTGTGAAAGATATCAGAAAATTGTAAATTGACAAAATATCTTTGATGTGATAATTTGATGTGACATTTTGTCAGTTGACCACATTTTGATATCTTTTACAAGAACTGAGATATATGGGTTCAAAGTGCAAGTATATGTGACCTACTATTAGAGCGTTTACAGTAGTTTTCTGATTCTTCCCATTCTTACTAATGCTTCATTTCTAGTTTTTTCGAACTTTTCAAATTCTCTAAAATTTTGAACTTTTAGTACAATTTTTCAAGTATGCGCGTTTGGTCCCTAGACATCTTCATTCTGGTTATCCCCTTCAAAATGTCTCTGTCCTTGTGGTTCTCGAAAGAATTTCTTAAGCTTATTAGTTTCCAGAACGCTTGTTTTTCCGGTTTTCCCCCATGCAATTGAGTATGTCAGACTCTTTCAAGACTTCCTCCTTCGCCCTATTCTATCCATTATTTGAGTAATAGTTCCCTTTGTCGTCTGTTATCAAATTTCTCCGTTCCCAGCATCTTGAACGATTGGGTTTATTGTGTGATAATCACCTGATAACACCGGTCTTGTTTCCTTTCTATTCCTCCTTTTATCACTTTTATTTGTTCTCTTTTATCCGAGCAACAACGTCTTCTTTTCGATGCCCACTTCCCCAGAACATTCTTCGGGTTGCGTGCTTCTTTCTTGATTTCGTGGGGGCTCGTTTTGACATCATAGCTCTCCAGACACCAATCACGACGACATCGTTCGGGGTGTAGTCGGTCGACTATTAATAGTTTTATCACTCTCTTGGGATCAATCTGGTGGGTTCTGTTGGATGGAGCGATAACAGATTGAGGTGGTCCAGAACTTGCTCGTTTAGAAATTAGAATTCTTGAAATCTGATAAAAAAGTTGGTTTTAGTCTTCTCACCGTAAAATCTGTAATAGGAGAGCCCCTAACCTTCAACTTTGAGGCAATTTTTTTGGTTCATGTCAATGATATTTGAAAAAGCTGTCAACAGATAAAATCGTAATCAAAAAATATTTTGTCAGTTGACACATTTTTTGATATCATGAAACCTGGATGTTTAGAATCCTGGATGTTCAGAATTTTCTGCAAACTGTAAATCTGTTTCTGATATGAGCATTTTCCCTTGACAAGTTCTATTGCTCCTAAATCACACAAATCCACTTAGAACAAAACTGTCTCCATCCAGTACCCTCTCATTGATCTCGATGCATTGATCACTTCGTTTTTTCATTCATAAACATCCATTCATCCTCCTCAATCACCCTCTCAAACACACACCTGTGTGCCACCGGCCACTTCAAAATACCTGAAGTGTTTGAAGTGTGTTTCCTCTCTCTCTCTCTCTCTTTTTTGTTAGAGAGCGCCCAGATTTCGACAAAGAACGCGTGTAGTTGAAGCAGTAGCACGTCTTCTTCTTCTACTTCTAAAACTTCTTCTCCTTCTTGTCCGTCTACGTCTTCTACTTTTTCTTCTTCTCCTTCGTCGTTTCCGTTGTGGTCAAAACCAAATTATTCGTCCCGCATCTCGTCTTCTCCGGGGGGCGCCAACCCGTTTTTTTCTGTGTCCACACTGTCCCTTTCCATTTTCCATCACACATACATCCTCTCATTTTCACTTTTTGAGGTCATCCAATTTTCAGTCAATGTTGTTTCCAATTCGAATTTCGTTTTTTTTTTAAATATTTTTCGAAAATCAAAACATAGGGAGATATATGAAATAGAAGAAGAAAAATATGAAACGACCAGAACGCCGCCGCCAAATGATTCACGAAAATTCGTCAACATGTTATTTTTTCGAGTTTGCTATCTGCTCTCTTCTAGCAGCTTTTGCCAATGCATACAGCTTCTTTTTCTTCTTCTTCTTCTTCTCATCCCTCCTCCGTTTTTTTCCTCCACGGCGTCTGCCACGTCATCATCATCACCTAAAACTAAAACATCTAGAATTTCTTCTGGCACCAAGTAACCTGAGTCATCAGTAGACTTAAAGTTCCACACGTTCCCGTTGGTCTGTGTCCGTTGGAAAGAGTAAATGTCCTTTACGGGCAACACAGACTCCGCCCACTCACCTCGTTTTTCCCCGAATTCTGTTTTTCAAGTAAGCAGAATAAGCGAGAGCTTTTTCTTCTTTATTATTACTTCCTCTGAAAAAAGGAAGAAGATTTTGGGAGGAGGACAAACATTTAGAAATGTACCCGAATCTTGGTTTTTCTCTGGTTTTTACTACTGTGTTCCCTGATTGTTCTTCTTCTTCTCTATCTCCATTTTCCCCTTTTTTGTCCCAACCCCTTTAAAACATGAAAGTCTTAAAGAAAAATCTGATAAAACACGAGATCTGTACTATCCAAATATCAAACCGTTTCCTCGTTTCCCAGTGAGCCACATGTTCTGTTCAAAAAAGAATACAAAGTATTATATTTTGACAAAAAAAACACATATGTTTCCGTGTCGCAGTAGCTTGAATCATATTGGTGCATTCTTTCGAATTGTACTATTTTTTTCGTCAGCTAACATTTTTGACGTCAAAGGAATCAGTATGGAGTCGTTCTAAGAATAGCTGTTGACGTATAATTTGCACCTAAAAATTATAATTGTATTTCGAAAAGATTGTTGTAATATCCAGAAGAATTACATCATTTCATTTTTCAATTTAGAATTTGTCGTCTTTAAATAAATTTGTATTAGAAAAGCGGACTCTTCTATTACAGGGGCTCTTCTATTTTTCCGACCATTTTCCAAAGTTTTCATTAAAACTTTGGTGAAGCCTTGTTCAAAATACATGAAAATCTAATCAATTTCACCAAAATTAAGCAAGTTTTTGAATTAAAAGGTGTTGCAAGAAATATCTGTGAAATTATGGAGCCTCTCGGAAGGTCCTTCTATTAAATGATCCTTCTAATACATAACTAAAAGTATCTGGATTTCAGGAATGTTTCAACATAGAATAGCATTTTTTGTTATCTTTATAATCCCGTATCTTATAAAATCCCCCCCCCCCTCCCTTGTTTTCCCTGGAGCTCCTCCTACAAAACTCAAACATAATCAGTGAGTAATCAGTTTACTCAGAAATCAGTTACATTTTTCCTCTTATACCCCTTGTTTTCTTGGTTTCTTCATCTACTACTTTCTCTTTCTCGTGTCGCTTAGCAATATTTACTCAGTCTCCGAAATGAGAGTTTCTCCATTCCCCTTCCATCTCTCCACCCCTCACCAGTCAGTGTGAGTGAGCCACACGTGCTTCTTATCCTTCTCAGTTTTTGCCACGTCATCATCATCCTTCTAGAATTCACCTCATCCCCACCACATCAGTATTCGTCTCATTACTTCCATCGCTTATAAATTTGCGCCTTTTCTCTTTTCTTTTTCTCTTACTTTTTTTTTTGTTTTTTATTTCAACTGTCGGTCTTTTCTTCTTCTTTCCCCTCAAATGGTGTCAGTAATAACATGATGAAACTTTGAAAATCAAATATACTTTTGTATTCGTTCTTCTTCCGATTCCTCCAGATTTCTTCGAATATAATTAGCCCCTTTTCTTCTTCCTTCTTCTTCTTCTTCGTCCTTCTCCCGCACTCTTCCACCTTTCCGTTTCAATCGATTTAATTTCTCCAGGGTGACGGCGTGGGGAATCAAAACCGACTCGAGGGAAGATTCTGAAGACGTCGTCGGCATCAAAAATGAGTGCAAAACAGTCGATTGATTCACAAGCAGAGCCGGTGAGAGTTTTTTTTGTGGAAAAATTCAATATGGATTGAAATGTTGTTCTATTTTGTTGACGAACACAACAAATGTATTATTGCCCGATATATTTATTTTTGTTGGTTGTTTTTTAGCTGTACGAATGGAAAAAAAGAAAAAGAAACCAGAGACAAAAAACAACAACATTTAGCTGGAAATGAATAAATATGGGCGGCGTGCGTGCGCTCCACTGAATTCATGAAGAGTGAATAGAGCAACTCGAATATAGTTGGAATACCTAGAAAATCCAAAAAAAAGGACTTTCCAAAAAAAAGTGATTTCTCTATCATACCTCTAACACTAATAGAACGCCACCCCCTAACTTTTAACTTTGAGCCAATTTATCTCGGTTCCTGTGAAAGATAGCAATAAGTAGTCAATTAATAAATTGTTTTTCATTATATCAGAAGTATTTTGTTAATTCACCAGTTTTTGATATCTTGCATAGGAAATGAGATAAACTAGCTCAAACTGGACAGTGTGGAATTTCCTCTATTACGAGTTTTACGGTAGTTAGAATACCTAGAAAATCAGAAAACTGTCTGAAAAATGGGACATTCTAAAAACAAAAATTTAATTTTCCAACTATATGATTCAGGTTCCTTTTAGAATAGTGCTTCGAATTTCTTGAGACCTTCAAACATTTTAATTTTCCTGGTTGCTCAAAAAATATTTCTAACATCCTGCAGTTTGATAATAGACATCTGTTTTCTTGTGTCTTGTTTTCTTAATTGCTCTAGCTGAACCCAAAAATGAACCTAGTGCACAAGTTGACAGACATGTGACATTCAACGTGCAGGAAATAAATCTAAAAATTATTTCAGGTTGTACTTCGTCTGATTCTTGTCAGCGGTAAAACTCATGAATTCGAATTCTCACCACTGACATCAGCTCACGACGTAACACAAATGGTATTCGATCAATGGCCAGACGGTAAGTGACCCTCATTCAGAACAATGGAAGGCGAAAATGCGCGTTTTCAAAACTTGTGTTAATCCATTCCGGGCGTTTTGGTTCATTATTTCCATCGTCTTCTTTTTCTTCTCAGAGAGAAAAGAGACAATTGTTTGCCGAAAGACTACAAATGGGCTTATGGGTATGGGGTGAAAGGAGAGGAACACGGCCGAATAACGAGACCGATCCCTTCTTGTTGCCTCGGGGGGACCAAAGGGTCATGTGTTTGTATGTCTGCAAATATGTGCGAAACGAGAATTATAAGAAGACAACAAACCGGTACTTGTTTGTGTTTTATTGCAAAACTCAGGAAACCCTTTTTAAGTGGGGTTTAGACGTCTTTTGGAATTCAGGGAAGATATTACCTTTAGCTTTGAGCCTATTTTTCTTGGTTCCTGTAAAAGGTATGGAAATGTAGTCAACTGGCAAAATGTTTGTCATAATATCAAAAATATTTTTTCAGTTGACAACTTTTTGATACCTGTTACAGGAACCCAGATATATGGACTCAAAGTGCAAGTACAGGGTGGCCTGTGTTTACGGTGTCAGAGACTGAAAATCATTTTTTGTGTATTTGAAGAGTCTTCAATGAAGACAAAAATTTAAAAAATAAACTATTTTCAGAGTGGTACGAGGATAAAGTACAAAGTGCACAAATGCTGAAACTCATCTATCACGGGCGGTTTCTTCACGGCTCCGTCACATTACATGCACTTCAGTTAATGCCCGGCAAAACGACAGTAATGCATTTGGTGACTAGGGAAAATCTGCCGGAACCTAATTCAAGTGGTTAGTTTTACTCTTTACTCTTTGACAGGTGTTTTAAGAGGAGAACATAAGGAAACAAGAACATGAAATTGACCTAATTTGAATGAAATTCATTCAATGAATGAAGGAAAAATGACAGATGGAGTTAGGAAGTCGTTGGTCCCATTGGGGAATGGTTTCCTGCTACACATATTTCTAGGGGTCAGAAGTACTTGAAGAGAAGATAGTTGGGAAAGAGTGTATAAACAAAAAGTGTACTTAAAGTGTAGCAAAAAATGATCTCATGGGACACACGGAAGTTCTGGGAAGCTGAAAACATAGCTTAAAAATAGAAAAGGAACAGAAATATCCCGGCTCCGCGTCATTTCAAACCAGTAAATTCGAAACCGGTTTTTTTCGCAACAGTGTTACAGTCAGAACACAAAAACAATTTTAAGGGTTTCAAATAAGCGTTTTTTGATAGAAAATTTTGAAATTCGCAAAAATCCAAAAATTTGTTTTTTCGTAAAAAATTTCTGGAATTTTTCGAGTTTCAGGATCTGTTACATTCGAAAGAGCATAAAAAATGTGTTTGTATTCTGAAACTTATCTATTCTCCTGTATTACCGCGGTTGCGAATTGACCGGTTTCAAAATGACTGGTTTTGAAGTGATTCCGATATAAGAAATCCGGTTCATGATTTTATAAATCAAAGTACTTTCAAAATGTTCCAAATTTTCAGAAACACTGACAAAACGGAAATCAGCGGGTTGCTGTCGATGTGTGCTCTCATAGTTGCTCTTTCTGAAACTTCAACTGATCCCTTTCTTCTACCTCTCTTTTTTCCCAAAGTTTCATTTTCATTTCTTTCCATGTTTTTCCTTTTCTCTCCTCAAAACGGGATATCAGCCGACGACAAGTGTTCATTTTTCATTCCGAAGCTTCCTGTATTCTTGTCAGTTTTCTTCCATTTTCCCATTCTTATTCGACCCTGCTTTGTCTCTTTTCTTTCCGCCAACTCTGTGATCTTCTTCCCATTTTTTCGCCGTTTTCTTCCTTTTCCTGTTAAACCCATCTTGTAAAAATGTATTTAACAAAAACCGTCAAAACCAAAAATTTTAAAACTCTAATCAAAAATCAAAATTGTTGCCCCCGAAATCCTCTCCATTCAATTCTGGTCATAGTCTCTTTCCCACCACACTCCGTCTAGTTTTTCCATCTGTAATTGAGCTTTTTTCTCTTAAATTCCCCCATTTTATCCCATTTTCCAAACCGATATAGTTCGTGGTATAGTCGGCTTTTGATGTCTTTTTCAACGGTGTATTCATACAATTTTGCCCCTTTGCAGCATCAGAATTCTTTCTTTTTTTTTGATATTCAACCCCAACGAAAAAACTGAATAAAAAATAAAACCAATTTATTATAAGCTCGAGTCGTTGTATGGATCAAAAAGAAAAAAAGACAATTTTTGAATTCGTTGTACACAAAAAATGTATGGACCAGATGAGCAAATGAGACAATTTTCAAAAAACTAGAATATTAAAAAAACACTGGGAATCTAAAAAAATCGGAATAAAACGAAAAAGTGACACCTGAGAGAGAAAGCCAATTTCGGAATAATTAAATCAGCCAAAATTATTGTTTTGGAATGTGAGTGGGGGATGTGAGGAGGAAAGGTTTAAAGAGGGGTTTATCCGTATTTCGAAAGTGGAAAAGATAACAAAAAGAGAGAAAGAGAGGTTTAAATTAAACTATGTGAAATGAAAACGATGCTACCGACGGTCTTTCTCGTTTTCAAACTTCCCGCCACGTGGAGTAAATGAAGGCGTTCGTTGGACATTTCTGAAAAGGATTATCTCAAAAAATATGAAGAATTCAAAAAGTACTAACCTGTGTAATGAAAGCGTCAATCCATCGTCTTCAATCCGTTGACCTAGTGCGCATTGTCCTGAGTTTAAAGCAGATAAATGAGATGAATAACTTTCTGAAAATATTAATTCCTTTTTTTCGTCTGAATTCTTTAACCTACCAATCTGAACACAATTCCGTCTTCTAGACCCTGCTACAGAGATGACGTGTTCTGGGTCCACACCAGCTGAAGTGTAAACAGAAACATCTTTACTGCTACCGTATGCCACGTGGATATGAACACCCATATCGACGATGTGACGGAGATGGAGGGATTTCTGTTTCAATGGTTCTGTTGAGAAGGAGTTGTTGAAAAATAGAAGAGCGTGGGGGAAGTTGTGTTGAGCCAGCCATGCCGAGACAACTCGTTGTTGCATATCAGGTCGAGCAGTCAGATAAATTATTAGATATCCTTGCTCCTGCCAGTATCTAACTACATCCACTGCTCCAGGTCGGACTCGTGGATCTTTTCCAGTGACTGAGACAGAAGCAGTTAAAGAACCATCAACAGAGAATACTGCGCATTTGGTTCCATGGGGAACTATGGCAACGAATGCGTCCAGATAGGATCTATCTCCATGAACAACGATTTTGACGGAGTGGATTCCACATGGAAGAGTTTTCGCTAGTTGGATTGTGAGTCTTCCATGAGAATCGGTATCGAACACTCCGTGGAGATACCAATCTCCTCTTTGTGGACACACGAATACGGATACAGCCTCTCTGGATAGCGCTACTAGATCCATGGGACCATAACAAAACTTCGCAGTGACAGTAAGATCCATTCCAGCTGTGACAAGAATATCGTTAGCTCGATGGTTGGCAGACAGATTTGCAATCTGAAATGTATACTTTCCTGATCGGATTCTAACAAATATCCTACCTTAAACCGAGTCCTCCTTCGTTTCCAATGCATTGTAGGCAGATCAATATTCAATGGAATGTTGTTCATGCTCGAAGAAAGTGTAGGCATTACACACTCCTCTCCACGAACGAATTGTCGAAGAAGAAAAGATGCCACGTCACACGATTCCCAGTAAGATGCATGAAGAATATTAGGAAGAGCTGAAGATGGAAGAGCAACCATTGAGTTAGGGCAGTAGAGAAGATTGTCGATTCGTTTACTTCCCCACATTTGTGATGTATCGATTGAGGGTTCAAACTTTTGCGATTTTCCATCACCAAGTGGATATCTTTGATATCTGGAAGTTAATCATTTGGGTTAGAAGATTAAAATGATTAGAAAACCTTCCGGATTCAAAACTAATATCTACTAACTTTGGAACATTATAAGGTGGAACACAAGCCAATTGAGAATCCAGAACCGGCTCTATCCGAGCACCACATGGATCCAATGGATAGTATAAATTGAAAAGTTGGCATGAATCCAAACTGTCGATTTCTAGAAAATTGAATTTGGTTTTTCACAATTTCGTGTTTCTTCTTACCTGATCCTTCTAATTTTCTCTGCATCAAAGTCAATCCTAATGGACATCCAAGTAGGAATATAGTGCTTGGCTGGAAGTTGAGTCTCGATGCTCCGAACTGAAAACACTACGAAGGGTAAGAAAAATGACATTCCAAAATCGCGAATATATAAAATCAGGGTACTGATATCAAAATCTTGCAGGATTCAAAATCAAAATGCATGTCAAAAAAAACTAAGGGGGAGGCAAAAGGATAACGATCAATGCCATCAACCGAATCGTTCACTCACACTGACAGAATCAACCGACACCAAAGAGATCTTCTTACGCACGTACGACGCCGATGGAGGTGCCGAATAATTACGAGCTGATCGGCGAGAAGAATGTCCGTTTTGAAGAGAAGAGTGATCTCGAACTGATTGATTATGAGATTGTGGGCAGGAAGAAATAGATGAAGTGTCGGTTACTGTTATATCGGTCATTGATTGGTGAGGAGATTGCTGAAATTGATATTCAGGCGACGGAGTTTACAAGAACCATCGCTTTCAAAAAAATTTCAAAAAATAAACTCACATCTTCCTTAATGATCCTTGAAGACACATTCGAAGATAATCGCTTCAAAAAAGCCATAGAATCACACTTCCTTGTCATAGCTTCATATAAAAAGATTCCTCCAACACAGTCTCCAACCACAAAAACCTCTCCATTAAACAATGGCTGAGATGCAATAAACTCATTATAAGTTTCATTTGCTCTTCTGATCGTTCCTTCTACAGCTTCATTATACAGATGGTTGGCTGATGGAAGCATCAATGATAACGATGGATGTAGCAGCCCAAAACTTGAAGAAACATTGGTAAGTTTACTGACAACTTGAGTCATTTCACATCCACATGAAACATTCACAATGTGTAATCGATTCCTGAGCTGGGGATAATGACGTTGGACACATGTTTCGATGGTTGATCTGAAAATGTATTGGTTTTCAAAGAACGTTTTTCAGAATTCAATTACCCAAAAGTATTGGTGTCTGTTGTTTTGGAATCGGCTGGATTATCGGGAGAAAAGTCTCCATGGAAGACCATAATGAGTAGTGCAGTGTCCGTTGAACCATTATGAGGTGTTAGAGGAGGAGAATCTGAAAAGTCAGAAACAATTATTTTTTTATCTTGCTCTCTAAAAACTTACTATCATCCTGGCCAATCTCTAATTCCAATTCACTACTCCATCTGATAATCGATGGTTTCTGTGTGGGAATCGGTGACGTGTCACAGCAATCAAAATAAAGATCATCTGATACAGCATCCCCATCATCGTCATCTGATTCGTTCTCCTCGTTTTTTCCGTCCTCATTCTCCTTCACAGCCATCACTTTACTCAAATGCAAAGCAGCTTCCGCTTCCAACTTCCGGATATCATTCATCGTGAGACCAGTCTACGAGAAATAACGATGAATCATGAACCAAAACACTAATATTTAGAAAAAAAAAACAGAAAACACTTTAAATCATCTATAAAATATCTCAATCCATACCCATTCATCTTGCCACGCCCACGCCTGTCGATGTGCTCTCATCATCGTGTTTCTCAGTGCCAAATCATGAATCCATCTCTCGGCTCTCGTTTGCATACCCCAGTATCGAAACTCGACTTTACATAATTTATACGCACACATAACGGGCAATCCTTTCTTCCGATGATCTTGCACCCAATCGTCATTCAATGGTCCACGGCCCGTCTTCTCGGAATGATAAATCTTGGGATCCTCTTCAGCACAGTAGTCATGGGATGAGATGGGATCTTTTACAAAATCCATGTAATCAATGATTCGAGTGGCTTTATCTTTATCACTCAAACCGAATACATTCTCTTGTTCACCATGATCATCAAAGTAAAGAGTGTCTACTTCCAGACTGAATCGATCCATCATTGGCGTGGAGTATCGTGTTCTCGTCACCGGATACGCATTCCATGCTTCTTCGTGTGCTTCCAATGCATTTGTTGGCAGAACTGTTCGGATCCATGCTGAAAATCTTATTTTCGAATTCAAGAATTCCAGAATCTACAAGCTTCTAACAAAATTTTTCTCGCCCACTTTATATCTTCTCTTCTCTCCTTAGAAGTAATTTGATATATTTTTGCAGACAAGATTCTAGAATTCATCATTAGCCGGCACAAAAAACCCGGAGTAAATTCTAAATAATTCAGACTACTCGAGAGGAAATCTCATCATCATACTACTTCCTTTCGTTTTTCTCAAACATTCTTTAAAAAAAACGACAAGAAGAATCGTACCAGGAATACGACTTCCAATGTGATAGATCTTGAAAGTATACTGTCCACTTCCGCCAGGACCATCCGTATATGGTTTATTGCTGATTATCTCAACTCCCGAGTCTTTGCCATGTGAATCCAGTCGGCTCTTCTTCTGAAAAATCAATCATCTTTTGGTTTTCAAATATGATTCTTGATTTTTTTAATTCTTGAATTTGTAATGAAAGTTTTCGGGGACGTCATCTGAGGAGTCTGATGAATCAAAAAACCACAAGGGTGATGGAATGATTAATTTGATGAGACTCAGAAAAGATTTTTGATAAATGTGAGAAACCAGAGACTTCCTTTTTGGAATTCATCCCACAAGAGAAAAAGTTAGTCTCGGGGAACTAGGTCACAAATTAGGGGAAATTGAATGACTTAAAGCAGGGGGACATGGAAAAAACTAACTTTCTCAAAATTCAGTTCATATACACCCCTCGAGAAGAAAAAAGAGTAACAATCGTCATTTCATCCAGTGTTGTTTTCCTATCTATTGTAATTCAGTTCCATACAAAAATCAAGCAAATTTATAGTTATATAGTCCTCTTGCAATCGTACGAAAACTACAAATTCAAACATCAAGTATAGATTTCTGACCTACAAAAAACTAATGCTCAGTGTCTGGACGATTCCAATCCCCGATTCTCTTTTTCTGAGAATAACATTTCTTTGACTTGTAATGCACAATTTTGTTTCACACTCGGTTGCCCCTTCTCTTCCTTTTCTTTCTATTTCCATGTCTATTACAAGACTTTTAAAAGCTTTTTGTATGTCTCCATTTTACCATTTTTCTCGTGCACAATTTGTTGCCATTTTGGCTTCAATTAGTTTTACGTATTGGGGGGCTTTTCCATAGGAATCTGCTCGAGACAGGAAGAGTGAAAAAGTCAACGTTAGCAAAAGAAGAACAAACATCCTATGAAAGAGAAAAAAGGTACGGGTTTCAATGACAAGGTCACAAAGCACAGTGTTTGAGCATACAACAAGCTCAAAGAGCAGAAAGTTCGGAAATGATTGGGATTGGAAATGAAAGGATGAAATGTTTGTGACATGATGAAAAAGTGATTTATGACTACATATTATGAAATTTCTAGAAAAAGTACTGTATGAAAAATGAATTTTGGGATCGAAATCGGGAAAAATCTGGACGAAAATATTTCAGGAGCTCTGAGAACGGAACATTTTTCGCTGAAATTTTTTTCAGAACTGCATTGGCTGAACTTGAGGAATTAAAAAATGAATTGAGAACCTTCCAGAACATTTCAAAATTTGAAGAATCTTCTTAAATACGTTTCTACTGTGAAAAATGCTCATTTCGACAGGAATTTCAGTCAAAATCGGTAACCAGTTTTTTTTTCGGTTTTTTCGGTCACAATTTCCGAAAAAAATTATACTTTTTAGTATTTTTGGAGTTAGTTTTTTTCTCAGCCCTGATTTATATTTATTGAAGTTTCAGTAACCTATTTTATGAAATGACCAACAGGTATCCGAGAAAAAGTTCCATGAACTCTCCACTTTTAGATCGCAAAACAGGAATCGTTCTAGAATATCCCTCATTTTTTCTGGAAATTTCTGTAATTCATCACTTTCAAACTTCCGTAGATTCTTTTTCCTGGACTTAATTTTATATATAAACAAAATGAACAATCCATGGAAGTAAACAAATGTTTCCATTTTATTATTAATGGAGTCAAATTTAACAAATGTTTCACAAAAAAGAACAAGAACATTTTTCAAAAAGGAAAACTGACCTGTATCATATACAACTGGGCGATGCGATACTCCTGTACCGTCATCGGCAAAAGAATACGGTACTCTTTGATGAGCATCTCTCTTCAATGGAGTGTCCGGAGACGACAACAATCAACAACTTATTCGTCGACGACACATTTTCAGCTAAAAAAGAAATGGTGACGCTATTGGGAGAGTGATGACAGGAAAAAAAATAAAGAGAAAAACGATAGACAATGAAGAGAAAGGGGCGGGAAAAAGTGCATGTAACCTGCTGGAATAAAAAAGAGGAAAAGAGAGAAAAAGGAGAGTAAAAAAGAAGAAGATAGAGATGGAAAATAAGAATGGAGGAAATAAAATGAATTGGAATTGGAATGTTAGGCATTTTTATAGGAACTATTACATTGCTTCATTTTCAGTCATTTTTAGTTTCAGCAGTTAACCATGTGTGCACTTTTTGATCATCTTATGAGTGCATTGTCATATGTGATTATTTGCGTTTTTGCGAGAAGAGAAAGTGATAAGGAGAAAAGGAGATATGGCAGGAGACAGAGAAGGAAAGAGTGTTTACTTCGAAGTGATCACTCTCGTTTTTTCTGGGGTCAATGATAACGATACAAGTTTTTAAAAGTAAAAAGAAAGGTCAGAAGATGATACAGAAGGATTCTAGTGGTTTCTGGTGTGTGAAGTGGGAAAATAGCGATTAGAAGAAGAAGCTCGTGCCATGTCTAGACTGAAATTATTCATGTATTTCAAAAAAGAAATGGGATTGTAAAAAAAATAAAACTCAACTGTTCAAAGTGCCAAAAAATCGAATTCGGTGAGAATTTGAAAATGGTGGTTTTGACAATTATAGGTTAAGAAAATTGCAGCCTTTTCTTGGATATAATTGTATAGATTTTCTAGATCCGGTGAAGAAGAAGATCTATTTTGAAGATTTTTTAAAAACTAGACAACTTGTAGCTTTTTCATGACGCAGAAAACGGACAACAGGCACTGACAGACAGGAGATTATGAGGTATAGAGGAAAACTTACTAATCTTGTGGACTAACACACAAAAAGAACAAGTTTTAGAGCGAAAAAAGAGCAGAACTGACATGTTATACACGCTATCGTCTCGAATTTCGGTTTCGTTTTCGTTTGGCTTCCAAGGTTCCAGACTCACTGGATCCTTGCTCTGGTCTGAAAATGACTGAAACAAGCACAGATATGATATAAATGAGACATCCCTCTCGAACATGGTGATGTGTGGCGTGGCGTCCGAATAGAGGAGGAGACTCTTCTCTTTTCCTCTGTCTCTTCTGTATTAGTTCCTGCGTCTCGTCTTCCGCGCATCTCCCAGCAGCCATTCAGTCGATATGGCCAGGCAACTCGCGGTGGGCAGAAGAAGAAGAAGAAGAAGAAGAAGAAGAAAAAGGGATGGAAGGATGTATATGTGTCTGCGTTTCGATACATCTTGTAATATCTCGTTTCCGTCTCCCGTCAGCCGTGTCAAGACCTCATTAGCTATTAGGGATTTGGTGGAGCAGGACGGGAGGGAGGAGAAAGCCAAAAAGAGGCTGAAGAAGTTGAGAACCACGCCTTCTTTATCTCAGAAAAAAAAAAGAGAAGAAATGGTTTTTTTTTGGAAGAAAGGAGACAAAAAAGGCATTTTGGGCTTCTTTTCCTTCTTTTTTCCTCTTGAATAAACAAATCTAAAAGAACGTAAATTATAAAAGAAAGAAGCTGGAATGGAGGAGCAGACGATATTCATAAAGGGCAAGTACTTAACTAAAACATCGAAAAACAGAAACACTCAAAATGTCTGAGAGGGCAAGTACAGTAGTCCCAAAGGAAACATTTTTGAGGAGGACCAAGAAGTTTTTAAGTACCCCGGGGGAGCGTACTCACTTTCAAAAACCATAAATTAAATGATCAAAGTTTGAAAAATGAGGGTCAAAGAAGGAGTTGAAGTATTCGAGTAAACTTTATAATGGGATGTACAAAAAGGCTACTGTAAAACCTGTAATAGAAGGGTCCCACACACGGTCAAGTTTGAGCTCAATTATCTCAATTCCTATGCAAGATATTAAAAATATGTCAACTGATAAAACACTGCTGATATTACGATAAACAATTTATCAGTTGACCACTTTTTTATATCTTTGACAGGAATCGAGAAAAAGTGGCTTAAATTTAGGAGTAACGGGGCCTTCCTAGTGCAGGTTTTTTGGTTTTAAGCTAAAGTTTCTTGGATGGGATGTTTGAATTCCTAGAGGTTCGACCAAACAGAACTACAAGATATATCTTGTTCACACTTCCATTCGGAGTTATCTCAAAAACAAAAAAAGTTTTCTAGTCACCAAACAGCTCACATGACATTGCAACGGGGTGAAAAATTGAATTGGAGAGTGTCCGTCAGATGACGTGTGTCACTTCTTCTTCCTCTTCTTCTCCGTTTTTCTTGAATTTCGAACCGATTTCCGTTGAGTTCGTTTCCAGATGTTCTCAATGTCTTTTGGCATATTTTATGAGCCGGCCGTCCCCGCGATTTGGGAAAAAAGAAAACGAGGAGAAGAAGGAAAGATGGAAATCATAAAATCGCGAAGAAAAAAAAACGTTATCAGACATCAAAAACCGCTCATACGAATTCCTTTTTTTTCTGCTGCTGCTCCATCTTTCAAAAGATCTCCGTAATCTAGAGAAACAAGAATAAGACGCTTTGAGTGGAAATGAAAAAAAAATAGAATAGCAGATGTTGGGAAATATATAAATCTGAAATAAGATAACGGAAGACGAATGAGATCGGGTAGAAAGAAAATTAGAGCTTTGGAGCCGAAGGTCCAATAACAACTACCGTAACCTAAATATGTTTATATCCAGATTATATTTTCTCGATTTTCGTGCGTTTTTTCAATGAATCTTTTCGCTAAAAATGAATTTTCCTGTTTTTTTCGGAAAAAAAATAGCAAGACATTTGACGAAAAGCAGTGAAAATCGAGCTAATAATTTCAGGAAATATAGTATTTCTAGGTTACGGTAGTTTTCGTCGTGGGACATTCGACCACGGTGTTTCTCTTCCAGAGCTCCGTTTCCCTTGTACCAAAATAATAGAGCATCGGAATTTTTACCTCAAGTCTCAAAAAAATTCACTAAATAGCAACATAAATTCGTGTTTACTTGGAAAGAAAGAGAAGAAATTATCGACTAAAACGAAAAAAAAACAGGTGAAAGTATAAAGAAATACTGGTTTTCACTCTTCAATACTATTTTAATCTACTGCAATTATTGAGGGATTTGTTGTTTTTTTGTTTATGGGTTACTACTGAATCGATTGACGTTTCAGAAAATCACAGATCGCAGAAATTTATTGTTTTTGAAAATTGTAGTCGTTTCTAGCCAATCAGTTGGTGAGCGGTATCTTAAATCAGCTTATTCGACTTTGGAGCACTGATGTTTTCACTTTTCGCTGAGCTGAAGCTGTGTCTACTCAAAGCTGTTCTTTTAGGAATAAAGCAAAGTTAGAAAAAAAAAAATTGCCAGGGAGGGGAATCGAACCCCTAAAGGATATATATCCACAGGTCCCCCGAACCTGCGCCTTTGCCAATGGGCCACCCCGGCGGCAAGTTGCTGTAAGAGTAAACATCAACATAAACTAGTTTTGGGATGAGCAAGGGGTTACTGTAGTTCTCGAACTCGAAAAACAACAAGCAACTGTTGGTTTTTTTTTCGCTTTGTTGTCTGAACAATCGTTATGAAGGTTTATTAGAGTGAAAATGATATTTCAGAATGTTAAAAATATGGATAAATATATAAATAATTTCAGCGAGATCAGAGATTTATTCAGATGTCATTGCGAAAGCAGGTGATTGAGTGGAGAGTTGGCCACGAATCGGGAGATACAATTTGAATTCTGCCGGTAATTCATCTTCGGTGTACAATCGATCAGCGAAGTAGACTCGACGGATGCGGCAGTTTGCATGAATCTGAAATTGAAAAGTTCGGAAATTTCACGTAAAACCGGTGTTCACCTGGATTCTGAGAGTCTCGACGTAGTTTGTTCCGTATGCGCGTTTAACGAAGTCGCTCAAATTGAACTGAATCTGATTCCATCCTTCGTCCATTCTCATTGGCATTGTGCAGATGAACGGCTGGAAAACATCAAATTAACGGAATTAGTGACACATTAGAACTACCTTCACTCTAGTTGCGGACTGATAGTTCGACGCACGGAACCGTCGCTTGATTTTCTTGTCATCAATGATCTGAACTTCGAATGAAAAGTACTTGTTCATGTTCTTGACAACCATCACGAAGAATGGCAATTTGATTCCAAGTGTTTTCTCTGGATCGACTGGACAACTGATGAATGCAGTGCTGATATTGTTTCCCATGATTTCGAGAACCAGAGATTGAATCTCTTCGTCGGTTATTCGTTTCACATGACCATTTTTTATCTGGAAAACGGCGAAATTCATGGAAATTAATGCTAATATTTTCGCTTAAATGAAGCTCCACTCGAGAAAATGGAGCCACTATTTCGTTATTAGGCAGAAACGTTTGAAAAAATTTCAATATCTTCGAAAAAAAACTAAATATTCACCTGTGTGTCCCATATTTGTAATGGCTTGCTTCCGATACTGTAGAGAACAGACAGGAGTCCACTTTGGAAAGTATTGTGAAACATTTCACCTGCAAATCGAAAAGGTGAAAACGAAGAGTTGAGTGTGGACGAGAGCAGTCCGGCGTGAAATGGGTCGAGGGCGGGAGCTGGTTGCCATGTCGACCAAAAGTAATGCACGAGAAGAAGGGAAGCCAACAACTCTTTTTTCTCAGAACTCTCTTACGATGTCATATTCTTTTTATTTACTAGATAAATTTATCAATGAATACGAAAATTAAAATTGGAATGTGCGGTTGAAGCTAACATAGATTAGAGTTAAGAAAAGCGATTGGACAGAGTCGAGATACGGAAAAAGAAAGAGAATCATGGCAGGAAGCAGGCTTTATAAGAATGTTTATTTGAAGAAATAGTTCAATCTATTCAGCATCTCCGTCGGTTCCATCGAGCTCTCCGTCCTCTTCGGCGGTTGCTTCTTGATACTGTTGGTACTCGGACACCAAATCATTCATGTTGCTTTCGGCTTCAGTGAACTCCATTTCGTCCATTCCTTCGCCGGTGTACCAGTGAAGGAAGGCTTTGCGACGGAACATAGCTGAAAAGAAGATATATAAATAGAACAAAAATTATTGAATTACTCACCAGTGAATTGTTCCGAGATTCTCTTGAACAACTCTTGAATCGCGGTGGAGTTTCCGATGAAAGTAGCCGACATCTTCAGTCCACGTGGTGGAATATCACAGACTGCAGTCTTGACATTATTTGGAATCCACTCAACGAAGTATGACGAATTCTTGTTCTGAACATTCATCATCTGATCATCGACTTCTCTCATTGACATGCGTCCACGGAACATGGCGGCAACGGTCAAATATCTTCCATGTCTTGGATCACATGCAGCCATCATATTCTTGGCATCGAACATCTGTTGGGTCAGCTCGGCAACAGTTAATGCACGATACGCCTGGGCTCCCTTGGCGGAAAGTGGAGCGAATCCGGGCATGAAGAAGTGAAGACGTGGGAATGGCACCATGTTGACAGCAAGCTTGCGAAGATCAGCATTCAACTGCCCAGGGAAACGGAGACATGTGGTCACTCCGGACATGGTAACAGACACTGAAATACATGAAAATTAGGTGCCGGAGTTATAACGATTGTTGTTACCAAGATGATTGAGATCTCCATAAGTTGGATTTGAAAGTTTGAGAGTTCTGAAGCAAATGTCATAAAGTGCTTCGTTGTCAATGCAGAAGGTTTCGTCGGTGTTCTCAACGAGCTGATGGACGGAGAGCGTGGCATTGTATGGCTCAACAACAGTATCAGATACCTGAAACGTTCGATTATAGATGAATAATAGTTGACTTGATGAAAACTTACCTTTGGAGATGGAACGACAGAGAATGAGCTCATGATTCTATCTGGATACTCTTCACGGATTTTGGAGATGAGAAGAGTTCCCATTCCAGAACCGGTACCTCCTCCAAGAGAGTGCGTCAACTGGAATCCTTGGAGACAGTCACATCCTTCGGCTTCTTTACGGACTACGTCAAGAACGTTATCGACAAGTTCGGCTCCTTCGGTGTAATGTCCCTTGGCCCAGTTGTTTCCCGCACCCGATTGCCCGAAAACGAAGTTGTCCGGACGGAAGAGTTGACCAAATGGTCCAGAGCGAACGGAGTCCATGGTTCCTGGCTCGAGATCGACAAGAACGGCACGCGGGACATATTTTCCTGCTGAAAACAAAAAATAGTATTTTTAAATGTTTGTAACCCAGTTTTGAAGATTAAGTTCTGAAAAAATACCGAAAAATCGGAAAAAAGTCAAATTTTTTATGTTTTCTCTGCGTCTCGTAGCCCAACGACTTCGAGCGAGCGCACTTGCGAAACGTAATTTTCGAGAGGGAGACCCCGAAAATTCCGAGGAAAAAAATTTCCGGGGAAAAAAATTTTCCGAGGAAAGTGGGCGGAGTCAGGGGCGGAGCCTAAATTGCAACCCTGGCACGGTTTTGCCGCATGGTTTTTTTCATGACCGCATCCAAATGTGCTAAAAAACCGTGTGGCAAAACCGTGCCAGGGTTGCAATTTAGGCTCCGCCCCCGACTCCGCCCACTTTTCTCCGGAGTTTTTTTTCCCCGGAAATTTTTTTCTCCGGAATTTGCGGGGTCTCTTCGAGAGAGACCCAACAAATTTTGATGAAAAAAATTACCGGGAAAAAAATCCCGAGAAAAGTGGGCGGAGTCAAGGGCGGAGCTTAATTTGCAACCCTAGCACGGTTTTGCCGCATGGCTTTTTAGTGCATTTGAATACGGTCATGAGAAAAACCGTGCCAGGATTGCAATTTAAACTCCGCCCACTTTCCCGGGAAATTTGCCAAGGAAAAAGAAACGTGGGCGAAGTCAGGGGTGGAGCATGAATTCCAAGAGAAATATGAGCAGCTTTTAATTTAGTCCCCGCCCACTTTTTTCGGGATAAAGAAACCCAGAATCTGCGGGCTGGCCTAATTTAAAACGTCATCAAAACCATCAAATTTACCGTTTGCCTCGTTGTAGTAGACATTGATGCGCTCGAGCTGCAAGTCGCTCTCTCCTTTGTAGGTTCCATCAGGTTGAATTCCGTGCTCGTCGGAAATCACTTCCCAAAATTTGGCTCCGATTTGATTACCACATTGTCCAGCTTGTACGTGTACGATTTCTCTCATGTTGAACAGTGAAGATGGTTGGTTGAGATGGTTGGAACTGAAAGGGCAAAAAAAAAACTATGTAACCGGAGAAGGGTGCTTTAAAATGAGGTCGAAAGGAGAAGAAGGTTCACGTAGGAAGGTAAACATGCATGGTGACAGGTGGAAACATACATTCATTGAATTTTAAATTCAAATGTTTCACCGCTGTTGCATAGGGGCGACAACTAGAAAAAACCGATTGGGGCTTCTGCTCGTTTGGGGTTTTTGGAAAGAAAGCGAGCTTGGCTGACGGGGTTGTACTGAGGGACAAAATTGGCAGATGGCATTGGGAGGACGACGCTGGTTAAATTACTTTTGCACCGGCCCCAAAACAACGACTTTTTGGTTAACTGAGAACTCATAAATCCCATGGTTTACAACCAAAAACAAGGCATTGAAAACCTTCAACTGAGGAATAAGGTCACAAAAAGCGGAGGGGACGCTCTTTTCCAATTCCCGTCAATTATACTCTCCGTCGTCGTCGTTGTTGTCGTCTTCTCCTCTTCGTCCTCTCGGAATGCACTCGGAGACAAGACCCCAATTGCTTGTGGAGCACAACAAAAAGGATGGGAGAAGACGGGGGAGCCGAAGGGCGCCGAGCAGTGGAGCTCTGAATCGATTGTGACAACGCTCCCGTTTCGTTTCGAAACAGAAAGAAAAAGATGGAAAAGGGCACATCGAATTTTGTTGACGAGGATGAGCAAAGGCGGAGATTGAGAGACAAAGAATGAGTTGGACAAAAGAAAGGACATGAGATCTTGATACGGGAATATGTCAAGATTTAAAGGAACTTTGATGTTTATAAACTGAATGAATGGAAGAAGAGAAAGGGTATCTTGATCTGATAGAATAGTATTCGAGATGATACTGGGTGGCACCAAGGGTGGAGAAATGCACATATGAGAGCTACTACAAATGAGAAATCGTACAAAATAAGAACTGGTCGAATAAGCACTGCTACGAATGATAACTATAATAACTGCTACAGAGAAGAACTCAAAAAACTCGCTGATTATATTCTGAATACAGAGAGGTTTACTCCAAAAAACTGGCTACACTATGAAACCTAAACAGAGACAAACACACCCGGATATCGAAATTAGAATTTGAATAGAATGGCAAACGGAGCAACGTTTTCGATGGTGTCGTGTGTCTTCTCGGCAATTGGATTACCATCGAACACATGGAAGAAGAAGCGGAAATGGAAGACATGATGATACCGAGACAACCTCTTCAGAGACTCTTCCAAATGAAGGGTCATCTGGTGTTGCGCCTCAATAAGGGTTTGAACACGGCATCGCGGATGGGAACCTCGATTTGAGATTTGGCACTAAGCCAACTTTCATGACTTAAGATGCTTTCGTTTGGTTTTTCAAAAAAAAAACGTTTTTAAAGTTCGAAAACTATCACACAGCCAAATTTTGCGACACAGCGCATTTTCGTACCGTTCTTAAATACGAAAGAAAACATCGGATTATTTTCTTTTGTTATTCATGATTTAGGGTATGTCATGCTACAAAACAAGGTCATAAAGTCCTGGAAAACAATGGAAGATAGAGAATTCAAACCAAATGAAAAAGAAATGAAATGAAAAAATTGCTGGAGAGTTGCGAAAGAAAAGGAGAAAAGAAGAAAGAATGGGCATCTGGACCATCTGTCATCATCCCCCTCCCGATAGCTTTTCTCCCCGCCCCTCCTCCTTTTTTCGTTTTCCAATTATTCAGAGCACTCTCCATTTCGGGGTGAAAGGAGAAAGAAGAAGAAGAAGAGATGGGGGTCATTCCGGAATAGTCATTGTTTAATTAGAGTGCCTTCATAAAACCGAATTGGACAGACGAGACGAAACAGACGGCCTCTTTTATGGACCTCTTTTGGCTCAATTTTCCATTGAATATATTCTAGTGAAATGAAGAAGAATACAGGGTGACAAGAAATTATGGGAACAAGGTTTGCTCTGCTGCGAAGGGTTTACTGTCACTCCGATTAGAGATCCTTTGTTTGATTTTCATTCACATGAATGTTTTCTATTAATCTGCAAAAAATCTTGTCATACTTTCAATTTTGAAGAAAGTTATGAAGGCGAGCCTGCAGCGTACCATAATCCTTAATTTATACGCATCTGGTATGCCTCATGCCGATGTCTCTAAAATGGTCAAATTTCGCCAAAATTAGGTAACTAAAGTGTTAGATAAAGGTGAGATATCTGGCAGATCTGGTGGCAAAAGAAAAAAGTCGGTTGGCAAAACTCAACTTTGCTAGAAGATCAGAAAGAGGATCAGTCGCAAAAATCAGATATTTATGATAAAACTCGCGAGAGAGCGCGGAACAAATCGTGAAACTGTTTGGAACATGGTATAAAATCGTCTTCTTTTATGCTCTTGCAATATCAAAAATACTCATTCCCTTAATGAGAAATCCGAACCGAGCCGGTGTAAAAGAGTACTTCGCCACAGTCAATGGACCGCGGCTTACGAAATTTCGAAAGTAGAGGTACTGGAAGCAACGCCAAACTCTCAAAATGATGGTCAACAGTTTTCTGACATTATGATTAGTTTTCCTATGACTATTACTAACAAAAAATGTCATTTCCTTTTTTCTATGATGGTATGGGCCGCCGTCACATCAGCTGGACAGACTAACTTGATTTTTGTTGAAAAATGACCAAAAATCGACAAAAATTATCATCGGGAAGACAATATCAACATAAAACTGATTTTGATGGCTCTTTCACACCTTGCTGGTAGTTACGGAACATTCCAACAAGATTAGGCCTCGGTCCATGAGCCGAAATCAACAAATGCGCTATGCCAAGCCAAATTCTAAGAATCTCCACCAATGATTTGAGGCTTTGTAACTCCACTGTTCTGTAGAGCTCGATCAATTTTTTTGGTCCGTATTAGAGCCACATATTGATAGAATGAAATTTGAAATATTTTGAAGACTTGAATAAAAATTGCTCCGAGCTAGGGCCATGAAAACTCTAAAAACCACGCGGCCAAGATCACTAATTTTCCGAAGGGTCGGATGGCCGCCCATTCCCGGAACAGAGGTCAATTCAAGAACTTTTCCTAAAATTATATACCCACTCATATAATTGTTGTTCAATAAAAAAATTGGTAAGATATCTCTGGTTTGAAAGTTTTTATTTCGCCTTAAGTGTGTTCCCATAATTACTTGTCACCCTGTACATTGTATTATTGAGAAACAATAAGTATCGAGCAATATACATAAATGGGTTCAGAATTAAAAAAAAATCACAAATTTCATGCATAGGACCGGTATCTAACAATATCTAGAGAAGTGAAAGTGAGATGGGAGTAAATATTTAGATTTATGCAGTCAAAGTAGGTGATATATTTTGGATTTAGTTAGATGGCAGCTGACTCGTATCCAGATTCCCCGCTTGCAATAGATGGATTTTCGATCTGAAATTTACATTTTTGTTATAGCTCGTTTACAGTAAACACTCTAATAGAAGGTCACCCTATCCGTATGCTTTGAGCTGTATTATCTCGGTTGCTATAAAAGGTATCAAAAATCTGTAAACGAATGAAATGCTGGTAACTTCATGATAAACATTTTATCAGTTGACAAAATTTTGATAACTTTTATAGGAACCGAAATAATTAAGCCTAAAATACGAGTTAAGTTCAATTAGACTGTTTACGGTTTTTAATTCCCCAGAATTGTTTTTTGCAATGATTCACACAAATTCTTAGAATGTTGCAACATTGCACTCATTATCAGATATTTCCTCTGTGGTCATTTCGTGAGTCATTCAGTTTCGAAAAATATACAGTTTGTGAATCAACGCCTTACAGAACAAATAAACTCTTTCAGACATACTGTCGCTTACCGAGTCATTTCTGACGTGTGGATGATGGTATCCCTTGCGAAGTTCCTCGAGTTCCTTCCAAGTGCTTCCACTGCATTCAGATCCAGAGCTTCGAACACTGATCGAAACAGAATCCGTGACAGAATTGGGTGATGCAGATCTACTGGGAGGAAGGTTTGCACGATCAACTGGCTGATATTCCTGTCCATTGTCCCCCGTTTCTCCTCCGATGCATTGACGGATAGTGTTCCAGACTCGACGGAATAGATTCATGACTGAAAATTGAAATTGACTCGAAAAATTGAACTATTTGAAAAAAAGGCAACGCGAGAATAGAAACATTATGAGGTCAACAAACATATGAACACATTTCACAATACATTGAAAGAAACATATGTTCGAAGAAAAAAGAAAATCTAGAAGGTTGGCAATTTTTTTCGGAATTCTAACCAATCGCATATCTAAATAAAAAAATGCATGATACGGAAACAGAAAAAAAAATGAAGAAGCGACATTGAACTCAGTCTTATCAGCTGATTCTGATTAACAGTGGAACGGAGTGGCACCAGAGTGTAGAAACGAAAAAAAAAACTCATTTAGGAAAAATTATTTTTAGTGGTTAGGGCGGACTAAAAATGGCGGTGGAATGAATTTATGCTGATTATATACCACCAGAAGATTTCAAAATAATAAAATCTTATCATTAGCAATATGCTGAAACAAGGCGTAGTCTTTCCGGAAAAACGCTTGTGGGGGAGGAAAGAAACGAAACGTTTGTTTGTATTCCAGCAACAATGAGAAAAACAATGACAATTCTAAAGTTGATTCATATGAAGAATGGTTTTGAATTGGTTCCTTGAATACCATTTTTGCTCAAACCAACTGTTCTACAAAGAAGTGACGTCTCATAATGATCAGTTTTCCTTTTTCCAAAAAAGGAAACTGTCTCTGATAACATGCAACCCTTTGACTCTCTAATTCTTATCGTTTTATGTACTCTTTCCTTTTCCAACTTCATAGTTTTCCCGCTTTTTCTTTTGATAAAATATGAAAAAAAAGAAGAAAATAGTCCATACATAAATCGAAGAATTCACAAAAAGAGGATAAGAAAAACTCAACAAGAAATTCGAATTTTTACAGACAAAGCTTTTCATCTCGACTAATAAAAACTCAACTGAAAAAGAAATCAGCTAGAAAACGATGGATTGTGTGCCAAGTTTTGTTCAAAAAACACGAGGTAAATAAGAAGAAGAAAACAGCTGTTTCACAGCACTTTTTCTTACTTTCTGGTTCTTCTTTTTTGTCTAATGACCGCTTTGTCACGTCACTCATGCATCCTTTTTCTTTTAGAAAACAATTGTTGTTCCGGAAAAAAAATTGCAAAAATTCTTGGATGTGATCTCACAGAGCCAACAGGAATTTAGGAGGATCTGAGGAAGATACAAACTGAAAAAGAAATACAGACTATGTGAGAGGTTTCTGGGTTTTTGGATGGAATGAGCGATAGATGGCCCTAGATTGGACGAGCTTTTTTGATTGACATTCTTGTTTCGCTCTAGAATTATCGTCTTATTTGATTTATTAAACCAAAGAGGAAAAGAGCATTACTACCGTGATATCAGATCCATGAAATAATTTTTCCATTTTCCTGATTTTTCCAGAAGGACATTCTGAAACACAAAAACACTTTTTCTCATTCTACCAACTAATGCAATATTGTCATTAATCTAAAGCTTGCATGACTTTATCATTTCAGGTTTATACGGTATTTTGTATTTTCCCGCGACCATTGTTTTGTTTTGATAAAGCGAACCACAGGAATAAAAATTATCTGATAATCCTGTGAATGGTGTTCCGGTGTTCTAAAATCGTTTTAGGATAGTCGGAAATTTTTTTTTTCGAAGTGCAAAAAGAACGTTTTCCATGCAGGTATCACAAGTTCACAATCAAGAACATATGTTCAGATTTGGAACAATATTTTCCAGACCTCAATAACGTCATTTCGAAACAGAAAAAGTTTAAAAAAATTACAAATTCAAGTTAAATCATTTATTGAGATGAAACTATTCCAAGGCTCATTTTCAATATTTATTTATAAACTTTGTCCAGGTCTATAACACAGTTTTGTCAGAGATGCACAGTTAGCAAAAGTCTTCTGCTCGGACAGCGGACAAAGGAAAGTGGAACACGGAACGCGGAAAACGAACAACGGCCAAACTTTTTTTCAGCGGATATCTTTTAACGGATTTTTTAAAGAACCAGCCTGTTTGCCGCGCCTCCGGCGCTACAAACAGCTGGAATTAACCTTTTTATTTTCCTGTTCGTCGCTTCGCGACTCACTCTTTTTTAAAGGTCACGTGAATCAATATTTAATTTTCAAGCTTTTCAAACAGACGCAACTTCATTTATTTATTATAAGAATGATAATGAACCAAAAACGATCAGATCAAACAACGAACTGACTACGGACAACGGAGAAAACGCGTTTCAAAATCAACGAGTAGTTCCAGGAAAAAGTGACACAGATGAGAACTAAGGATGGAAAATAGCGACAGAAAAGAAAAACAGAGCTCATCCACCATTTTTATTGTCTTCTTCTGCGGAAAATTTCAAATTCGAATTCTTCTGATAAACGAAGAAACAAAAAAATGTCTACGGACAACGGACCACGGACATGCAACAATAGCCGGACGACGGACAACGGACTGCCGAGCAACTCTGATACAGGATCCTTTTAATAAACTCGTTCCTCTGAAAAATGTGTTCCACGAGTCAATTTCATCCACAGACTACCGCCCACAAAGCTTCTGGTTGTCCGATACCAGCTCCAGAAGCAACCCGAACCAGAATACCTTTAACGGAATCGAAGACATCAAGCAGAAGAAAACACATCGAAGAAACAACAAAAGCACAGATGACACCTCGGAGAAACAAACGCCGAAGACAAACCACGCCCCCAAAAAATAGAAAAGTAAAAAACGGTAAAGAAACAAGGAAAAAGAAGTTCTAACATCCAAGAAGCGGTGGAGTGTGACCAATTGATCCGATCTGTAGTCTCTCCCTGGTTGATCCGTAGTTGATCCGTAGTCTTCCACTAAAAAATGTTAAAATAGTTTTAAACAAATTTTCATGTTCTTTACCTTATCAGAATTTCACCAATCCTTTCAGAACGTTGTGTGGGGGTCGCAGCTATTGAATTGTAGCTATAAATAAAAATGTTTAGATGAATACTACAGTTTTAGAAAATCGAAAATCATCAAAGTTTATTTCTATCTATCAGAAAAAATTTTATTTAATTCGATAAAAGCCATTAAAAGAGGTTTCCGAAAATCACTGGGATTCACAAAAATGACGCCAAACTCCGAATAATAATAACCCCGACTAATTTAAATCCCCCGTCTACTAACCTCCAATAATCTATCCCATGCATCTCGATCCGTCCGAACTCTTCCAATACTGGAAACCGTCATTGAAACCGTCTATCGTTGCAGTCCCTGATACTTTGCATACTCTGAAAAACCGAGATTCGCGAACATCAAAAATCCCTGAAAATTTTTGAAAATAAGTTTGGCGCTATGGGAGTTGAAAGATGCCACGCATTTTTTTTTATTTTCACATTTTTTAAAAACTTTTTTGTTGCTTCTCAAAATTATAGCCTCATGCACACGCGCCCGTAAATCTACGGAATGGGGCATAAGGGTCCTTTCCACAGAATGGGGCATGAGGGTTTTTTGGGAATTTTTTTAGAGTTTTTTCTCCATTAAAAAAATCCGATGCCTTGAGCGAGCATCGAACTCGGGTCGATCGCTTCACACACCGGCGTGTAAACCACTGCGCTATTCGATCAACAAAAATATCTTTTGCTTTTGATATATAACTACCGTCACGTGAAAAATTCTAATCATTTTTCTTTTTTTAAAAATTTTGGTGAATATATTTAACCAGCAAGCTGGTGCGCCTTCGGCGCGATTCAGTTTAGTTTTTTTACTGGTTCATGGCTCTGTTCCATAATTATTCTTAAAGAGTCACGTAAATTTATATTTATTTTTCAATTTTTTCAAAAGTTGACAGACGGACATTAGGACGGACAGACGCGTGTAGCGTTTTATATATAAGGAAGATAGCAACCGCTCACGTGATTAGATTTTTAAAAAACCCCCTGTGCCCCCTTCCGTAGATTTACGGGTATCTCTCATGCACGGTGTGTCAGATCAACTGGTCGAAAATCGCGCCCCAGAAAACCTTTAGGCCAGGCGAAATTTATGAATTTTAAAGTTGACGTGGATGACCTACATATATTTTCAATCAACGAATTGCAACTCGCGATTTTTTCGCCCAACGTCTAAAAGTTTGATCTTCAGCCAGCCACGTTGCGCAGTGATTTTTTACGTTCGCTGGGGCGCGTTTTTCGACCAGGCTTCCTGACACAGCGTGCTCATGTTAATCTGAAAAACCTCGTCTTCCTCCTACTGATTGTCCCAAAAATTATCGCTAAATTCCAAATGTTCAGTGCCAACCCTTCCCCCAAATAATGTAAAATCCCGTTTACTAACCTTCAATCAGCAATTCCGAACATCTTGTTTCGAATCCTGCCAATCCTAGAAGTTGCCCTCGAACCGTCTATCCTCGCGTAGTCTCTAATACTCTGCCTACTCTGAAAAATAATTATGTGAAAAAAGTACTGAGATTCGCAAACTAATAAGAATCCCCGTTTACTAACCTCCAATACGCAATTCCATACATCTCGTTTCGAATCCTGCCAATCGTAGAAGTTGTCCTCGAAGCCGTAGTTGCTCCTTGCAGCTGCTCCTAGATGCCAGTCAGCCGGGATCCCGGAATCCTGAAACATCCTGCAACTTGAAAGTTGGAAACTAAGTACTGACTTTTTCCATATCCTCCCAGATCATAGACTTTGCCCTTATCTATCCATGTTTTCACGGAGGTCAACATATATTTTCCAAATTGGCGTCTTGAAATTGGAAGGGACACACCAAAAAAATCTACTGTTCCGGTCGTAATCAAGTTTGAGGCAACCTTAAAGAAAGATGCATCTTTCTAAGTCACTTTCTTAAAAAGTCCATCTAGCAAAGTTCAGAAGAAAAGTTGTAGTTTAAGGTTATTGGACCAAAAAGGAAAAAAACTGATGACTCAACATTCTCTTGGTTTTCTATCTTTTGGATTATGATGACTTCATCTTCGAGTACGATTTCGATCGTTTGATCTTTGATTGCTTGAGCTTTCTCTGAGAATATCTGAGAATAATTTGAAACTTTTAATAAAAGGATTATATATGTCTAAGCTATAAAGTAGACTACTCATTTGCATTTATTGTCTGCAGTCGTGGCTCACATTCTTGAAGAAGTCATATGTTATCAATTTTTGGATTGGAGGTTTTCATTTCATTTTGAAGCCTCTTTGAATGGTTTTTAAATTATTTTTCATAGTTTCGATTTATTGAAAAACAGATTACACACAATTTTATCAACATTTTGTGTTTTCATAATACTGACGCAACTGGAATATTTATCGTTTTTTTCTTTGAATATACAAGAGAAAAAAACAGATTAAATGAATCTTTCAAGAAGTTCACAGGATACGGTAGTTGTTGAGGCAGACACACTTGTTATAGCGATCACAGACTCCCTGAAAAAGTATACAAATTTGAAATTCAGAATAATCATCAAGTTTTCTCATTACCAAGACAGGAGAGCACATCTGAGAGCACATCATTTTGCATTTTGCACGGAACACAAATGACGATGGCTTGAAGAGAGAATTCTGAACTTCTGATGGGAAGGCTTCAGATTCAGAAGACGTGGCGAGAACAATGAGAAGGACCAAGAAGAAGCAGTTCATGATGGCTGGAAATGGTTGAATGAGAATTGGAGAAAATCGAAAAATGAGGAAGTCGGAATGCTCTAAAATCACTTTCCGAAAAATGAAAAAATGACAGAAGGAGAGGAAAAACGAAGAAATGTCGGATGAAACTAAGAATGTGTCTCCAAATGAAAGTATAAGTATAATCAAGAGAATTTATAATTGTGTGGCCGGAAGTTGTACGGCTTCCTACACTTTCTCTTCTTATTAAAAAGTATGACATATCGAGAGAAAGAATAAGTTTGAAAGTAACGAAGAAAAACGTTCCCCCGGTCTGTATTTTCTGATTAAAACTAATCAAAACGCTCTCACAGTGGGAGAAAAAAATGGAAAATCAAAATTCTGGAAGAATGAATAAGAGAACGAAAAATAAAATAAAAGTAGGCGGTTGGAGAATGAGAAATGGAATAGGAATGAGTGACGGGATCTAGTCATAAAACCTTTCTTTCTGTCGAGGCCAAGAAAAGAGGTGGAGCGTGTCTTAGAATATATCTCCGGCTTTTATATTAAGTAAGCTGACCTTTTTATCGCTAGTCTTCCAGATTTTTATGGATGTGAGAGGATTAGACTACTTACCTCATCGGGATCTTAGGACGAACGGAATGAATTTGGAAAGAAGTGCTGGGTTTGACGATGTGATACACAATTTTTCGAGAATTTCGAATTTGTCTAAAAAAAAGCAGTATTTCAGATTGGCCAAGATTCTTTTCAAATTTCAGATTGTTAAAAGAACAAATAAGCTCTCAAAATTGGAAAAATTCAAAACTGCCAGAACTATTATCTGGTACGAAAAAAAGGAGCCATGGTCAGGAAACGCCGGTGACCGTATTCGAAGGTCCCGAAACGAGCACTACAGTAACCTAAATACATTTGTATTTTCATGATTCAGTTTTCTTGATTTTCATTGAGTAATTTATATAAAAAATCGAAACAACTTTTTTATGACCGATCAGAATTCCTATACCCGAATTTTTTGCAAATACCAGAAAATCCGACAAAACGCAGAAAACAATACCTCAACATATATTTTTTGCTGTCGTTGTGGGACCTTCGGCCACGGCCACCGGTGTTACTCTTCTACAGTTTTCGATTTTTTTTTCTCTATTTTTCATTTATTCCGCTTCTTCACATTTTCTGATTACAAATTAAAGAATTCTAGTTTTGTTTTTTTAATTAATGAAAATGTAAAACTAATAAAATCTCCTCTATTTTCTGAAATAAATCAGCCCATGTTAAAACAAACAATTCTATGAAAGTTATGCAAACAGTAATTAGGAAAGTGATATCACTCTGTATATTCCACCCACTTTGTTTTTGTCATTTTCGAAGTTCAAAATGATTTTTAAGAGATTTTGAAGAAGAATGGCATCATAACGATATCAAAATTCAAGATTTCAAGAACAAACTAAACAAAACCGATTTAGAATATTCCCGTTGTGTCAGCTGATAACACGAGCAGATGAATAAAAACAGAAGGTACAATTGGAGAAAGAATACAATTTTCCCAATATCTGGAAATTTCAGAGCGACAAATACAAAATTCCGTTCTCAAGAAAATTTGATTTCTATGTTCTGCTCAAACTAAATATATACTTTTATACCTACAGTAATCTCGCACGTTATCCAAAACAACTTAGTTTCATTGTTCAGAAATCTAGACTGTTCACCACTCCTCCACCCACTCTCAAGTTTTCCAAAAACAGCAAAATTTACGTATTCAGAAGCACATCTAAAAAAAGAAACTGGTCACTGGTTCTTTTAAATCGTTGGATGTACTCAAGAAATGATTATAAATACAAAACATGACGATGGGTTTTAATAAACTGAATATTTAGGAATATTTAGAGAACAGTCATTGATAAGAAGAATAAGAAAAAAAAGAAGATGTTAGGTTTATAGAAAATTTATCTCTGCATAAAAACGATGAATAATAAAGAAATGTGGGAGAGGAGAAGTTTATATTCGTAGAAAGTAGACGTGCAATATAATGAGAAATCATAATAAAAAAGAAGAGAAATCCTCATGGAAACGATGAAAAAGAAGATCAGAGAGTATTCTTTTGTTATACTTACACTTGGGGTTTCATTCAGTTTTTCTTTTGAATTGATTTGTTAGATGAATAGAAATATCAAGCTGGATTGATAATCCTGAGAAGATCAGTCACGATATTATACTTTTTTTTAAAAGAAAAAGGCGCTGTGGAGGAGGAAATCTTGCGGTTCCCATATCCAACGGTTTTTTGTAATCAAAACCTCCAAACCAGTCGAAAAATTAAAATTGTTCCAAATGTGAAACATTTCTGGAAAACGAATGAAAATCGATAAAAAAAAGTAAAAAAAAAACTTGCTAATTACGGTAGTTCGGCAGCAAACAAAAAAAGTCAGTAGAAAATTGATTACAACAATTCGTCATCGGATCGGAAAAATCCGAAAATAGAGAACGCTTGTTAAGACAAACAACAAAGATTTCCCATCATGTCGTCGGGTCCAGAAAATAACAAGAACGTCAATCATCCGGAAAGAATATCTAAGTTTTTGTATATATATATATTTATTGATAAAGGGCCGAAGCCACTGATATAATCAATGTACAGTAAAAGGTTAGTAATTGGTAGGGTTTAGAATCAAAAAGGGGGTCAGATTTACATAAAAAAGATTAGTTTTAAAAGACTGAGAAGAGATAATGTTGGGGAAGGCTAATTGGGGGAGGGAGTTCCAGCAGGAAATAATTCTTGAGGTAAAAAATTGAGAAGAAATTTTACTGGAGGAAATTTTCAATTTTGAACGGATATTGAAAGGGTGCCTACGGAGATTAGTAATAGGGGAGGGACAAATAAATAAATCATGATTCACAATTACTTCACGGGATACTAATACCTTATACAGGAAAACTAAATCGGCAAGAGCCTGCGATATTCTAGAGATTCTAAATTACAATCATTCAAACAATCAAAGTAAGAGATGTAGGGCTTATTAAATTTACTATAACATCTGAATAAAAATGATTTTTGGACACTTTCAAGTAATCTAATGTGATCTTTGAGGATGGGGGAAAATACAATAGTACCATATTCAAGGATAGGACGAATATAAATAATGAAACATTTTACAAAGACGTCAATAGTAGAACGGCGGAGGACATTAAAGAAAATATTTACTCGTTGGTGTGCCTTTCGAAGAGTGGTAGCGAGGTGCTCAGAGAAGGAAAGACCGGAGCCGAGTATTACTCCAAGATCACGAATTTTGTCCACAGTTGGAAGGATCTCATCGTTAATTGAGAAAGTAGGGTTAGTGTTAGTTAATCGTTTTCTATGACAAAAAGAGATAGCTTCACACTTTGATGGGGCAACACTCATCTGCCAAGAATCACACCAAGCTTCAAGCTTTTCAAGATCATTTTCAATATCATCAGCATTAGTTGAAAACAACTTCAAATCATCTGCATAGAGCAGAAAATTAGAAGCAAAACTATCTCCAATATCATTAACAAAAATAAGAAACAATAGTGGTCCGAGAACTGATCCTTGAGGAACTCCCGAGAGCACTTTTGCCTCCTCAGATAACTTTCCGTTAACGTTGATTTGTTGTGTACGATCAGTTAGGAAGGAGCAAAGCCAGTTATGCATTTCAGAGCTGATGCCATAAGATGTTAGTTTTTGCAAAAGTTTCTTAGTTGAAACAGTATCGAATGCCTTTTTAAAGTCAATATAGACACTGTGAGTGGTAGCTTTGGAGACGAAGTTATTGAGCAGAGAAGCTTGATAGGAGAGAAGTTGGGACTCTGTTCCTCTGTTTGATCGGAATCCGAATTGACAGTTTGTAAGAAGACTGTTATCATTGAAAAAGGAGATAAGATGTTTATGGAGAATTTTCTCCATTAGTTTACCGACTGAAGAGGTGAGAGAAATTGGTCTATAATTACTAGGATCAGTCTTGGCTCCTACGATATTATACTTTTTTTTAAAAGAAAAAGGCGCTGTGGAGGAGGAAATCTTGCGGTTCCCATATCCAACGGTTTTTTGTAATCAAAACCTCCAAACCAGTCGAAAAATTAAAATTGTTCCAAATGTGAAACATTTCTGGAAAACGAATGAAAATCGATAAAAAAAGTAAAAAAAAACTTGCTAATTACGGTAGTTCGGCAGCAAACAAAAAAAGTCAGTAGAAAATTGATTACAACAATTCGTCATCGGATCGGAAAAATCCGAAAATAGAGAACGCTTGTTAAGACAAACAACAAAGATTTCCCATCATGTCGTCGGGTCCAGAAAATAACAAGAACGTCAATCACCCGGAAAGAATATCTAAGTTTTGTTGCATTTATTGGAGAATAATGTCTCATAATAGCTCTTCTGTTCCCAGTAAATAGTTGCTATGTAAAAAACATTTTGAAGAACGGAGTCATGTGATAAAAAAGTCCAATTCCATCCGATCGAGGTCCGAAGCCGTCTGGTTAAAGAAATAATACGCTTGTTTCAAAAAGAAGTGGAGGGTAGGAAGTTCAGAATCTTCTGAAGTCAATCAATAAAAAAGATTTTTACAAACCCTGCAAAATGCCATTGGAAACAACAAGAAACATCTTTTTCGACACAATTTTATTTTTGTATATACTAGAAATCAAACATTTTCATGAATACTAAAGACGTTTAGTCTGAAATGCTCAATTAAAAGAGTAGTTCATAATTTGAAAACCAAGATAAATCAGTTACACACAACACCGGGGGACTAACCTTTTCAGCTCTGAAATTAATACCAAAAACGGTTGGTACAAAAAGTTTTGTCTTTCTCATCTTTTTTCATGTTTGAGAAACTATACTGAGTCACTCTGATAGCCTCTCAAGGAGTTGGTAGAGTATTGACGGCTTCTTGGTAGAGTATTGACAGTGCGGCGATGTCTATGCAAAGTGAAAGCCTTTCCTCACTCCAAAACAATCTTCGAAAAATCTCATTTCTGTTTGAGCTACCATTCTGGAATATCTATATCCGACAGCAAAACTGTAATCTCGAGTTTGTCGACAGAATTTTCGAATCTGATCGGGAAACACGATGGAAAAAGTTGTTAAGAAATATCTTATGATATCTGTGAAAGTTTTATTTGAACCTGTATATGGAGATCATTGTTGGTCAGTATGTATCTCCGATCTTTGAAACCGTGAAACCTGTATTAGAAGCCCCCTCCAAAAAGGGCTTGAAAAAATTGTTTTATCGAAATTCCGTGAAACATTTCCGGAAAAATAGAATGGTCCTCTCTAATTGAAGGTCCCCTGTAATACAAGAGCTCTCCGGAGGAACTTCGGAGAAATAGAAGTAGTTCCAGATGACGCTCCATATGACTTTTAATTGAGGTCAGACGTCATAATCGACTAGACCTAGACTGATTAGAACCTTTCAACGTTCATTTTATTTTCCCAAAAGGCGTTTTGGAGACATCTAGTTCAAGATACATGAGTAACTCGTACACAAATCACATGTGACAAGATTCTAGTTCCTCTATAATTATAATCACTCTCTTTTATTTTTCAGTTCATTCATCTTTTGGTTAGAAGAATTCGCAGAAAATGAGTTGTCCTGACTCGTTGGTAACTATTACTCGAGTTTTTTCTTTGGTTTTGTCAGCGACTTGTTTCATCCTTTATCTGATTATATTGGTTTTTGCATGCCGACTTTTCAAAAAGTTCCATGTGTTTTTCATGTAAGTTGCCTCCGTTTCAATCAATATTTTGCAACAACAAAGTATAATTTCAGAGTATTTTATATATCAATGATCTTCACTCGTTCAGTAGCTATTTTCATTAGAGCTTCTGGATATTTCCTGGTTTTGTTTCGAGAAGCAGGAGTCCCCTCCGAACTTCTTGATGCTCTGTGGATCGCCAAGTTTGCTGCTCAGGCTGCAGCGCTTTGTTGTATACTAGAGAGAAGTTATGCCACCTTATACGCCAACAACTACGAAAATTCAAAACGATGCAACTTCGTCGTAGTGTGTATTTTAGCTTGTGTAAGTTTTCGCTTACCCAAACCTTATTATAAATTTTATCCCATTTCAGGCCGCCTGCTCCGGATTGTCATACATAGATGCTAGTAGTGATCTCGGTCGCAAAATCCATTCATTCGCTTACGGTATCTTCTGTGTAGTTGTAAGTTAATCTCTTGTTGTTCGCAGATTTCTTCTTAAACGTTCCAGACAACGACAATGCTAATTAAAATCAACAGACGGCTGGTGAAAAAGTCGTCAGCGGGAAAGTGCAGACTATCAGAGAGGTATCAATTAGCGGAGAATATCAAGGCTCTTCGGTGAGTTCTATGGTTTATGAGCTTTAGCGTGATTAATGAAAAATTGGTGATGCGAGTTTTCTAATTAAAGAAATTGAGCTGGAACTGAAAAATTCGGGTAAATCATACTCGTAAGCCAGCCCTGCCATAGTTTTCTTTAGAATTAACGTTTTTGGACCTACAAAAATTTTGTCAGTAACGCAGTTCATAGACAAGATACAGTTTTCTAAATTGAATCACTATGTAGTACTCATCCAGTTCTATCATATCTGATTGGTCGAAAAATATTAATTCTGAAAGAAACTATGATAAGGCCACGAAGACCCGACAAGGGCCAGGTTTACAAGTATGTGGTACATATTCTGGTTATAAACCAAAAACTAGTAACATATTAGATGCACATATAAATTTTTCCAGGCTCCTCGTTCCTTTTGTACTTTCCATAACTGGCAATGCAATCATGTTATCAATTGGAATTATCTTTTTCAACGTTGATACTGTCTTCAGTCTTCCCGAGTGTCGCCTAGTCCCTTCATATCTTCCAGTCTTCTATTTAGTTCTGATTGTCCGTTTATTTCCAGAATGACGCCTTTTGTTTACTGGATCTATTTTCAGACAACTACAATTCTCAACTTGGCTGCTCCTCTTTACGTACTTTATCATAATCGCAAAACGCTCCAAAATCGAAAAATTGGAGTTGCGGAGGTTAGTTATAGATGACGTTATGATGTCGTCCCACAGACATCACCACGTCACTGTAAATTCTCTTCCTATTTAACCTAATTTTATTAAGATTCGAAACGTGCTCGGCGTGAATATTGTCGGTAATGGAGTGGTGGAAGACAAAGAGCAGTACTTTCAGCAATACAAGAACCAGTGGGCCTGATGTCGCGTGGAGCATACCCAATGGCGCTTTTTTGGCTCATCTAATTAGGCGGCGGCTCACCATCCATACAACCCAATTCATTTGAGCTAGAACAGACACAAAGAAGTACAGCTCAAATGACGTGGGTTTTAGATCAACACGATTTGAAACAAGTAGTGGGCGGACGGACGGACCAATACACACACAAATTGGGTCGAGCTGAATGGAAAAATGAATGCTAAAAGAGTCGGCCAGCACTCACTTTTTGTCGCCCATTCACTTTTTTTCTTCCACCTACACTGTTGCTCTTCCTGTTTCTTTTTGTGTCTTTAGAGACCCCACTCATTTTTTTTGAAAAAAAAAAACAATTTTGTTGCAAAATGTTTCCAATTGGTTTTGTTTCGTTCTCGTACACTCTCTTTGAATCGGACTAGAGTGCAGCAGGTAAAGTGAGTTCATTTCGAATTCAATTCAGAATCTGCACGTGGGTGTTGGATAGAAGAGAAAGAGCCCTTGTGGAGGATTGCCTCTAGGAGGGTTACTGTAGATTTGAAAAATAGGTTATGCAAGACATAACTCAAAGCTGGAAATCAAGGCCAAGTGGCAAGAGGCTTGCATTAAGAATTGACTCAAGAAGCGTACTTTGCTGGGGCTCAAACTCCTGGCTTCGGCATACTGTGCCTTACACTCGAACTTCAAATTTCAGAAAATTTCGAGATCTTAAAATTTTCGAATTTCCCCAATCCCTGAGATTCTCAACTCTTTCGAATTTCCCTGATTTCAAGATGATTGTATTTTTGGAGCTCTGAAGTCCGGGATATTCGAATTACCGAAAAATTCTGGGTTTCCGAAATCCAAATTTTTTGAATTCCTAAATTTCCAAATGTCTGAGTTTCCTAGTTTTTAATTTTCTGAAATTTAGGTTTATCAAATTTTCACAGACCAGTTCTGAATCCGACTGGAAATATAGGGCCAAAGCCTTAAAACGCCGAATTTTTGATAATCCTAAATTTCAGAAAATTGGAAACCCAGAAACTCGGAAGTTGGGGAATTTAGGAATTCAAAAGTCTTGGATATCAAAAATTCTAGAACTTTTCGGAATATTCCTGACCATTTGTTCTTGTACGCTTGTACCGGATATTGATACCGAATATTTTTTCACCACTTGTTCCGATGGATCTGCAAAAAAATCTCCCGCGGAAGATCCTTTTGACAAAAAGTGGTCCATCGGTTGACCAGATGTTCCCTAATATTTGTGATCCCTTCACTCCACACAGCATAATTAATCGGCTGATGATGACACCCCGATGCGATACGTTTCCGTGATTTGGGTCGTGTTTTTTTTTCAAATTTTAATTTTGTTTACCTCTCGATGTTTACTCTCGGATCTTTGGAAGTTTCTTTATGATGTGTTGACATCGGAAATATTACTGGAGATAACCTTAAACGACATTTAAAAACTCGATCCTGGTTGGTGGAAGAGTGCATCTGTGGGGAGGAAGTGGAAATTAGATTTGAATTTTTATTTTATTTTTCTATATTCTCCCTTGCAATTTCTAGTCAGAATTCTACAAAAAACAGAAGAGTGAGTTTCGTCAAAGCCGGATTTTTGGTTGTTGTAATACTTTGAATACCAAGTAGATCAGATTCTTAGCTCTAATCCAAATCATCCTCCGAGCTGCTTCTTTATACCACGAGCTGTTTTGACTTGAAGAGCTGTAGAATACATGTACCCTAATCCAAATCCAGATCAGATCATGATTTGCCAAGTCGACAGTTTTCGGAATGCTCCTGTTGCTCCCTCTTTCTTCCCCCACAATCTTGATAAAGTAGTTCGGAGAATATGGAGGCATACATCACGTCACACACCTTGTCATCTGAATTCATCAGTGTCTGTCAGCTAGTTTTCTATTTATTTTTGGATTTCATTGTTCCAAATTTGGAAAGAAAATAGCAGATTTTTGAATGTCGGCGTCAGCATAATTGAACAGATTTTGAATTTGGATTTTCAAAGATGATGAGAGGATGATGATGATGATGGTGAGAAACAATGATTTAAAAATTCTCTGACCGACAGGTCAGTTTGCATTTAGTTCCACACCGTTGCACATGCAATTGTAGGGGGAAAATAGAGAGCAACAATTTGTCGTGTCTCCATCCGGAACTCCTACGCTAACGTTGTTCAAGTGACGGGACCCTCCCGGCAGATTCCTAGAAACGGGCGGTATATGAAAACACAACGAGTATTATTGTTTTAGGTTTTGAAAACAAAAGTGTAGGTGTTGAATCGAATGATTAATTAGGCGAAGATCGATGTACTTCTGAACGATGTCTGCTTCGAAAGTTTGGAGATCAGAAGTCGGTCCAGTAGGATCAGAGTGCACTGGTAAAGCCAGGAAGGATATCTAAAAACATATTACTTCGTTTTCATCTTATCCGTCTGAGACGGATTCAGCGGACGCGTAATCTTAACTCTCTTGTTCGACACAAACGGTTTTTGACTCTTGGAGTGTCTTTACGTTTACTCTCACTGATAAGTCAAGGAAACAGCAACTCTTTTTAGGTGCACCACTCCCCGGAAACCGTTTGTTCGTAGTCTGATAGACTATCTACGAATTATCATTTAAAAATCATCAAAAATCAAGAAGTCAAAGGTCTCGCCGAAAAATGAGTAATTGTTTCCAGCTCAAAAATAAGTCAATGAGTAATTCTTATACAGTTACATTGATGACGTAAAACCATTCTTTCGCTCTCCCTATCACTCGAGCCCACACACTTTTTTTCTGACGACAATCAGTTTATCAGTGAAACTGAAGTATGTCTCGATTTTTTATAAATAATTCTATGAAGGTTGGTCTCTGTGATCAGAAAGAGAAGACGAATTGTCAGCAATGTACTGTAGCATGAACTTAGGTGATCTTATTTTAAAATGAGACGAATGAGTAATATGATTGGGTCAGAATCTAAGTGTTTCTCCTTTGGGACTATACGTATGTGTGTCAGTACTGTAGATCCAGATTATGGCTGTGCAAGTCGCGGACGCGGTCGGACGCGACTGATCTAGACCGTGGGTAGCTTGCCTTAGCACAGTCCATGGCACAGTCCTGGTTCAGAGCTTCTATGATAGGCAAATCCTTCGAGATGTACTGGGACCTGAAAATCTGAATGTCTCCAAAACACTGATCCTTTACCTCCGGTGTCCGGATGTTGCCTACGTGATGTTTCACTCAAGAATTTTCCAGATTCGTAACGTGATTTCGATCAAGTTCTTGACTGGAAGTGCAATTCTTGGAAAAAAGTAAATTAATAGTAATAGAGGAATACAAACACGGAATTGTCGTCGTTTTTTTTTCGCCTTCGCCAAGTGATGTGATTTTCAGAGGGTGGCGCTAATTCAAATTCAAATTTCCGGACGTCTTATCTTCCCGGTACTACTAAAGGAGAGTCCCGTAGTGATCTGTTGTCAGAGACAACAAAGTTCTTTTTTTTGTTTTGTGTTTTTTGTGCTCCTCGTTAAATTGGCCACTTCTCTTTCGATTCATGTTAATTGAATAGAGAAAAAGGAATAAAACATAAGGAATGCGTGTCATTGCGACATCCTCTCTCCTTCAGATGACGTGCCTCCCACCCGGAGCGGCGGCGACGACGAAAACGACGTCACAAAAGATATGGAGACGCAGAATTTCAAAGGGATACGCTCGCTTTTCGCTACAACGGACCATTAATTTGGGTGGGAGCAAAAAATTAGAGAGTAGTCCCGAAAGTGGGCATCCGAGCAAAAAAAAGTGAGAGATAGAAAAAAGAAGAGCAAGTGGACGCAAGTAAATGATGTCAGAAAGAGGAAGTGGGTCAGATCAGATCATCATTTTTGAGCTGTTTCCAAAAAAGTAGATCATCTAATTACGTAACTAATTAAGAAGTCGAAGAACGAAAGTAGATTTTTTGAAGTGAAATTTGCACATTTTCGCACGGGGTACAAAAGACCTAGTCAGAAAACGCGCCATAGATAACATTTGGTTCAGGCAAAAAACAATAATAGATTAATCGAAGCGCGATTTTTAAAATAAGAAATCCTAATCTCCAGTTCGCTGGGGCGCGAATTCTGACCAGGCCTTTCGGAATCCTTTGTTTTTGTGCTTTGCTCACAAAGGAGCTTCTCAGATTCCCGTGAATGAAAATAGTTTTGGAGGAGGGTAATTATTTTGCGGGTGGAGGTTTTCTCTGGAGTTTTTTTCTGGAGAAATGCAGTTTCTTTTCAGAGTTCTCTATTGGATTACTGTAGTGACGATTTCTAGATGTTTTCTGGTCTGGAAGTAGAAGTGCAGATTTAGAACTGATCCTTTGAGCTGAAAATCTAGGTTTCCAGACTTCAGTGTATCCCTAGTTGCACTTAAAAACTATGAGCTGTGTATTGTCGGATAGATTTAACAAATATAAGAAGCTTGGTGTTCTTGGAAAGTTCGTAACATCTACCAGACACTTCTCTGATACCAAAAAAAAATGAATCAGATTCTTGGTACGAACCCCTCTTTCTCACTTTATCATGATGATCCTTGTCAGATGACGTGACTTCCATTTTGTTTGTTGTTTTCTCATTTGTGGTCGTTGTGTCTGTCATCATTAAGTGTTTTGAAACCTAATCAACACTGCAGGTCAATTATGAACCACTTCCTGCTGACCTGTCTTGACCTCTTTCTTTTCTGATCTCCTTCTTCTTTTTCTTCTCTAGCAGCTCTTTTTTGTTGTGACGTCTTCTGGAACAGCTGAGTCCAGCGACCACCCAAATTGCACTTGTCGTTTTTTTCTTTTCAGAAACTGACCCCTAAAATTTCAATGCAGAGGAGGAAGTTTTAGGTTTCAAAAGTGCAGACAGCCATGACGTCTTTTTTTTGGATTTCTGTACTAATCAATTATCACTGTTAAGTATTTTTGGAAAAGTCATATTTTGGTGTGACGGAGGTAACTGGCCCAATCATCAAACTCTAAAAGGGAAACGGGTCTCAAGGGATCTCAAAAATGCAGAAATCAACGAAGATCATTTCCAAGAATAAAATTTTAAAATGAAAAAAAAAGAAGAAGAAGATGTGATGAACACCCTCGTCCGATTATCCAGCTTGTCCCTTCCGCTTCTAGTCTTGTCGCTTTGCTCGATGACCACTCGGCGGGGTTCGTTTTTGTGCTTCATTGAGTTATTGGTGTTGGTCCGACAAAAAAGAAAAAGGAGAAGAAAAATAGAAAAATGATGTCAGATATTTAAAAGTGAGGGTGGCGTTCCGGATTGACTTGAAACTTGTGCAGGAAGTTAGAAATTGGAAAAAGAAGAAGAAAGAGAAGAAAACAAACATCTAGAGCAAGAATTTTGCTCCGAAAAGCCAGTTTTTCGTGGTTTCGACTTGTAACTCTCTGACCTGGAAATTTGAGAAGCATTTGAATTTTTAGGTATTCGGTGGTGGGTGCAACGTAAACTCGGTTTTTGGAATTTTTAAAAAGTTATCTGGTTTTTAGAGAATTGAACTTTCTGGAATACAGATTTTGGAATTCTAGAATTCTGACTCTCCAGAGTTTAAAAAGCGAGGCTCTTGAAATTAAAAGTTGTGAGAATCTGAAGTTTTTTTTGATTATGAGATTCTGGAATTTTGGAATTCTGAGATTCTAAGATTCTGGAATTTTGAGATTGTGAGATTCCGAGCGTTCTGAGGTTCTGGAATTCGGAGATTCTAAGATTCCGGAATTCTGAGATTCTGAAATTCCTAAATTCTGTAATTGTTGAATTCCTTAAATCTGGAATTTTAAAGTTTTGGAATTCTAAAATTCTGGAGTTCTACAATTCCGGGATCCTGAGTTTCTAAGATCCTGAGATTATGAAAACCTGAGTTTCTGAGATCCTGAAGTTCTGGAATTCTGAGATTCCGGGATGGCGAATTTCCGGAATACTGAAAACCTGCATTTTTAGTTTGATAATAAATATCTCAACTTCTTGTACTTTGAAATAAAAAAAAACCCATGGTGTTTCCGAGAAGAAACATTATGTAGATCCCTCATCCCCTCATCTACCGTAATCTCATCGCTTCTCACATCATCAACCCACGTGAAAGTTTCGCCGGAAAAGAAATCACGTAGGTCTACTTCCAGGAGCTTCTCCTAAATTCCGGATGGTTCGAGAAGAATTGAGAATCCTCTTCTTCTTATTTTCCTACTCCTTTTGCATCTTCCAAAGTACACAACACTTTTCCTATCATTTCTTTTTCTTCTCATTTCGTTGCGCATTTCCGTTCAGAGCAAGAGACTCGCAGTGGCGGTCGTTTCCGGTCCCGGGTGGGGGTGGAATCAAAAAATTACGTTGAATTTGACCCTCTATTGTTACTTCTTTTTGTTCCTTTTTTATCAGATTTTTTAGGATCAGATCTCTTGATCTTGATCTAGATGCTCTCTCCCTATCTTCTTTTACTTTCTCAATTTTAAGAATTCTATCCGTTTTTTCCACCCTCGCTTCTACTCTAACGACATGATAAGCTAATTTTGAAAAGAAAGGCGACAAAAAACATGACGCCGAAGAGCTATGAAAATTAGCTCAATTGAAGTGATCCACGAGGCAATGCACGTCATTTTTTGATTGGTAATTAGCTCATAAGGAACCTGGATTTGTTCTAGAGTGGCCTCCTATCTTCTAAATGCTTCCGCATATTCTTTGTCGCTTTTTTCTCTCTTCTCTGTACTTTCTAGATGTCCAAAAGCTCAACTAAATATGAGTTGGTTGACCTAGTGAACTCGATTCGAAACTCGAAACCCGAAACTTTTGGGAACCTAACTTTGAAAAACGACTGCGACTACATCTTCAACGTCACCTATAAATCAATCTTCAGAGCTTTCTCTCCTATTCTGAACTTATCAAATCTTTCAATAAATTAACTCTTGGGATAAAACAGAACCCCAGTTTGGTGGTCCTCATATATTATTCCGATCTCTTCTCCTTCTTTTTTCCTTTTCCATTTCCTTCTGTCGTCAGAAGACATGTTCCTTTTCGTATTCTTTGAGTGCACAAAAAACAAAAAATAAATGTTCCAGAGACAAAACTCGTCATTCTACTTATCGAATCAACAGAAAAATGGATTTCAGCAAAAAATGGTTCGCCTGAAAACAGAGGTGAGGAGTAGATCAAAATGAGTCGACTCACAAAAAACAATCTTTGGAAAAAAAATGAAAAGAGAGGGAGAGAGCCAAGATGAGCTGGTTTTGAGCCGCGCGATTAGCAATATCGTTTTTAGACAGGTTTAGGACCACAGATATGACACGACGTAAGCATTTTTCATTTTGGATGATATGTGACGAAGTTTCAACAGTGATTCTTGAGAAAACCGTGGGACGATAAGGAGATAATACAGTGCTAGCGTAAATGGTCGAATTTCTCGGAATGAATGAAAAAGTACACGAAGAGGAAGAAGAGGAAATGTACCTGGTTTTAAAAAGGAAATAATTTAGTTCCGTTTCTAGTTTGATCAAAAATCTCGGTTTGAATATCAGTGACCACAAAAACTACCGTAGTTGTTCTTTTTTGAATACTGAGCAATCTTTAAAAATTTTATATATAAAAGGAAAAGGAATTCGCGGTGAGAACTAAACTTTTTGGTTTTTAGAAACAGCATTTTTGCATGGCGCCTGGCCGGATTTTTTTTCAGAATTTGCCAGTCTCGGTGGTCTTTGATTTTCCGAATTTTCAAAAATTTGGAATTTCAGGAATTTCAAAAACAAAAGTTTTACAAAATAAATTTCGAAATTTCAATTTTTACGAATTTGGAAACCCGGGCACACCGGGCCGGTCCGACCCTGCCAGGCTAGGCCCTGATGTCTCAGGAACATTTTAATGTCTTGTTATGACGCATCGAAACATTTGATCTTAATTTTTCCTGGAGACACTGTCTGAATCTGGAAGAAATCAGGAGAATACATATAAAGTTCACGAATCATGTTGTGAACTTTCTGGTTTCTGCCAAGTTCTTTAAATTCCAAGAGCTATTAACTGCAGACACTTCAAGTTTCGTCCTGATCTACATGTAGGATTATACCTGGAATTTGGATGTTTGATATCCCTATTTTCAGAATGTTTCCTATTTTATCCAATCCGTTTTGTATTATCATATGACTTTTGACACGTCATCTTATCTTTACACAAACCTTTTTCTGGATACCTTTCAAAAATGCCTTGATGGATTAGGAGAAAGAACCGCTTCCCAAATTTTTCTCAAAAAAATTAGCCGAGTTGTTGAGAAAATGCTCCGAGCACATTCTGCGTCTCTTCGTCTGATATGCTCTCTCCGTCTCACTGCGTGTGTGCCGGCTCCGTGAGATAGAAGGGGCGGAGTCTGTCATCTGAAAGAGGGGCGTGGCTTGACAACTGTGTCATCTCATCTCATCTTATCCTACTCTCCTCCTATATAAAACAGACATGGATCGGAAGTTGTCACTAACGCCTTCGAAACTTTTTTTCGGGATGCTCTTGTTCCAGCAATATGCTCGGATAATTTTGGATCTTTCTTTTTTTTTGAAAAGTATATTTTGGTATTCTACTTTCTACTGTATATTTTTGTTAATCTTTTCTCACATTATTCTTTTTTTTGAGAACCCTGATCTTAATGTTACTGTACCTCGATCATCAATTTTTTTTTGAAAACCATCATTCTTGTACTGTACTTGCCCTTTTCATTTTGTCTTTACATCTTGTTTTGTAATTGAGGCCACGGCCGGCCTTGTTTCTTATTGTTTTTTGTTTGACTCATAAACCTCTTAAATCATCGTTAGGCTCCTGTCTGATCCTAGAAACCAAAGTAGACTCTCTGAAAAAAAACCAAAAGAACTAAAAATATGTGATTGGTCAAAAAGCACATCCTTCTTCCTGTCTTCCCTTCCCTTTTAATCGCAAATCAGTGTCCTTTAGCTTTAAGATACTACATACACCACTTGGCTTTTGAGCTTTTCATTTCATCTTATCTCCTTCAAGCATCATATTTAATTTCTGGGATCTTTTTGGGGGGACGAGGAATTAAAAAAGCCGTCTTGATCTTGGATTACCCGTATTCAGAAGCCTCTGATTATATCTTTTTTTGAATTTTTAAGAAACTAGGTATCCATTGTCACATCACAATCGTCCAGATGACGTGCCATCTCTCTCAAATCTAGCTCAAATTTCATTGACCCATTCGGTTACTCGACCTGATTCCGTTTCAGGTGGGAGTAGCCTCTGTAGGAGTTGTTTGATGTTTCCAATTTCAAAAAAAAGTGTAGGAAGAGGGGCGGGGTTGAAAATCAAAAACAAACAAACATTTGTGAAAATGAATGAAAAAAGAGGGATAAAAAAGGAAAGAGGGGTAATAGTAGGGACCAAAAAAGGCTGCACTTCCTTTAGCCTCTCCTCCGGTTTCTTCTTCTTCTTCAGTGTCCCGTCGCCCCCGTCTATTCTCTCTCTATTCCTCTTCTCCCTATTCGACTTCTCCTGGTGTAGGCGGGAAGGACCTGCCATCCGAGTGACCCCCTCGTCATTTCTCCCACACCGATGTCGGTGACATTTGAAGCCACGCCCATTTACTTCTAGAATGACCTTGAATGGGAATTGAAGAAGGTCCTAAACAAGTTTAAAGAATGAAATCAAGAGAAACAAAATGAAACTTTCGGCTCCGCCCATCCACCCTCACTTAAATTACGGGGTTTCGAGCCAAAGGGTGTGATTAAAAACAGTTGTTCACTCTGACAAAGACACGATTTTTTATGCTTTTCATTCATCTTGAAAAACTGATGTGATGTGAACTTGAAAACCCTCTCATTACCACCCTCACTTCAATAGTTTTTTAGAAGAAGTTTCAAAGATAAGACACAAAAAACAAGTGATTTCAACTCTCCACCCCCACCTAGACTAGAGCATTTACGCGTCTTAAAGGTTACGATGATTTCAGAAATATTTAAGAGCGACGCTTCAAAAGAGAGCTTCAGATGACTCGTCTCATCAGATCTTGACCAGGTATTCCCTATTGAATACAGTTTCTCTGACCTGGTATATTTTATGAATCAAGATGTTTTCATGACCTGAAAATGAAATCATTTCGGCATTCTCGAATTCTCCTAGGTACTGTCTAGAAATAGCGTATATAATAAGAATTCGTGATGAGATGAGTAAATTGCTCAGTTACAGTTCTTCAATGTTAGGTCCCGAATTTAGCAGACTTGTAACCTAACTTTTAGAATCCATGATCATTTTCTATGTGTTTCATTTCTAGATATAAGTTCTTTTAGTGGAAATTAATTCTGAATTTCTGAAATTTTATAAAATTTGAATATCTGATATTCGGAATTTTTGACATTCTGAAATTCCGGAAATTCTGGAAATTCTGAAATTCTTAAATTCGGACATCACTCATCCAAAAAGAAACATTCAAAAAATCATCTCCAAACATCATCTGCTCCGACTATATAATCTGAAACTATCCAGACTGATTCCATTGGAATCCGTCCGTCCGTCATTCAGACACTCATTAAGAATATTGTGAACATCTGAAAAAGATTACGATAGCTCTTTTATAAGCTTCTTATCTCTGTGAACACTTTCTCAAAGTGCTTGATTCTTTCTCATTTTCTAACTTTTCTCTTTTTTGTCTTGAGCATTTCTCAGCCATTTTTTCAAAGATACATACGGCAATTAGTGTCTGAAATTTGGAAATGTTTGCACTTGGAAAGAAGATTCTAGACACGATGTAGCCTAAAAAGTATTCCTGATCTTATGCTTCTTCTCGAAACTCGTCGCGTCCGGAAGTTGTAGAATGTTTACGTAGTATCCACCTTTTTTATGCTTTTCGGCACGAAATTTGCACATCAACTCGATGAAGACATGCCTCGCCTAATTTGGGCGGATTAAGAAACAACGGAAAAGCGCAATCGGCCCCTTTTTAGTTCCAGTAGATCGTCATAGAAAGAGTACATCAGAAATTGAAATTCTTTAAAATATGGGGTCGGATAGTCAAGGGATTTCAGATGTTCGTTGTAAACGGGTTTAGACATATTTTCAAATGAATTTCTTCTTCCGAAAGTACACTAGACGCCATTGGGAATAAGTGAAGTATCAAAATGATTCGCTTTTTTCGAACGGCTGAAAATTGAACTTTTTTCTCTTTCTTTTTTAAAGAGCATTTATGTCTAGAGAACTTTTTCTGTTCTTTAAGCCTGTTCGTTTTTGAAACTTTAGACTTAAAAATGATTGTTTTCAAGTTCGTTCGGCTAAATGTTAGGTTTCATAGTTTTTGGTAGTGACCCCGAAGAATTCAACTATAAGCTAGATATAAAAAAAAACATTCGGGAAGTTTTCCTAAAAAATCTAAATTATCTGGCACTTCTAGTTTTTCAAAATACTTACAACCAGCTAGCTGGTGCGGCTTCGGCGCGATTTAATCTTGTTCTTTACTGATTAGTCGGTCCACTCCTAGCTTTTTCTGTAAGGAGCCCGTAAATCTATATCTATTTTTCAAGCTTTTCAAAAATCGACAGACTAACAGGAGGACCAACAGACGCGTATAGCAATTTATATTTAAGGAAGATTACAGTAAAATCTGTAAGAGAAGGGCCTACTAACTATGTATGTATATGATCAAACTTTGGGCCAATTTATCTTGGTTCCTGTCAAAGATATAAAAAAGTTGTCAACTGATAAATTGTTTTCATAATATCATAAACAGTTCCTCAATTTGAAAATTTTTTATATCTTTGACTGAAACCGAAAAGAATAATTAGAACTTGACAATGTGGGGGCCCTTCTGTTACAGATTTACGGTACCATCGTTTACTTCACTCCATGATCATGAGAACAATAAGTAAAACTTCTAGTTCAAAAGTTTAAAAATCATTGATGACACACCTGATGAGGATGAGACCAATCCAATAAAATGTTCATGGACATCAAAGAGCTTAAACCCAAAAATCCTGAAGAAGTGCGTAATGTTTCTGGTTTTCCCTTAAATCCCATCTAATCCTTTTCTTCTTCCTGCTGTCCTTTCTCTATCAATTTTGGAGAGACTGATAATTTGCGATGAAGCAAGACAACAAAAGGGATTATCCAAATTGTTGCATCGACGACAATTCCGACGACGGAACGACGCAACTGAAAAAACGGATATTCCTGATTAGCTCATTAATCTTAAAGACGTCAAAAAAAGACCTGTGACCTGTGTGCAGCAGTCAAAAGGACAGATTTGTTCACATATAAAAGGAGAGAAGCCGAAGAGTTTCAAGCTCATTTTGTCCGTTCCCCCCATCCGTCCCGTTTTCAACAGGAAACATCACAAAACCACCCCAATTTTAATAGGGTTTTTGTTTCTAGTGTGCACATTCTCATCCATCAAAAAGAACTTAATTACTTCAAAATTTTTGGGGGAAGACATGACTCAATGATCTGGTCCTTACCCTTCCTTCTGCAAAATGTGTCATTGTACCACACCCCTGGTCACTAACTTCATGATTCATAAGTTTTGTAGGGAGGTTATCAGTAACAGGCGGAGCTAACTCCTTATCAGAGACTGGCAGCTATTTATTTGCGGTTTTGTCCAAAATGATTGTTCATTTTTTCGGAAATTCAACTTCTTCCGGCCACAGGAAGTTCGTTCAAAAAACTTCCACTTGTTCTCTTACAGTAAACGTAATTCTTCCTGTCTCAAAATTATTTAAAAGGTTGGAAGTTTCCAATTTGAAACACAAAAGAAAATGTTGCATTTTGTTTATCAGGCAACGTTCTTCAGTCATTTTCATTTCCATTTTCTACTAATCTCCAAAAAATCTTAACCTAATCTCCCTCGTTTTTTTAATTCCTCTCCTGAAGTTCTTCCGTCTACAAGCACAAAAAATTCCTTATTTTTTCGTAGTCTAGTCTCTGCTGGTGTGGTATAAATTTGGAATTTAGTGAACCATCGGTACAAAACTGCAATTCTTAGGATATCATGTTATGAAGGATTACTGTAGATTCCTCGGAGTTCGATTGGAAAAGATCTGGATCAAGGCTGGGCAAAGTAGGATACGGTGGCCTTGCGGCTTACAGGGTTTCTAGCTCACTGATCGTAAGCAAGGACCACGTCGGCCCGGTCTGAATGTCGGCTCGCCGCGGGCTCGATTTGCACAGCTTCGATCTGGATCTACAGTAATACCATATGTCGCACTCAAAAAGAGAAGCACAGACATTCTGCCCCAATCATAAATTACTCATTAAAGATGACCGCCTAAGTTCATGATACAGTACATTGCTGACAATTCGTCTCTTTTCTTTCTGATCAGAGAGACCAACCTTCATAGAATTATTTATGAAAAATCGAGACATACTTCAGTTTCACTGATAAACTGATTGTCGTCAGAAAAAAAGTGTGTGGGCTCGAGTGATAGGAGGGCGAAAGAATGATTTTACGTCATCAGTGTAACTGTATAAGAATTACTCATTGACTTATTTTTGAGCTGGAAACAATTACTCATTTCGGGGGAGACCTTTGACTGTCTTTTGATTTTTGATGATTTTAAAATATAATTCGTCGATTTTCTATCAGAGTACGAGCAAACGGTTTCCGGGCGGGTGCACCTTTAGGTCGCGTCGTTGTTTCTTTGATTCGGAAACTTATCAGTTATCAATTTTATCAGCTCTCTTTCTGCTTTTACAAATACAGTCACGTCATTTATAGATGTTTGGAAGTAAAAAAAACGGAAAGGGGGCGGAAAAAATAGCACTAGAAAATGACGAAAAGGTTGGGGTTGTGGGGAGCCATTTACGAACTGTCTTATCGATTTGAATTGGATTAATTTTCGATGTTTTTTCTTTGAAAATATTTAATGATGCAAAATTAATTTTTTCGAAAAACCAGTTGCGAAACATTTCCTCACTTTTGTATTGTTCCCAAACCACACTCTGAGAGTGTCATTCTAACCATTTTTCCAGTACTTCTTTGATTTTCACACGGTGATTGTTCTGGAACTCGGGAGTAATTTTTCCTGCGCTTATTCAGCTCAGCAGTTCAATTTAAAGCTTTCGCGTCGAAACCTACTACGGTATTTAAGTGTTAGCAACCGAGCGCACTTTCAAGACATCCAAAAACCGTGATTTTCAGTCTTTCTAAAAAACAAACAAATGGTACAAACATGGTATTAGGTAATCTCAAAATCAGGTATCAATTTTCTTCATCATCATTTTTTTTTGTTTTCGCTTCCTTTCTATGAATCTGAATTTTTGGTTCCCCAGAGAACTGTCAATTTTTGGAATTCCTCTCTGATCTATAGATCATTGAATGATGTGTTGAGAAAGGCGGAGGATGAGTTGCTGATCATAATGATATCATACAGAAGAAGTTTCTGTATAAGAACCCCTCAAATCGTTCATTCCTTCTTTTTTTCCTATGCTCACAGATCCTAAGATCTTCCACCTGTGACGACTGAACCATTTGACATTTGATGGCCTTAAAAATATTGCCTACGTAGCAAAGCTTCTCTTCCACCTGTTAACTTCCATCTACGTAGTCATCTGGTCAGAATTCACAATTTGCTGTGAGCTCACCAATCCCATTATTTTTCCAAAAATTTCCTCCTGATTCTGTTTTTAGAGTGACCATATCTAATTTTGGAAATTTTGTCGTCGTCAAAAAAAATCTGCTGCTTTCTCCCCCATCGAAATTACGTAGATAATCAAAAAAGAAGCAGGTGAATTGTTTCATTGTTTGTGAACACAAGCTGATTTTGACTTTTTTCTAGTGTTGCTGCTCGATCCCTTCCTCTCTCTCTCTCCGATTGTCAGTGTCAAATCACCTGCACAGACATTTTTGTCGTGCTACTGATGACGACAAATTGAGGGGGGATATGGTCCGCCTCCTGACAACACAATATATATTCCTATACTATTGAAAACAATTCTTTTGAACTCTTTCCTTCTCAATCTGAAAATCCGACCTAATTTCAATTTCGAATTTTTCAGATTGACACTAAGCCATCTTCTCAATTCATCTACCTAACTCATCATCATCTTCTTCTTTCAAATTCTTGCTTTCTCATCTGACCGTTCATATGCACGGTCTGTCCGACTGAATGGAACATCTAACTATTCAAACGGACGAGTTTCAAGAGTTTCAAGATCAGGTACGGGACAGGTGTTCTAACTTTTCCACTATTCAACAGTTCTTCCCCTTTTTCTGATTTTTAGAAAATAGTTTCAGTCTAGACATGTGTTCTTTTACATTTAAATTCAAATCCTTTTCCAGTATAAATACTGTTCTTCACCGGCTTCTGTGGATAGCAGTTACTCATCCTGCTCCAGTGTGGAGGACGAAGTGAGTTCATGAACTACAGTAATCTCGAGAATATTCAAAACTATTCAGATCGATATCTACACACGCCTTGTGCGTAACGAGGAACCTCTCCGAAGAGATTTCTTCCGGGAGATGTCCAAAAATTCCTCGGCAAACTCCTCATTCGATCATGGTTGGTTTTTAGGTTACGGTATCTCGAAAATTAATTATATTTCAGGAGATTTCGGGCCATCCTCCTCGTCTCGCAAAGGATCCAAAGTCACTGATGCCGATCTTGACAGTCTCTTCCGATCCCTTGTGGTGAGTCTGATTTTCTCTCAAAACAAAACTATGACATCAACTCTGAAAACTCTTGAAAATTGTTTTTGGGTTGAACCCTCTTGGTTCATGCCAATCATTACTTTATTTTCCAGTTAGTTTTCTGAGAACATATATCTCTTTTGAGCGATAAAAAATAATGACGAGATTTCCCCATAGGACTGTTTTAATTTGAAAACAGTAGCACACTCCATACAAGGGTTTAGAGAACACTTTCAGATTTTCCCACCGACACACTTTTTTAATGGGCATTTCTTTCATTCGAATTAAAAAAAAATGACTGTGGGAAAATATTGGTACAGATTTCACTTTTTTCGGTGGTGCCACCTGTCTCTAGGTCCCAGGGTGGCAAAAAAGGTGAGAATGGGAACAGAGGGAGGGGGACAGGTGCATTTTTCAAAACATTCCGTCTCACTTTCGACCGTTTTCAAATACGCCTTCTCCTTCCCTCTTTCTTCCGTTTTGCACTCTTATCCACCCTCACCTAACTAACTACCCACTTATTACCTGATAATTGACCAGTTGAACAGATAGAGAGGGAATGAGAGATACAGAGAAAGAGAGAGCATCGAGAAGTTTCATTTTCGAATTCAAAAACTACTCTCACACGTCTCTCTTTACCCCCTGACAACATACCAACTTTCTTTTTCTTCTTTCGACCCCTATTTGCCTTTATTAGTCATAGAGACAGTAGCAAAGAGGTGGGACCAATGTGTTAACAAGTCACTTTCTCTTCTCCTCAACCCCAAAAATGTCATTAGTACTGTTCTGCTTTTCTTTTGATCTCGTTTTTACCTTCTTTTTGGGCTCTTTCTTTTGGGTCTTACTGTGGCCAAGGATTTTCTTATAAGAGCACAGAGTATAGTTTGCTCATGACATTTCAGAATCAGCGGATGTAAGCGGGACCTTTCTCAGATTTTCTAGTTTTATTTCGGAATGATTTTAGAATAATTTTAATCAGTAGGAATATGAAAAATCAGACTTTTTGAATGTTCCCTAGGCAATTTTTAGATACCGTACAACCTGTAATAGAAGGGTCTTTAACTTAAAGCTCAATTATCTCAACACCAATCCAAGATATCAAAATAGTGTCAACTGAGAAAATGTTTGTGATATCATGAACATCAAATTATCAGTTGATCAATTTTTTATATCTTTGACAGGACCTGAGATAAATTGGCAAAGTCCAGACAGTTTTCTATTAGAGTATTTGGTTTTGACTTTTTTACCTTCAGACTTTTTTCCCTACTTTCACATTGAAACTAAGATTTTTTGATTTTGTTCTCTCTAGCTCAAATGTCACTTCTCTAGGCTCCACTCTTAATTATGGGAGCAACCAAAATTCCACAAGATCTTTCGAAAAATGCAAGCAGATCTTTCGGAAAATTCCAACATTTTCGAGTAAATCTGGTGTGTTTCTAAACACCCACAATCTGTCTAATTGTTAGATAAACGTGCCATTTGGTTCTCCCTCGCTTTCATGTCCTTTTCCTGTTAACAACCCTACAATTTGCTCGAAATTTCTTCGCCCCTTCTCCTTCCCAACATCAAACTTCTATACATTTTGCTCTTGACGATGATGCCCTCCCCCAAAAAAACAATTCTGGAATTGTAGAGAGAAGATATGTCACTTTGTCAGGTACCGCTTTTCTGGCTTCCCTCTTGTCAAACGGTGTCGTCATCATCTTCACATATAGGTGGTCTCCCGGGGCGTGATTTGACATAATTCCTCTTCTTTTCGGTGTGCTCTTTTGTCGCTGCCAGCAGCCTAACGTGCTTCTGTCCCCCTCCCTTTTCCGAAGCTCCGCCCCTATAAAACTTACAGCGAGCAAGCTTAACAGCTGCATATTTCAAAAGAGGAGTCCTTTACTTACCTCTTCATCTTCCGAATTCTTCCTATTCCATTTCTATTCCTTCCTTTGACCCCTATTACTCACTCTTACTGTTCCCAAAATGATGAGCAAACGGACTGCTAGCAAACTTGAGAAGCCGTCAACTCTGGCGGCTCTAGAAGAGCAACTACGTGCCTCTGGAGTCATTATCAATACTGAATTTGCCAGTTTACAGGACACCAGTGATCAGGCCAACGTTGTTCCAAAGCCGGAAGTTAAAGTCAAAGTCGAGACGATCCCAGAGGAATTCGAGCAGGTGAGAGATTGGGATCTGGGCTTTTGCCGTTTTTTAATTATCAGAGGCTTTGTAGGATTGAATTTAAATTTGCATTTTCCGTTCTAATTTCAAATCTCAGTTGATCCTTTTAATTTCTCATCTTCCCTCTTCGTTTCTCTATATTCACATCCTTCACATATTCCAGCCATCTTCATCCGCTCCTTCTTCTTCTAACCAACGTGCTCTACCATCTCAATCACAACTCCAACCATCCGTTGCTCCAAATCCAGAGATGAACGCCTCCATTGCTCATATCAAGAGTGAACTCGACCCAATGCAAGCATTCCAAATGCCACCAAACGATCTGATCTTCGGAGCTCCTCACTATCCATTCTCGTAAGTTCCGTGCATTTCCGGAGAGGAAGTTTCTTCGTCTAGTAAATGTGTCACGTCACACTCATAAGCACCACGTGTGGATTACTTCTTGTGTGTTTCTCTACGTAGTATCTGGAAGCAATAGGGGGATTAATTGCACTCTATGAGATTAAGCTGCTTCTCTTGTTTGCCCCGATTAGCCTTTTGTTTCTTTACAGACTGACCCAAGACTTCATGGGAGCACCGAATGCATTGATGCCACCGTTCACCTCGCCATTCTATCCACAGCACTTCCCAGTTCCGGCGGAGGCTCGTCGCAACAGTCAGGGCAATACAAGCTCTTCCAACAATACCGGAGGAACTCCATCACCACACTCTAACTCTCTTCCGACGTCACCCCCGCAATTGCACGGCTTCTTGAGGTTTGAAAAATTTCGAACCCGGAAGGATTTACTTAATATTTTGGTATTCCAGATCCTTCTTGAATCATGACAACTTGCAAACTCCACCAACTCCGTTCGGAATTCAGGATGAGATTTTGGATGCTGACAAGATGTGTGCCGTCTGCAATGATCGTGCTGTCTGCTTGCACTATGGAGCTAGAACCTGTGAGGGATGCAAGGGATTCTTCAAGCGTACAGTTCAAAAGAACTCCAAGTACACATGCGCTGGCAACAAGAACTGCCCAATTGACAAGAGATACCGTAGTCGTTGTCAATACTGTCGCTTCCAAAAATGCCTCGAAGTCGGCATGGTCAAAGAGAGTAAGAGCAAACTTAAAAAGGAAAAAGATTAAACAACTTTTACTTTTTCAGTCGTCCGCGGTGGTTCTCTATCTGGCAGAAGAGGACGTTTGTCTTCGAAGACCAAGTTGGCAAGATCTGTGGACCAACCATCTCCACCACTTCCACTTTTGGCATTGATGGGAAAGGCTATTGAGGATAATACCAATATGACTGTCACCAGACACTTTGTATGTTCAGAATACATAAGACTTTTGAGATTGAAGTGATAATTTCATTTTTTCAGCTGGCTCCATTCGGTGAGGATTCTGCTGTTAGTATCCTCCATTGCGAGTACATCGCCACCAGGAAGCTCCTCATGGCTATGCCTCAGATCTGTGAAATCCCAGAGCCTGATTTCCGCATCCTTCTCGCCAGATCATTCTTCCCAATCATGGCGATCCGTTGTGCAAATCGTTGCGCCAACAACACCGAATCTATCATGTTCGAGTCTGGAGAACTCTTCATGCTGAATGCATTCCCAGCCTGCTTCCAACAGATTCTTCGCTTCATGATCAACAAAGCTCAGAACTTTTCCTCGTTGGTCGAGTGGGAGCCACAAGCATTCGCTTCGTTCATTGCTCTCCAATTCTTGTCCGGAAACACAGGTAACTAGTTTAGTCTGTTTCAGTGTATGCATTTTTGATTTTCAGAGCAAAATCTGTTGGGATTGTCCAACAAGGTATTGGTGGATACAGTTCAAAGCACCATTATCAATGCTCTGAAGGATCATTGCAGTGGATCTCAAAACAAATTGGCCAAGATTGTCAGACTGGTAAGTAAGGACTCAGTAATGAGAAGACCTTTTAAACTTTGTGTGTAAAACGTCATTAGCAATTTTAATCCTTCCTCGTCTTTGCAAGAAGCTCGAGAATATCAAATTGAGATCAAATTTTTTGGGATGATGGTGACGTAGTAACAGAACACAACTTACTTTCATAGACAATGATAAGTGTCTTTGTGACGTTTGGGGGTTTCTAAGGAAGAAAGAGAAGCCTTCCAATATAAGACTGAGGGCAAAATTTGCACGGTTTTAATGCTAATCCACAAGGGTGATTAGGTGTCTGTTGAATGAAAAGGGAAACTTTTTGTGTGCACTCGAAAAATGACTCTTATTTTCAGACTGACGAATTCGATGTGTTCCACACAATGGGAATCCAGGTCCTTGACTCAATGTATCCATCGACTCGTTTCCCAGAAGAATTCCAACATCTCATCAGTTTGACTCGTGCACCACTTCGCACTGCCGATACTCAACCAGCATGTGGAAGTCCAGTTGTCCCATCCACCAGTGCTCTTTTTGCATTCCAAATGGGATCCACTGCCTTCTGATTTTATCTGATTCTTTCCTTTTTTTGATCTCTCATTTTCCAATATATCATTTGTCAACTAGCCGTCCTATACTCCAGAGACCGCATATCACTTTATTTTTATTTTATTTTACTTATTTATTCTCCTTATATCTCTTATATATTTTTTCCTGTTTCCCAAAAAAAGAACCATCAAATAATTTGTTACCGGTAAACCTATTTTTGTCCTCCTGCTCCAAAAAAACTCCCTCATCAACCTCAAAAGTTCTCAATTTGTCCTTTTTTCCCCCTGGAATAGTATTTTGTTGTCGGAAACCCAAATCCTGCCCCAGAAACTGTCAGATAGATGTGCATTTTTATTTTATGTTAATCATTAGAGTCTATTTAGCTGATACTTTTATTTGTATGGAATTGCATTAAAAATATAAATCATATATTTTGGAAACAATTTGAATTGTTTAAAGAACAGAACACAGCCATGAAAAATATGAGCAACTGGGACTCGTGAGCACCGGAGAGGGACAAGAAATACTGAAGAATAAGAGGGATAATTCGAGGTTGGAAGGGAAATGATTTAACAAAAGTTATTTCTCATTTGTCGTTTGTTCCGGCGCATGTACTGGACAGCAGTATTCAAATCCGTTTTCAGTTCGCATCGACTGAATCCACGATCATCGATTATTGGTTCTGGATGGGCGAAATCGGGACATTTCTTCCCTGAAAAAAAGAGTTCATTAACAAATATTCCGCATTCCTGACAAGAATTGATAAAATCCCAAAACTCGAAATTACTTTTTTTTTTGGTTCTATAATCAATTTTGTTTTATAATCAATAGAGAAGCGGAGCGACGAAGAAAAATAAAAATTTTAAATCGCGCCGAAGACACCCCAGCCAGCTATTTGAACGCCGGAGGCGCTGTCGATTTTTTTTTGCAAACAAAGTACAATAAAAAATATATTTGGAGTTGCTATTCACACTGACATTAAAAATGTATTGTCTTGTATATTTTTTTGTAAATATCAATTTTTAAATTTTTGCTAGATTGTATTCTAGACTCTAGTTTGTATATATCTCGATAGCACTTTTTTCTATGCTGTTTACGTTTTTCTATTGAAATTGTGAGTCTTTCCATAAGCCTTTTGTACTTTAAAAAGCAGTCTGATCTTTATAATAACCAATTCAAAAGTCGTCTGCAACAAACACCCCTTCTACCTCCAATACAATAATTCTGATCTGTGACGTTGTAATCCACGTGGATTAACGTCTTCTTAGGAGTACTTCTCAATTGTTGATTGAACATGGATCTTCAATTTTCGGGAAACAAATTGAACCCGGAATTTGATAGTAATAAAAAAGAGACAAAGAAAACAAATCTTTCGGAAACTTACAGCATTTATTGAAAAGGAAGTGACGTCCTTTCTCACAAAGACATCGTGATGGGAACTGGGATCTATCGCAGATTGTACTTTCACAGGCTTGTTTGCATTGATCCTCAATCATACATCCGGTTTCGTTCGGTTTTAGAGCTGAAATAAATGTTTTGTTTGAAATTCTGTCACAAAGATTTTATTGACTTTTTGTCTGGAGCTGTGTCCATAATTTTAATCCGAAAATGACCTACATCTCCTAGTCCTAAATTTAGTCTAATAACACATCAACATTTTCGCGGCTTTCTGATTTTTTGGCTGCATTCCAATGGCTTCTTCTGTTTAAAGAATGACCCACTCAAAGGATCTATTTCAGGAATGATTCAAGGGATAAAACGTTTTTTTTCTTTTTTTCTTTCTTATCTTTTTTAAATTCTTTTCCTGATGTTTGTTGCTTATCTTCAAAGGTTTTGACACTTTCCATAACCTAGTAGTTATTGTGAGGGTGGAGGAAAATGACAAACTTTCGAAAAGTAATGATTAAAACAAAGGAAAATGTGATCAGTCGAACTGAAACGACAGATCTTGAAGGGCAAAAATTAAATGTTGAAAATTTAAACTTTTAGATAACTCGATAATTGAAAAGTAATGTCATAGCAAAATGCGAAAAGTGTTATGATTCATAGGAAATTAACACAAGTTCGGGTGAACTTACAGATATGTTTTCTGGTAACTGACATAGACTGAAACTGGAATTTTCAGGCATTGGGGGTTTACAGACTTTTCAGCATTTACGATAAAACCTGTATTAGCAGGGCACCTTTTATAGGAGGGTCTCTCTAATAGAAGAACAGGCCTTTCTAATACAGGTTTACGGTGATTCCAGCCAAATTTAACTCACCCATCAAACAGCATCCTTTGGAATAGGTAGTCGCGTGGAAACAACTCAATCCAGTATCACAGTCCATTGTAGTCGTGCATTCTGAATCAAAATACAATTGTTGAATTTCCTATTATCATATTTTTTACCTTGAGAACATGTAAAATCCACCAATTTCGCTTGCAGAATCTCAATAATAGGATAATACCATGGAGTCTCTGTTGCCAGACAATTCGAACATAAAAAAGAGAGAATTAAGAATCGAAGAAGCATTTTTGTAACTGATCGGATCGAGGGGCAGCGACTGATAGAGGAAGTGCTTCGGACAAAATGACCCTAAACCTCAAACCAAAAGGAAGTCGTTAAAAACAAACAAGTGTGGGACAAGGAGTAGCCGACCGGAGGAAGGGGAGCAGCTCCCAAAAGAACGTGTTGTTTGAATTGAAAAGTACTTAGGCTCACGAGAGAGTCAAAGGGATTACGTGCTGTTAGTGACCACCGTACTTTTCCTTTCTTCTTGGACTGTGGGAACATTGAAGAATATCATAGAAGGACAAAGAATGTGTGGGATAGTTTCGGAGGAAGTGGATCACCGAGGTCAAGAGGGGTTTCTTACTTTGCCAGGAAGTTTGATAAGGCGTAAAACTGACCATGCTTTATCTTATACCGTAAAACCTGTAATAGAAGGTCCCTCTAATTTTTACCTTTGAGGCAATTTATCTCGGTTCCTGTCAAAGATATCAGAAAACTGTCAACCGGTAAACTTCTTATCATTTTCATTAGCTGTCCTTTTATATCTTGCTCGCGAGCCAAGAAAAAAAAGCCCAAAGTTGTATGGGGACCTTCTACTACAGGTTTTAGGTAATTTCATTATCCATACAAGGTAAAACGTTCGGATAGTACTGAAACAGTCGGTTTATCCCCTCTCCCCTCTGCCAAGGGCTTTACCTCCTCGCTTAGGCTTACTGTATATTCCACTTAAATTTCTAATTTCAGGATTTCCGAGTTCCAAAAATTTCGGAGTATTTCCAAGTTCCAAATTTTCGAACTTCCCGAAATTTCTGATTAACAGAGTTTCGGGGTTGGCGAATTTTCGAATTTTTGGAGACCGAAAAATCTAAATTTTTGTATTTTCGAATTCAAAAATTTTTTGAATTGTCTGCAGAAAACCCCAATGCCAAATGTTTTCAGAAGATCGAAATTAAAGGTTCATCATAAAAACATTGATACTTATCTAAAACAAAACAAAATCTGAAACTTCAAAGCTAACTTTGGGATTAAGTTCTTGTAAAAATAAAAAAATTCATCGTCAGAATACGGTAGAACTTTCTATTTTTCAGAACTACAGACGGTTGCAATAAAACGAACCCATCCTTCTATTTTGAAACAAATCCTTAACTCCGATCTTGCCAATTATTTACAAAACAGATCCATTCATTACCATTCCACATGAACAAATCTATTGGAATCCTAGATATTAGCCCGCTCTCGATCGAATACAAAAACGGTACCAACCGAACCGTAACAATGACGTATACTCTCTCTTCTGTGCCTCCTTTTCTCCTCCCTTTCGCTTCCTCTCTATTATTATCTCCTCATCACCTTCTCATTGTTCCGTTCCCCGTTTCATTGTTTATGTCTCTCATTAATGTATCGATAACCCCGTGAGAAGGTCCATACCTCTCCGTAAGTTTAACAATTCGGCTCACAATATCCGAACTGCCAACAAAGTGGTCCATTCGAGAGTTACACTATGTCCTCTACAGCTGACTACTCTCTCCTCCGCCCTTCTAATCACTCTTCTCCTTTCTTCAACTCTTTTACCTTTCTTCTCTTCCTGTTAATTCAACAACCTGTCTTCTCTCTTTCATTCTCTTTTCTTCCATTTGCAAAAACACTGAATAATACATACGATTCGGTATAATAATACTGCATGTCCATGTCCTGCGTCTATCATTTACCCATTATCTCTCATTAGGCTTCATCCATATGTTCGGTTCCTGTGTATCCTATCCTTCGTCTCCTCCGGCTGTTCGACCTGTCTCTTGTCTCTCTGCGTCTCTTCATCTTCCACACTCTTTTCTTCTCGACTCGATCCGGCAAATGTTGCGATGATCGGTGTCCATCGCTTTTGATTTGCATTCAATACCTTCTTATATTCACACTTCCTGAAACAATCCGAATGTTATTTCTATGTTTTTGGAGATATTTGCACTTCTCCCCGCGAATACATGAGTCATTTTTATGCAAAGCACATGTCACCTAAAAATAAATATCCAGAAAAATGAGAGAGAATGAGTAAGAGCAGCTTAGCTTTGTTTCAGTGAGTCATTCGAGATTGGAGATAGATCTCAAAGATCTTGAATCGTGAGAGAGCATTGAAGAAAAAACTGGATCCTAACTTGCTCAAATTTTTTTTCATTAAATTGGTTTGAATACCTATTTGTATATTGCTCTTATCCGGAATCAATGCACGTTGAGATTGGATATCTCTTTAAATTTTTCATAAAGGCGCAAGAGCAAACTACCGTATCTTTTGAGCGTATTCTGAATTTTATTTCCAATTTTCTCAATTTTCGACGATTTTTACCGTTTTTTCTCAATTATGATCATTTTAATTTATTTCTTTTCCGATCAACATCGAAAAAAACGTTGAAATTCTTCGAAAAATTTAGAAAATGGGAAATAATATGCAAAATAGACTCAAAAGATACTGTAGTTCGCTCTTGCACCTTTGAGATAAACTTAACGAGGCATCTGCTCTCAATCTGCATTGATTTCGGACAAGAGTACTATGAAAGACTGAAAATATCTAAAAATTAAGCTTGAAAGAAGAAAGCTAATCCACTTTTTTCGAAAAATCTTCCTCGAAAAATCTTCTACTATTTTTGAGTATACTGAATTTTTAAAATCTGGATCGACTCAAATATTCAAAAAAAATCAGGCAGTCATTTTCAAATTCGCAGCTCAATTCTCATTTATTTAAAAGTGCAAAACCATTCCAGCTGGTTAAAGGATCTTTTTTGACATTTTTCTATAGAAAATCTTTTACGATGGTTTTAGCACCAGCTGGTTCGCGACATTTCGCATTTTTTGAATTTCATCTCTGGCTTATAAATACTCTATTTCTTCCTTTATACTCCTGAACAGTTACTACTTTTGTCTATTTTCCATTCCATCCAAATTATGCCCAATTAATGATCGTAAACCATCACTTTACAGCTTTTTCCAACTTTTACGACAGGTGCGATGGTATATCCACACTCTTATTCTTCCTTTTCTTTTTCTTCTGAACACTTCTTTCTCAAGTTGCACCTTTTTTGGTCTTTTTCCCTTTTTAACCATTTTCTAATACAACTTTTTCCGTTTAGTGTTCCCGTTCCCATGAATAGAAAATGTGGGGATTGGTGAAAAAAGAAGAAGGAGACAAAACGCATATCAATAGTCTAAGCAATCGCATAAATCAAACAAAAAAGAGAAGAGAAAAGTGAGGAGAAGGATGTGTAGAACATGGGACATAACGTGCATTCTCTTCTGTTTGCCAAATAGTTTAGGTCGTTTCCTGATTGCACAACACTGTCTTCTTATTACCTCCTCAAGCCATATGGAAGAGATAGAGTCAGAAATAATGATAATCGTTCTTGTTTTTCGGAAATATTTGAGTTCTAGAGATTTTCATTTTGTTTGTATGCCATCTGTCATTTGAATCCTAATTTTTGAGTATGTCACAAGCAACCTCAACCTTTTCTAAATCAAGATTTTGATGAAAATTCCGTGAAGTTTAAGAAAAGCCTATCTAGACCTCTGAAAATTTTAGAGTCCGCTCGCCAGTTTCAGCCGATTTAACACTTGGGACATATTCTCGCAATTTTTTCAAAATTTCTAATTTTACCACCACTTGCATTTATTCAACAATCTGATTTCAGTACCAAAAATCGCATTTTCAGTGCTGAAACCGCAATTTTCAAAGACGATGTTCTTCTTCTAGGACGTTTCAGAATATTAAGATTGCTGTTTCATGAAATTCAATGACATTCCTATTTTAGACACATTCTGGGATTTTTTTCTAATTTTTGAATGAATTCAAGTGGTGGAAAGTTTGAAAATTTGAAAAAAAAAACTTTCAAAAAATGTTGAAAAATGAAATTTCATTGATATCTAATGATAAGTGTAAAACAACTTTAAAACTTTAGAATGTCAGAATGTCCAGAAATCAAAAAACCTCAGGTAATCAGAATTTTGAATACTTGAGCCTTCATAACAAGTTCATGTGGAGGTTTTAGTGTGATTGCTCATATTTCTTCTCAGCCTATAGGTGTAGAATATCTTCTTCTCTCAAATGTGGCATATTTTTTGAGTGCTGTGTTGCTATATCTCTGACACTCAACCCTGACACTGATGATTCTTGATAACCGGAACCTATCTTCTCTTTTCCGAACCCTCTCTTCGAAATTTCGAAACCAACTTTCCTCCGGATTTCTTCTCTCCTATCATCCATCGCCACCAATCATTCATTTCTTTTGCAATTTCATCTTCTTCTTGTCTCCTTCCGGCTCTCCTTCGTGTAATACTCATCAATAAATCGCTTCAAATCGTCTCATAAAAATGTTCGTGTGCTTTTTACTACTCTCCGATCCCAATCACTCCCACCTCTTCTTCTTCCTTCGCATGTGCTCTCATTTTTCCGGGAGCAAGTTTTGCCTGCCCTCGGCTTGATCAATTCGACGGGAGGGCGCCCGGGCGTTTTTATTACTCGAAGTCTCGTTTTACACATTTCCACTCGCTACACAAAATACTTCGGGACTTTCTTCTCGGGCCCCGTCAGAATCACGTTTTTTGTGTCCATCGTTGATTCGGAATCCGTCGAGCATGAATGACCACTTATATGAAAATGATGTAGTCGTTATTGCAGCCATCTGGGTCTATACTATTGGCGTTATTGGCATATTACGTGTATGTAGTATAGATCAGATCCAGACAGTGTGAAAAAACGAACTGTTCGTTTGGACGGAGTAGACGGCTACCAGTTTTTTTCGATTCTTTTCCGTTTTTTCATTCTTTTGTAATCCGTTGATTCGATTTGGGATGAAGTCTTTTGAGATAATCGTTTTGAAGTTCGTTTTCAGAATTTGGTGTGTGAAGTTGGATGCTACTAAACTAGAAATTTAGTTCAGCTGTAACAAATTCTTTTAACTTCGATACAAACATGTATCAGTTTGAGCTACCGTACAATCTGTATAGAAGGGCTCCCAAACCGTCAAATTTGAGTCCGTGTATCTCATTTTCTGTGAAAGATATCAGAAAGTTTTAACTGACAAACTGTGTATCATAATATCAGAAGCGTTTTGTCAGTTGACACATTCCTGTCATCTTGCACAGGAGTCAAGAAAAATTAGCTCAAATTTAACAGTGTGGGAGCCCTTTTATTGAAGGTTTTACGGTATTTTCTTAGTTATGACAAAATGTTGTTTAAAGATTACTTACCAAGTTACAGGTTCCCCCAAAAATTCAGACCTGAGTCATAACTTTGCTCATTTCTGACTTTTTCTTCTGCGGAAACCATCTTTTTGTTTTTCTCTATTCCCAATTCTCGTTTTTGCTTCCTGCATTACCGCACTTGAAATTTTCTACGCCAAAAATTCCATTTTAACGACTACTATCATAGACATCGTTTGTCTGTGTCTCTTCAACCTACACACTATTTCCACACTTGCAAAAACCAACCAATACATCATTGCCACGAGTCGGTTGATCCCTTCGGGGATTCCATGTTTCTCGGGTTCTAGGCAAGAAAAAGGGGAATGGACAGGCGGTCCTTCTCACTCCAGAAGACATGGACAACGGAAAACGAAAACGACAAGTTTGGGTTCATTTCATATGCACAATTTGACCCTTTGGTAGAGTGCGAAAAGAATCTAGGGGCGATATGTCTTGAGAGAGAAACAGCTTAGTGAGAAAAAGAAATAGAGAGCCCCCTATTTTCTTTTTGACCACTGACTTTTTGCTTCCGAAAAACGAAATCTCGTGTGAGAAAAGAAAGAAGCCATCGTTGTTCAGTTTCTGGGTATGCAAATTATACATCTTTTGCAACTTTTCTTTTTTCTTTTTTCCAAGAATTGACATTAGATTAGAATCTAGTTTCATTCTCAGAATTCAGATAAGCTCTGATTTTTAGTCATACTATTTCTGAATGATGTTTTTTTTTCTTTGACCGGATGTAAAGATTTTATAAGCTTCCGTAAGCATGGCTATTCGGATTCTTCTCGTTTTTATATATTCAGTGATTTCGAAATTCGATTTTTTGGATTTTAGGAATGAAATTATTTTGGATTATTTTATTGCCGAAGATTCTTGTGATTCCGAACTTGATTTCTTTTTGAATACCTCGAATTTGAGCTCTAGGCTACACCTCTAGCCTCTAGTTTTAAGAAACGGTTTTCTGAGATCTCGAAATACGGAAAGAAAAATGTTCAATTTGGTAATTTGGACTCCTTTAAAGAGGGACTAATCAGATTACGGTACCATATTTAGATTTTCTTGTCGGTCTGTAACCCCGTCTCTTCCTTCTTTTCCATTTTCAACCCATCCCTCTTTTCCGACGCTTCTCCCACTCCATTTATCCCAATTTGCACCCTTCTCTACTCCGCATTTCATGTCATTCAATTATATCATAAGCGAGTTGCCGACCCCTTCTTCTTCTTCTACTCAGCACTCTTCCTTAATTTCTAATCCGCTTTTTGGTGTATGCTCTCAAGAGAAAGGGTGAGAATGCATTGCATTCTTTTCTAGTATTGGTGGTCCTTGTGTATATTTTTCTGAGAAGTTTCAATAGTTTTATAATTTTTAAAAATATTAAATTCTTCTTGCTCCAAATGCTCACAGGGTTCCAGAAGGCTTGATCAGAAACGGTAACAATGAAAAGCCCTAATATCACGTTCGCTGGGGCGCGATTTCTGACCAAGGCTTTTGGACCGATGTGCCCTCTTATTTCCATCCCACCTACTAATGTTTCACGTCATCAATCACACTTCTTCCAACTTGTGTCACATATCCTTTCCGGTGCATTTCTCTCTTCTTCTTCTTCTCTTTGCCTCTAATAATTGCCTCCAATCCTTTCCATTTTTGGGTCCTCTTCCTTCCTTTCGGTCCACTTTTCTATTCTATTTCCACCCCAAAAAACCTATTCTCCGTCGGGTTTTTTTCTTCCTCATACCCCTTGGCCACCACTTCATAATGTGTTGTTGCTGGTTTAGAAGCAAACGAGAGCCTGTCCATTTTTCTCATTTATCCTACACCCGTCTTCTGCTCCTCTTGGCTCATTTCGTCGTCCATTCCATCTGGTGGTCCAGTTTTTTCCCCGTCTCAAAACAAATCCATCATTTTATCATTATTTTGAAAATCGGCTCTGTTCTCTTCGGAAGTCAATTGTACTAGGAAGAGCAAATGTTGCTCTTTCTCTCTTTTAGAGCGAGAGCAACAAGCACTCTCACCTCATTAGGCTCCCAAAATCTCGAATGTCCGGGAAACGGAAAACGGAAAAGAAGAAGAAGAAGCAGGAGCTGAGAGGAAGGCAAAAAGTAGATTCGTGGCACTTCATCCATCATTTTGAGGCATTGTAGTCATGGTTTTTGTGGAGAGTGAAGCTAAAAACTGACTTTCACTTTTTTTTCCATTTTTTCTCCGCTTTACTTTGGACAGTAGTTTCGGTTTTCATGGAAAATTGTGAAGTCATTTCCACTGATTCAGAACCTATAATTTTTTGGAAATTCGGAGAAGTTAGAATTGAAATGTTGCATTTTGAGCTGGCATCGGTCAGCCCTGAAGACTTATTGTCTAAATTTTTATAAAATTCTGTTTAACAAAAACTGATTTCAGTTGTTTAATTTTTAATGTCTTCAAAAAATTGTTTTGTGAAAAATATTATTTTTCACAAAACAATTTTTAAAATAACACTTACCGTAAAACCTGTATTAGAAGGGTCCCTCTAATAGAAGGGCTCCCCAAGAGGGGTTTGGAAAAATAAAAGGGCCCCCTGTAATAGAATGGTCCCCATAATAGAAGGGCCCCCTGTAAAGAAGGACCCCCTTCAAAATATGTTATGAAATTAAACATTTCCGTACGTTTTTAATGAAATATATTCCCGGAATCCTAAGATTCAATGGAAATTTATTGAAACACTATTTTTGCTCAAAAACTTGATTATTTTTGGTGAAATTGACATACATTTTGGGCTTGAAATTTAAAAAAAAGTCATTTATAGTTCAAAAAGTCCAAATATCGGGTTTTCAGAAGAGAAACGACCGTGGCCGTGGCCGAAGGTCCCAAAACGAAAACTACCGTAATTTAAACAAATTTTTCGAATTCATTATATCGACTTCGGTACGTTTTCAGTGATTGTTTTCGGGGTTTTCCTTCCATAGCTCCAACTTTTTGTACCAGAATAATAGAGAAACGTCCAGTTCAAATGTTTAGCAAAAATTTATTTTTGAAAGTTTTCTGATTTATCCCTTTCGATTTTATCCAGATATCATACAAAGTTTGGGATTTCGTTCCACATTGAATTCTAACTTCTACATCTCCTTTGCAGGTTCCTCAAATTCTCACGCTTTCTAATTCATTTTCTTTGCGATTCCCGGAAACCGATTTCTTTTAAAATGAATTTCTCAAAGATCCAGAAATCTCTTGATACCTCACATCTCCTCATTTCTTAATCTGACCCCACACTTTCAATTTTCATTTCCTTTTTCATTTAAGCATCATGTTGCACTTCTGTCCCTTCCTTTCCATGGATTTATCTCTCAAATGACCACTCTCTCATCCTCTTTTCCCTATTTCCATTCATCTGTTTTTCATTCCTTCAATTTCTCCACCCTCACTTTTCTATTTATTCCCCCCTTCGTCGTCCCGTCTATTTCTGTTCTGGTCCTTCTCTCGGCCCAAACAAAAAACTATAAATTGAGCAGCAAATTGGTTTTTCCCCTCTCTCAGCTGACCTCATCCCCTGGAACACACTATCTTTTGGCTCCCCCTTTTGTTTTTCCTTTCTGCTGTTCTTCTTTCCTCTCATCATCATTTTGTTTTTTTTTTGCAGAAGCCGTCGTCTGTCGTCGTCCCTCTATCATTCTCGTTTCTCCATAATGACATAGGAGAAATGCGTCTGGGCTCCAATAGTTATGATGTACAGCGAACGGAGGCCATCGGTCAGGCACCCGTCAAGTCTCCACCCCCAAATCAGATCAGGTGTACTGTAACATTCTTGGACAGCACTTCGTTCCATTTTGAGATAGAGGTAAGACACCGTTGTGGTTTCTTTCAGATTCGATTTTAATGAGATTGATTTTCAATTTCATTTGATTAGACTAATGATATAATTTTCAGAAGAATTCCCTTGGAATAGTTCTGTTGGAGAAGGTTTTCAACTATTTGGAAATCATCGAAAGGGACTATTTTGGATTAGTTTTCATCGCTGTCGATAGCTCGAGTACACAACAGAAGGTTCGTTTTTATTTTACTAAACACCAAAATTATCAAAAAATTTTCAGAAATGGCTGGATCCATCAAAGAACTTGCGAAAGCAGATGGTGTGTCCGCCGTATCATTTATTCTTCCGAGTGAAGTTTTTCGTGCGAGACCCGAATCGTCTCCGAGACGAGTTTACGAGGTTTCAATTTTATCAGCAAGTCAGGCAAAATTTAGAAGATGGAAAGTTACCATGTAACGAAGGATCGCTTGCTTTGTTGGCTAGTTATGTTGTACAAGGTTAGTTTATTCTTTGCAAATTGTATTGAAAGAAACAAAAACGAATACCGTAAAACCTCTATTAAAAGGGCCCTCTAACTTTCAACTTTGAGCCAATTTATCTCGCTTCCTGTCAGAGATATGAAAACTTTGTCAACTGATAAATTTCTTATCAATAATTCAGAAGTGTTTTGTCACTTTTTGATATCTTTGATAGAAAGCGAGAAAATTTGAAGGAAATGCATCAAAGTTAAAAGTTAAGGACCCTTGTATTATAGGTTTTACGGTAGGTTAAACATTTTTGAAGAAAATTCCTTTATATTTCTGAAAAAAATTCTGGAAGTTTCTGAAAGATGGACGGAAGTTCTTCAGTTTTCGTACCATTCATAAATACGATCCAAAATCTGCAGATTCTGTGATTTCATTTATTCCTATTCTGAATTTTCAGCGGAAGTCGGCGACTTTGAGGAGAAAACCCATGGCATGTCGAGGACATGTCTGTGTTATACGATTCATTTTGCCACGCTTCCTGACGATTTTTCCGATCGGGTCGCTGAACTTCATCAACTTCATATGTAGGTTTTTTGAAAATTTTCGGACCTTTGAAGGACCTTTGAAGGACCTTGAAAAATCATATTTCAGTGGCCAAACTCCTGATATCGCGGAGCAAAACTTCCTTGACCATGCTCGACGTCTTGAAATGTACGGGATGGATGTTTACGACGGGCGAGATGCCAACAATCTGCTAATCGAAATCGGAGTAGGTGCAGTTGGAATCAAAGTATTTCATGACGGAATGAAAATGGATGAGTATGCATGGGCAAGAATTCGGAAACTTAGCTTCAAGAAGAAACAATTTCAAGTTTTAGTGGCCAACGAAGACGGAATCGTAAGTATTTTTGTATAGAAACTTTATCGAAAACTTGAATGATTTCAGAGCGAAACGAATATAGCTTTCAATATTATGTCGGCAAAAATTTGTAAACTTTTATGGAAATGTTGTATCGAACAGCATACATTTTTCCGATTGAAGGCTCCTCCAAAGACCCCACAAAGGAAAGTTTTTAATTTTGGATCCAAATTTCGATACAGTGGAAGGACGGAGTATCAGACATTGGAAGAGAATGAACATCGGAAGTCAGCAGGACATCGGAATTTTCATAGGTAAGAATAAATTCGTTTGAACGAGTGGGCGGAGCTTAGGTCCGGTAGCAAAATCTTCAAAAGCGCGTGCATTTTTTTTCAGATTTTTCGATGAATATCTTGACATATTTTTTTCTCATAGAAACCTGAAAAATTGGAAAAAACTATATAAAGCAATCTTTAAAAAATAGTTTTTTGTATTTTTCGATAAATTGCATAAATTTTGAATTTTTTTAAACGAAATCCGAAGAATCTCAAATAAAATGATTAAAAACAATTACACTTTTTTTAATGGGACAGGAAATAATTACGAAAATACATGCTCCTTTGAATGCGCTCCGCCCACCTTCGAAATTTTGGACGCAACGCAACTTATAAATTTTAAGAAGTCTATCAAAATCTTCTTTCCTTCGATCCACTTTTTCTGGAAACACCCAATCGATTGATTCTTCTCGATATACAAACACCACGACTACAGATTCTCCAGAACTCCCATCCAGGTTAGTGTTGTAACTGATTTGTCATCGCTCCTATCATTCCCCCACACATCACACATCTTCCCTTAAATATCGCATGCTATCTCACAGTGGTCAACTGTTGGCACGTCGTCTGTTGAGTGCCGCCCGTCACGACACCGACTCATCAGATGCACTCGGCTACGCATCGGATGGCGCCGTCGTATGTGCTCCCCTCACCACACCACTCTCACCAAGACGCACTCGAGACTACGCCACAGATAGGTACGCCCTCTTTCACTCTGAGATATCCAATTAGTATGAAGAAGTCGAGAAACTTCCCGTTTGTATCAAGTTGCGGGTACTCTCTTTTGGTCATATTTGTTTTACTACTACGAGATGTTTATGAGCATCCTCTCGACGGGTCAGAGATGGGAGGACAATAACTTTCCCTTTAGCTTTGGAACCTCTATCGTTGTATCTACTAGTTTTTTATGAGGCCGAAATAGTCACTATCATCAATCACTCTGGAAAATCTCCGCCCTCTTTTCCAAAAGTCTTCTTTTTTTCTGATAGTATCATCACATCACACAATTTATCCGCTCTTATGCAACCAATCAATCGAATAAAAAAGAAGGCGTCAGACAGAATGCGTCGGAAACGAACAGCGTCTAGAACGAGGTGAGGAGCGGCAGTCTAACATCATAAGCTTGTTTGATTCAGTTGTTGGTTCAGATAATGCTGTTCCTCATGTTTCTTAACTGATGCGACTAATTGTAACCTAGTCTTCTATATAGTTTATCAGCAATTTTAAATACCGTAAAACCTGTAATAAAAGGACTCTCTAACTTCTAACTTTGAGCCAATTATTCTCGATTCCGGTCAAATGGGATCAAAAAGTCCAATTGATAAATTGTTTATCATATTATCAAAAGTGTTTTGTCAGTTGACACAATTTTGATATCTTGCATAGGAGCCAAGAAAAACCAGCTCAAGCTTGACAGTGTGGAATATCTTCTATAACAGATTTTACGGTATCCCAACGTCTGATTTAATTGTCTTGCTCTTACTATTTCGATTTTATATGTTTCAGAGTTGCTAAAATACAGTACCGGGCAATAAGATATACAAGAATATAATTTTCGGAACTTCAGGAGTTTGGAGCTCAACTGATAGAGTATACCATCTCCTGCCCACCCAAAAATGTCTTCTTCGGCTCAGACGCAAGTGCTAGCCTTCGTTATTTAGCATGTGATGAGGCTTGTAGCTCTCTAAAGATCCATTCACACCTACCGCTTTCCGACACCTTTTTTGGCTGTCCGGAAAAGTAAAGAATGAGCACAAAAAAATAGTGAGTCTCACTAAAGTGCTGTCTTTTCTCGTTTTTTCTTCTCCAAATACATAAATACACATAGACACATAAATGGTTGTTTGTCGGTGTGGTTCGGATCGGCTCGCTTTTTTCGCACAGTCCAATCTGCCTGTCAACCCTATATGTATCTTGGCAACAAATTCGAAAATGTGTCCAATTTTTTCGAAATCCCAAAATCTCCTCCGCAAAATAATTTCTTCCGCACCTTGATCCGGGAATGAAATTGAGGATAGATCAATGAGATGGCGGTGGCTCGTTTATTTATCCATCCGGGCGTCCTGTCATTATCAACATTTTTGCTTTGCCTGCCTGTCATATCACTCCCCTTGATTCGTTTTTCTTCGTCGGTGAGCCTTTCTCGTGAACCGGAAACACTTGTGTCTTTTCATTTATCTTTCGAGGTGCCCTTTTATTGAAACTTTCCATATTTTTCCTTGAGAATTCTGTAGTCGTTTTCCCTTATACTATTCCATGCCTTTCACTACTGGAAAACCAGTTTCTTCCATCCCTCCAATTTGTTGTACTACCTTTCGTGTCACAAGACAACGATGAGGTCGCTAATCATCCATGTTGATGGGGTTCCTTTCTTTTTTGTTTTTGACTCATCTTTTGCAAACTTTATAGTTCTTTTCTGTGTGGTCGTCTGACTAGGGTCTGGTCGTAAGAGGAACGGAAAGTACTTTTTGAGTAATTAAGAACCTCTTCTTTCTTTAGATGACCAGTATTCGAAAATCCTTCACAGGGGGCTTGTTTCTTAATTTGTCCAAAATTTGACTAGAATTTCAAAATCCTTAAAAATACTCGATCTGCAGTAAAACCCACCGTAAAACCTGTAATAGAAGAACCTAACATTGAGCCAATTTTTCTCGGTTCTTGTCAAAGATATACAAAAATTGTCAACTAATAAACTCTTTATCATAATGTCAGAAATGTTTTGTCAGTTGAGACAATTTTCATATCTCGTTTAGGAATTGAGATAATTAAGCTCAAACTTGACAGGATGAGGGTTTTTCTATTAAAGGAAGTTTGAACTCTCAAATAACTTCGGTATATTTCAAAAAAATTTGCTGACTAAAAAACTATTGTAGTCGGTAGTTCTCATTGAAGTTTCTATGACTCAACTGAATTCAATTCAATATTTTTTTCTTTCAAGACACGCCCTCTTTATAAATACAAGTACTCCATTTTGTCAATCTACAATAACTGGACAATTAGCTTGTGGAGAATAATAAGTGAATCAACATCGATTTCTACTACTACTACTGAATCCATGTTATTACCGAGAATATCTTTGCATTTTCAACTTTTTAGCAGAAGTAAAAGTATTGCAAAAAAGTTTTATGTCGTCAGGTTGGTCTTTCTGTCTCTCTCCGTACCGTATCCCCTACCATTTTCGGCTTTTCCTCCCATTTTGCTGCCGACCACACCCCTACAATTAGAATGCCTTTTTCAACTTGCTTCTTCTTTTTCTTCATCTCCATACCGTCCATTCCACTTGACAAATTCATATCCACTAGTACTTTTCGTCTTTCATCTCATCATTTTCATCTATTGCGGATTTTCTCATGTGGGTCATCCTCTCGGATCCCTTGTGTCCCATTCATATCAAAATCCGAATGCTGCCAATTGACCTCATAAGCGCATTTTGATGCTTTTCGACGATGTTTCCCTAATGACCGTTGCCTTGACAGTCCACACAGGCACCTTGGGTCCACTTTACGTCATCTATTCTCTCGTTTTTTCTCGTCCCTCATCCTATTCATTTTTTGAGAGGCCAACGACCCTGAACGGCACACGAGATTGAGGGAAAATGAGAGACAGGTCGGATGGTATGCGCGAAAACCATTTTCTTTTTCCATTATTTTTCTATGTCTCTCTCTTCATTTTCTCTCTTTCTCTTGTTTCCATCAAGATTTGTTTTAGACCGTATTGTTAGTACTTGCTTTTATGGGATTCTTCATGTTTTGTACTCCCGATTTTGGATCTTGATGAATTCTTGGGAAAAGTACGCTGTATTTTCTTGAGAATTGTTTTATTTGTACGAGAATGAAGATTTTTTGAAAACTCTTCTAATTTTCGAATCTAGGAACCACCAAAAAGATGGGTTGTACTTTTTAAAGTGTTTACCATTCTTATGATTTCCTTCTATGTAGGCTATATCATTTTTCGAAGATTCCCTTTTTTCGAATACGAAAATCTCGAATTTTAATATTTTCTCTTAAGGCGAGAACAAAAAAAGTTTTCGAGATATTCCAAAGTTCCGGCAAGACTAACTTCTTAATTCCACATTAGTTTCAAACTTTCGTTGGCTTCTTGGAATGCTTCTAGGAATTTTATCACCCTTCTAGGAATTTTTGCAAAATTTATAAGCCAAACCAAAAGATGAAAACCAAAAATACGACTCGAAGATGACAGATTCTTCATTCTTCGTTGTTTTTCTTTTTTCTTTTCCAGTAAACCCATTACTTTGAAAAGTAGTAATTTTTGCCGAATCAGAGTTTTATCGCTGACTTATTTTGAAATCTTGAATAGAATTTGCTTGTCAGAATTCTCCCCTCGAAAAACCTTAAAACCTGTACTAGAAAGGCATACCTAACAAGGGAACCTCTCCATATGTTACGCGGGGATTCGGATGAAACCTATGCTAAATAGTAGTACACCGGCTATCTAGAAAAATCCCAAAATCATAGCGGCCCTCGTGAAGGTCTATTCAAATGGCGAGGCATTTTATGATTTTTCGTGAGTTCGGAGTCGGGACCTTTCGAGCGAACATAACTTTGTTCATTTTTGTGGTAGACGTTCAAACTTTTTTTTATTCAAAAGATGATGAGTTAACAAACATTATTGCTAATTGCACCTATGCTCCATCTTCAATAGGAAACTCAGGAAAATGGAAAGTATGAAAATTTCGAGTACCAACGAATTCAAAAAATGCCGATTTTTGAAAAAAAGTGCTCGGCGGACCATGTCTATCAGATTTCTCAGGGCAAGTAACGTAGATATCCGTGTTCAAATATAGGTCGAGCCCTTGAGTTACGAGACTTATTTCAATTTTTCTCCAAAAAAATAGTAAATTCATGTACCCCTATACATGCATTTTTGTTGAAAAAAAAAGTTTTGAAAAATTATACGAATCAAGTGGAAATAAAAAGAAGCAACAGAATACTGTGCAGAAACAAAAAAGAAAACTTTCGAAAGTTGAAAAAAAATTTCACCAAAAATGCATGTATAGGGGTACATGAATTGAACATTTTTTTAGAAAAAAATTGAAATAAGTCTCGTAACTCAAGGGCTCGACCTATATTTGAACACGTATATGTATGTTACTCGTCCTGAGAAATTTGATAGACATGGTCCGCCGAGCACTTTTTTTCAAAAATCGGCATTTTTTGAATTCGTTGGTACTCGAAATTTTCATACTTTCCATTTTCCTGAGTTTCCTATTGAAGATGGAGCATAGGTGCAATTAGCAATAATGTTTGTTAACTCATCATCTTTTGAATAAAAAAAAGTTTGAACGTCTACCACAAAAATGAACAAAGTTATGTTCGCTCGAAAGGTCCCGACTCCGAACTCACGAAAAATCATAAAATGCCTCGCCATTTGAATAGACCTTCACGAGGGCCGCTATGATTTTGGGATTTTTCTAGATAGCCGGTGTACTACTATTTAGCATAGGTTTCATCTGAATCCCCGCGTAACATATGGAGAGGTTCCCTTGTAAGCCATACTGTCAAGTTTCACCTCAGTTGTCTCAAGTCCAGTGCGAGATATTAAAACCGTCTCAACTGACAAAGCACATTTGATATAAACAAGTTATCAGTTGACAGCTTTTTCATATTTCTGACAGGAACCAAGGTAAATTGTCTCAAATTGAAAGTTAGGAGGCTCTTCTATTAAAGGTTTTACGCTACCCATTTGTCTTATTCTTCTTTCAAAAAGCCACCAATACCTTGATTTAGAGTTTTTCTCCACATTTCACTTTCCCTTAATTTCTCTCTTCTCTACTTTTTTCCTGATTATTATCTGCTTCCGAATTCTTTTCGTATCCTTTCCGTTTTTCCTCACTTTTGCAAACCTTCAGCCGACCTCATGTCCAGAAACGAACCGAAAAAGGAGTAAACTCTTCTTGTAAAGCTTCTCCTTCTCCGAACTTTGTCTCCCGAATGGAAGTGCCATCATTCGTTGGCAAAGCATGCCTTAAACTTAAAGGATTATGTGTCAATGTATGGACGGCTACATTGGCCACGTGTCAGGAACGAGAGGATTTCGATGAGAAATTGCCACCCAGAGCGTTTCGGTATGTTTGGATCTTCCGATCTTCCCCACCATCATTTAGTTCCACTTGATTTTTAAATTAGGTTCATTTGGCGTTCGTTCTTCTTTTTTCCAGTTTTCCATTTGTTTAATTAAATTTAATGAAAACACTGATTTCTTCATTTGAAGATCTTCGTCAAATGAAAAAATGTTTCCTAGTTTTCCTTCTTTTTTTCATAAAAGTTATATACACAATCTCTTATTTGACTCCTGTTTCTCGTACTCAGAATTCATTATGCGCGGATTCTTGGAAACACTTTAATCTTTTTTTAGCATTTGCCTCTCTCTTGACGCGGCGCTTCACTCATATTGAATTCTAATGAGCAACTTTTTTCTTTTCGTTCTTTCTTCGAAAAGTTTCTTCCTGTGGACAATTGCACCCTCCAATTGCACTTTTCTTCTCTCTATTCCTTTTCATATTCGTTTTTACATGTGTAAATATGTCCCATGGGGAAGATCCCCTACTACACAAAAAGACCACACATCCTTCTATTTTTTGATAAACGCAAAGTTGATCGTAAAGCCAAAACGACAAGTTGAGGGTGGGCTCAAGGTCCCAAGGAAATCGAATAAAAGAGGTCTGGAGCAAAAAGCTTCTCTTCTTCGCACAAGGATCTCTCACTATCTCTTTCACTTCACGAACACCTTTCGGTGTAAAGTGGTTGGTGATGATGAGATAGAAGAAAACAGATAGTGAATCGGTCAAGCACCTTTCCCTACCAACCACCAATTTATGACCCCCACCACACAGGCTTCTTCTTCCTCTTCCTCTGCTCAATCGAATCCCATTTCCCAGCAGGAGGTGGTATTCAATTTCGTTCGTATCTATCCCGAAAAAGGCAACATAATCCGTTGGGGTGGTCCGGGGGTGGTAGAGGCAAAACAGGTAAACAACGGGGTCTCTCTATATGTGGGATCATTAGAATTAGTGAAAATGGCAAAGAAGGGAAAAGGGTTCGGGAAAGCATGCATTAATTGTTTTATTCAATAAATGGGAGAGGAAGCCGTAAAAGAAGGTTGCTGTTATTTTTAAAACAACTAAAGGAAGAGGTCCAAATGAGGAAGGCATTTCCGAAAATAACAAAAATTGGAAGATAAATAACTCCTTAAATATTTAAAATTCTAATTAATGGATCTGGGAACTGTAATAGAAGGGCGCTCAATAGGAAAGTGGCTCAGAATTTGAAAAAAAATTAGTTGAACTACCGTATTTCCTCTAAGAAGTCCACCCAAACAACCAACTTCAAGCTTAATTATTTCGATTCCTGTGACGACATCAAAAATAAGTTAAAATGACAATTATTTATCAGAATATCACCAATATTTCATCAGTTGACAACTTTTTGATATCTTTTTCATGAATTGAGATAATGGCACTCGAATTTGACGGTTTGAGTGGGCTTCTATTAGAGGAACTACGGTATCTGATTTGGTGAAGAAATTTCAGAAATTTTTTGTCTGCAATCCGAATGCCTTTTCAAAACTTTGATCCTTTACAATTAGATATCAATTCAGAAGTCTCCAAGTTTTAATCTCTGATTTTTTCACAGTCCTAGATACCATATCAAATTTCTTCTTCTGCTTCTTTTTTCTCCTCCCACTGTTTCTTCCTCTTCTCCAGCTTCTTCTCCTTCTTTTTCCAACTTCAAATCATCGTCTCACTCTTGAACATTGTTTCCAGAATAACACGTTTTCAAGCATTTATGCTGGAAATGGTGGCCATTCCAACCGATCAGTAACTGCCTATAACACTATACAAAATTGAAAAAGCAACAGCTGACGCCTTCTTCTTCTTCTTCCGCTTCTTCTCATCTTCGGTTTTTCTCTTCCAGTGTCAAACAACAATCAGTTTTTGTCTTCTTCTTTCCCATCCCACCCGTCCAGCTTTCCCATCTGATTGACTGCCCTCTTCTTCTTCTTCCTCTTCCCTCCTCCCTCTTTTTCCCTCGAAGCCACGCCCTCTCATTCTAATTCTCTTCAACCTACACACTCTCTCTCTCATCCCATGGACCAAATGCTTGCAACAACATGATGCAGCTGTAAATTCGAAGAGCTGCTGTCTGTGGGCTCCATCCGACTCATTCTGTCAGATATCTGACTGTTGGTTGTCTCTAGAATTATTCTCTCTGAAAATGCTGAAATTCGCTGTGGGCCCTTGGGTGGCCGACAAATACGGCACGACTACTGTAGTCCGCACAGCCAGAAATATGCCCCCGCACCCAAGAAGGATACGGTATGTGGAATTCCAAGATTCATTCTTTTCTCTGCATTCTGAGAACTTCCTAAAATTGTGTTTGCTCCCAAAATTAAAACGTTCAAATATATAAATCATAACTATAATAACCGCTATTTGTTCAAAACCTCTCTTTTCTATTCCTCATTTTTTCTTTTTCATCACTAAAATCGTAACGGTCTTCTTTCCTTTTTTCCTGATAAGATAAGAAGCAGTTCATGACAAATTTAACCTTCTCAACTACTCCCAAAGCTCTCTGACCTTTGATTTAGAATTGGAGTACCTGGAGGAAACATGTAAATGTACTAGAAACGGAAAAGTCCAATTTTCAGTTCTTTTTTTTCGCCTCCCCATATGCTTTTTTTGTTTCCATCCCACTATGTACACATGCATAAAACATTCTTCCATCCATCCCTCGCCACAAAAAATATATTACGTGGGCAAAAAATGCTTAAACGGAAAAGGAGAGCACCAAAAAAATGGGGCAGGAACGATTTTGGGAAATTGAGTTCGGAAGGGACAAGGGCATGGAAAGTAGGGAAGAACAGAGAACGATTTGGGAATACTATTGGAATATGACAAAGGGTAATTATAACCTCGGGATAGGGTTGAATCATCATGAATCGTTTCGGATGAACTGGTAACATGTACAATGTATTCGTCCTCCTCGCTTGTTTTGGATAGGTTCTCTTTTATTCAATAACCAGTAACCAGTAGTAAACGCTTCCGTTGTGATTTTCAAGACTTGTGCTATAATAAATACACCACCTCAAATTCCCTCTAATAGAAGCCCACCCAAACCGTCCATTTTTTAAGATCAATTATTTCGATTCCTGTGGAGCGGTATTAAATTTTTGTCACCTGATGAATAATTGGTAACATTATGATAAGTAATTTATCAGTCGACAAATTTTCAATATTTCGCACAGGAATCGAGATAATTAAATTCAAAGTGGACGGTCTGATTTTCAGGTTGCCCATGTTTTGTTTGAACTCCCGAAGTTCATATTTTTTTTTAGATTTAGGAAGCGCACCACTCTGTGGAGAAACTTATTTTAGATTTTCAAACTTGTGCTCGATTTCCTCAAACCCCTATATTTTTTCTGAAATTCGATACTTGTAACTTTAACTTCTGAGAAGCACAACTTGTCAGGTGTCATGTCCCACGTCATTGTCAGTTTTTTGTTCTCCAACGACAACTACAACTCATCAACTTTAAAACTAATATGAGGGATCAAAGATATCGTTCACACTTCCCAAACCAATTCAATCGGAACGTTTAATGCCAACCTATGGATATAATTCACTTCTCTATTTCGTTCTCCTCTTTTCTCCACTTTCCGCATGGCTTTCCGCATGCCGCCTGTATATTTCTCAAGCGTAACCGTAATTCGATACTCTCGAAAACCGCCTGTGGCGCCCTCTGTGCTCAGACCGGTTACTTTTTGAAAGAACGAAATAGTGTTGGATTTGAGTAGATCGCAGATGGAATAGCAGTTTGATACGGGGGGCCTCAGGTGGAGAATGGTAAATGAAAAGAAAAGAGCTGACAGTATTGAGCCGCGCAGGTTTTTTTTCTGTGTGGACGCCTCTATATGCCCCCCAACGGATTATTGTGTCGAATGGAACGAGAATGCTTCACTCATTTTTCTTTTTGATATTCTTTCTAGAATTGGAATTTGTTAATTTTCCTTTTTAGCTTGAAACTTTCTGGAGGGACCCTCAGAAATGAGACGCTCCATTTTGAAAGTTCGAATTCACGGTCAAGTTTCACACGGTCAAGTTTGAGTTCAATTACCTCAATTCCTATGCAAGATATCAAAAGTGTGTCAGCAGATAAATGATTTGTTATAATATCACCAATATTTTAGCACTTGACAAATTTTTCATATTTCTCGCATCAAAAGAGATAATTAAGCTCAAAGTTGACCGTTTGGGTGTGCTTTCATTAGAGAAAGTACGATGATTGTCCGTATTAGCGTGAAACATTGTTAAGGTTCATGAGATGACCATCAGAAATTAGGACTTTCCGTCCTGAAAATCCCAAAAAGTACAGTTTTACCTTTGAAATTCGATATAATATCGCTGGCATAAACCGGTCTGTCAATTCTAGTAAATTCAAACTTTTTTTAAGAGATAGAATCAGTCCTAGTCTTTCTGACCTATTTGTTTCATTAACATATCAATTTCCAATATTGTGGAATCCTAACAAAGTATAGGACTGGCTCAAAAGTTTTCATTCGTTTCAGTTTAGTTTGAACCCCGAATCAATATTCTTGTGACTTACAAATCTGCATCATGGTTATTAGAGTACTATACAATACAACCTGGCCACTATGTCCTCGTTATTTGTTCAGAATACTTCTACCAACATCTTTTTCTCCCCTTCAAACTTTCTTTTCGGACACTTCTTCGTCTACTTCTTCTTCTGTCGCCTCTTTAGTCGAATCGTCTCCATTGCGGAAAGAGGGAAAAAAGATGGAAGAGTGTCTGCTGCCTCAGACGAATACAGATTATGTAGATGTGTACAGTGTCAAGCCTCCTTTAAAAAATCTTCTGACCCAAATCCTTCACAATTCACCCATCACACCATCCACATCATCACATAATGAATTCAATTCAATCCCTAATATTCTATCCATTTTCAGCGAATCCTCTGCACCATCCCTTCGTCAGCAACGTCTCAGCAAAGAGGCGATATACTACGGAACACAAGAAAGTTGTGACGAGAAGAGTTGGACACCGAGCATGGTGAGTTTTATATTTTTCAAAAATTTCGATCCCCTCGATCTATGCAGCTGTTCCCAATTCCGATTTTATGAGGGAATTTTTATGCTTTCTTCTTTTTTCTTTTTCTCGTTTTGAGGTGATAATGGAATGGGTTCGAAAAGCTTGGAAGGTGTAAAGGAGAATACATAACTATTTATATATATCTATCTCTCTCGCGTAAGCCGTTCAGAACCTTTGAAAACTAATGAAAATAGAGAAAAAGTAGAAGGGAAAGAGAGTTTTGGTGTGTAAACACAAATACACAGTACTGATGAGGTATCGAGGAGAGAGTAATCGGAAATCAAGAGCAGCTGAATGAACTGTAGTTCTTTGAACATCTGATTTCCAATGACCAGGCCTTGGGGAAGGAATCCTCCATGGCTACCTTCTAATTAACTGAAATATGAAAATGTTTTTGTTTTTTGGAATTTAAAAAAATCATGAGATTTTAGGGAGCGATTTAAAAAATAGATGGAATCAAAATCCTTCAAATATCCTGTGAATTGAGTTCCGAACTTCTGAAACCAATGAATATTTTAAATTGAGAAAAAAGAAATCATACGCGCCGAAGGCGCACCAGCTAGAATCTTGTAAATTCTTGAAACTTTATATTAAATCAGAATTTCAAATCGTTTCTTTATTAATGGACGAGTTGCAGGAATTCGAATTTTAGACCAACCATTAAAATGTACCGTATTTCCTCTATCGGAAGCCTACCCAAGCCGTACTTTCTAAGGTTAATTTGCTCGTTTCCTATAAGAGCTATAAAAATTTTGTCACCTGATAAATAATTGGTAACATTATGAAAAGTAATTTATCAGTTGACAATTTTTTATATCTTTCACAGGAATCGAGATAATTGAGCTCAAAGATGGTAGTTCGGGCGGTCTATTAGAGGAAATTCGGTATATTTAGGCCCAAAAATTCGGAATCAAAAACGGACCAATTCACAGAAAGTATCTCATAACATATTTCATTGGATATATTTCAAAATTAATTTTTAAAAAGACAGGATTCAATTTCAAAAGATATACAGTCGATTTATCTGCTCTTTTTCATACTCTCGAACACAAATAAATCATGAAAAACAAGCACAAGGCACCCCACTTACTGTATTGCCTGTTGAAGCTCTTTTCTCTCTCTCTCTCTCTCTCTCTCTCTCTCTCTCTCTCTCTCTCTCTCTCTTTTTCCGATTCTTCCGCCTGAAGCTTCGGGAGTTCCGTCCGGTTTCGGCGGCGCCATGCTGCAAATCTCTACGTCTCATGTAGAGATTAGAGAATTGAGAGAATAGAGCAGCAACAGATCGGGAGGGAAAGAAGGTACTGTCGGTTGAGCATACATACACATTTCTCTAACATCAGTGAGAAAGACAGAGAGAAAAAGGAAGAGCTCTTTTTTCTACTCTACCAGAAATCCATTTCTTTCTCTCTTACCTCTGAATCTCTCTACACCTCTCACCTGTACTAATTGTATAGAGAAAGGAAAAAGAGAAAAGAGTTCTGTTCTTCTTAACATTTCTCTCTTCCCTGCCGATCCATCATCATCATCGACCTCTTAAACTGATTTCTGAAATCCGTAAAGGGCGAATGCCCATCGGTAATTCCGTATCATTTCGCGTCAATGCCGCACCAGGCAAAATTGATATCGCTGAGACGATAAAGCGATTCAATAAACAGGTACAGTTTTGAAAACTTAATTCTAGAAAACAGTTTATATTAAAATCTAATCAACCTAATGATTTTTTCAATAAAAACTTTTTAAATGATTCTCCGGCTTTTGGTCTTGAACCCCAGAACAACAGTTTTGAATAATCTGAGATCAAAAATACGTCATCTGACAAAACACTTCTGATATTATGATAAGCAATTTATAAATGGATAACTTTTTTATATCTTCAACAGGAACCGAGAAAAACTTACCCAAAGTTAGGGGTCCTTCTGTTAGTGTTTACCGTATTCAAATTTTGAGACGTGCCAAATTCTATCCCTAAAAAAATCCGTCCCTTATCATAAATCAATAATGTTCAATCCGAAAAAATGTGTCAATTAGTTGTCTCTCTTCAGTGTGTTGTCTCTATTTTCTTGAGAGAGAAAAAACGTCTTGCGCGACTGCTCACAGTGACGATTCTCTCTCTTTCCTTCCCCTTACAAACACAGATTCGAGAGCATGTGCTCGCTCTCTTCTCGCTCCTTTTCCTCGCCCCCACATCATTTTGAAACACTAATGGGGATAAAGAGAAAGAAACTGGAAACACCGAAATCCCACAAACGAATTATAGAATTTTCAGGCATGCACCTCAACATCGCCAGGAATTCATGCAACCGCTTCGATACGACCTTCAACAACAGGAACACCGAATGGAGCATCACGAAAAGCGACAAGTGGATATTCAGCCTATGGATATGCCAATTCGACACAAACACAACAACCAACGAGTACGACGAATACTAACTACTCTCCCTATATGAGTAAGTTCTCAATTTTTCAAATTGTTGATTTTCCAAACTGTTAAGACACATTCTCTGTGAGAACCGAAAATAGTGCTGTACAGAAAAATTCAAACTAGTTTTTATGCATTGATATTATATACCATGAAAGTTGGAACACTTTTAAGATAAAAAATGTACATTTGGTTTGGACCCACCCAGTACGGTCCAAACGGTGACCAACTTTGGTCAAAAAATGAAATTTTTTTTGGATGAAGATAATGACTAGATTTAACTTGCAATAGATTAAACTTGCTATTTTAAGCATTTTTTGTGTTGAAACAAAAATTCTAACTCGTTTCCTTTCAGCTGAAAATTTTCATTTTTGATCCGATTTCGAAAAAAATCACTGAAAATCCGTCGTCGTGAAAAATTTTAACGTTACTGCAAAAAAGATAATGTCATAATCAGATCCGGCGTGCAAAATAACACTAGAAAACATTTAGGTAAATTGGCATATCCTGTGTATAAGACCAGTTTTAGGCCAAAAAGTGCGAAAAAATGAGGTTTCACCATGTGGGGGAGTACATGGCACCTAAATTTCGCCCAAAATTAACCCTCTCCAATTTTGATGAAATTTGCACCAAATGTAGTATTTTTGATAGGTATTATTCTGGCAAAGTTTCAATATTTGATCTCATCATCTTCGCTTATTTTCAGAAGCACCAAAAAAGAGGCAAAAATTGCTTCCAATACCATTTTCAGTGAAAAACCAAGTGGTGCAAAAATGCACGAAGATGATGAGATCGAGTATTGAAACTTTGCCAGAATAATACCCATCAAAAATACTACATTTGGTGCAAATTTCATCAAAATTGGAGAGGGTCAATTTTGGGCGAAATTTAGGTGCCATGTACTCCCCCCCCATGGTGAAACCTCATTTTTTCGCACTTTTTGGCCTAAAACTAGTCTTATACACAGGATATGCCAATTTACCTAAATGTTTTCTAGTGTTATTTTGCACGCCGGATCTGATTATGACATTATCTTTTTTGCAGTAACGTTAAAATTTTTCACGACGACGGATTTTCAGTGATTTTTTTCGAAATCGGATCAAAAATGAAAATTTTCAGCTGAAAGGAAACGAGTTAGAATTTTTGTTTCAACACAAAAAATGCTTAAAATAGCAAGTTTAATCTATTCCAAGTTAAATCTAATCATTATCTCCATCGAGAAAAATTTTCACTTTTTGACCAAAGTTGGACACCGTTTGGACCATACTGGGTGGGTCCGAACCAAATAAATATTTTTTATCTTAAAAGTGTCCCAACTTTCATGGTATATAATATCAGCCCATGAAAACTAGTTTGAATTTTTCTGTACAGTGGACAAAAGGCTTGAGGTTGAGTTCTACAGAGAACGTGTCTTAAAGATCAAAATCTTTAACTACCATGAACCGAGGAACAAAACCATCAACTTTAAGCCCACATATCTCTGCTCATGGGAAAGATATCAAAAAATTGTCAACTGACAAAATATTTATCATACCGAGATATACGGGCTCGATCGGAAAAGTTTTGTGAGATTAGGTATCGATTTGGAATCAAACCCTGAAAAACAATAATCAACTTTCACAGAAAATTCAATTCCCAGTATTTTCCAAACTAAATTTGTTTCACTTTCAGATGGAACGATATCCCGATCATCTGGAATTGCAGTCGCCAAATCTGCTCGAGGAGGTCTTCCACCCACAAATCAATCATATAACACTTCTAGTCCTCGTAACTCTGTCGCCAGCTATTCATCATTCGCATCAGCAGGAATCGGTGGAAGTCCCCCAAGATCCAGAAAGTCTCCACAAAGCAATAAAGTGAGTTTTCCTTATTTTGAATTTCCGCCAATAAGCTCTTATATTTTTAGTCAAGCAGTCCAGTAGGTGAAGATCAAGTAGTAACGATAAAGATGCGACCAGATCGACACGGAAGATTCGGATTCAATGTAAAAGGAGGTGCCGATCAAAACTATCCAGTGATTGTGTCGCGAGTGGCACCGAACAGTTCAGCAGATAAATGTCAGCCAAGATTGAATGAAGGGGATCAAGTGTTATTTATTGATGGACGGGATGTTTCAACAATGTCTCATGATCATGTTGTTCAGTTCATTAGGTCCGCGAGAGCTGGAGCCAATGGAGGAGAGCTTCATTTGACGATCCGACCGAATGGTGAGTTCATGAAGTAGGAGAAAAGATACGGTATTTCCTAGAAGTCCTAGCGTGTTCACTTTGAGTTCAATTATCTCGATTTCTGTGAAAGATATCAAAAATTTGTCAACTAATAAAATATTGGGGATGTAATGATAAGTATTTTATCAGTTTTCAAACATTTGATATCTCTTACAAGAATCGAGATAATTGAGCTCAAAGGGCGCCTAATTATAAAGCTGAAACACTTTATTTTTCGAACATCTATATTTTTTCTTGCAAAAGAAATGACTCCCGCCTTGTTTGAGGACCTACTTGTCTCCCTAGTGATACGATGACTCATCCTTTTCACATATCATCATCATTTTCCTCAGTGTTGAGTCATTGACGTGTTTAGAACGCATATGATTCATTTTTGCCTCTGTCCCTACATAGCTACTACTCCCATTCATTTTTTTGATAACTGAGGAATCATATTGCTTTTCGTTTCACTTAATCAAAAGCTTTTCCTTATATAAACATATCCTCCCCTTATTCAAAAATGACCCAGTTCGAGATGACACCATTCCCACGTCCATGTTCCTTTTCTTCAGTGTATCGATTGGGTGAAGAAATCGACGAGCCAGACAGTCAAATGGTTCCCGAGCCAGCGAGAGTTGCTGATTCAGTGCCAAGATCTGATAAGCTATCACAGTCACTTCAATTATTGAGTGATGCATTGACAACTGGAAAAGTGGTGGATCAGTTCGAAATGTTGTATAGGAAAAAGCCCGGATTGACAATGAATATCTGCAGACTGAACGCAAATGCAAGCAAGAATCGGTGAGTTGATTTCTATTTAATTTTAAAAAATTTAAATAAAATTAATTTAAATTTCCAGATACCGAGATGTTTGTCCTTATGATGATACTCGAGTGATACTTCAAACATCAGGATCTGGAGATTACATCAATGCTAATTTTGTGAATGTAAGTTTTTCAAAGTTTTTTTTGTAAGAAGTTCCTAAATGAATTTAACATTTTCAGATGGAAATTCCATCTTCTGGAATCATCAACAGATATATTGCCTGCCAGGGACCACTCCTTCATACATCTGGAGACTTTTGGTTGATGGTTTGGGAGCAATTATGTACGACAATTGTCATGTTGACTACGATCACCGAACGAGGAAGAGTGAAATGCCATCAATATTGGCCAAGATTGAATGAGACCCAGGAGTACGGTAGATTGATGATCAGGTGTATAAGAGATAAGCAGACACCAAACTGTTGCTATCGAGAATTCAGTGTTCGGGATAGGAGTGTAAGTTAATATTAACTTTTTTGAAGATGACCAAAAATTCTTTAAAATTTTAAGACAAATGAGGAGAGAAGAGTGACACAAATGCAGTACATTGCCTGGCCAGATCATGGTGTTCCAGATGACACCAAACATTTTATTCAGTTTGTTGATGAAGTTCGAAAAGCGCGTCAAGGATCCGTGGATCCGATTGTCGTGCATTGTTCCGCGGGAATCGGAAGGACGGGAGTGCTGATTCTGATGGAGACTGCTGCTTGTCTTGTCGAATCCAATGAACCTGTTTATCCATTGGATATTGTAAGGACAATGAGGGATCAGAGGGCGATGCTCATTCAAACACCTGTGAGTTTTTAAGCTTTTGAAATCTGTTTAAAGTTTGGATGAACTACTAAATTGTTTTAAAAAATTGGAGCTGCAGCTCATGTGGGAGAGAAACGCCGGGGCTGATGGTCCCACAACGGCAACTACAGTAACCTGAAAACGCAATTTCTGACCCGTTTCCTTGGCCCCAAGTGTTTTCGTTGATTTTTCGATTGTTTTAGATCAAAATAGTCGAACAATTATATGTTTTGATTGTTAAAAAATTGAAAAATATTTTGAGACTACGGGAGTTATCTTTATGGGACCTTTAGCCACAGCCACCGGCATTTCTCTTCCACAGCTCCGATTTTTGCATACCAGCATAATAAATTATAAAAATTGCCAAAAATTTATATCCTTTTTTCAAAAATTATTATTCCAGGGACAATACACTTTCGTGTGTGATTCTATTCTCCGGGCGTACAACGAAGGAACGATCAAACCGTTGGCAGAATATCAGAAGCGATAGAATCCTCTTTTTTTTGTCACGATTCCTCCTTCACTCTTTTTCTTTTTTTCAATCAATTTTCCCATCGAACTCTCAAGAAACGGATCCCCGCAAGGTGCTAGCTTTTTTGCCTTCCTGTTTTAAAAAGTACTGTAGTCGTCTTCTCAATTTTCTCCTCCTCTCAAAAACTAGTCAACTTTTTTTGTGTGTAATATTTTCATAATATAATACTAAATCTATCTCAATGGGTCACCTATGTGATTTTCGTACATTTTTCCTCTTTTTTCTTGTTTTGGATTGTTTTACAGCCCACCAAACTCTCTCTCCCCTTTTCTTTCTCAATACTTTGTCATCATCTTTTTTTGTTTTTTTTTCTGTACGAAAAATCGCCTGAAACGCAATACTTGTATGTATAGGACGAAGAATCAATACAAAACTACATCACAAACTTTCCTTTCATATAAAATTTTACAGTCTCCGTTCCACGGTTTACATGACACAAAAAACAATGGGGACGAAGATGAACGGGTGATAGGAAGAATTGGGTGTCAGGGAACATTTAAAAATACTATTATAAAGAAAACAGGGAGACGGGAGGGACGGATTTCGAAAATCACCAGGTATCAACAATTATACGGATAGGGGGTGCGTGGAAGAGAGATTGAAAGGAAAGTGTAGAAAAAACACAAAAAAGGAAATGAAACAAAGGAGGAATGAGGTGTTTAGATGAACGTATGAAATGCAAAATTTAGAGTTTCGTCGAACCAGCGAAGCGAAACTAACAGATTGCCTACTAGCAAAATGAGATGAGGGGGAAGTTGAATAGTACATCGGTATTGAACTTGGAACATAACAAAGAAACGGTACATATACGGGCAATTCTCCGTCTATTCGGGAATCATGGGGAAATGGGGAGATACGAGAAAAACAACATGGCCAGCCATGAACTATGTGGAGTCCGATAAATCTAGGATTGCTCAGAACATATATTGCTAAGTAAAAATTCACAGATGAAGAGAACAAGTGGTGTTCAGCTGGAACAAAGAGAGACTAGAATTTCATTGTAATTCCAGCTCGATGAGGCAAGATGACGGAAATGGGATCGGGGGAGATGTGGGGGATATAGTCATGAATAATACGATATTGAAATTCACAAAACAATTATTTATCGTCGAATCAAAAAAAACCGGCACTTGAGAATCAGAGAGGCGCTGTCAGGAATTAATTAGCGGCACCCGCGTAATTTTCAGGTGCCCGTTTTTTTTTCAATTCGACAATTCTATAGCACAAAAAATCTCAATCTAGAAATAGTAGATTACCAAGTGATGCTTATCAGGTTACAGTTTTCTTTAGGCAACTTTTGGATCAGAGAAATGAGAAAAAAATTTCAACCAAATGAGCACCAACTGGCCTAGATCGCAACCAAAATACAGAAAGCACTTCATCCATTGATATTGGCGAATGGAGTGTGATGAGGCATGTGATGTCCATAAGGAGCATACCCATTTGGGTGAGCATATCCATTTGGAACACCGTACCCCATGACTCCATTTTGGTGTGGTTGTTGATGCTGTTGAGCTTGCTGATGATGTTGAGCTTGTTGTTGCTGTTGCTGCTGTTGTTGTTGCAATCTGTTATATCAGAGGTTATTTTTGACATTAAAAAATAATATTTTTTCTAAACATTTCGAAAAAAGTGGTTCCGCTTTAGTTAGTATACTTACCTCATCTGGTGCATTCTTTGAGCATAAGCCGCATGCTGCTGAGCCTGGGCAAACTGGCCACCACTCATCTGGTTTTGTTGCTGCAATTGGTGCATTTGCTGTTGTTGCAGAAGCATTTGTTGCTGACGCTGCTGATGTTGTTGCTGTATCATCTGATGTTGCCGTTGCTGCTCTAGCATTTCTTGTTGCTGCAACATCCTCATTTTGTTCTGATGCTGCTGTTGCTGCGCCATTTGCTGCTGCTGGGGATTCATCGGTTGTGATGCTGATTGTCCCGCTTCTGAAGGAGTTTTCACCGTCTCCCCAACTGGCTCCATTGCGTCTAGTTCGCTCAAGTACGCATCATATGTGTCCGGTCCCAGTACTGTAGTGGCATCGTACTTTTCCTGAAACTTATAACATTGTATTAGGCGTTCCTAGAACAAATAATAGACTTGAAGGAAAAATGGTCTTGAAACTTACAGCGACCATAACTGCCAGCTTATCGAACCATTCTCCGTTGGGAACATCGAGACTGTTTTCGTCGGAAGTCGGTAAGCCGACACTCTGCATTCCGGACGGACTTGGTTGATGGATTGATCCAGGAGTTGGTACAGAATGCGGAGCCATAAACTGATGATGTTGTGCAGCAACTTGCTGCTGATGATATTGTTGCTGCATCTGATAACTTGGATGCATTGGAGCTGCCTGACCCATCCAATGCTGCTGTTGCTGAGCTCTTCTCCATTCCTCTTCAGCAGAAAGGCTACCAACATCATTTCTTCTTTTTCGATTATCAATATGCCCATTTCGAGATGCCGAAGCCACTGATGCATTCATCGCCTCCTTATTCTTCTGATGTTCCATCCTCTTCCGCTCCTCATCCTCTGTGAATCTATGGAAGAGCTGAGCGGTCACTGCTCGTTGGCTTGAAATGCTTTCTTGTCTCGTTTTCTGGAACTTCTCATATGCTTCTTGCGACCTAAGACGAGCTTCCTCTTCACCCTTGTTGAACACGGTCATGTCGCTCAGAGCTCTGAAAACACTCTTCATATTAGAAAAAAACTGCACTGATAGTGAGCATAATTTGGAGAAAAAAACTCACGGCTCGTCATCTGGATCTGGCAAGTCGTTGTTAACATATGCTGAATTCGTCTCTTCTGTTGGTGGCGACTGTGCTGACGAACCCGCTTTACTCGTTGACGGCTTCATTCCAGCGACGTCTTTCCCGGTGCTCTGAAATATCGCGAATCATTCAAGCATGGGAAGAGAATGTTGGAGAGAGCGAACGGATTGAACATGGAAAGAATAAAGTCGTGTGTAGAAAAAATGAAGAAAGGCTCCGAGAAAATAAAGAGGGAGAGTGAGGGTAAGAAAAGAAAGACACGACTAGTCAATTTCAAACATCTGATGTGCTTGTTATTAGGGTTGGCACGAGAAGCACAAAATCTCGATGGAGGGCCTCCCCGCCTCCTGACTGACTAGAAGGAATAGGAAGAAGAAGAAAAAGAAAAGCAGGAGGAATAGAAGGACGGCAGTGTGGTGAGCAGTGAAATGAATGAGCAAAATGGGCGGAGGAAGAAGAAGAAGACGGCGTGTGGCGTGGCGTAAGGCGAGGAGTGGCGAATTGTGGAAAAGAAGAAGAAAGGAGAAGTATCTTGAATTTCTGAGCACATAAAGAGCAAAGAGAGAAGGACGAGGACAAACTGGGAGAAAGAAGAGCACAGGACCTCAGAGAACGACGGAAAGCAAACTTTCAATTATAAAGTTCTGGTAGAATGAATCCGTGAACACATTGGAGAAAACGAATTCTATTAGGATAGTGAATATGGCCTAATCAAGAACAAAGTAAGAGTTTACAGGGCTAGGAGAGAATACAATATTGTCGAAAACATAGAAATATTCCTGTAACTATTAATATGGAACATCTTTAACGGTAGATTACTGTAAAAAACTGTGCCGCAGCTTTAACTCCATACACTTTCTTCAGCTTTTGTTTCTCAATTGCTTTCCCTTAGTTTTCGTGTGGTCCTAAAAATTAGCATGCCTTGTCCCCCTCTGATGGAAATGAAAAAGTTCATCGGTACGGGAAGCGAATTGCACTCGAAGTGTGACACAAGCAATTTAAACAATATGAACAGTAACGACCAGCCGTTTAGTTTCCAATAGGGAAAGATACGTATACATTCATGCATACACACATATATGCAGCTTTGCGGCGACAGCAGCGGCGCCATGCAAAAAAAACCGAGGCGCCGAGAGTGAACAGAAGAGGAAGAGATTGAAAATACGAAGACAAAAGCGAGTGAACGCTAGAATAGCGAGAGTGTATGTGAGACGAAGAGGCGCCGACGGAGAATCCAGTGGAACGCGAGTTCAATATTAGCAACAAGAAGACGGCATCAAAGTTTGCAAATGGACATGAAGACGACTACTAAATTATAAAATATCACACAGAAAGTACCAAGATAAAAAGTGGAGATGATCTCATGAGCCGACATCACAAGAAGAACCAAAAACACGTAGAGGAAGAGAGCGGTTTCATGTGTGTATTTTCGGAATAAAAAAGGGAGGGTGTCTCGATGTGTTTAGTGAGTGTGTGCATGTGTGTATGCGAGTGTTTGCTGCATGTGTGTAGCCTGATGGCACGAAGCTTGACCGAAAAAAAGAAGGTCCAGCACGTCAGAACGTGGCTCTATAAAGAAAAGGAGCCAGGTGAGAGCTAAGAAGGAGTCTCGAGTGTAAGAAAAGAGCACAGCAATTATCATGACGACGACGATGGAGGGGAAAAAAAAAGTTTGTAACTATGGAGCTGTGAAATTCCGTCATACAGCAGAGTCCATATAACCTCGTGAGACCGGATGGCTGTAGGTTACACTTATTGTAAATGTCATCAACCCCGTTGATCTTCTACGTCTCAGCACACCGGACCGCCGAAAAGTGCAAAAGGCTGCGCATGTGCGATTTGGTCAGTGGCAAGATCAGAAGAGACCGCCTGGGTGATCACTCGAGACCTCGCTAATCCTCACTTTCGCAAACACCAACACATAAGTGGTTTCTTCGTTACAATCACACGAAACCCATAAAAAAGGTGATGTTAATACATAGATAAATCGAGTATAACCCAGAAAAAGAAGTGTTGATGAATTTTTCTATATCTTTTTACACTGATCATTTTCTTTGGAAGACTCAACAGAATGCTCATATCCTTTTGGTAGAAAAGGAACCGAAGGAGCACTACTTTAAGTCACAGAAGGAACTGGGCGGCATATACCACCATCGCTAACACCACCATCGCAGCGACCAGTGTTTCTCTTCTTGTCTCTCTATGTCTCTACCACAGGAATAAGTTCTAAGTTCGAAGATGTTGGAAAAGACAGAAATAGTGCAAACGACGACATTGTCGGCCCCGACCGGAGATGTGAAGGAGTGGACGAAAAAAAAATGAAAAGGGAGAGAAGTAGTAGAAGTAAGAACATCAGAAAGTATAAACCAGCGAGAATCGAGTGCTAGTTGGTGGGTGACCCGTTTGCCCTTTCGACTCTTTTCACGAATCAATTAAAAAGGCATAATTCGAAGAGGGGACACACTGCTACGAGGTTTTCCTTCTTCCAATTCATCCAACGACTTTTTAGCGACGTTTCGTTTTATAGATATGACAAAGTGATAATTCTTGAAGGGTTCAGCTTTGTAACTGAGAAAGAGATTGGAGAGAGTGATATTGGGCTGACTAACAGTCTTCATTCTGAATCACCCCAAGAAAAAACAAAAAATAGATTTCTAGGTCTAGACTAGGAAAAGGAAGAGAGAAGGGAATAATAACTTTGAAAGATACTGAAATTTTCAGAATACTTCCGGATTCCCTGATAAACACAAATGATATAAAAGTAACTCTAAATATGGAAAAGGAGAAAGTAGGTAGTTGAAAATTCGGTGAAAAAAAGAAAAAAACGTCACAATAAAACTGATAAGTGACTCGACGCATCGTCAAGAAAAGTGGGTGTATGTATGGAGGAAACAAAAAGGGAGATAGCCGAACGCAAAAAAAAAACCATTGGCCAATTCATTCTGTACAATAAAACGGTTTGCTGATGAACGACGAGGAATAGACACCTATTTAGGTGCATACTTATTCTGTCGGTGTCATGAAATACCGAGTAGTCGTTTTTCTTTTTCTTCGGAGACACATATCGCTTCCGATTACTAGATCATCAGTTTACACGAGAAATTGAAAGAGGGGAAAATGGGGGGAGACGTCGAAATAAATGAGAGAGGCGCAATCATCATCGACGGACGGGTACGACACAACACAAACCGATGGCGGTCACCAGAGCGCGAGGAGCGGTGTCCGCCACGGACAGCGAATTGGAAGATATGGTGGTTGGAAGGAAGAAAGCACTGGAGACCAATCCTCGCGCGGCGGCGGGCGCCTCAATCCAAAATAACTCATCGGCGACTGCGATATAGTGATGGACAGAAGAATCGGAGTGTGTTCGTTTAGAATCTTTCAAGTTGCCGCTCCTTGTCTCTTCTGATGCTCTGAGTCTCGTTTTTATAAATAAGACGTATTTTTGTAGTATCTAATCCAAAAAAAAACCAAAATGAAGCATATGATCAGTGTCTAGTACTGAAATCACGGAAGCAATATGTAAAAACCAGAAATTGAAGTCGGATCTAAAACCGAAAAAATATAGCGGATCCTTTATTTTTTTTACTTAAACGAACTGGATCTTAGTGAATTTGAAACGGAACAGAAGCAAAAACAATCAGATTTAAATCGACTTTCGCTCCCGGAAAACAATCGGAAGAATTAAAGAAAAACACGATCCTGTTTGAATGAAACACGAGTAGGTAAAAAGGAAATTGTATGAAGTGATATTTATATAGAAAATCTCAAAAGAACAACCGTGGTACTTCTCTAGCACTTAAGATGAGATTAGGATAATATGAACTAGAGAATAGGTCATTAATCCTTGTATATAGCAACCGAAGGTGTATCTTTTTGAGCGACGTCACTCAATTGTGTCCTTGAAATTCAGGGAGCAGGAGCAGAATAGCCGTGCTTGAGCCGGGAATAAATAATAAAGCACCCAGTCGAGAAAAAAGGAGTGTGCCAAAATGTCGTTGAGCAGCTTCTCGAATAAAAAAACATACATGAGCACACAAATAGGACGCCTGGGCACCAACGGGCTGCTAGTTATGGAACAGAAAACGACAGAGGCTCAATATAAAGTAGAAGCAAAACTTTAGTATATAAACCCGTTGTGGGAATTCGGTAAGGAGAAGAAGAACTGTTGCAGGAGAAGGCTCAAAATATTAAAGAGAGTTAACGAAGCCACCGTAGATGGAAACGAGAAACGGAGGAGAAGCATATTTTTACTTGATGTCTTTGTATGTGTATAAACGCACACGCAATCTCCCGTTGTTTCTGTCACCGTGTGTCTCCTGCTTCTTCTTCTTTTTCGCATCTTCCTTTTTCCTACCAGAAAACAGGACCCCGGTCACCCACTTTCGGCTAGTTGCCGGCTTCCTCTGTGTTCCTGCTACATATCTTACTTTTTACTGCTTTTCTCTGATGCTGCTGCCGCTGTGGCGCTGATGATTAATTGGTGCTCGGACTCAGTTTCGTCCCCGTTAAAAGTGTGTATTTTATATGTACGAATAGAAGTAGAGATCGTGGAGTTTGCGGCAGAGCTCGTTTTGAGGTCATTAACGAATTTGTTAAGAATACGTGACGATTCCTCTGGAGGATTGCTGAACACAGGAAAAATCAGATAACTTCCATACGCGTGCTTTAAATGGATTTTAACGGATCCTTATCACAAGAAACTGAACCTCCGGAGTTGTTTCAAAAAGGAGTTTCGAAAACACTTGTTTTCTGTCAAAACAACAAAAAACTGTCCACTAAACCAGGTTACTCCGTGCAGAATTAGAGATGAAACAAATATAAACAAACATATAGCCATACGGTTGAGGAGCAGAGTGAAGAGGCGGAAAGAGAAAGAGAAGAGAAGAGGTCATAATCGTGCCATCGTCACCCACGGTATGGCCAATAGCAACAATAACACACCGTGATCGCTACGAGGGAGAAAGGGGCTGATGGATAGTAGTAAAGAAATGAGGCGAGAGAAAAGAATGGGGAAAAGGAAGAGAGACTGTATAGGGAGGCCCAAAAAGAGGAGGGAGAAACAGGAAGGATGGACAGTACGAGTTATGTGGCGAGCCGAGACCGATTGAGGGCAATCGAGGGCAACATTGTAAATGTGGAGAAGACCACAGAAACGACACCTACATGTGTTTATGTGCAAGTCGTGAACCAGAAGCGAAAACGAAATATACAAGAGTTCAAAGTATTAGTACCATCGTTGTTCTGTCTAATGCACAGTGGAACGTTTAACTAAATTCATCAAAAATATATGCCTTCTGGAACAAACTAATTTTTTTTAATAGGCCAGTCACAAATTTTAGATTATCGTTATTTCCTATGAACTCTAACGGAACTCACAAGTACGGAGAATAACCAAAAACGGAATAAGTAGGGGTCGCAGGTGCGCAACTTGTTCGACTATTCAATAGAAACTTTTTGGGGTTGCGAACACTTTTTTGTGTGCACTTTTGCACCTGTCGCAATGCCTAATTACGCGTCATTCAGCTGGTAAGGAAGAACAGATTTAGGGTCTAGATAAGGCGGATACTAATGGTTAGTTTTCTCAATACTACGAGGACGTTCACTTATGTTACAGTCCAAATTCAGAAGTCTCTATTATTCTGGTACGAAAAACTCGGAGCTGTGGAACGTAAAATCTTGTGGGCGTGGCCAACAGTTACCGTAATGAAAACCACCGTAACCTGAAAATTTCGGTCTTTTTTTCTCGATTACTATTGTTTTTCAACAATTTTTGTTTTGAAAACCTTCAAAAAGTAAAAAATTAATAATTTCTAAATCTAAAAGATTTCCGGAGAACGGAAGAAAATCAAGAAAAAATATGAAATTGGGAGTGTTTGCTAACTACGGTAGATCGGCAGTGGCTGCGGCCACAAGGTTTTCTCTTCCACAGCTTAAATTTTCGCATTCCAGCATAATACATAACATCCTTGCTCCAGGTCCGGAGCAGTACAGTCGAGGAAAGCTTCTCCACAAAGACGGCACAAAAAGCAAAACGAAACAGACAAAATAATTAAAAATTGATTTCTCATAGTCAGGCATAATATATTTCTACTCGGGGATCATCCCACCGAGTTATCAAAAAAATTCACAAAAATTACGCAAATCAACTACTTTGTTCGGAACCGAAGAAAAGAAAAGAGAAACAGATGATAAATAACAATTAAACAACCTAAAAGAAAAATCGAAACATTTGAATGATCTAAATACTAGTTTAAACAGAAACATCATGAAGAAAATTTTTAAAGAGCGTTTTGAGCGGCTATCTGTTCTTGTTCATGAAGTTTGTGGACCAGCTTCTGCTTTTCCGTATTGAAATAATCTGCGAACCATTTCAGGTGTTCTCGTTTTTTCGCAGCTGTCATGTATGGATTCTTGGATAGACCAACACACACAAGATGCATGAAGTGAGCAATCGGTCCGGTTTTTGGTATGCCTAACGAAGGAAGATGCCGTTCCAGAAACACGTGATCAATGAAAGACACATTCGCCTCATCTCCCATTTTGAACTCGTTATCAATTGGATACTCCCACTGTTTTCCTTTTGATGTCCATTCAATTTGCTCTTCGAAAGAGTTTGTCGGCCCGAAGGATCCGTTTGCAATTCTGAAAACAGTGAAAAATAAAACCAGTGTACAGGGAACCAATTAAAAACTGACACTGCCGCTCTTTGATCCCATTTGTTCCAAAATCCGAGGGAAAAGTCTTCGTAATTTTCGTTTTTCTTCCATACTCCGAGAGGCCTTTGTTGGAATAGTTTTACGGCGTCGTTGTCCACAAGAACTGGCTTACGTGCATCACTATTAATAATATCATCTTTATAAATTTTCTCCATGAACTCGAGAGCGGTCGCGAATAACTTCTGCTCCTTTTCGCTTCGTTCTGTCTGCTCAGTTTCCTCTTGCTCTGCTTTTTCTCGAACGTCATTCAACAGAGCTTTTCTTTGTTCAATAAGTTTTTGCTGTGCATCATTAACGATGGTTTCTGATTTGACGCGTGCTTCTTCTGTTGTGAATCCGCTCTGTACAGCCTGATAGAAGATTTCTTTTCGGAGAAGCACAAGACCTCTTTTTTCCTGACGAAGTTGAGCGGACCTAAATTGAGATCATTTGAATATGGCTCGTAAACTTTAGAGCGTTCAATCAACTCACTTGGGAGGAATTTTTCTCTCTACTTTGGCATCTCCAGCGACATCAGCAAGAAGTCCGATAAGGGCCTGATCATCTAGAATTTCGCTGCTCGCCGAAGCAGAAGCAGCATCGAAACTCGCCTTTTCGTTCGCCACGAGTCGATTGATGAGAGTATTTTTCAACCTAAACGTAACTGCCATAAATTTGAATGAAAAATTTAACTTATTAGAAATACAGGCCTAAATTTCAGCCAGAATGATAGTCATGTTTGTAAAACCTACGATTTCTTTTCTGTTCCATTTTGTGGATGAATGTTATTAGCAACCCCATCGATAGCCTTCAGAAGGTCTTCGTCAATAACATCTTTCGGTTTCGGTCTTTTCTATAAGATTTCTTTTAAGAAGCCATATTATCACGAAATTCTTGAAACTCACTCCTTCGTCGTCACCGCCACTCGTTGTGCTCGACAAAAGTTGTTGTTGCCTCCTACTACCAAGTCGAACTGCTACTGAACACAAATTTCTGAGCATCTGAAAAAAAGTCTGATATTTATCTCGCTCAAGCTTGGATGAACAAGGTATTTTGTAAGAATGATATGAGCAACTTATTGTGTAATATAGTCGATCTATTATATATATATTAATTTTTACTGCAAGATATACATGAACAACTTTTGGGAAAATTTGAATATTTTGAAATTTTTTAAGGTTGCGAAAATTGTTTTTGTTTTTCGTTAAAAAATATGCAGCTCGCAACTCGAAAAACTCTTCAAAATTTTCCAAATTCTCTCAAGTATGATTTAAGCTGAAAATGTTTTTGAGAACAAAGGCTGTATAACCAATCAGATGAGCATGCGGATGAATATACTTCAAAAAATTATTTAAAACGATTTAAACAGCGTTGAACTAGTCAAAAAATTGGTAAATGATAGAGTATTTCCTTGGAAAACTTGAAAAAAATCCCCGAGATGCTGAAAAATGGGAACTTTTATTTCCTGCTAAACAATGCGCGCCCCGTTATTTCGGAGTGTCGTTGTGTGCACTTTAGAAATCGCTGCCAAATGCTTTCAGGTTTTCTTAACTTTCATTAAACAGTGTGTCCCAGCTATTTTTCTTTTTTTTTAATTGGATTCAATGGTTTTTTCTTCTGCCGTAAGCTATTGTCTAATGTGTTGATATCTGTCTTAAATGGCAAATCGGCTCTGGATTTTCCAATGGTGATTATTTATTTTTCCTTTCATATTCCTTGAATACCGTACAAAGTGGTATTATTTATATATCTCGCCAATATTGAATAGTTAGCGCAGACCTTTTTAGTGCCTTTCTATTTTGATTTCTTTAGTTCATCAGACCAAATTGCTTGTTTCAAACTATTATATGAATGACCATCATTCATCTTCTCTGCCTATACGAGAGATAATATGAAGTGGTCAAAACAAAACAAAAATTGTCGTCTTCTTCTTCTTCTGTGCCTACTCAATAGGCCTTCCTAGAGCCAACAGGCCTCATCACTCTGTTGGGCGGTGCATCCGTTTTCTTCTTCTTCCTCGAAGTGTACGAAAGAGATGCGGCCTTTCGAGAGAAAAAGAGTCCCGCTTTTTCCCACTGGCAACTGAGTGCACTTGATTTTTTTGCTATTCGGAAACGTCTTCAATGTTTTTTTCTTCTTTAAAAACATGTATTTTTGTGTTAGTTTTCTGCAGTTTATTAAATATAAAAAAGTAGGTGGAGGAGTTTTCCTATCTCCAATTTTACTTTAATTCTAGTCGTGAATAAATATCACTTTCTTCTTCTTTTTTGGTATCTTCTCCTCGTCTTGAAATGAGAATTATGTACAGTGGAGTCTCTTTAAAAAAGGTCGAAAAAAGCCCGAGAAGAATGCTGTGAGCGGTTACATAATTAGGTTTTTCTTCGTGCTTTGCTCGATACCCTCTGCCCCGAAAGAGAATTTCAACATATTCCTCCTACTCTTTTTCTTTTCTCTTCTTATTAATCTTCGTCAATCCCAGAACAAGAGTTGGTTCAAAACATTTCGACTACTCTAGCTACAGTAATCCCTCAATTACTAATCCTACTTCTTTTCCAAACAGAACATTTCTCTATATTCCGTTTCGTAAGCCCCTGAATTATTTTTCGTTATCTGCTTTTGCATCTCTTGTAACCCAAATAAGACCCTTCAAAAGCTCCTCAATTATTCGACAAGACAGAAGAGCACTGCTCTCATCGCGGTTCTTCTTCCTTCCTTCTTTTTCTGTTCTAGCCTCTCTTCGTCCTCATCGATGGGTACCCCCAATTAGAAGCTCTGCAGTTTTTTTCCGATGCTCACGAAAAGAGCCATTTCGAAGATAAGCGTCGTCCTTTGTTAGGCTCTGACGTCTACCCGCACATCCATTTTGGTAAATGTGAATTTCAGAATTTCAAATTCATGACTGCTTCTCGTCACCAGTCACTCAGCATCTCTCGCGCCCCCGGCTCCTCGAAGAAACCCTCGTGGGAATGGTCTTTTTTCGAAGAGAGAGCCGGCTTCCCCTTTCGCCTTCATTGCGAACATTGCAAACATTGACCGCGGCAGCTATCGTCGCCGTCGCCGCGTCTCTTGTTTTTCATTCATCCTGACTTATTGTCTTTTGGCATCGATTACGCAACATTCCTCCTGCCACTCATCTGTAAAATTCTGATCAACACCGTTAGGGATTGTATTGAAAGTCGTTAGCAAATTTTGTAAGTGTTCGAGCAAACAAAAATGAGTCAACTGACATTTGGCTTTTCACCATACACTGTCATTTTGTTACAACAGTATTGCTATGTTTGCCGAATCTGTTGTGGAAATCTATAAACTTTATTATCGAAAATTTCCAAAAGCGGAACAATAAAAACTATTTTTTTTTATGATTCGCCTGGCACACCTAACTCAGAAATCTTGATGATCTGTATATTGCGACTATGCACTTGATAATCAAATGGAGTATCCGATAGCATCCCGTCAAGTGGTCATCGCACTCAAGGGAAATGATTATCTTGGTAACGCACTATCTATTATCTTCTTCTTTCGTTATCAGTGACAATAGATAACATAACAGTGTAATTCATATATAATGGCTGATAATTAATAGTTTCATCCAGCTTATCCTTCTTATTGGTATTTTCAACGATCTTCACCAATGGACATCACATGATCTTGAGTCCAGTAGTACTCGACCAGTACTCTTTACGAATTTTTGTTTCATTAATTTCTAATCAGTATGGATCCTCTTCGAATTTGGAATTCGCACTTCGCACATGTGACTAACCATTCTAGGGTTGAATTATTCATTCTCTTGTACTTCTCAGATACTCCAAGTCCACACAAAGCCAATCTCAATACTTTTCCTGAAGTAATCATCTCGTCATGTTCCGTCAACAAAGCCCAAGAAATATTGGTCCTTTTTTTCGACAGAGAAATCTGATATCCCTTCTTCTGGCTCAGTTCTTTTTCAATCCAACCGCCTCATCATTTTCTTTTCTTCCTCATTATTCCTCCATGGCCTTCTTGTATGCCTAATCAAATTAAGCTAATCGGTAGAACGAGAATCCTCCTCACCAACCTATTTCGTAGTAATCGTCTATTTTATATTCAGTCATTCAGCTCGAAATAGTGGTGAGACACGAATCCGGTTTTTTCTTCTGGTCACTTTGCTGCTGTACTGTTATTGTCTAAGAAAAATTGTATTAACGCGGTTTTTAGAATCCGTCGGACTACTCTCTTTTGAATAACAAACTAATTTCTAAGAAAAATTGTTCTAGTGCATGAGCATTATTTGGTATATAATGACCTGTTTTTGGAGTATTACTGTTTATTATCATGACTAGTTGGTACAAAAAAGTAGAGACAATACCTTCTTTGTTGCCACAATTGTCTTCTGGCGTTATACGACGACTGTCATATTCTTCCCTTCTCATACTGTTGCCAAATTTAACGTTGAATTTCTCGAAAAAAACCCCTGAAACAATATACGATCAGTGCAAATATGGTCGAGCCTAATTACTTTTCGACAAAAATATGGAAAGGAAATTAGATTACAGCCATGACATCAGTGTGAACAGCTGACCAAAAATGTAAAAGAAGACCTCCCACGAGCAATTTTGAATGCGCAATCTGATTTCGTGGTATCTCTTCTTTCCTCCAGTCATTCTCGGTGGCCCTTCTCCTTTTCCCTTACTTCTTTTTTTATTTTTCACAACTGCCTCCTCTGTCCGTTTTTCGTGTGAAATAGTCTCCGCCCATTGCCCATTTCCTCCCTTCCTTTTTTGCCTTCGTTCGTAGTTGCTGACACCAATTCACTTCACGTCGATCCGCAAACCACGCCAACGTCAAACTGTCACTTTTGTGGGGATCCTGAGACTAGGGAACGGTTCTTTCCCTCCGCCTACTTTCGTCCATTCGCCCATATTCCTATTCATGCAAAGGTGTCTATGAGCAAACAGTCAATTCCTCCTTTCTGCTCTCCCAATCTGCACACTCAATTCTTAACCGACTATCACTTTTCTTGTTATTGTTGTTGTTTGATTCGTTGCCGTCACCGCCAACGACGAAAAGCAATAGCTAATCTGGGTTGGAATGGCGTCCGACCTGCTCTTCAACCGTCGTTTCGATGAATTTATTCTTGAATGCCGTAGTTCAGACCGTCCGACTTCTGCTGCCGTTCTTCATCGTCCTCGGAAGAAGATTTCCGCGTTCGTGAATGCGATGGCTTCTGCAAGATCCTCTTCTCCGCAAAGTCCCAGCAAGCATATTACGGTAAGGTTTAGTTTCCAAGAATTCTCATTGTTTTAAAATTTGTTGCTGCCATATGATATTGTATTTCTTTCTCAATTTTTGAACATTTCCAGTCACCAAAATTCAGATAGCACCAAAACTCATTGGAAATTTTAAAAGTCACCTCATATCTCATCACATGAATAACTTATTCCACCTTGGTCAACTTCCTGTTACTCTAAAAAATCCCACATTTGAACATTTGAGAAAATCGCGAAAACCCGAATGCGACATCGCTAAAATAATTATATGGAGAAAGTCATTCAATTAGCAGAAGTAGCCACACGAAAACGACTATGACCATTCCATAACTGAATCGATTCGATCATCACTTCCTCTTGAAAAAAAAAGACAATAGGATTCTAGTAGGCGGAAGAGATGAAAAGAAATTTCTCTTCTCTTTTCCGCATGGTTTTTTATTTGGAGGGGCGTGATTCGCCAGGTGAAAGAAGCAGGCAAATACTGACAAAAACACACCTGTGTCTTTCTTGTCTCGGCAGTTCCGATCGCCTCATTCTGCCTGTGCTCAAAGTGCATAGTTTTTCGGTTGGTCTCTCACGCCCCACTGAATTGTCTTATCTCGCTATGATTTTCCGCTGGTTATCACTATCATTTTCACTCTGACTTTCTACGACTTTTTTTCGCCCGATTCCCCCCTCAAACATATGGCTATTCAGAATTGCAAGGTTAGATTTAGGAATTTTAATTATTTCGCAACCAAAAGTTTTCCTCATTATAGTTAAGTTTGGAATGACCTGTTTTTGTTGGGAATAACATATTAGTCACGAGTCCACGTCATGTTTTATCCGGTTTTCCGAAACATTAGACACCCAACCTGGTGAACTATGTAACATGAGAAAGTAAATGTTTTTGGTAGAAGAAGAAGGCTTAGCAGCTTAGTGCTCCAGTCCCCGAAAGCGCGCTTTCTGAAAAATGAGAAATGAGCGACGTTGTTTCGAAAATTTATGAGCCGTAGTAAGAGTCTTCAATGACGACGAAAGAAAAGAGAAGTAGAAGAAGAACTAGGAGAATAAGAAGGATAAAAATAGGAAATAGGACAAAATGACAAATCGGTATTTTGCAGGTCGTGGACGTCTACGATTTAGCCGCGTCCATTGGCAACGATTTTGAAAAACTCATCGACAATTATGGAAATGAGTGTGTACGCGGAATCATGCCTAAAGTGGGTCAACAAACGAACTATCAATATATCTATTGGTTGAACTTTCAGGTTATATCCGCACTGGAAACGCTGGAAGCCATGGCCGCCGGAAATGATAGAGAGAACGAAGAAATCATGAGGTTATCGAAAGCGGTTGAACGGCTTGAACAAGAGAAGCATCAAAGAAATCAACAGCATTTGAAATTTGAAGAAGAGCTGGAACAAGTGGAAAAAACCTACCGTAAGGATATCGATGATCTACAGCAGATGGTGAAAAATCTCGTAAACGAGAATCGGAATCTCTCAACGACCGTTTCATCTCTTCCTACCAACAGCGATAGTCCAGTGAGCAGTTCGAGTAAGTTTTTTATTTATTTTGTTTCCAAAATCATTGAAATAGAATTAATGTGATAAAAATTAATTCCCTTTCGGTGCTTATCTTTAAAAGACCAAAGTTTTTATGTGCAGTATAATGTGTGGAAAAGCATGTATACATCTATAGGTTCACCTAAAAATGAAAGCAAAATGCAAAAAATATCACATGACCTCAAAAAAAACACTTCAAAGTGAAAAACAAAATTTAGAAAATCGCCCATTCCTGGAATATTCTAAATGGTTCTCGGAACTTTTTCGAATCCCCCGCCAAAACTAAATACTCTCTTCTTTGTATTCTCAAAATTTTTCAAAAGCGGGAATCCAAAAAAAAATGTTCAGGAGCATTCTAGAAATTTCCAGATAATGACGATTTTTGAGATAAATATATGAATCTGTTTCTATTTCTCATATCAATCCAAAAAAAATAGAAAAAAAAATTATAACTAGACCTCAGAAGTTGGTATAAAAATACATTATTCTTGATACCGAGCCTTCATTTTACACATTATACGGAACTGAAAATTTGTGGTTGGAGTAACTTTGCAATTAATTTTTAAATAATACTTTCAGTGCGAGAAGCCGATCTGAGAATGCTGCTGGAACTCAAAGAAATGTCGGCTCAACAAAAAGATGAGATTAAAGCACTCCAAAAAGATGTGGAGACTTATCAGTGCCAAGTTGAAAATGTAAGCAACCTAATCTCACCATTTTTGTCATGTCAAAATATTTTCTTCCAGCTTCAAAATTCTATTGAAAAGCTGATTCGTCAAAACGAAGAATTATTAAGAAAGAATTTGTCGCTTCAAAAGCAAGGAAGAGTGATTGTCGAGGAGAAAATGGAAGTATTAAAACGATTAGAAAAGACGGAAGAATCGAATATTGAGCTCAAAAAGCTCGTTAAAGAAACAGATCGTGCCTGCAAGGATATGCAAGTAGCTAACCAGGATAACAATGAACCAAGGTTTACACTGGGTGAACTACGAGAAGTTATAAAAGAGAAGAACATTTTGAAAGGGCGCGTAATGGAGCTCGAAGAAGAACTAGAGCAATTCAAGCCTGGATCAAAGAAAGAAATTATGAGATTAGATGATGACGATGATTCTGATCAATTGGCTCCGTTAGTTTCTTTAGTTAGGGAACAGACAAAATGAAAAAAAAATATTTTTAGAAACTCAGAGGATGCCAATAGAACTGGTGATGATGAGGAAGATCTACCAGTATACGGACCATTACCAAAAGAACCTGATGAGAAACTCCATCCATGGAAGTACGAGAGGAAGGATTCTGGAGTACGGAAATTGTAAGTTTGATGAGAAAAGAACCAGATAAACAATCTAAAAAATAAGTGTTCAGCTTCCGCTTCTTCAAAGACTTTGGAGCGACTGCATCACCCCGCCGAGGATCATCTGCGAACGCGTCTCCACGTTTACCGGCTCGTGCAATCCCTCCCTCCCTCAATTAGTCGTTTTGGCTCCCATCATTCTACCAGTTCATATATTCTTTTCTGCACTCGTTTTCTTATTCAAGTGTCTATGACACATGTTTATACCGCTGACTTATTTTTTTACCATCAACTCACTGATCTCACTACTAGTCAACCCCATTTCAGCTTCAAAGTATTACTGTACAACATCTCTCATGCCCCCTGTCCCGTCTGATGAATGGACTAACGATGTACTAGGCTCAATTTCACTGCTTTGCTCCCCAAAAAATCACCCGAAATCTCTTTTTATCTGGGTGCTGCTCCAAAATCTATTCACGTTCTCTCTCCCAGTGTTCTCCCCAGTTTCCCTATTCTGTCCTATTTTGCTCTTCCTGTGGCATATATGTAATTATGTGTTGTCATGCTTGATCACTTTCTTCGGAAATAAAAAAAGAATTTCTCAAGATTTTTTACAGTGCAGAGTTAAGAAACAATGATAAAAAGAACAACAAAAACCACATTTGTTTTCAATTTTCAAACTGCCGCCATCATGTCTTCCTCTCCGATTCTCTCTGGTCAGATTTTCGGAAGAAAAATCGAAACTTGGGATTGTGTAATACGAGTGGAGTGCAGGGAAGTGATGGCAAAACGGAAAAATTCAGACAGCTGTTGAGCTGAACAATTCGCTCGGTTGAAAAGAGTCTGATCTGATCTCCGTTTTCCTGATTTTATAAATTCCATATACTTATTTTTATGAAGTTAAAGTTACCGTAAAACCTATTCTAGAAGGGCACCAACATTGTCAAGTTTGAGCCAATTTATCTTGGTTCCCGTCAAAGATAGAAAAAAGTTGTCAACTGATAAATTGTTAATCATAATGTCACCAATATTTTTTTGGTTGACACATTTTTGGTATCTGGTATAGGAATTGAGATAATTGAGCTCAAAGTTGACAGTGTGGAGCTTTTCTATTTCAGGTTTTACGGCAGTTTAAGAATCATGAATCATAATTTTTTGAATAACATCAGTATTTCGAGATAATTATTCACAATTCTGGAGAATACAATATCAAGTGAATGAATTTTTTAAGAAGTATACAAGAAAGAAAAACTGAACCTCTGTTTCTAGAAATCCTTAACCTCATTCTCTGAATTAATACACAGTTAGAAGGGGACTGCCGAAAAACGGACGTCCGCGCGCTGCCGGCGGTCCGTCTGCAACGATTCTCGAATATTGAGAGTCTAAAACAATAGCGCTTTATTAACAATTAATCATTAAACAGCTAATATTGCATCAGATATTATTCATTCTTCTGGCCGAATTTCAATCTAAACTTTCATTTCGGTTGCCAAGGAGTTCAGATGGTCCGTTGATAGTCCGTCAACGACCCGTCAGCTCTCCTTCGGCTGCCAACTAGCAGCCCTTTGCCCGTTTGCTCTTCTTGAGCTTTAATTTCACAACTTTACTTGTGTGCTGAAAACTGTGTCTTCGTGTATTTTAAATCTTCAAGTTTATAGTAAATGGGTGATTCAAACACTTGGGATCTAGTTGGAGAGCAACAGCAAAGGAAGAAAAGCAGATCACCATCCAGAGCTAGTCGAGTGGATTCCGAGGTTTGTCATGAAGATTTTCAAATGTTAAAACCGAGATTTGGCTTTCAAAGCCCCTCTGAAATTAGGATTCGATTTTTTCAACCTATTTTTTAAGAGGTATTCAAATAAAAATTCAAACAAGAAAACAAATTCATACCCTAAACGCTAATGGAATGTAATTCAAACAATCAACTTTAAACCCATGATTCATTCCCTGCAAAAGATAAGCAATAAATTATTAACTGATATAGTGTTTATCACAATATCAAAAAACATTGTTAGTTGAAAGCTTTTTGATATCTTTCACAGGAACCGAGATAAATTAGATTAAAAATAGGAGGGACATCCCATTAGAGTTGATACAGTAACAACATTTTCGAAAAATGAAATACAACAAAGTTTTGGTTGTTGTTCGGTGAAACAATTTTGAATTTCAGCTACTGGTGGGAGTAGAAAATGCAGCTGAACTTGAAGCTCTGGGTCTTGGAAAAGAGCAATTGGAGGAAGAAGCGAGAAGACATAAAAAGCAAAGAAGCAAATCTCCAGCACTGGAAAATATCCGGAAAACTTCTATTCATATTCTTCAGGTGAATTTTGAAAAAAGAAGTTCATCTATTCAAAAAAATTCAGAAATTCGGAGCAATCCCAAAGAAGAAAGATGATAGTGTATTGTTATTTAGACATCAAGATATTCCAGATATTCCTTTGGAGACATTATGTATCAGGTAAAATAGCAATGAAGAAAGAATAAATGGCTCTTTATGACAAGGGGGGGCCCATGACAAAAGGGGGGGCCCATGGGAAAAGGGGGGGCCCAAGTCAAAAGGGGGGGCCCATGAGAATAGGGGGGGCCCAAGACAGAAGGGGGAGCCCAAAGGTAAAAATGTGTCCTAAGTCAAGATTAATTTTTTTTCAAGTTTTATGAATGTTTCTATGAAAATTCCGCACTTTGTGCTTGTTTCCATAAAAATTCAGAACTTTGAAAAAAGTTCAGTTTAGGTCATTTTTTGCATAATTAACACTATTTGTGCTGTTTTAACTGTGTAATTTTAATTTATTGAGCTAATATATGGTCATTTTAAGCTTAGAAACAAAAGTAATATACAAAAAATGTCTTAAAAATGACATAATCTGAAATTTTCAAAAAATGATGAAAAGTGTCCAAAGCACGAAATTTTGATGGAAACAGCCGCAAAACTTGAAAAAATCGGCAAATCTTAACTTAGACATAATTTTTCCACTTGGGCCCCCAATTCTGTCTTGGGCCCCCCCTATTCTCATGGGCCCCCCCTTTTCCCATGGGCCCCCCCTTTTGTCATGGGCCCCCCCCCCCTTGTCATAAAGAGCCGAATAAATACATTTCATTTAGGCCAAAAGAGTATTTCGAAGAGCCAAAAGTCTTCTCTTTTCGAGATATGGGCAGAGAGCAACAAAAAGCGGAAGTCAATGAAAAATGGTAAATTTCAACACAAAACCGATTTCTCAAACTTGCTTTGCCTTTCAGCTCTTATCTGTTCCGTGGAGCATCATTCGAACAAGATGATCATTTTGAACTTCCAACTGAAACGGGAAGAATACCAGAATATGATCATTTCTGTCCTATTCATGGCTCCAGAAGACGTCTTCCCAGAAATAAACTTGTCACAATGCAATCCTTAATGCATTCTGTAGATGGAGAGGATAATGAAGATCTTTCGTATATTTATGGGTAAGTTTTTAAGACACGTTCTCTGTAGAACTCAACCTCAAGCCTTTTGTCCACTGTACAGAAAAATTCAAACTAGTTTTCATGGGCTGATATTATATACCATGAAAGTTGGGACACTTTTAAGATAAAAAATATTTATTTGGTTCGGACCCACCCAGTATGGTCCAAACGGTGTCCAACTTTGGTCAAAAAGTGAAAATTTTTCTCGATGGAGATAATGATTAGATTTAACTTGGAATAGATTAAACTTGCTATTTTAAGCATTTTTTGTGTTGAAACAAAAATTCTAACTCGTTTCCTTTCAGCTGAAAATTTTCATTTTTGATCCGATTTCGAAAAAAATCACTGAAAATCCGTCGTCGTGAAAAATTTTAACGTTACTGCAAAAAATATAATGTCATAATCAGATCCGGCGTGCAAAATAACACTAGTAAACATTCAGGTAAATTGGCATATCCTGTGTATAAGACTAGTTTTAGGCCAAAAAGTGCGAAAAAATGAGGTTTCACCATGGGGGGGGGAGTACATGGCACCTAAATTTCGCCCAAAATTGACCCTCTCCAATTTTGATGAAATTTGCACCAAATGTAGTATTTTTGATGGGTATTATTCTGGCAAAGTTTCAATACTCGATCTCATCATCTTCGTGCATTTTTGCACCACTTGGTTTTTCACTGAAAATGGTATTGGAAGCAATTTTTGCCTCTTTTTTGGTGCTTCTGAAAATAAGCGAAGATGATGAGATCAAATATTGAAACTTTGCCAGAATAATACCTATCAAAAATACTACATTTGGTGCAAATTTCATCAAAATTGGAGAGGGTTAATTTTGGGCGAAATTTAGGTGCCATGTACTCCCCCACATGGTGAAACCTCATTTTTTCGCACTTTTTGGCCTAAAACTGGTCTTATACACAGGATATGCCAATTTACCTAAATGTTTTCTAGTGTTATTTTGCACGCCGGATCTGATTATGACATTATCTTTTTTGCAGTAACGTTAAAATTTTTCACGACGACGGATTTTCAGTGATTTTTTTCGAAATCGGATCAAAAATGAAAATTTTCAGCTGAAAGGAAACGAGTTAGAATTTTTGTTTCAACACAAAAAATGCTTAAAATAGCAAGTTTAATCTATTGCAAGTTAAATCTAGTCATTATCTTCATCCAAAAAAAATTTCATTTTTTGACCAAAGTTGGTCACCGTTTGGACCGTACTGGGTGGGTCCAAACCAAATGTACATTTTTTATCTTAAAAGTGTTCCAACTTTCATGGTATATAATATCAATGCATAAAAACTAGTTTGAATTTTTCTGTACAGCACTATTTTCGGTTCTCACAGAGAATGTGTCTTAAACTGGAAATTCGGAGCTGTGGAAGAGGTCCCACAACGACAACTACAGTAACCTAAAAATGGGATTATTTTCTGGACTGATTATATCCATTTTCATCCGTTTTCAGTCGATTTTTTCAATATTCAAATTTAAATTTTTTTTGTCTCGAAAATCACTAAAAAACGAAAATATAAATCCGGAATTTAGAAACATTTTTAGGTTACTGTAGTTGTCGCTGTAAGACCTTCGGTAACGAACAACAACGTTTCTCTTCCACAGATCCGATTTGTTGTACCAGTATCAACATAATATCAACTTTAACTTTTTTCAGTCACGACTTTCTGGCGAAATTGGTTCGAAAAAAGAAACGAGAAATGTTGAGTGGTGCAGAAAAAGAAAGAGCCACAAAGATCAAAAGAAAAATTATGGTGGAGTATGAATTTGATATCTGTAATGACCAAATTTTATTTTCAGTCAAATCTCTGGATTCTATCTGTTGCACTTTTGTTTTTATTCACTGCATTCAATGGATTACAAAACTTACAAACTTCCGTGAATGGGGATTTAGGATCGGATAGTTTAGTGTAAGTAGTAGGCCGAAAGATAATTGATTTCAAAGAATTTTCAGAGCTTTATACTTATCACTTGCCATTTCATCTCTTTTCGTTCCCTCATTCATGATCAATCGTCTCGGGTGCAAGATGACATTCCTTGTTGCTATATTTGTTTATTTTCTTTACATTGTTATCAATCTCCGACCAACGTAAGCTAACGAACTGTTAACTCAAAGTGATAAAACTCAAGTTTCCAGGTACTCCTCCATGATTCCAGCTTCGATATTTTGTGGAATTGCAGCGTCGTGCATATGGGGAGCCAAATGTGCATATATCACGGAAATGGGAATTCGATATGCTAGCTTGAACTTTGAAAGTCAGACGACAGTTATCGTTAGGTACGATTTCGAAAAATATAGATACGCAAGCTACATAGATTTGGATAACAATACGGTTTTGGAAAAATCTTTGGTCATCCCTTGGATGATAAATTGTACAGAAACAAAATTAAGGAAAGGAATACTGTAGGGTAAAAATATTCAAAAAGGAAGAGGATTACTGTAGGGTAAATTATTCGAAAATGAAAAGGATTACGGTAGGGGAAAACTTTCAAAAATGGATTGGATTACTGTAGGAAAGAAATATTGGAAAATGAAAAAATTACTGTAGAGGAAAATATTCAAAAATGAAAAAGATTACTGTAGAAAAGAAATATTGGAAAATTGAAAGGACTACTGTAGGGAAAATAACAGGAAATGGAAAGGATTACTGTAAAAGAAAATATACAAAAATGAAAAAGATTACAGTAGAGGAAAATGTTCAAAAATGAAAAAGATTACTGTAGAAAATAAATATTGGAAAAATGAAAGGATTACTGTAGGGAAAATATTAGGAAATGGAAAGGATTACTGTAGGAAAAAAGTATTGGAAAATGAAAAAAAAATACTGTAGAAAAGAAATAATGGAAAATTGAAAGAATTAATGTAGAGAAAATATTCGAAAATGGATTGGATCACTGTACGGAAAATATTAGTAAATGAAAAGGATTACTGTAGGAAAGAAATATTGTAAAATGAAAAAGACTACTGTAGAGGAAAATATTCAAAAATGAAAAATATTATTGTAGTAAAGAAATATTGGAAAATTGAAAGGATTACTGTAGGGGAAGGTATTTGAAAATGAAGAGGATTACTGTAGGAAAGAAATATTGGAAAACTGGAAGGATTACTGTATGGGGAATTATTGGAAAATTAATAGGATTACTGTAGGGGAAAATATTCGAGAATGAAACAGATTACCGTAGGGAAAATTGAGAAGGATTACAATTAGTCAAAAATCGAGAAAATTATTACAGATTCTTCGGATACTTCTTCATGATCGTTCATTGTGGTCAAGTGGTTGGAAACGTTGTCTCTTCATATATTTTCACACTCTCCTATTCTGGATCACTACGAGGACCGGAAGATTCTATTTATGACAGCTGTGGCTATCAATTCCCTAAAAATCTCTCTCATCTTTCCGAACTGGCTGAAAGTAATCTAGCAAGACCTCCTCAAAAAGTTTATGTAGCAGGTGAGCAATTTGGTAAATCTTTGGAAATCATTCTTTTTCAGTTTGCCTTGCCTATCTAGCTTGTATTATCATCAGTGGAATGATTATGAGCATGTTCCTGAACGCATTGGTTAAAGATACGCGTAATAGGTTTGACGAGTTGGGAGTTGATCTAGTGCTAAAGATTATATTACAGAAAAATGGCACAGCGGTTCAATTCAGAAATCATTACACTGATGCTGAAACATTTGATAAATATAAAGTTCCTGTTGTTGGTTCCACTCACAATTTTCAATGGTCTGGAACAAGCGTTTCTAGTTGGAGTATATACAAAGGTACGACTTTAAAAATAACGTATTTTTCAGATAGAAGCCAACCCCAAACTGCCTTCTTTGAGCTCAATTATCTCATGTAGTGTAAGAGATATCAAAAAGTGGTTAACTGATAAATAATTTATCATGATATAAGAAGGGTCGATTTTCAAAATTTTCAATTTTCATCCCAAATCACTTCGATTTCCGAAATTTCTGTGAAGTTCCAGAAATTTTGCATTTTCTTTGCGGAGCGAAAAAAATGTTCAAACTTACATAAAAAACGATAAAGCCTGTTTGAGTAGTATTTTCTGTACTTGCAATAGATTCTTTTCGATACACAAATATATATTCAATCGATGATAAAAAAGAACACTTGATGTACAGAAATTGAAGGCTTCGAATTCTGGGAATTTGGAAATTTTACGTGATTCACAGAAATTGAACGGTTACTTTTCTGGGATTTTTCACAGAACTCGAACGGTTCGAGTTCTGGGATTTTGGAAATTCACGTGATTCACAGAACTCGAACCGTTCAATTTCTGGGATTCTGGAAAAGCATGGGGGGGGGGTAGGGATTCAAGAAGGGTCGTGATAAATCAAAATCAATATTAGGAAACTATCGTTGGACTTGTTGTTTTCCATAAAACGGATCCTTCGAGCTTGAAGATAATTGTTTTCCATGAGAGCTCCATGTTGGCTGAAAAACTAGTTGAAAATTCTGAATCGTACTGGAAGGGTTGAAGTTAAAAAAATTTTATTCGAAACTTACCTTTGTCACATACAGTACTTTAGTATGAAATTGGCCGAGATGGTGGAAAAATGTTGCTCAAAAGCTATAAAAAATTCCACGTGATGTTTTGAAAAATTTGCAACACTGTTTTTTGATGGTTTAAATGCCGTCGAAGAAAACTGAGAGAATGGGCCTCGTTTTCTGCAGTACAAATAAGGACACCATTGACATGATCAGTACTACAATTTTTCTCTCAGTTTTCTTCGACGGAAAATCAATAAAAATCGGCGTTGCCAATTTTTCAAAAAAACAATTTTTCAAAACATCACGTGGAATCTTTTATAGCTTTTGAGCAACATTTTTCCACCATCTCGACCAATTTCATACTAAAGTACTGTATGTGACAAAGGTAAGTTTCGAATAAAATTTTTTTAACTTCAACCCTTCCAGTACGATTCAGAATTTTCAACTAGTTTTTCAGCCAACATGGAGCTCTCATGGAAAACAATTATCTTCAAGCTCGAAGGATCCGTTTTATGGAAAACAACAAGTCCAACGATAGTTTCCTAATATTGATTTTGATTTATCACGACCCTTCTTGAATCCCTACCCCCCCCCATGCTTTTCCAGAATCCCAGAAATTGAACGGTTCGAGTTCTGTGAATCACGTGAATTTCCAAAATCCCAGAACTCGAACCGTTCGAGTTCTGTGAAAAATCCCAGAAAAGTAACCGTTCAATTTCTGTGAATCACGTAACTTTTTGCAAAATTGAAAATCAACAGAAATAATGTTATTAAAACCATATTTTTTCATGATTTCGTTGAAATAAAGTATTTCTGAACAAAAACACATCGATTTTGACATTTATCAGTAGTTTTGTATTTTCTGTGACGAATTACAGAAATTTGGAGCATTTTTGTTTATTCCTTCGAGAATTAAAAATTTTGAAAATCGCTACTTCTTATATCAATAATATTTTACCAGTTGACTATATCTTGATATATGGAAATACGGTTGTCAATTTTCCCTGTATTACGGTATTCAGGCATTTGTCGGCTGTGGTCTTGGTATCTGGCAAATTGGTTTTGTAATGGCTTGTTTTGGAATATCCGACGCGATTTGCTCTCTGGTTTTTGGGCCGTTGATCAAACTTTTCGGCAGAATGCCTCTTTTTGTTTTTGGAGCAGTTGTGAATCTTCTGATGATCGTCACACTAATGGTTTGGCCACTGAATGCAGCCGACACTCAAATCTTCTACGTCGTTGCAGCAATGTGGGGAATGGCTGATGGCGTATGGAATACGCAAATTAATGGTATGCTCTTTTCAAATTTCGATTTTTAGAATCTGTTCATTCAGGCTTCTGGGTTGCTTTGGTTGGAAGGCAATCTTTGCAGTTTGCATTCACAAAGTATCGTTTCTGGGAGTCATTGGGAATTGCGATTGGATTTGCTTTGATCAGGCACGTCACAGTAGAAATGTACCTACTCATCACATTCTTCGTTCTTCTTCTGGGAATGTGTGGCTTCGTGGCAATTGAAAACTTTGATCACATTATTGTAAGTTGTCATATCTTATTGCCCAATGTAACTTGATTCGTTTGTTTGCATTAGTTTAGAATTTCCAAAAATTAAATGTCATTTTCAGTGTTTCTGGAAGATACTCAAGGAAAACTCTCAAATGGAAAAAGAAGCTGCTTGTGTGGAGCAGAGAAGGAGTGATTCAGTGAGAAACAATTCAAAAGTGGAATTGGAAAATAAAACAATGTATTAACCTAAATTCGGTCTGCATAGTAAAAAAGTTCAAATTAAATTTACAAATTGCACAAGAACAGTATAAAAGTAGAATAAAATGAAGGGTACAAAATTGTAAAACGTTCAGTAAAAATTATCAAGGTTCACTAGTCCAAAATTTTCACCACTGCTTGACCTCTTTCGAAAATGTCCAGAATTGCCTTTCCATGTTTTTCCATCATTCCTGCATCCGCCATTCCAACGTCATAGAGTGACTTCAAAACAAATCTGAAACTGAATATGCATATATCGTACCGCTATCCGAACTTACGTCAGAACATTAGACTTATCGAAAGGAGTACACTGAATGCATTTGTCGGCTAGCATCAGTTTATCTTGCAGATCTCCAGGTGGCTCACCCAACACTGTTGGACGAAGGCAGACCTTGGCGCGAAAGTTGACCATCGGTTCATAAAATTCCATGACACTGAAAGAATATAAGGCTATTTCGAACAAGTGTCAAGTATTTACTGTGCGAATGTCCATCTGCCGAGGGAATCTGTGTTAATCGCATAGGAGTAATAATCCTTCTTACTCTTCCAGATTTGTTTACGTCTCGCCAAAGGATACTCTTCATCAATGCCCAGTTCATTATCCAATTGTATCCAAGCACGTCTAATGAGAGCCAGGTTCTGATGACTCGTTAGACGTTGATCCCAGATAACTGAAAACTTACATTTTGAAAAAGTGATAGAAAACAATATAAGTACCAGGTCTTTTTCGAACAGCTAAAATGATCTGGACGACTTTAGCAGGATCAGCATGATCATTTTTTGTTGTCTGTCGAATTCGTGCATATTTGAAATATTCTTCTGAAGATGTTTGAACTGTCAGGTGGCTGAAAAATATAGATACACGGAGGAAGAAACAGTTTCAAGTACTACCTGCCATCATCCTGAATCATGTCAGCTGTGATAGTGGGAATATACATGGAATTGCTGGTTGGCCGATAGTAAATGTTTTCAGGGATGAAGGCATCTTCCGTTTTCTCATCGAGCTCCTCGCGTTTTGGCTAAATTTCAGAACCGGAAAAATTGAAAACATAAGGTAGTTTTCTTACCGAAATTTGTTCAACCTTTCTAGTCTTTTTCTGTATATTATTTGTGCTTGATCCTTTGAAACGGCGAATGTTCGGTCTGATTGGTCTGTAGCGAGTCTGAAAATTCCGATTGTTTTGTCACCATGACAAAAACGTCATTCTCTTGATATTTGTCATCACTCACTACAAAGACACTACAAAAGCAACCAATTCTCTAGTCAAAAACACCAGAAGTTTTCCTTTCGATTAATTTAGACTCTCTACCGTCTCCATTCTCTTCACTCTCCTCTCTCACCGCCGGTCTCCCCATTCTGGCCAGAGAACGTTGGCGAATGCTGTGCGGACAGCGTTTATTTGCGCGCGGCGCATTTTTTTATCAATACCTTTTTCGATTTTCGACCAATCCATTGCTTAATAGAACTGACCACCAAGCCATCATCCATTGTCTCTTGATCGCTTTTGCATTTTTTTAGCAGACCGTTCCGAGATTGTTGTGTAGAGTGCTCTGAATATTGAAATTTGTTTATATTTAGTCATCTGATATACCTTCTGACTCCAGGGTTGTGCTTGTCTCTGTGGTTGCCATTTTTTATAATTTCCTTTCCTGAACAAGTTTCCAACATAAATATTTCAAAAAATTCATTTTCGCGGAAAAGGGGCGGAGTTTTGTTTTTGCAACCCGTGCACGGAGTTTTTGCGGGGAGCGGGCGCGAAGTTACTTTTCAAAAGGTTTTTTTCCAAAACACCGAAACTTTTTATTTGTCTTCTGAATGCTCCAATTTCAGCGGTTCTGGAGCAATTCCAGGTATTAAAGTTTTAGTTTTTCAGTTTATGCAGTCTTCCTAGAGTCGAATTTCCATGAACCTCTCGAGTTTCGCAAAATGGGCGGTCATGTGTCATGTTCTTTGCATTCCATTGTAGTCGCTATCTTTGAAATTTGTCAGCATTTTTGCGTCAGAAAACTTGACAACTGAGTATTGACCTGAAAACTGGAATTATAAATTCATATGCCTTGTCTCGCGGTTGATTTTCATGTCGAATTTTCCTAGCAATTAAAAAAAAATCACATTCCTGAGCGAATCTCCTCATAAGGAGGTTAATTCAAGAAAGTTTTGTGCAACTTCCTAATCTTCGCCCGGCTTCTCACTTTGATAGCCTCTGTTATTTTGTTACTCTTAATTCTTCATAACTGCTCATTGCTTATTTAATATTTCAGGTCAATCATGTCCGGTGTTAAAGAGTTTGATTATTTGGTAATTGGAGGTGGATCCGGAGGAATCGCTTCAGCTCGCCGTGCTAGAGAGTTTGGAGTATCAGTCGGGCTCATCGAATCTGGCCGTCTAGGAGGAACATGCGTGAATGTAGGATGTGTTCCAAAAAAAGTTATGTACAATTGCTCACTACACGCCGAGTTTATTCGTGATCATGCAGACTATGGATTTGATGTGACAGTGAACAAATTTGACTGGAAGTAAGTCTTTGAAAGCCTAAAGAAGCGGGCATTCTGAATCTCTTTTTCCTTCAGAGTTATCAAGAAGTCCCGCGATGAATATATTAAGAGACTCAATGGACTCTACGAAGGTGGTCTCAACGGCTCATCCGTGGAACTCATCCGCGGCCGTGCCTCATTTGCCGAAGATGGAACCGTTGAGGTCAATGGCGCTAAGTATCGAGGAAAACATACTCTGATTGCTGTTGGTGGCAAGCCAACTATTCCAGATATCAAAGGAGCTGAGTACGGTATTGATTCCGATGGATTTTTCGATTTGGAAGATCTTCCAAGGTTTGAAAAAAAACTGAAAAAAATTATGCATTAGAATTATGTTTTTTAGCCGCACGGTCGTTGTCGGAGCTGGATACATTGCAGTCGAAATCGCTGGTGTTCTTGCTAACCTCGGTTCTGATACTCATCTTCTCATCAGATATGATAAGGTTCTCAGAACATTCGACAAGATGCTGAGCAACGAGCTTACTGCTGATATGGACGAGGAAACTAACCCACTCCATTTGCACAAAAATACTCAAGTTACCGAAGTTATCAAAGGAGATGACGGCCTCTTGACAGTCAAAACAACAACAGGAGTCATCGAGAAAGTTCAAACTCTCATCTGGGCTATTGGAAGATACCCACTTACTAAGGAACTGAACTTGGAACGTGTCGGTGTGAAGACGGATGCTGGAGGTCACATCATCGTCGATGAATATCAGAACACATCGGCTCCTGGCATTCTGTCTGTTGGAGATGACACTGGAAAGTTTTTGCTTACCCCAGTCGCTATTGCTGCCGGACGTCGTCTTTCTCACCGTTTATTCAACGGCGAAACAGAGAACAAGTTAGCTTACGAAAACATTGCCACAGTGGTGTTCAGCCACCCACTCATTGGAACCGTTGGACTCACCGAAGATGAAGCTGTCCGTGATTACGGAAAAGACAATGTCACTCTCTACAAATCTCGGTTCAACCCAATGATGTTCTCGGTCACCAAGCATAAGGAAAAGTCTGCCATGAAACTAGTATGCGTGGGAAAAGAAGAAAGAGTTGTTGGAGTGCACATTTTCGGTGTTGGGTCTGATGAAATGCTCCAAGGTTTTGCTGTCGCCGTCACGATGGGAGCCACCAAGAAGCAGTTCGATCAAACTGTTGCCATCCACCCAACATCCGCCGAGGAGCTTGTTACAATGCGCGGAGGTGTCAAGCCAGAATAGATTGACTAATTTATTTTTGAGCACTCGATTTCGTTTCAATCTTGAAAAATCTTTCTAACTATTTTGTAGATAAACTATTTTCTTTTATTAGACTTTATTAAATGCCTTCATAACGAAAATACAGATATATACATTTGTGTTACAAGTTATGCAAGTTAAAATAATCTAATTATGATCAAACTACGAAAATCTTTTTAAAGACTGATAAACCCGATGGGTTGATTTTTGGCCAATAAGAGGGAAAATATTAAGAGAATTATTCACGGATCATTCCAGAAGCTCATATTCATCGTCTCCTGCCATATCGGTCTTTCTAGGTTCTCTTCGCCGCCGTCTCACGGTCCTCTGAAACGCAATTATAGAAAAATTTAAATATATTTTCGTGATACCTTCGGGGCTTCCAAATCGAATTCGGCATCACTAGACTCCGATCCGTTGACTGCAGAGAATTTGAGACCTCGCTCGAACTCGAACTCTTCTTCTATAAAATTGATAGCTGACAATATGCTTATTTTTTGAAGCAAACCTGGAATGGGCGAAGAAGACAGCTGGGATTGCACCTCGTCATCCTCATTGTCCACCATGTTCTCATCTAGGTCAGTGTCGTCATTCACTTCTGGCAAGAACCCATCAAACTCGACGTCACTGTCTTCTGAAACTTCATTATCAATTTATTATCGAACTTTGAATTGCTCACCGCAGAATGGATTCTTTTCTGGGATATGATCAATTACTGTCTCACACACCGGACCAAGAATGTAGATCAGAGCACTAGTCTCGATGATTTTGTATCTTCCGTAGAGATAATTCACAACCGGCTGAAATGAAACAGTTTTTCAGATTCCAAATGACTGTTGCTAACTTCCAAAAGTAGATGATAAACAAATATCGAGCACTGTTTTCCTACTTCCACCATCAAGACACAGATTGGCCAAATGATAGAATCTCTAACGGCGATGGCGATTCTATGAAGAGTGTCACGAAGCCAGCAACGTAGTCGTTCGAATTGGCAAAATAGAAACCCTTTGACTGGAACCCACAAATGCTTGTGAGCCAGAGCTCCGAGCACTTTCAGCTGTTTGACTGTGAATCGCCAAAGTGGTGGGAACCAATGAGCACAGAAGATGTAAACGAACACGAAGCACAATTGATCAAACAAATAACGAAGTGGAACACCAACCTGAAAAAAGGCATTTTTATCGAATGAAATGGGGAAGATAGTCTTGTCGTATACAGTATACTGTACGAATTTTCGAAAAAAGAAATGAGAATGAGACGAAAGTTTCTCTTTTGTAATGAGTGAGCAATCACTATTTCCTTTGTTTGTCTGAAAATTTCGAAACATTTCACTATTAAATAAACTCACATTAATTTTCAGCCACTCCTTTAACGATGGCCACCATTCTGCACAGAACCAATATCGAAGGAATTTCCGAATACGTTCAGCAACTCTTTTCGTTCTTTCAATAACTGCCACATGAAACCTGGAAGACTATTCTCACTTTAGCTATAAATCTCTTCTTGAAAACCATACCAGTTCTTGATTCCAGTGACTAGTTCTCCACAAGCTTCTCGGAAATTGAAGATGAAATGTTTTATATGTGCAATTAGTGCTGAAAATTGTCAGTTACAGAATCTCAAGGTTTAGATGCTTACGTGGAACCCATCGGAAAAGAACAATGTATTTGGTATATTCGTACACTGTCACAATTGGAGTGATGATGAGGTACTGAACAAACATTTAGAGTGGAATGGCAGTTGTTATAACATGTTAAATCTCACCTGTATCCAGTTTCCAAACCAGCTGGCTGTTTTTTGAACTGCTGATCCGATTTTTGCATTCACTTCATTGTGCTCCCAAACTGGATTTATTAGCAGGCAAGCCACTGCAAAACTAGTTTGAGTTTTAAAAACATTATCTTCTTGAGCTTACAAGTAGCATACGCAGAATAACATGCTAATCGAACTTCTTCAGCTCGTAGAAGGTGGATACTGTAGACTGAGCCACCCACGGATAGTGTCTGAAATAGATCTTTTGATTCTGTAATAGGAATATAGCTCACCCGAAAAATAGACTGGAATGGCCACATGAGAAGATGGGTGATGATGGAACGATCATTTGACGAGGAAAGTAGAATGTCCCATGCAAAAATTGCAGCGGACGCTGTTGCTAACAGAGCTTCTTGAATTCTAGGATCACAATATATCACACCAATCCTGAAAACGTTGCCTGATAAAATTTGGAACCTTTAAAACTGAAATCTCACCAAAAAGCCGAGTTGACAGCCATCAGATAGAGTCCAGTAAGTGGATTCCTCCATTCAATCGTTTCTCGGTAGACTCGATGTAACCGTCGTCCAGTTTCTCGTATCCTCTCCATCATTTTTTTTAATTGGGTCAAATTGAAATTGTTTGAATTTCGAAAGAAATCAATAACTGATTTACATCTGTTATTTTCTTGGTCACCTAAACCAAGAACAACTGTTTCTTTTCTTTTTTCTTGAAAACTTTTCTTCTTTGAAAAGAGAATGGAGAGAGATAAAAGAGAGAAGCGATATAAACGCTATTGTGAAATAAGAAAAAAACAGATTAGGTTGTGAAGTTTTATGAGATCAAAACTTGAAAAAAAAACAGAGTAGTTGGTAAGATCTCTGATAAATAATTTAGCAAAATACTGAAAGTTCATTCCCAGCGACTCCTCTTTGATGAAGACGAAGAAGGCGCAGACGAAGAAGAGGAAGAAGACTGATTTTGTTGCTGTTGTTGTGCAATTCTAGCATTCAATTCGTCAACTTTTTTCTTCCATTCTGGTCTTGGATCTGAAGCCACCTGAGTCGGAAGATTGGATGATTCATTTGTTGGACGTTGGAATGTCGATTGGAACGATTTCTGAAAACAAAAAACACCATAGATGATTATCTTGCAAGGAAGAAGACAAACCTGGAAGGCACTTTTCAGCATCTGCGCTCTGTTTGCTCCTGAAGCTGGTCCACTCCCTGATGATGTGGCTAATCTGCAATTTAATGAAATCTTGCTTGAAATAATTAAAATTTGAAGTCACCTCTGAGCACTTTGAACCATTCCGTCTACTGTCTGATTAGTAGATCCACCATAACCAGAACCTCCTTTACTGCTTCTTTGGTCCTTCAGTGGATCATATTGTTGTCCGCCTTGTGCACCAGGTCCTCCTGTCCGTACTTTGGGCGTGTATCCTAAACCAGTTCTACCTCGAGCTTGTGTACCAGTACTAGGACCTCCATGTCCAGCTCTTTGTGATCGGAACCATGCGCATTTCATTGCAAGATCCATCAGTGGTTTTGGAACTTCTTGCGATACACTCTCGAGATTTTTGACCAAGTGTCCAACCATTTCGATATCTTTCTCAGTGACCAGGGTGTAGGCGGTTCCTTTGTGTCCAGCGCGTCCAGTTCTTCCAATTCTATGAACATGGGTATCGATATCACGAGCCATATCAAAGTTCACGACAGTTCGAATTTCAGAAATATCAAGACCACGAGCAGCAACATCTGTAGCTACAAGGATCTGTGACTTCTTTCGGAACTTCAACAAGTTTTCATTTCTTTCTGCTTGAAGCATATCTCCATGAAGTAGCACGATATCAAAATCTTTGAGTTTCAATTTCTTTGCAAGATCTTCAGAATCCAATTTCTTCGTTACAAAAATAAGAACTTTTCCAACTGAAAAAACAAATTTTTGAAAAGATATTGAATTAATTTTCAACTAACGGGAAGCAAATTCGACAAGATTTCTGATGAGCCAATGGAATTTAACGTCTTGGTTCTGCATCACATACACCTTTTGCTCGATATCTGCATTCGCTTCTCCAACTTCTCCTTGAACAATTCTAACCGGATCCACAAGGGCATCACGAGCAAGTCTCTCCACTTTTTGTTTAAATGTTGCACTGAACATAAGACATTGCCTATCTGGACGAACATGATCCGAAATCGATTTCACTTGAGCTTCTGAAAAAAAGACCAAAATAGACTTTGTTTTTTTTCCAATACTATAAAACATACCAAAACCCATATCGAACATACGATCGGCTTCGTCAAATACTAGGAATGTCGTACGGAGAAAATTGGTGGCTCCCATTTTAACCAAATCAATAATACGGCCCTGAAAAATCAAATCTGAAATAAACTATAAGATAGAGTCAACTTACAGGAGTGCAAACGACCATTTCAGCTCCTTCATTCTGCAATTCGTTTGACTGCTCCCACTTACTGCCACCTCCATAGGCACAAATGACATTGATGTTATAGACCTTACAAAATCGTTTTGCTTCTTGGTACACCTGAATCGCCAACTCTCTGGTGGGAACTACAACAACTGCGACAGGGCCTTCTCCTTCTTTCAGATCTGGTTGATCCATTATATGAACAATTGCAGGCCAGAGATAAGCAGCAGTTTTTCCAGATCCAGTTTTGGCAATTCCTAGAACGTCTCTGCCGGATAAAGCGGACGGGATGGCCATAGCTTGGATTGGAGTTGGTTGTTCGTACTCGCTTTTACGGATAGCTTCCATTAACAGCTTATCAAAGGAAAAATGAGCAAACGAACAGACAGGACGGGGTGGTTTGAGACCACCTACACGGAGATTCATTGTATTCTGAAGACGAATGATATCCATATATTGAAGACGTCTGAAACATTCACAAAAATACAATAATTTTGGGGTTCGAATCTTACTTGATATCTTCATGCTCCTCGTAAAAATTTTTATTGAATTTCGGATATTGAATCTGTGTGTGATCAATGTCTGGCAGCGGATCGATGACTTTTTTCCATGTCCAAATGATATTTCCATCCTCGTCATATTCATATTGCTCTTCGTCATTTTCATGTTTTTCTTTGTATTCTTCCATGAATCTAAATATTTTTTTAAAATTTTGTTAGGTGAAAAGTGACACTCACTTGAAAAGAGATTCTTGCATATCTTCTTCGTCGATATCAGCTCTTCCGAGTCCTTTCTTACTTGGATCCTCTGTATCTTTTCCTTCTCTTCTATCCTTCTCCTTTTGTTCGGAAACTTTTTTGTCTTTCGTTGCTTGTTTCTCGATTCCAGCCATGAATGCGTCCAGCTCATCTTCTTCTTCATCGTCAGGTTTTGAAGATGAAGATTTCGAAGGTTTTTCGTCATCCGATCCGCCTTCCAAATATCTAAACTAGGAAATCGTCAATTGTTGAAAGATAACTCAGTTTTGAAGAAAAGAACATACTCATCATCGTAGATCCGTTTCCGTCGTGCTTGTTTCTCAGATGTTGATCCATATGCCATAAGATTTGCGTACTAAATTAATAATTGCCGAATTGAATACTCATTTTGCAGGTGGTGATTAAAATAGAAACCTCTTGTTCTTTTTTCATTTCTTGCTCTTTACGACTGCTCATGAAAACATTACGATTTGGTGGTGGAACTGGAGCATTTCCGACGGTTAAAGCAGCAGGAGGTGGTACATTGTTCATACTCTGTCCATCTGAATTCCACAATTTTTAGATGTTTTAATAATGTAGTCATTACCACTTAAACTAGAAGTTCCAGACGACTTGGCGCTAACAAATCGATTTTGATAATTTCCGGTGTACTTCCCTCGCCACATGCTATTCAGCTGCAAAATTTCAGTATAATTTTTCAAATTTATCTCAAATATTTCAATTTTTGTGTTGTTTTCAGAATTTATGAAGAAGGGATCAAAGTCACAGGGAAGGGGCGTGGCGAAGAAATGCAGCCTGCGGCGCGTCGTTTCGCAAAGTCGCCGCACGCAGTACAGGAAACTCTGATTTTTGTCAAATAAGGACTTCCATTTCAATGCAGTGGAAGAAAATGGTAAAATCGGGATGCAGAAAAACGAAAAAACAGGATATTCAAAAAAAATACTTTTTTCAGAAAAATATAGTCAGGTATAAAATGTAAACAAGTTGTTTCTTCGTCCTGCAAATGATGATCCAATTAAAGTCCAACCGATCTCCAGGAAAAGGATATTTCGATTCTCAAATTTTTCAAGTCGCAGAGTATCGGATGCCACAATTTCCAATAAATTCGTTGAAACCACAATAAGAACATTGTTTGTAGACATTTATATAATTACACATGAAGAACCAATTTCAGCAAATCTGTTGGGTTACTGTAGCCCATCAAAGTTCTAAATTGAAAGTATCAGCTGGAAAGTATTTGTTTTTCAGCTAATAACATAATAAAAACATTTTGTATTTGCACAACATTTTTATTTTCTATGTTCTACTAGTTTTATTGCTGCATGTAATAGAACTGGTAATCTTTTTTGCTTTTTTGTTGTTTTCAGGTCCTAATTTTTTTTCTACGAATTCATAGTCTGCTGCTTCTTTTTTTGTTATCTGTTTGAAAGTTTCGACTTTTCAACCACATGATATGCACGCTGTTCCCTCCACTTTTCCATGCTTCTCCATTGGAATTCGCACATCAAAAATGAAGTCTCTTCACCTAGAATGGTTTGCGAACCACGTGTTTCAGCCAACTTTTTTCTTATCAGTTAACATGTATTATCTGTTTAGCAATAGTGTACATTATATGAGAGTGTCCAGACAAAGACTACGAACAGTTTCGGACAGTTGGAATTTGGCGGCGTGATAGGGATTATGATTGGCGCATGGAGAATTATATTGAAGTGTGGTCGTGAAATGACAGGGAAAACAAATTTCATACTTTGTACCTAGAGGATTAGAAGCTTTTTGAACCCAATGGTATTTTAGGAGATAGTTGTTGGAGATGAAGGAACAAGGAAATGAAAAACTGCTGTTTCTCTGGAAACTCTTGAAACCTCGATACTTATAACAATATTGGAGCAAATGAGAACATCATAATTAGTGGAGATAAACACCGTAGACACTCAAATAGAAACCTTCCAATTTTGTATATCTCATTTCCTGTAAAGGATGTCAAAAAATAGTCAACTGACAAAATGTTTGTTATAATTTTAAAATTATTTTGTTAGTTGACCGTTTTCTGATATCTTTAACAGGAAGTAAGATAAACTGATTCCAAGTTGAAAGTTACGGGTGGCGTTCTATTAGAGTTTACGGAGCTTCGAACTTACAAAATTGATAGAGATATAGAGTAATTCAAAACACTAACAATCAGAAATATTTGGTTTCATGAAAAATTTACACTAATTTTCATAAAGATCGTATCCCCAACAACACCAGAGCAAATTTTTGAAGCAACCCCAAAAAATCATATTTCCAAAACTTTTGCTAGTTCCGTTTTACAACTATTCACATGGAGTTATTAAGTCATTAATCACAGTTTTTCCTATGGGAATTGTTCGTCACTTTGATATGTAATTCCACCGAATTAAATTAGATGATCGGCCAGTTCAACATGTGCCAACCGATAACATTTTGATCGTCCACCCTCCTCTTTTTGATGACTTAGAAGAATGGAATGAACAACAATTTGAACTTATGCGATTCTGACGACTGTAGACGAGTAATCTGAAAGTTAGGACAAAATAATGTGCTAAAAGTTCTGTATGATACTCATTTAGTAGTTTTAGATGCGAAGAATGTTGTAAATACTCGGGTAGAACGCACTTCAAACTGTCAACTTCGAACCTATATATCTCGTTTCCTGTAAAAGATATCAAAAAGTGGTCAATTGGCAAAATGTTAATTATAATATCAGCAACAATTTGTTAGTTGACATTTTTTGATATCTTTCACAGAAACCGAGATAAATGGGCTCAAAGTTGAAAGTTAGGGGTGTCGTCCTATTAGAGTGTTCACGGCGCTTTGAAAATATTTTATACTCCCCCTGGTGATAGTTTTAGATGAGAAGAAATCTTGGTCAAACATGGGAAGCAGACATTGAAAGAAGATCTCCGAATTGTTTTTCCATTTTTCTGAAATTATCAAATTATATAGAACAGAACTTTCTTTGCAGATGCCGAGTATATGTAGATCCATTTATCATTTTTTGAAAAGAAAAAAAAACAAACTAAATGATCAACCCAAAATAAGTATCCACTTGAACAGAAATGTATCGAATATCAACCTATATTCTCAATTCCTTTTTTTGAAATTGTATAGTCAATGAGCTCCTTTCAAACACATTCTCACACAAACAATATTGCCGCCTTTCCTTCCACAACGTGACAAAGATAAGACCGCAGATTTTTTAATGTTACAAACTGACTTCTTACTCTGTTTTACATGTTCTTGGTTGTCACCCACATTCCATTACTCTGATTTCATTTTTTTTCAGTTTTTTTGTCATTCTTCCTGTTGGAACAGAAGTAATGAGAATGTCAGAACTTATAGGGCAAATTAGGGTATTATCTGTATTATCTACAACTCTATAAAACAGAATATTGATGGAAGGAAAGTATCTGACATTTTTTTAAAAGTACCAGACTTCCTACGTTTGTCCTGGTAATCCTGTGATCACTCGTCATAAATGGACTAGCCAGATCTAGTTTTTAGTGTTTTTCGTTTCAAAAAAGAAACTGTTTTTACAGTCTGTAAATCCCTTCTGTATACCTAGTTGTGTTCTTGGTTCGCTTACCGTAAAATTTGTATTTGAAGAGCCCCTCTAATAGAATGGGCGTCATCAAAACATTGTTGCTTGAAGTAGATGTTCTCCCTACGTTTTTAATTGAAAATATTCCGGAAATTCCAGAAACTTGTTTGAACATATTTGCTCGAAAAATTGCTCAGTTTTGGTTTTCAAAATTATAGGTTCTCATGTATTTTAAACGAGAATCCACCAAGTTTTTCGATGAAAATTTTTGGAAGAGGTGACCGGAAAAATGAAAGGCCCCTCTAATTGAAGATTTTCAGAGCAGTACAGTAATGGACAGTTTGAAATCATACAAGAGTTTGAAAAAAAACCTTGAAGCCCTTTTTTCTTGATCACTGAAAATTTCAGAAAAAATAGCAATAGAACTGTACCCTTCTATTCGAACCCCAAAAATTATTCAGTTTCAGAAAAACAGATTAAATATGATTTTTTCTGGTTAATGCATTTTTAAAAATTGAAACTTGAAGGCTGAAATTAAATTTTATTTGTTTTTACTTTGTTCATTGCAAATCTAAAAATACAAAATCTTTTAAAGTCTCCTTGAAAATTTCTAACCAGAGTTTTTCCAAACTTTACCATTTGCAGAGACAACGTGCTTCGAGCGAGTTGCTCAATTCGTCTGATTTCCGGAGGTGGAGAAGTAGGACATAACTGATAATAAATTTCAAAGAAAAACTTTTCTCTCCAAGATAACAGCAAAAAAAAGAGAAAGTATTTTATTCGTAAATAAGGCATAACTTTGTCGGAGAAAACGGAATGGTTCAAGTGGCACCGGTGAGTTTGTTTTAAATATTTAGACTTTTTGGAAGGATACTGGAACTAAATATCGTAAAACCTGCAATAGGGAAACCTGATATCAAGTTTGAGTTCAATTATCTCAATTCCTGTGGAAGATATCAAAAATGTGTCAACTGACAAAACACTTCTGACATTATGATAAACAAATTATTAGTTGACAACTTTTTGATATCATTCGCGGGAACCGAGAAAGACTGACCCAAAGTTAGGAGCCCTTTTATTACAAGTTTTATGGCATAAGATACATCCAGTTTGTTTTGATTGTGAAATTTTTGATCTAAAATTTTTTCCTGTACTTTTTTTGAAGATGTGTTTTGCAAATTTTTTCTCGATCCAAAAGTTCTTACATTTTTGTAAAATTCGCGAATCAAATATAACTTCCAAGTTTTGTATAGCTTTTTCTTCTCTCCATTTTTGTTGCATCATCACTAGTCACAATTTTTAAAAGTCATAGAAAAAGTGATAATAGCTAGACAAGTGATAAAAAGTTCGAAAATTATATCGCTGAAATGTTGAACATGACAAAAAATAGAACTTTGGTCGGTATAACACAGTTTTGCTGAATGTATCACTTGGCCAATATTTTGATTGGAACCTACTTTTATGAATACATTTTTGTCACAATAGAGAACGTTGCATTGTAATAAATTCTCGATGATCATGTCAGTAAATATATCAAAGAACTGGAGAAAAGGAAGAAGAACCTTGTCAAATCAAGTTAGAAGAAGAAGAGTGAACAGTGTATACTTTGACTTAATTGAAAAGTGATATCTGTTGATCGAATGATAAAGAAATCATCTTTTGATGAAGGACAGCTGACCGGATTTTTAAAGATTACATGAGGCGAGAATATATTCCTTTACAGGTTGGTGTAGGAGGAGGAAGTGGTCAGAGTCGGCCTGCATCAGATCCAAGGATAGGATGGTTTGTCTACATGCTAGCATTTTCAGCTGTCATCGGTAAGTGAAAAGGGTTCCTCAACAAAGATATCCGAATGTTGGGATTACTGTAGAATGTGAAAATTAAATTGGGCCACTATCTCAATTTCATCCAGAAACACTAGAAGTCTATACTCTCGCTCATATGTCAAAAATTTTTCTTAAAAACAAGACACACGTGATTCTGAAGACGTCATATATCATCTAGTCTTGTCTCCGCCCTTCTCTCTCTCTCTCTCTCTCTCTCTCTCACATATCACCTTCTCCATTATCCTTTTGAAAATAATTAAATTAGTCGAAAGTGAAGTTGGACTAACAATCACATATTCGAACTATTCCTCCTCGCCCATTTTTCCAATTCTCTCTCACATTTTTTTTGTGAATTCGGAACGAGACCAATATCAACAACACCCCCAGAGAATCACTCTCCGTTTTTCATTCTTCCCCTCTTTTTTTTCTATTTACTGTCGCATTTATTTTTCGGTAGTACCTAGATCAGTCCTGACTGAGAATGCCGGTTGAAAAACCCAAAGATTTACCCCAAATGGGTTGGTATGTATTCAATTTAGTGACGTGTGCAATTATAGGTGAGTTTGAATAATCATAAAATTCTTACTGTTGTTTCAACAATCTGAGAAACACAATAATATTATACCACCCAAACCATTAACTTTGAGCTCATATATATCATTTTCTGTCAAAGATATCAAAAAGTGATCAACTAGAAAAATGTATATTATAATGTCAAAAATATTTTGTTAGTCGACCACTTTCTGATATATTTTACTGAAACCGAAATAAATGGCTCAAAGTTGAAAGATAGAGGTGGCGTTCATAGAGTATTTATGGTGGTTTTAAGTTTGAAAAACATGGCAACTAGGTGTATTATTTTCTCTATCTTTACTCTACAAATTTGGAACCTTTTCTCTTCAAAATGTGGTATTCGGAATATTCTCCACTTTGACATAATTTCAAAATAACGAAACGGAAAAAAACTAGTTCTACGAAGTTGAACCTCAAACCCACATAATTCCGACACACAAACTACATTGTAATATGTGAATTTGAATTTCAAATTCAAACAAAAAAAATCGCACTGCAAAACTTCCAAATCTTGTCCCATACAAAGCTTACTTCAGGAGGATTCCTTTTCGGATATGACACTGGAATTGTTTCTGCTGCCATGCTTTATGTCCCAGATGCTGCTGGAATCAAACCACTGGATTCTGTTTGGCAAGAAGTGATAGTTAGTGTGACGCCTGGAGTAGCAGCAATCGGATCGTTATGTTCGGGACCCGGATCTGATTTCCTGGGAAGAAAAAAGATAATCATTGGGGCAAGTGTGACATTCGCAGTTGGAGCTGTCATTTGTGCAGCTGCATGGACAAAGATTGTACTTTTAATTGGAAGAATTTTATTGGGTGTCGCAATCGGTAAGATACAATTCGTATGGACTAGATACATTTATTTCAATTCAGGATTCGCCTCGATGATTGTTCCAATTTATGTATCAGAAGCATCTCCATCTCATATTCGTGGAAAACTTGTCACAGGTTTTCAGTTGATGATTACTGTAGGATTGGTGATAGCAAACATTGTTGGAGGAGCTTTCAGTTATGTCGATCCGTTTGGATGGAGGTATTTCTTTTAAACACATCTGATCCTTCTAAAATCTTCCTGTTCCAGATTAATGTTTGCCTTTGCTGCGGTTCCTGCGATCATCCAATTCGTATGTTTCCTTTTCCTTCCAGAGTCCCCTCGTTGGCTCTATGAGCACGGAAGAACTGTCGAGGCAAGAGAAGTGCTGACAAGAATCTATAATGGGCATACAGAATGGGTTGATTATGAAATCAATGAAATCAGTTTCTCGTATGAAGAAGAGATGAGAGCAAAAGCAGAACATGCTGGAAATGGACCAACTATCATTCGAATCTTGAAAACTCCGCATGTCAGAAAAGCTTTAATTATTGGATCTCTCCTTCAAATGTTCCAGCAGCTGTCTGGAATTAATACGGTTATGTGAGTGTCTAAAATAACAAGAACTTATTGAACGAATGCGGTTTTAGGTACTACACGGGTAACATTATCAGAAGTGCAGGAGTCAAAAATAAGCACACAACTATTTGGATTTCTGTGGGAACTTCTGGTATGAATTTACTGTTGACCACATTTTAGAGTAATTTTTTCAGCAATCAATTTCATTGGTACTTTCATTCCAATCGCCTTGGTAGAACGTCTTGGTCGCAGAGTTCTCCTTCTTGTGTCCATGATTGGTGTCATTTTGTTTTTGATTGCGATGGGTGTCTCTTTCCTTTTGATTAACAATGTAAGAAATCCACCATTAGTAGTTTGAGCCTTCGGAAGGAAACCTCTACCATTCGAAAGCTTATTCCCTTTTTAGTTGCATTCTAGTTCCAAAAATTTTCTCTCAGTTCTGGAATGTAGAGGAATATAAGTATTGATCAATTTGTAGGAACTATAAAAGCTTTTGACAAAACCAAAACTTTCCAGATGTGTTTTGGAACGTCACCAAACAACCTATCCTCTATGATAGATACTCACCCAAACCGACAACTTTGAGCTCAAATATCTCGAGTTCTGGGAAAGTCATCAAAAAATTCAGTTGAAACATTTTTGCTACCTTTCACAGGAATCAAGATAATTGACCTCAAAGTTGACGGTTTGAGTAGGCATCTATTATAGGAAACACGGTAATTTAGAATTGGTTTCTTGGCCTAAAGTTTAAAAAGTAACTTTTATTTTGAAAGCCTATATTCTCTACATATCGTACTTTTTCATTAAAACCGAACCAATCTGAAACTAATTACAGGATTCCTCACTAACATATCCACAAAACGAATACGCTGCAACACCAAACTTCAACTCATCAGTCAAAGATGCAATCAAATGCATGAAATACAGTAACTGTGATTTCTGTGTGACTGATGAAAAGTGTGGTTTCTGTGAGAACAAAGCATCCAAGACTGGTAATTTTCTTGTTAGGTTTGAATTAAGTATATAAATTTTTTCAGGCTACTGTCTTCCATTCCCTGATTCTGATTCAGAGGATTTCTCTGCCACTGGAATATGTCAATTCAGTAATTTGACTGGCAACGGAAAAACATACGAATGGGAAGACTCATATTGTCACACAAAATTCACTGTTCTGCCAATCATTATTATGGTGTTCTACTTACTATCTTTTTCAGCAGGTAGGTGAAGAATTAAGGCTTCGAGATAAAAATAACAACTGCGATTCATCAGAAATAAACTTCCAAAAACAACAGTGGACTTTAGGGTCCTCTTCTAGATTCTTGATGTTGGTGTTACTGGAGAACCGTCCAATTCGGAGGTGGAGATACCGTAAAACCTGTAACAAAAGGGCCTCATAATATTACGTTTGAACAATTTCTTTTGACTCCTATACAAGATATCAAAATTGTGTCAACTAACAAAATGTTTGTGATATCATGATAAACAATTTATCAGTTGCCAATTTTTTCATATCTTCTATAGGAACCGAGAAAAAATGGTTCGAAGTTATAAGATGGGGGATCCCTAAGTTTTACGGAATCATAAGTGATTATATCATTAGAGTACTGAACTTTTGAAACCCTCTATTCTAAACTTCACCCACCTTCACCCACAAATTTGATACTCCCCTAAGCAAGTGTCCAAATCCCTATCACAATCGTCCATTCCAGGTTACGCTCCTCTTCCGTGGGTACTCAATGCTGAATTCTATCCACTGTGGGCCAGAAGTACAGCTGTTTCCATATCCACTGCATTCAATTGGATATTCAATCTCATCGTCTCCCTCACATTTTTGTCTCTTTCCCAAGCTGCTACCAAATATGGTAAGCTTCTATAATCAATTGAGTGTCATGAACATTTTTACAGGAACATTCTTTATTTACTGTGGATGTACTATCGTCGCATTGATTTTCGTATACTTCTTTGTACCCGAAACTAAAGGATATTCCATTGATGAAGTGGAAATGTTGTTCATGACAAAGGAAGAACGGGAGAAGACACAGAAAGTTCTAGAGGAGAGCAAAGAAGGAAAACATCGGAATTCTGTAGCACTTTCTTATGATACTAAATTTTAAATTTCAGCTTTAATCGTCATTTCCTTGTATAATAATTTGTAATTAAATTTGAATAAAATATTGTTATTTTCAGAAGGTTTCTTCGAAGAACATTTTTCAAAGGAACTTAGTTCATATATTAAGGTCCGATTTCACAATTTTTCCCCATTTGCTTAGAGACGCAAGCTATAGTCATTTCTTGAACCTTCTGCCACCGTTGGTACGATTTTCGGCAACTTCGGCTTACTTGTGGGGATGGAACTACCGTAATCTGAATAAGAGTTTCTTTTTCAATTTTTGGCGACTTTCTCCGGAGAATTCAGAAAATATAAATTTTATTATTATGGACTATTATTTATAGACCATGATATTAAACATTTTGTGCTCATGAGCTATGGATGCATAGCGGTGGCCGTGCTCGAACGAAAACTACCGTACTTATGTTTTCAGGATTTTTTTTTGCGATTAGTTCTCGTAATCCGAAAAAACCCGACGAAAAGCAGTAAAAACAGGGTTTTCATTTCGGGCCCTGAAACAACAAAATCAATCAAAAAAAACTATTTATCAATTATCTATACTAAAAAACGAAAACAAATCGAACAAAAAATATTCAACAGTCTTTGAAAAAACGTTGTGAAGTAGAGTCGTCCATCAGCACCTTCTTTCGCTCGCGCACGAAATTTCCTCGATCGTCGACACGAGGAGAGTTAATGTTATGGCGGACGTGATAAGCCGAATATGGATCGTTTGGATAATGCTTCGGACGAAGCCAGTACGGTGTCATCAGTTTATCCAGAATTTCGCATTGTTCCTGTAAATGAATCAATATGATCAAATTTTATATCAGTTTGAGTTAGCTTCCCAAGTCATATAAAAAATATGGGAAAACTCACTTTTGTGCATGTCTCGTAATACAGACTTGTTTTCTGCCAAGTTTCATCTTTCATGTATCTCAATTTGTGACGTCCAGGGTGGGCATGGATCCACATACCATTGTTCAAACGTTTGAATCTGAAAGGTAAGATTAATTAGCTCTTGAGTTTATGCAGCAGATAATAAAGTAAATAGAAATAGAAATTTATTAAAATTAGTACCTGTCCAGAACATCTTGTGCTGGTCGTTTCCGTCCAACTCGTTGATCAAATCGTATGTGGTATTCGTGAGCAGGAATGTTAGCGATTCCACGAGCAGCAACTGATATCGGTGCTTGTCTACTTGCGCAGAGAGACGAAAGTGCTGCTTTCGTAAACATTTCTGACTGAAAAATATTATTTTGCAGAAGTTAAACCGAAACTGTCTAGATAAAAACGGAAAAGAAAAAAAAAGGAAAAGAAAAAGAAAAATGTGTGAATTTTTGCGGAGATTACGGTTGGCATCGGTGTTTGCACATTTTTCTCACAGTTTCTCAGTTTTCAACGCTCTCTCATCCTGTTGTTTTCTTCACAAAGAAAAAAGTAAATAAAAAAAGAAAGCAACAAACTTCAACATGTTCCAAGTTTTAGCAGCCAAAAACGTATCGATTTCTTATCAATTTTGAAAGTAACCTGTAAAACTTTTATGATTAACTGATGCAACTGTTGTAAAACATAATAAATCGTACTTTGCATCACTGAACCAATTTCTATCGCGACTATTATAACCAAAGAATGAAGAACCTTCAAGATTGTGTGTTTCAGATGTCGTCTGAAGGCGGCACTGCCGTCATCCAACGATATTTCGGAGGTGGAGATAGTGAACAACGAACAGCTCTCCAGTTTGCTTTCTACAATGTTCTCCTCTTTGTTCTGGTAAATAGTTGAAATCTATATACATCCATCCGAAGTATTTTTCAGTTGGGAGTTGCATTGTGCGGATTATTCGCTCTTTACAACATGATGTACATGTTCCTCTCGCCCATGCTCTGGGCTGTCCTAGTTGGTACTGTACTTTTCCCGTTCAAAAAGAAGGTTACCGATATTGTTCAGAGTAAGCGTAGATGAATGTTCTATTTACTACTGATCGATGTGATTTTAGATTGGCTTCGTCATCTTCAAGACACCAATCAAACTTTGGCAAAAGCTGTAATAACTCTTCCATTTACCGGATTCAAGAAAGTGTCGGATACCATCTATAAAACTTTTGCCAGGTGTGAAAAGCTGAAACTACAGTAACCTAACTTAATACATTTACAGTCCAAATGGAGCAATCATTGCTCTTGCGTATGCTGCACTGAAGATTTTATCATATGAAAGAACTTTCATGTATGTTATAAGTTGGATAGGACGCTTGTATGGGTATTTGGATTCATTCATCGTGTTCTTCGCAAGACCTTGGGTTCTCCCGCTCATAGTCGTATACTTCTGCTGCTATGCCGCCTGGATTTATGTTCAAGATCCAAAACAAATCAACAAAAAGCTTGCTCGATCATTTTCACTACCGATTTGGTTTGTATTCAATGAAATTCGATTGATTCTTGGAATAAACATTTTGCAGGATATACGTCATATCGTATGCTTCTCTCTACTTCGGTCCCCTTCGTGCATGTGTCTTCGGTGTTTCAGCCGCCGTATTAGGACTCTTATCTGCCGGAGTAATTGGATCTCAACGTTCTTCTGAAGCCGAAGAGAAGCCGAAGGAAGAAACTAATTCTGAAAATCAAGACGAATCTTCTTCGCTTCTGCCGCCTAATGTTGAGAAGGTTTTAGAATCGGCTAAAGAGAAACGTACGTTTGAACACTCATTGAACCATCAAATTGACCGATTCATTCAGTTTCAGTGGATACTGCCGAAAAGTCTCTTCTAGAAAACTCTATGCTCTCCACGTCTACAGTGGACGAAGCAATCACTGGAGACTGGCTTATCAGATGTGTATTTGGACTATGTGCACTTCTATGGGTAGTTCGGCACGATGGAGCTCTGATTCTCATTGCTATCCCATTTGTTCTGGCTGTTTTGTCGAAAGTTGCGGAACAATTAGGAATCACTGCCGCCGTCAATAACTTCCTCGATAATTCATGGCAAAAAATAGCTCCTTCTGTGATGAAGGTTGTCGAGATTACGGTAGCTGGACCACTGCGTCAGTTCGTCAAAATGCTATTTTCTTCTGATAAGTACATTGTCGAAAGCTTGTACGACAAAATGGATGTCCTATCATCTGTGATTGTCATGGCACTCCTTGCCTTTTCTGCGATATTCGCCGTTTTCTTTGTTGGATTTCAGTTGCATGGAGAGACGGTTCATCTTGTCCGTCTCACTTCCAACGTTGTGAATTCACGCCCAGATTGGTTAGCTGCAGCCATGGATTATACCGAAGATCAGTTAGAAGAGAACAACATTGATATTGATGACTACGTTCAACAGGTACGGTAGAATTAAAATAATTTCAAATTGTAATTTTCAATTCGTTTCGCTCTATTCAGGCTTACGAACAAGGTCGTACATGGTTAGCTTCTAATGTCCGATCACTGGCGAATGCGAAGGATACAAAAAGGGCAGATATGCTGGAAGAACAAGTGAAGCAGGTTGTTGATAAACTTTATCATTTGTGGGAGGATAGAAACAATAACATGACTGTTGGTATGACTTATAAAAATATATTTCCACCTACTGATTTGTATATTTGTAGCAGTTAATCAGACGTCAAGAGGAGATGTTTGGCAACAACTGAAGGGAGTTACTGATTTGGCTGCACTGAAAGATGAACTGACATTGATCGTAAAAGAAAATCTTGACACACTCATGGGAGTAGCTCAATCCGTTGGATCGATACTGGCTGTTAATGTGTCCATATTTTCCTCTTTATTGGTCTCGTTTGCTGGAATAATTCTGAGCTTCGGAATGGAACTACTGAATACATTCATTGAGCTTGTAAGTCTCCATAGTTGCTGACTGAAAGTAAATTTTTTTTCACTCAGATTGTCTTTCTGACAATGGTCTACTATCTTCTGTCTGCTTCACGAACCCGATGGCTACCTCTTCAATGGGCCTCTGATCTATCGGCAGTCACAGCGAGTGATGAAACCATGTCAACACCAGCTCAGCATCATATTACTGCAGCAATCGAACACGCCATTTTGTAGGTTTCAGCAGAAGCTATTCGTTCACATTTACTTTTTCCAGCGGTGTCTTTATTCTATCTGCGAAGATGGCTGTTTTCTACGGGCTCTACACCTACTTTGTTCACAGCCTTTTTGATTTAAACATCGTTTTCGTTCCGTCCAGTATGTTATAAATACTCTGATCACTATTAAAACATCTTTAATTTTCAGTGGCAGCTACGTTGTTCGCCGCTATCCCAATCATGCCACCGTACATCGTTGCTATTTTTGGAATCGTCGAGCTTTGGCTCGTACGAGGTGAAGGAGCGGCTGCTCTCGTATTCACGCTGGCATCTTTTGCTCCTGTCATGTTCGCAGATGCGACGTTCTATAAGGAAGTGAAAGGATCTCACCCCTATGTTACTGGTTTAGCCATTATCGGTGGAATGTATTGGCTTGGATTACAGGTCTATTAAGCTCAAAAATCTAAGAAGTCAACTTTGAATTTCCAGGGTGCAATCATAGGACCAATCATACTATGCCTTTGCCTTGTACTCGTCAATGTCTACCTCCAACATGTGAAACCATCAGCTCTCTACACTCCTGCACCTACACCACGGAATATCAAGTTATCTAGCACTTAGCAGTCCACCATTGTTTCGAAATCGTAGTTACTGCCTTTAACTCCTGACACATGTAACTTTTCCCTGTATTTTCACAACTCCGGTTCTTGCCATTATGGTGACTTTTTGTATACTGTAAAAATTCTTACTGCTGTTAGTTGTTACTCCTTTTTTGTTCCCAATGCAATAAAACCTTTTTAGTCGGAGACCTTCTTTAATAATAAATTTGCATAATTCTTTATATAGTTTAACCTGGTTTCTGGTTTTGTGCCAGTTCGCTATTTTCGATGTAAATTTTTTTTTTCTGGAAGCTGTTTTGTGAATCTGAACACTAGAAAAAATAGGAAATTTGCAAACGGAAGTTTTTCTTCTTCGAAAACTGCAGCGCAATCGTAATAAAAATTAGTTCAAACGCCCGCGCTGCGCGTCAGACTACGGTGGTTTTTGGTGTTTGCGTATCGCTTCGAGACCCGCCTCAACCTGACCAGTGAATTTTTCCGCTGTCCTAAAATTTTTTGCACAATTTTCTCCTATTTTTTCGACTTTTCAGCAATTTTTCGAGGAAAATCGGTCAAATTTTGTTTTATTTTTCATAGAAACGATATGCATCGTTGTTGAACGCGCAAATTTCCGTCGTCTGTTAAAATTTCTCCAAATTACACCTAAATACCCAAAACTTTGTCTATTTCTCAAAACAGCTTCTAGAATCTAAAAAATGCTTCAAAAGTGAATAAAATACCTTCAGTGGAGGTTATTTTCACAATATTCTTGTTTAAGAATGCTCACACGGGTTTGGGCCCGAGGGTTTGCAGATGCTTCAAAGAAAAAAGCTCAAGTTGTCATCAAAGATGGGCCCTCGCTTCAGGATTTCATTTCTTCGGGTATATTTCTCTTTTTTAATCAAAAATTGACCTGTTTCATTTTTCAGCGTCAGTAGCCGAAGCCGTAGAAAAGTATGAAGGAAAACTCAAATTGGAGAAGGGAGACAGACGGTTGCGCCTACCACCGTGGCTCAAAAAAGAAAAGGTGATTTTTTTCTAAATTATGTCTGTATTCGAAATAACGGATTTCAGATTCTCCCCTCAGAGAACGAGAACGTTAGTCGACTGAAGAAGCAATTGAAAACACTGAAGCTGGCAACCGTTTGCCAGGAAGCGCGATGCCCTAATCTTGGAGAGTGCTGGGGAGGTTCAGAAGACAGTCTGGCAACAGCCACGATCATGCTCATGGGAGACACTTGCACTCGCGGATGTAAATTTTGTTCTGTCAAAACTGCTCGTGCTCCACTTCCGCTAGACCCTATGGAACCTGAAAACACATCGACTGCTGTAGCTTCGTGGGGAGTTGAATACATTGTCCTCACGTCAGTTGACAGGTAAATAGTTTTTTTTATTCATCCCGTAAATGATGTTTTAAGAGATGACTTGCCTGATGGTGGCGCTGATCATCTACGTCAGACCGTCCAATTAATGAAACTGAAGAAGCCGGAGCTATTAATTGAGTGTTTACTTCCTGATTTTGCTGGCGACAAGATAAGCGTCGAAAAACTGGCTACAAGCGGCCTCGATGTATATGCACACAATGTAGAAACTGTTGAGCGTCTGACTCCATGGGTTAGAGATCCAAGAGCCAAATACAGACAATCTTTAAATGGTAAGTTCACCATGATCAATACCCCTCCTTTATTATCTCATTTTAGTCTTGAAGTACGCCAAAGAAGTGAGCCCAAGACTGATAACAAAGACATCAATCATGCTAGGGCTTGGAGAACAGGATGATGAAATAAAACAGTGCCTTGCGGATCTTCGGTCTAGTAACGTTGATGTGGTCACTTTTGGGCAATATATGCAACCCACAAAGCGTCATTTGCTCGTGAAAGAATGGGTCACTCCGGAAAAGTTTGATGAATGGGCCGAATATTCGAAGAAGCTCGGGTTCCTCTATGTGGCATCTGGGCCACTTGTTCGGTCTTCCTACAAAGCTGGAGAATTTTACTTGAAGAATGTATTGAGAAATAGACAAGCTTAGGTGCAATTCATTTGTAGGTAGTCAGAATTTTGGCCTGTTCTTGCCAACAATAAATTCTGATAATAATTTTTTCAAAGTCTTTCTGCGCGTTACTTCGCTTTGTATTATCTTTGATTTTTCCTCTTCCTCTCGTCTCTTGTCTTCTCCCTCTTTCAGCTTTCATATAATAAGTTACAGGGTAAACGATGGGTCTGTCGAACAGAGCGATCATCATTGACGGAAAGAACCACCTTCTTGGTCGTTTGGCCTCGATTGTGGCCAAGAAACTCCTCCAGGGAGAGAAGGTTGTCGTCGTCAGAGCTGAAGAGATTACCATCTCCGGAAACTTCCACCGTTCCAAGCTGAAGTACATGAGCTTCCTCCGCAAACGTTGTAACATCAACCCAGCTCGTGGAGCTTTCCATTACCGCGCTCCAGGAAAGATCTTCTGGCGCACCGTCAGAGGTAATTTATTGTAACTTTATTCTCACTACGTAGTTCGTTTTCAGGAATGCTCCCACACAAGACCATCCGCGGAAACGAGGCTCTCAAGAACCTCCGCGCATACGAAGGAGTTCCAGCCAAGTACCAGAAGACCAAGACCCTTCACGCCCCATCTGCCAGCAGATTCCGTCTTCAACCAAGAAGGAAATTCTGCCTTGGTGAGTTGTGCATAAATAGGTTTATGAAACTAATATGGTTTTTTTTTTCAGTCGGACGTTTGTCCCACGAGGTCGGATGGCAATACCAGGATGTCGTTGCCAAGCTCGAGGCCAAGAGAAAGGTCAAGGGAGCCGCATACTATGAGCAGAAGAAGAAGTTGGACAAGCTCGCTGTTCAAGCCAAGGTCAACGCCGCCCCAAAGATTGCTCAATACCAGAAGATCATTGAGGCTCTTGGATACAACTAATTCCATGCACAAATCTGTTTTGTTTTGGTATTATAAAATTGTTGACAATATTAATTGTGTTTTGTTTGAGACTTCATTCAGAAAATAGGTAGATGCTTCTTTCAATATTTCGACAATGCGGTGTCGATGTGACAGACTAAAATTGTAGGGAAGTCAGTCATGGCAACTATCTTGAATGAACAAGGGTCAGTTGTCGCCGTTTCGCACGATATGATCATGGTGCGTTACAACGGAAAAGGAGTCTTATTCAAAAAGGATATGATGAATCGTACCTATAAACACGACGACATAGTTCAGTTCAGTGCCAAAAGAGCAACTACTGTAAGGCGTAAATAATATGATACACTTAAAAAAATGAATTCAGGTAGATATCGAAGTTGGGGATAAACTGTCTCAAATGGCAAACTATGAAATTGGTTGGCTGGGTACTGATATCAAATACATCAAACCAGGTCGATTGATCATGGCGGAAGGTGTAGTAATCAATATTCCTGATGAAAGAGCCCAATTCATGTTTGTTGATTGGAAATACACGAAAAATCCGCCAGGCCTTCCAAAAGTTCGTGTTCGCTAATTATTAGAAAACATGACGGGTTTTTCAGATTCCGGGCTACAATAAACCACTGAACACTAATGTATTTATTACGAAAGCTACTGTTCGTCCGGAGATTGAGAAGCTCTCTGAATTATTCAAGCCAGGACAACGGGTCAAATACGTTGCCAGAGAACAAGCACCAAACGAGCGAGGAGTTTGTTGGAGAGCTGCAATCGCTACAGATGAATATCATGACATTGTGGTGCGTACTTTTAAAGGCAGTAGTCATTTTTTATTCATTTATATCTCAGGTTGATACTACCTATCAAGGTCGTCAAACTTACCGAGCAGTTCCGAAGACTGGTGTTACCCGTCCAGCCTCCCAGCCAGTAAAGACACAAGCGAAACCAACTCCAACACCAACTGCAATCGTTAACAATCCACATTCTGGACAACGACCATTGGTGAAACCCATTCCAAAACCAGCCGAAACGCCGAAGCCTGCATCTTCATCTGTTCTCACGTCAGCTCCAGCTTCTACCATCCCATCGACTTCCTCTTCCACACGGACCTCTTTTGACGTGCGAAAACCGCCACCAGTCAATGGTTTCGATTACTTTGATACAACAGAAGAAGCTTGCAATGCTAGATTCAATGCTTTTGGTGTGTTTCGAAACATGTTTCCTTCTTTTAAAGAGTTATAAACATTCCAGCTGCAAAATATCGCAAGGAAAATCCTACATGCATCTTCTCTCAAAAGTGTTTCGAAGGCTGTTTGAAAGTCAAATATCTCAACACCGTTACTGAACAACTTTCCGCCATTAAAGTTGCTCAGAACTGATCTTTTCAATTTTCTACAACAATTTCAGAAAGGTGTTATTGATCTCTCATCATACTTCGTGTTCCATCTTGTGTTACATTCTGCCGGCTTTATTCATTTTTTCATCGTTTTTCTGTGTTATAAATTATGTATTTTTTCGTTAGTTCCATCGAATAACAGAAGATTCTGTATTCAATATCTCAACCATTCTATCCATCAAACACTAAATACTTCTGATTCAGAATGCTGGAAGTAACAGCTACGCTGGATCGTGAGGTGGCTATTTATTTAGCTGGTGAAACTGTTAGAGTTACGGTAACAGTATGCAATTTGTCTCGTGGAAAACAAGGTATATCCGAACAGCTTGCATGGGGAAGTCTACAGCTGATTTGTGGTAGTTTGAACTAATTGATGTTGTAAACTTGCAATCTGAATTCAGAGAGAACAATCGGTGCATCTTCGTCATCTTCAACGTCAACAGCATCCTCTCGACCTCGCCCAACAACGTCTGTCACAAAATCAGCAGCAACAGTGTACTCATCACCACCGAACATTCTCTTCTGCGAGTTGCAGCTGGCACCTGGACAGTCGAAACAGTTTACATGTGACGTAGGGTTTAAAACCCAATAGCTTTCTCTATTCCAGATTTCAGATACCTCTTTCGCGAAACGGAATACCACCGACATTTCGAGGTCATTTAGTAAAATACTCGAACAGAGTCACTGTGGCAGTCTCTCATGTGCAGGAACACATCAAATCAGCTCATTTGCCTATCAGAATAATTCCATCGGTTGGCCTTGAGACGAAGTTATCGATCCATACGAATCCATTTCTTGCTTCCGCTCTCACCAGACCTTCTGTCGTTGAGGTATTCTTAGATTTTTGGATTTTTAAAAATTGAAATGCTGAATTACAGACAGTCATGTCAACAGTGGACGATCTGACACAAGCCAGAAAATCACTCGCGTTCGCTCTGACTCATAACTCCTCGACATCTCGTGTTGCTCTTCTGACTCTGCCGAAGAAAGCGTATAAGTTAGGAGACGATGTCTGTGGCTTCCTGGACTTCAACGGTGCAACTACTCCATGTGTTCAGTATTCAGCTACAATTGAAACTGAAGAGCATTTGATTGACGCTGATGTGGAGGAAGGAAAAAGGGTATTTAGAAGAAAGAACGATTTCAAATCAATTAATATGTTTTCAGAAAATGGTGAAAGTCCATTGCCAGACGGCTCCTATTTGCACATTCTCTCCGGATTCAACATTCCGACTGAGTATCCCTCTCACTGCTACGCCAACGTTCTCCACAGATTCAGTTCAACTAAAATGGAAAATCCGTTTCGTGTTCGTGGTTACTGAACAAGCATATGATGTTCATTTGAACGGTGATGTCGCTAGTTCAGCTGCTCCAATAGGTTAGTCCATAACTTATTATTTGAAACACATTATGATTCATTTTCAGATGTTCCAGTGGAGTCTTTCTCTTGGTCAACCGACCTTCTTGTTCTTCCTTGTAAGCCACAAAATGCTGCCTTGATTGATAACACCTTCCCTAATCGAATCTCAATGACCGTCTAATTTCACCACTTTACATTCCCTCTCGCCCTACTTGCGTAATATGATTCATGTATAACTGTGATTGTTAAATAGCCGAACATGTATTATCGTAATTTATTCTTTCAAACAAAAAATATTTGATAAATTATTGCAACGAAAAAAGCAAGAATCAAGCATGTCCATTTGACGATGTTGACAATAAACCGCTCAACTTCGATCAGGACTTCTTCGATTTTCTTCTCTCCTTCATCTTTTTCAATAACGATACTTGAATCATCGGCAATCGACCGGTTGGCAGAAAAATTATTCATGGTTATGTCTGGAAAAAATGTCAGCATTTTTGAGTCTCAAGAAGTCATTTTCATTTACCAGTAGGCACTTACAAGTTCGAAATACGGTATATCAAATATCAAGTTTCAGCCACGTTTAGTATTGTCGAATTAAAAAAAAAAGTGGGATCTGAGAATTTGAAAAGCGTAGCTTTTTTAGGTCTACGAAAAAGTGCAGCAAAAACGTAATACTTCAGACTTGGCAAATACTCATTAGCTTGATGATCTTTTGCTAAATGCTCACTTGCTAAATATGCTCATTAGCTAAACTTGCCCATTTGCTAAAACTGTCTCACTTGCTAAATTTCATTTGCTAAATTTTGATCATTTGCTAAATAGAGGACTTGTTCAAATTGAAGGCTCAGGCTGAGAATGCTTACCGGAAAACAGGCATTTAAGCCTAAGCCTAAAATTTAAAACAAAAACCAGAATATTCTGTAAAAAATTCAGTCAAAAAGTACTGTAATTCCCAAATAACAGCAAAATTTTCACTTTTTCATTTTTAGCAAATGATCAAATTTTAGCAAATGAAATTTAGCAAATGAGACTATTTTAGCAAATGAACGAGTTTAGCTAATGATCATATTTAGCAAGTGAGCATTTAGCAAAAGATCATCAAGCTAATGAGTATTTGCCTTCAGACTTTCGCCTCGTTCGAGCTAATTTCGCAATTAAGTTCGGTTTTTCAATGGAAAACAGATTCTAGAGATGCTAGCGATCATTTTCATACCAAGAAATCTAAATTTTGTCCAGAAAATCGCACTGAATTTACAGAAATATGTTTCGTTTACTACTGTAGTGATTTTTAGGCAAGGCCTCGAAAATTGACCGAGAAGCCGCCCGCGATATTTTCCAGGTCTCACTTTTTTAATTCGATAATAGTGGCTCAGTATGTGGAAAAGCTGGAAGACGATAAATCTAAAAAAGTTGCAGGTCAATTTCAGGAAACCGTCAAAAAATATGCAGGACTCCACACTTATCACAATCATATTTATCTTCTTTTATTTTTCATGGAATTTCTATTTACAGAGTAGATTAGCTTATATGAATTCGAATGGTATGTTCGAAAACATATTGCATTAAAACATTAATTTTCGTTTTTTTCTCGAAGATTCTGAATCAGACGAAATCCTGAATGATATCGAGAAGGCAGAAAAGAGATTGAATCCCATATTGGGCGACGAAAAGGAACGATTAGATACCATGTGGGAAAGAGTTAGAGAATCTATTCCAAGGCGTTGGACAGAACCAATTCCAGTACTTGTGAGTAGTTTGATAAACACCATATCCGTACATAAAATGTTTTCCAGGTTTTTGCATGTAATCGACCAGCCGCTATCCGTGATCATCTGGAAAAACTAATCAGGTTACTTTCAGTGAAAAGCTATATTCTAAATGTGATCTCCCTTTTTTAAGACTTCGCCCTAGCAAAGACAGCTTTCCAATAACCGTTTCTCAAGATTGTGATAATGCAAAAGTGGCAGATGAAGTGAAAAAGTTTGGAGATCAAGTGGAATATATCAAGCATGCGTCTGGGATCAACGCTAATATTGAAGTTCCGCCGAGATACAAAAAAAGGAAATCCTACTTTTATATTTCGAGACATTATAAGTTGGCGCTCACACATATATTTTCGAATAACTCATATTCAACAGTTATTATTACAGAAGGCATGATTATAAATGCTAATTTTAATCTAATAATATATCCCAATCTTTCAGATGATCTTGACATTGCTCCCGACTTCTTCTCCTATTTCTCAAGCACTAGATATCTTCTAGAAAAAGATCCACACTTGTATTGTGTGTCTGCTTGGAATGACAACGGAAAAGTTGAATACGCCTTTCTTTTCTAATTTTTATACATCTTTTTTCAGCTAGAACATATTGACTGGAATGCCAACGCCACCTTGTACAGAAGCGACTTTTTTGGTGGATTAGGTTGGATGATGGCTAGGTTTTTTGAAATAAATTATATTCAAAACAATGAGTAGTTTTAGGAGACAATGGGAAGAATTAGAACCAAAATGGCCAGCTAAATTCTGGGATGACTGGATGAGAGAACCAGCTCAACGGAAAGGAAGACAGTGCATTCGGCCGGAAATTAGTAGAACTGGTATGATGGTCCATGGAAAGAAAGGGGTTAGCAAGTGAGTTGTGAGCATAGAAAAAATTAAAAATTCTAGAGATTTTCAGGGGTCAATTCTATGCTAAACATTTGTCGAAAATCAAAATGAGCAATTTTTCTATCAACTTTGAAAAATTGAACCTGGATTATTTATTACCCGTAAGTTTGGAAAACTGAACTGGAAAATTGAAATAAAAAGAGAATTCCAGAAAAACTTCGAAAACAAGATGGATAAAGATCTAGCAGACGCTGTTCTAGTCGAACTGGAAAATATAACTTCTTCCACTTGGCAGCCAAAAGTTGAGAACATGAAAGTCAAGTAGGCAGTTTCTAGTTATTTGATAAAACTGTTTATCGAGATTACAGGATCGTGTACACTGGAAAAGCACATTTCGTCAACATAGCAAAAAAACTGGGAATAATGAACGAATTTAAAGTAAACTCCAAAATTTTGAAAATTCTGAAAATAGCTGATAATTTCAGTCCGGAGTTCCACGCACAGCATACAATGGAATTGTCACCTGCTTCTTCAAGAAAACACGCTTGTTTTTAGTTCCAGATCGTTCGAAAGTTCCAATTTATGACCCAACATGGTGATCTCAATTTTGAAATAATAATCTGTGAATCTTTCTGCATGTTTTTTTATCTCTTTCAATCGGTGCTTGAAAATAATAGTAATTAAAATTGATAGTCCATTTCATTAATTGTAAAATCTGAAATTTGAGAAAATAAACATTTTTCATGGTTCCAGATCTTACCAAGATTCCAGATTATAAGCTCAATTGGGAATCCAGTTTTTTTTCTTCTTCGCTTAATTATAACTTTGCTCTCTGTTTTGTTATAAATGTGCTACTTCTAATATTTTGATGCTGAGCAATACAATTCCAAAAGTTCAACTTTCCTCGAGTGAAAAGAAAAATAATCGACGTTTTTTAGATCAACAGAGACATTTCGATTAGAATTCTTTTGATTTCACACGAAGGGAGAAAGAAAGGCAATTAGGTGATCACAAATCTTTTATCTCCGTTTTTTATATTCTCGCAACTACTTTTCGAAATGTAGTGAAGGTGGGTTCTTTTGGGAAAAAAAAGGAAAAGAACCGACAAATTGAAGAGAGATAGTAATTTTGGAAGTTAGTGGAAACTAATCAGAACACCCCAGAGAACTTTTATGGCGAGAGAGATAGAAACGATTGGGTGTGGTTGGTTCTAAAAATTTGAGAGATACTGTAAAATATTGATAAGGACATGTGGAGAGCATACGATGTAACAGATGGAATATCCCTAGAGCTCATTAAAAAATTAATTTCAAATTCTGTAAGTATTGTCAGATGGGGAGCAGGGCTGAGCGAAAAATTTTCTGATCAAAAAAAAGAGTGAAATCTCGACGAAAATATTTTTGGAGCTCTGAAAACTGTAAATGTTCGGAACAAATAATTTTTCGTTGAAGTCTTTTTTTTTTCGGCCGGTTGAAAAGTATGGACGATTCGTGCAAAATATAATTTTAAAAATAAGCAAACATCTATTGGATTAGCTTGATAAATTCGAAAAATTTCCGAGAACCTTCTAGGACATCGGAAACCTTTTTTTGAGTTTGTCGGTATTTTCGGTCAAAATTTCAGAAAAAAGGTTTTTTTGTTGAAATTCTTAAATTCTGAAGATAATATAATCGAAATTGCAGTAGTTCATCAGTAATCATTATTAAGTTTCAAAATCTTTTGAGCTATTCCCATCTACTTCGGTGTCAGACAACCCAAGTCGTTTTCATCTATCCCAATGTGTATTTGTTGTTTTCGAAAGTACAGTACTCCTTCACTCCATCTAGACTCCACCCATTTTTCTTCAAAATTTTTCGTTATCTTCTGTTTCTCCAACATTTTCGTTATCTTTCTCTCTTTTCCCCCTACTTCTCTCGTTTCTTCGCCCCACAAGAATGCGTTCGTTTTCATCATTCCACCCATTTTCCAACATCTTCTCTTTGTCTTTTTCATCTTTTAATTACTCTTTAACTCCTTACCATATTTCTTCCTCTGTATGCTCCATACAATAAATTCATTTCTTCTTCCTCTTCTCCTGATTCTTTCATCGTTTGAATCCATCGAATCATCTGCATCACCGGATACAAGAAATGTGAAGATTGGAGGGGCGAAACCGCCAAATCTGAAACTTCTGGAATGTTTTGAATTCAAGAAAAACTATTGGATTGTCGGACACGCCTTTCATACATCATCTGTTCAGGTGAGCTCAATTTTAAATTCTCAAAAACAATTGATATTTCGTACTCTGAATTTGCCACTGAAATTTCTAGTTTTCTTGAAACCTGTATTCTATTTCTAAACTCAAACCCATCAATCAAAATCATTGATACTTTCTATAGAACAAACAACTTTTTTCTTCTGAGATTCTGAATGTGAGGAATGTCTGACCTCTTCTTATTTCCCCCAACAATCCATCATTTTCACTCTTCTCGATGAGAAACTGGCCGATAATCAGAGAGACCACAAAAAAACGAGGACGACGATCAGATGATTTCGTAGATTTCTTCCCAGTTATCCATTCCCAGGAATTCGAAAGCCACGTCATCTCTCAGAAGGTGTGCAATGTGTAATTTGAATCGCGCTTTTGCAACATTTTGAGGCAAATCTCAACAAATCATGTTCATGATAAGCGTGTTTTCTTATCACCTATATCGTCAGTCCTTCTCTCCATGCCAACACCGACACACATTTTTTAGCGATGACAAAACGGAAATGAAATAAGTTTACACTTGAAAGATTTTTCATCGTTTTTGATAGAAGTTCAATGTATCCAAAACACATTCTGAAAACCACCACGATCAGCAATAGTAGAAGTTGGTATCACTCTCTTTATCACTAATGAAACACCTTGAAGAAAAAAACGGAGAAGTCAAGAATATCTGTTCTAAAAATGGAAGCGATTCTACTCCGATTTGTGATTTAGGTGATGAAGGTGTTACTATCTGGAGAATCTGTGATTTGATGATACTCTCTGTCTGTGACATGTCATTGAAGTTTGGTCGGTGTTTGAGAATGTTGACAAGGTATTCGATTAGAAACAAAATACGAAATACCTAGGAGAGAGAGAGAGTTCAAAAAGTTAAAGACCGGTTGAATCTGTGGATGGATTTTCGACTAGTCATTCGATACCAAGAAGAGGTTAACACAGAATAATAGAGCTTGATTCAAGATGGATGAATAATCTCTTTTTGCTTGCACATACATTTTCGGAAAGATTAAAGCATTCGAGGGTTGACATCTTTTGAAATGAGTCTCAATTTTTTAAAATTCTTTCCAAAATCTTTTTTTTTTTTGAAAATCGACAAAGCTCGAAATATTGGCTCCGGGACATTTCAAAATTGTTGTCATACGAGCGAACGGATGAATTTCAGACTACAAAAACTATTTTAGGATTTTCAAATACGCTTTTTCTGATAGAACACATTCTGAAAGCTGAAAAAAATCAAAAAATTTTGTTTTGAAAAAAATTAATTGTGGATTTTTTCGAATGTTTTTTTTAGCCTGAAATTCATCCATCCGCCCGTATTACCACACTTTCGAAATTTCTCACTTTCGAATTGTCACGCTTTCGAAATGTCCGCTTGCGAAATGTCCCGGAGCCGAAATATTTTGTAACTTTGGCTTGATATCAAGACTAATCCCCAATTACCTTGGTAAAACCTGCATTAGAAGCACCGGGTCTAGGGGCACTTCAATTAGAGAGGCCCTTCAAATAGAGGGTGCACTTTTATTTTTCCCGGGGTCGCTGAGGAGAGAACTTCTATTAGAGATTAATCGTTTCTCGGTGGAATTTACATTTTTTCCACTTAACATCCATCAACAATGTCTTTATGACTAAACAAAAAGCACCTATAATTCAATAAAAACAAAAAAGAATAGAAAGTCAGTTAAACACATCAATCGAATGGCCCTTCCATTGGAGGGAGCACTGCTATTTCAGAGGCCCTACAATACAGGATTTACAGTATCTGAAAAACAAACTAGAATTTTGAAATTTTCAGTTCAAAGACGAATGTCTCCGAATGTGCCTTACCTCATCAATCCGCAAAGCAAAATGCCTATCAGTAATGCATGTTCCAAACGATGACGAATGTGTGATTTCAGATCAAAATCAGGTAGAAATCTCGATTAGTCAACAACCAAATTTTCTAAAATTTAGGTCACCAAACCCGATCTCTTCATTGAAAATGACACTCCTGGATCGTTTACTGTCAACTTTTTCCGCAATATTTGTGTGGATCCTCCAGATTCCGAAGGTGGATTTAATTTTTCTAAAAACTTGGACAAAATGAAGAATTTCAGGAGCCAACAGATTCGAGGCACGTCTTCAGGGATATAAAGGCGGAGAAGGAATCATTGAATTTGCACAAACGTCAGGGAGAAATACTCAAGTGATGGTGGTAATTTCGGGACTCAAAGAGAACTCGGTAAGATTGGATTCCAGTGCTCAAACACATAAAATAATTTATCAGCTCTACGAAGTTGCTCTTCTACCTGGAGGATCAGGTGAAAAGGGAGGAAAGTGCCATAAGAAAGCCAGAGTGGATGGAGAAGAGAAAACGATAATGACATTGGAAACAGATCATACTGGAATGGCAGTTGAACCATGGCGCAACATGGATTTAGATATTTTTGAAGAGAATGTGGTTGGATTGGTGAGAATCGAGAATTAATTTAAAAAATTTTGAAATCAATTTGTTTAAAAAAATTGAAATTTCCAGACTGCCATTGTCGTAGAAAACTCATCACGAACAATCGTCGACTGTGGACCAATTCGTCTTGCCTCCTCATCATCATCTAACTCATCTTCCACTCAAGTTTCTTCATCAGAAAAATCTGAAATTCTCTTCTTTTCCACGGGTCTCTCACTTATTCTTTCTGTCTTTCTGATCATGTAGATAACCATTCGAAAAACCATAAAATACATTCATTATTAAACATCTAAAAACATCCGATTCGAATAGAAGAGATGACTGGGATAAAATCACAGAATTGAGAAAATAATTAAATTACAAAATTAAGCAAATCAGCGAAATCCAAATTAGACGATGGCAACGGTATACTCCAGCTTGAGAGTGAAGTATCCGGAAAGATTTTGGAATTCAAATGAGACTTCCGAATCGGATACATCATTCAGGGTTCCTTCTTCGTTGAGTTTGTTGGTGATCAAGTGGAGACTTGGGAAAACGAGATCGTTTCGGTTCTGGAATAGTGAAAATGATTAGAGTGTTTTGATAAAGTTTGATGAACTAGGTTAAATTTCGAGCTCTGAAATATCCAGGAGTCACAGTAAAACAGTAAAAGAATATTTTCCCTCTCCACTTCGTATCAAGAAGAATTCGTTTTCTCTGGGACTCAGCTACTACAGAAACCTTAAGATTACAAAAGAAGGCAAACATCAGATATGGGAAGAATTCGGGCAAACTGAAGCACTAATCGGGGAAAGCCAAAAAATGCAAAAATATTTCACGATATGTGTTTTTATAACTTTTTACCCAATTGGAGAACTCAAAATTCCGGATTCCGCTATTTTTTCAATCCGGATTCCAGAAACTTCGTTTCATTCCGTATTCCGGATTCCGGATTTCGGGAAATTTTTATTTGTCCGGATTCCGGATTCCGGATTCCGTTCCTTAAGAAAGTCATTCCGGACATCTCTGTCGCTTATATTTCCCTACAGTAATCCTTTCAAGTTTCGAATATTTTTTCCTACCGTAATCATTTCAGTATTCGAATTTTTTCGCTACATTAATCCTTTTCATTTTTGAACATTTTCTTCACTACAGTAATCCTTTTCTTTTACACTTATTTTTCCCTACAGTAATTCTTTTCAATTTCGAATGTTTTTTTGAATATTTTTTCGATTATTCTCCCTTACCGTAATCTTTTTCATTTTCTCATACTTTTTGTTACATTAATAATTTTCATTCACATTTTTAACGCAAAAATGCTTACATTTCCTTTGTAAATGGCGAATTGAACCTCTCCGCTGGCTATGAAATCCCACAACAGCTTCTTATCCTTTGGAACTTGAATCTTGAAAATGAACTTATCCGATGGTGAAACATCTTTATGGCTTGGTTTCGGACGTTCAATTCCATGGGATTTATAGTGGAGATACGGTTTGTAATAGTCGGCTGAAGTGATTTTACGACGGATTGACACTCCCGTTTCGTCTCCTGGTGGTACGGTATTCACGAATTCTCCTGAAAAATTTAAGATTTCAAATTTGGGATGAAAAGATAAACACTCACCTCCATACTCCTTTGGAACTAGCCATGCTGGGAGGAACTTTCCGGCAAGATCTGGAGTGTTAGAGATAATTTCGATTCGTTTCAGATTCTCTTCGGACAAAAATACTCGGGCAACTTTCCACAAAAGTCCAAGCAATCGAGGTGGATTGGTTAGATAGATTCTCTGAACCATTTCTGGGTACCTATAATATCTCCGATCGTGTCTTGGATATATTTTTTAATTCAGAACTAACCAATCTTGCCAGAGCTCACTTCTGATTTGCCACAATTTCATGTAACCGGACATTGGGTTGACCTGAAAAATCAACTGGGACCATTTCAAATCCTGATTATATGAAACGAACGTAATCCGTAATATTGACAGTATTGAGATCAAAAATAACGATGAACTGAACGGGTCCTTTGTCAGCGGACTGCTTCTTTTCTCGTCTTAAAATCAGTTGTTGAAGCATTTCAGAATATCCAAAGCAGTGAAGAAGATAGTCACTGGTTTTGAAGGTTTTGATGAATTCTTTTGGTTGTGACCAAGCTCTCTCCACAAATAAAAATGCATTATGTTCATCCGACCATTGACGATCTTGGAGTCTTGAAGAAGCAATGTACTGCAGGAAAGGTTCAATATCCGGAAGTTCGAAGAATTTCTCCGCAAAATCATCTCCAACAAATCCAGCCGCTTTTCTAGATGCCAAATATGTTGCAAAATTCTTGACAATTTTTTCCATGTCTCCATGATATCCTCTCAACCAACGACAAAGATTCAAATCGGTGTTGACGTCATCAGGAATTCCATTTGGAAGTTTCTCCTGGAGCATTGCACGAACAGAGTTGATTTGGCTCTTTTCGAGATCCGAAATTGGTTCGGATGATCGGAATTCTGTTTTCACACCCATCCTGAAAAAAATGTCGAATTGAGAAAGAGAATAAACAAGAATTTAATTAAAGGAAAATCAGAAAATGTAATGTCTTAAATACTGAAAATGCATTTGAAAGTCAAACAATTTAGGTAATGCAAATGTATGAATAATGGAACAGACAGACGAAGGGGAATCACAAAATGGGCAAAGAATGGGATAACCGGTTTAGAGGGCAGTGAAGAAATAAGTTAACGGAAAAAGGGGAGACATGGAAATGGACAAAAAAAAAAGAAAAGGAATTGTTTAACATTCAAATAACGTATTCGGACATATGAAAAGAGGTTAGTTAGAAGAAGAGAGGTAGAGATGATCCAATAGGTTTGGAAATTGAATTTAGAAAAAAAGGAATATTATTCTAATCTTTAGGAATATGAAAAAGAACATTTTAAACTTTTCCTTGTATGTGTATTAACAAAATACTGCATTTGATTGGAATTCGGAAGAAAGAGTAATTTAGCAATTTTAGTTATGTTTTAATGTTTCAAACATTTCGGTAGAACAACGGAAACTTTATTGAATTTGTTATGATTTTCCGCTTTCTGCGATCAAAAAACATGGAAATTATTTGTAACATTTGAATATTTCTGTATCTAATTTTTTAAACTTCTGAATTTCTGAACTTTTGAATTTTCAACTTTGGATTCTTGAATTCTGAATTCTGAATTTCTGAATATCGCAATTTTTCAATTTCCGAATTTCCGAATTTCAGACATTCTGAATTCCTGAATTTCTGACTTTATGAGTTCCTGAATTTCTGAATTCTCGAATTTCTGAAATTACTAATTTTTGACTTTTTGAATTACAATCTTCTGACTATGAGTTTCCAAATTTCTGGATTTCTGAAATTTTGAATTTCTTAGTTTTTGAATATCTGCATTTCTGAATTTCTGAGTTTTCGAGTTCCTGAATTCATGTTTTAAATGATATTCCAAATGACCAACAAAATCACAGACAAGCTTAAGAAATGATACTGAATTTTGAAAAGAAAGAAACCGAGAGGATGTCGGAAGAAAATAAAGAATGAAAAGAAGAAGAAAAGAGAGAAAAGGTGTCATCTTTCCCTCATCGCAATTATCGAAATCGACCATCTTTCGGGAGGCAAAAGTATTTCGGTCATCGAAATCGTTGGAAGAAAAATTAGAACATGAAAACGATTCTATCCTAGAACATGTTCGAAAAAAAGTAATTGAGACAAAAAAGTAACCAAAAGTACGAGAGAGGAGGGAAAAGAGAGAAATGTACATACATATCCATTGAATGGATTCCCCTCCATTCATCAAACTGGTCATCATCTGAAGGTGTACCGTGTAGGACATTCCTGTTTTCGAGAAAGAAGAGGTGGAAGGATGAGAGGATGAGAAGAAAAGAAATCCTCGCCGAAACTTGACCAAGTGATAAGAGTCGGAAATGGATGTTGCTACTCATTTTGGCCAAACGAATTGTGTTAAAACTTTTTTACTCAAATTTGTAATATATCTAAAGTTAATGAACAGCTATACTCAGAATTATTCTAACTATATAGCCAAGACGGTTTGAACTCAATGGAATTGAAACGGACATTCAGTTCCACATGAAATGAGAATAATGGAGATTCAAGGTCAAGACTCCTCCTATTCTATACGTTTCTCCTCCTCATTAATTTTGACGAAACGGAACAATTACATGTTACGGAACAGTTTTGTTTTGAACGAATAGGTTTGAAGTTTGTTTTGTTGGTTTTTAATAATTGTTGGGTTGAAAATCCAGTCTCTTGAAAAGCATAAAATTGTTTCTGCCAAGTGTGCCTATGGAAGTCTTCTGATTAAATTTCGATACATATTTCTGGAAAATTTCTGGGAAACTTCAAAATTTATATTTGAGAACTATGTTGTGATCTGCCTGAACCCTTTCCATTCTGGAATTCACCATGTAGAGAAAAGGGAGTATAATTTAAATTCGTTATTGAGTTTCTATGGTTATCTTGGAAAATTTCCCACGGTAAATGTTTGGAAACTTATGCACAAATCTAAATAAGGAAACACTCAATTTCCTAATTTTTCGAGCTTCTTACACAGAAGCAAAAAAATTTTGGCAAAAAAATAATCCTGTAAACACTCTAATAGTAGGCCGCCCTATACTTGCACTTTCAGCTCAATTATCTCGGTTCCTATAAGATATGTCAATAATTGGTCAACTGTTAAAATGTTAATCATAATAATATATTATATACATTCAAAACATATAAGCGTAATGTTCAAAAATAATGGTTCATGGAACACCTTCATCTCTTCATCGTCTTCTTTTTCTTCTCTTTATACCTCCACTTCTATGTATTCCGATAGAGATAGATTAGAAATCTTTGTCTTCTGTTCCTGTCGTGGTTGAAATCTATCTCGCAGAAATTCTCGACGAATATTCAGATAAAATCTTGGAGAAAACCTAAAGAAGTTTCGAGGCAAAACAAGGTTTGCAGATAGGAGAAACATGTCGCGATAGCGTGGAAATACAAGAGAGATTCGATCGTATAATTTATTTGGGAAAGGTAGATACACTAAATACAGAGTGGATATGGAAAAATTGGAAAAATATAGAAAAAAATGTATTAGTAGCTCCAGGGAGTTGCTTCAAATATAATGTCAAACACACATTGGATTGGGCCGTCTTCTCTCACAGTATCCAGAGTCGCAGTCCTTGAAAGTCGAAATTAAGAGCGACAATATTTCCAGTATATACCTGAATTGTAAAATCAGCGACAAATTTGTTTCTTGCGACATCATTAATCATAAAGCAATGAATTAAACAGAATACCAGAACCGTATGCACTTGTAGACACATTATCTGATATTCTAGAGCTCCTGGAGCTAGAAAGTCAATGATTCTGAAATTAAAAATTCCTGAAAATCCAAGACTAACGTCTTCTGAGCACTTTCTGAGTTTTTCGTAGTTTGCCTAACCATGATCATGATACCTTTTGAAAACCCCATCTATTCTCTAAATCCCCGTTAAATCATAAAGAGCCAAAATTTTGACAGTTGTGTTTTTTTTTGAAAATTAACTGAAAATTTTCCAGATTTTTTACTAGAATTTCCTTCAAAAATTCGATCGAAAAAATTTTGAAAATGAAGATTTTGTAAAAAGACTGGATATTTTGATACCTCTAACTCTGTAGGCCCAAAAAAAGCAAAGAAGAACATTTGATGCTCCAAAATTTAGCATCCAATTTGCAACTTTTGAAATCTAACATCTACCCGGTTTTGACCCCTCCATAAGAATTAATATCATTTCATTATGAATACCGTAAAACCTGTATTAGAAGGGCCCCTCTGTAATAGAAGGGCCCTCGTAATAGAAGGGCCCTCTGTAACAAAGGATTGACAGATTTTCATGAATTTTGAACGAAACTTCGTCGAATTTGTCGATGCAAAATTTCAGAATAAGACTGGCCGGAAAAATAGAAGGGCCCCTTTAATTGAAGGGTCCCTGTAATAGAAGGGCCCTCCGGAGGTACCTTGGAACAATAGAAGGGCCGGCCCTTCTGATACAGGTTTTACGGTATGCTCTTTTCGCCTCTTATCCGTCTCATACCACACATTCTTATGAAATCCGAACAGTTATCAAGTTTGTTTTTAACCTAGCTCCACTTCCTTATTTATCAGTTTTTTTGAGTATCTGCAAACAAATAAAATATGAAAACTTCTGTCAATAATCACCGGATGATCAACAACTATCCGACGGGTATAAAAACTTTTCGAGATATCCAAAAATCTCAGACACATTCAGAATGTCCACTCTTCATCTCCTCTGCCTCTTCGCTTTCTTTTCGGTTTCTATTTCTAAAATCTCCGGACAAGACCTCCATTCGTGTACGAAAATGGACACGAATAGTCAAGTTGCCAGAGCAGCTTGTATCACAAGTTGTGCCGTTCAGGTATCAGAAGATTCTCAAAAACGTAAAACATCTAAAATCAAATTTTCAGCATTGCGCAACGGGATACTGTGAGAAGAGAGGAAACCGACCAACTTGTGTCTGCAGTAGGTGCGATAAAGGTGGAAACATTCCATTTGGGTCCATTCTCGATGCTGCTGGAAAACTTATCCAGGGATAAATCTGTACACCGGATACCATCTGATCTTATGAAATTCTTATCGTATCAAATTTGTTTTCACCCACATTATTTACCTTTTTGTTCCGTTTTTAGGAACATCCGCAAATAAATATTAATCTTCCGTCAATATTTTTGTGTTACAAGATGCTGTCATAATACTTATCAATAACAAATCCGCTACTATAAAAGCGCTCTCAACTGGTGCTGAGCATCAGAAAGTTTCAAAATGGCTTCCTTCAAACTATTCTTCCTCTTCGCTATTCTTCTTGTCTCGGTTTCTGAAATCTCTGGACAAGATCTCCATTCTTGTACCATGGTGGATACAAACCCTCAAGCTGCCCGAGCTGCATGCATTGCAAGCTGTGCTCTTCAGGTATAGAATATTCCAGGAGGATTTAGTAGATAAAATATTTTTCCAGCGTTGCTCAACTGGATACTGTGAGAAGAGAGGAAATCGCCCAACTTGTGTCTGCAGCAGATGCAGTTGAACCTAAAAGCATCCGATTCAACTGAATGCCTGACAATCTAAATTTATTGAATCCAATTGGGTCTGACTTTCTAAATTTTTGAAATGCTCGTGTGGTTTACAAATTTATAAACATTCATTGTCAAAAACTTGGTAGCTACAGATTTCTGAAATCATTGCACTGTGAGCTGGGCCAATTTCGTACGAGATATTCGAGAAGGGTTTCGTAGTTAAAACATTTTTCAGAACTGCTCAAATAGACACTGTGAGAAGAGAGGAAATAATACAATTTGTTCCTGCAGCAGTTATAAATCAAGAGGAAGAAAAAAATCGCTGTATTCATTAGCATTCTTTCAAGTCGAGAAAATTGGATTCCGCCTGGCTCTGATTCTTTGAATTTCACATAGAATAGATAGAATACATAGGGTTACTGTAGTTCAAAAAACACGATAGAAGATGTCTGTAAAAATTTGAAACTTTCAAAAAAAATTGGAAGTTTGAAGTCGGAAGTCGGTGTGTTCCAGTAGATCCTCTGTTACCAGAAAGCTCAGCGTACGCTATCAATTGCTATTTCTTTTTATTTTAAAAATTGATTTCGGTCATTTGGTAAAAGGGGGACGTTCAGTGATAAACACCTAGCCATGAACCCCAAACAATGGCGACCTGAGGCCTTTTAGTACTTTTTTTACTTCAATGACGTCGATCAGTTTTCAAAAAAAAAAAAAGAAATAGCAATGAGTAGTGCATCCGAAGCTTCCTGACAGTGTGCAGCATCCAACTCTTCCGCTGTCGATCCCGGTGATCATCGTCGAGCTTCGAAGTAGAGAGGCCAGAAGTCTTCGTAGAATTGATCGGATCCTTTCTCTTCCCAGCAGCCCTGGAAGCTCAGCTCGTCTCAATTCGGACCCCTCATCGACTCCTCGGTCCGACTTCTCGTTGATTTCTCCAGCTTATATAGCCCCTGTAGATCAGATCTGGAGATTAGATAAGAAAAGAGGTCATGGAAATTGACAGCACGCGGAATTTCCGATTCTTTTTTGTAATAGAAAAATCAAGTTATTTGTACATATTTTTAAATTAGGTAACATTTGTGCAGACATTTTGATATAAATGTTTCCCGGTAAAAATTAAAAGTGAGGGAGGAAATAGGTTTTGAAGTAGTCATATTTGTCAGATTACTGTAGATTTGTGTGAAGATTTTCATTTTTTCCAAAATAGTTTGCTTGTTTTTTCGGCGCGCTGTTTATGACGGGAAACTTTTGGTAATAAGGAAGATTACAAAAAAGAATAAGAAACTCCACGTGCTGACAACTTTCGTGAACTCTTTTCTTATCTAATCTCCAGATCTGATCTACAGGGGCTATATAAGCTAGAGAAATCAACGAGTAGTCGGACCGAGGAGTCGATGAGGAGTCCGAAGAATTGAAATGAGCTTCCAGGGCAGCTGGGAAGGCAAAGGTCCGATCAATTTGACGAAGACAACTGGACTCTCTACTTCGAAGCTCGGCGATGATCAGCGGGATCGGCAGCGAATGGACAAGGACGACGTCGGATGCTGGAAAGAGTTGGATGCTGCACACTACCAGGAAGTTTCGGATGCACTACTCATTGCTATTTCTTTTTTTTTAACTGATCGACGTCATTGAAGTAAAAAAAGTACTAAAAGGCCTCAGGTCGCCATTGTTTGGGGTTCATGGCTAGGTGTTTATCACTGAACGTCCCCCTTTTACCAAATGACCGAAATCAGTTTTTAAAATAAAATGAAATAGCAATTGATAGCGTACGCTGAGCTTTCTGGTAACAGAGGATCTACCGGAACACACCGACTTCCGACTTCAAACTTCCGACTTTACTTTTTTTTTTGAAAGTTTCAAATTTTTACAGTAATCTTCTATCGTGTTTTTTGAACTACAGTAACCCTATATATATTTCTATACTAGTAATTTTCAGTAATACAGTAGTTTTCAACCGTGTTTTCGTTAAAAAATGATTCCATACACTCTCCAACTTCAAGTTATTCCTTCTAGCTCCGATTTTTCTTCTTTCAGTTTCAATATATTCATGTGGTTTCCCATTTTATAAACATTCATCGTTGAAACTTGGTAGTTACATAATCTCTTTGTTGAGATGGAAAATATGAAATTTTGATATTTATTCCAAGAAAATAAGAAGTTAAGGAGATAAAGGAAAAATTGAGTCTGGGACGTGCAAAAAGTTTTGAATTGCGACCTGAATTGGAGGAAACATACATTAGGAAAAATGTGTGATCTAGCTCTGTGAATATCAGATAATAGGAAAAAAACTGCAGTAATAAAAACTTCAAAGTCTGCTCTTTTTGCCCATTTTGTTCTTCTTCATTTTCATCGTTGTCCTTGTCACCATCGAATACGAAATGAGCTCAAACTTGACTAAGAAACATCTTATAACAGTCCAACCCTACAGTTAACAGTTGGGATGCAAATGATCCAAGGTCCCACGACGACAACTGAAAAAATCGTAACCTAAAAACATTGATATTTTCCGGATTTATTATCTCGATTTTCGTGCGTTTTCCATCAATCTTTTTACACAAATTTCCCGACTTATTGGGGGGAATCATCAGAAAACTGGCCGAAAAGCAGTGAAAACCAGAAAAAATCCGGAAAAATTGTGACTAGGTTACGGTAGTTGTCGGTGTCGGGCCTTCGGGCAAGGCTACCGAAGTTTCTCTTCCACATTCCCGATTATTTTTTGTACCAGAATAGTACAGCATATATCCTGTTGTGAATGGAAAACAAGAAAAACTCTGGCAATATCGTTTTAAAACCCTCCACTGTCGAACGTTTTGCTGCAAAGTATTACTGTAGCTTTTTAAAGGAACATCATGCATAACGTATGGGTTTCGACACGATGTCTGTGCGCGCAAAAAGTTACCTTTGTTCCTTGCTTCAATTCATCCTTTTCTGAGCTAAAATCTTTTTTTTTTAATTGACTTTTCACCAAACTTCGTGAGAAACGGTTAATTATTTAATTTCCCTCGCTTTTGCTACCGCGACCGAACTTTCAAAGTTTCTTGAAGTTATTCATGACACTAAAAGTGTTTTCAAACTTATTCATACAATTTCGAGGAATGAAGAAAAACAAATTTCTCCGCATTCCTTGAAATTGTATGAATATAGTAATAAACACTTTTTTTTTCATAAATAACCTTATTTTCTCAAAGATTTGTTCAAGCCGGCAAGTCACTTTTCACTTTTGATATCTTTAAAATGAGCTTGTTCATGAACTAGATTTTTTTATCCGAATGATATACTCTCTATTCAACAAAACATGGACGCGCCGCAGGTTGCAAAGCGACACGCCCCTTTATGAAACGCGCTCATTTTTCTCTTCTCTCACACGTTTCATAAAGGGGCGTGTCGCTTTGCAACCTGCGGCGCGTCCATATTGTGTCGCGTCCATATTGTTCTATAGACAGTATTTTACAGGTAAATATGTCCGATTCTCCTGACATCCAATCCAGGATAATCCAAATGCGTAATCTTCGCGCTCTTAGACAATCTGCATCTAGTTTGAACACAACACGTGCATCTACTTCAAATGTTCAGCAAAAAAGAAGGGAATCGACATCCGCCGCCGTGAATACGAAAAAGAAGCCAAAAAGAAACAGCTATCAGCCCAAAATGACTCAATACATAAAACCATGCGACGAAATTTTCCACTGGTCCATTCGTGAAGTGGACGAGAGTTCTTACCTCGCAAAGAAGGGCTTGAGATTTTCCGGAGCAGAGATCAAGTTAGAAGAGAAACGAATTGAGCTGGCTGTTAAAACAGTATTAAAGGAAAAGGAAGAGTTTGTTGAAAACGAATTTGCTACATTGTTCCTTGACGACGACTCAGATGACATCGATTGCACCTACGACATAAGCGAGGATGAAGACGAAGCAGACAATGACCATTTTGTGAATGCGAAATACGTTCCATTGACTTTCACTACAAAGGGCGAAACGAAAATTACTGTACCACCACTTAAAAAGCCCTATAAAACCGAAACGACAATAATGAAGTTCGTGGAACCATTGACGGAAAACGTTTACTGTGACGATGAGCTGCAGTTGTCACACTTTCCACAATTCGGAGAGTTTCCTGATGAAGATATCGACTACGAGGCCATCAACGCATTCCTTCACAGGGTTCGTGTTCAGACTTTTATTTAACGCATATGCGCGCATTCAAAACTTTTTTCAGACTTTTCCAAAAGGTGTGCATGGAAATTGGAGGAATAAATTCGAGACGAGTGAAGAGATGTTTTATAAAACATTGAAAGCTCTGATACCCGGAACAAAGAACATTGATCTACTTCACCACGCACTCTACGAAACTTTTCCCAGCTATGGCGGACTCAAAGATATTCATGAAACGTTTAATCGACTGCATAAGAAGTACTCAAACGGGAAGGATCATTTGGAAATATTGGAAATATTGGACTCGTTGAAAGATCCAATGAAGACTAAATTACTCCCCTACTCTAAGAAGTTTCCTTTTGATGTCAAGTATCCCGACACTCGAAAAAACTACATTGTGCGGTACATCAAAATTGGTGAGAAAGAGTGCTCGAAGAACTGTTATCTAAATGATTGTGAGCTGATAACCCGAATGGAAGAATTCTTTGAGGAACCCGATTCGAAACGGCTAAAACTATACATCCTTAAATCAACCAAAAGGCAGTTCTCTGATTTTCTTAACACTCTTCTGATGCGAGACGATAAAGAAGACGTGAAGAATTTCTGTCAAACAGCAAAGCTCTTTCCCAATGCCTCATGCTCTTCTTGGTTCAAAAATTTGCTCGATTCCGCCAGTTACGCTGATGCGATAGGATACAAAGAAAAGTGAGTCTTTTCATAAATGTTCATTGTAGTTTGCTGTTTCAGAAGTTACACCGAAAGATTGGAAAACTTTCGGCATGTTCTAAAGGAAGACAAAAAGAAAAGAAGAGACGAGGAGAAAAAATACGAATATTACTCAGCTCTATGTGATCATCTTGGTCCTTGTGGTCCAGGAGTTCGAAATTGTCCATGCAAACGCTTCTGCTCAGTCTTCTGCAACTGCGACTTCAATTGTAACAGAAAGTTCCCAGGTTGCAAGTGTCCGCCGGGCAAGTGTCAGACCCAGCAATGTCCATGCTTTGAAATCGATTTCGAGTGTTCAGAATTAACATGTAGACAGTGTCTTGAAGATGATACACCGGAACTTTCGTCATGTGACAATTACGAAATGACAAAAGGAGGTTTGAAGAAAATTCGTGTTGGAAAGTCGAGAATTGCTGGCAACGGTGCCTTTCTGCAAGAAGATGTACACGAAGAAGAATTTCTTGGCGAATATGTCGGTGAACGAGTCTCTTTCGAGGAGGGAGAACGCCGCGGAATTTTTTATCGGCTCAATATCAGTTATACATTCGGTAAGCCATCTGAATATGATAATTTTTTTCAAACACTTTCAGGTCTTGCGGGATGTGGTGACGTTGATGCTATGCGAGCCGGAAATGTACTTCGGTTCCTCAACAATTCGGATGAGCCAAACTGCTACATAAAATATAAATACGTCAAAGGAGATCTACGAATTGGTTTCTATACGTTAAAAGCCATGAAGGCTGGCCAGGAGTTGTTCATCAACTACGCCTACAAACCCGAGGACGCTGCCATGTTTTTCGAAGTTCTTCCAAGTGACAGATTTCCTAGGATTAGAGAATGTATTCCCACTAAGGAGGACAAGAAGGGAAATCAGACTCAGAAACCGAAGAAATAGAAATCTTTCGAGCAATGCCCATTTTCAAATTATTTTTTCTCAGTTTTCCAATCTTTATTTTGATACAAATTAATTGCTCCCTTGAATTTCCCCTTTTTATGCACATCCCTACCACCTTTTTACTGTACCATAATTCTTCTAAAAGAACGCCACCTCTATAAAAAAGTGCCATGAAACGACAAATATTTTGTTGCTTGAGAACTGCTTGATATTTCTCTTCCAAAAATAGATTGGCTTTCTATAAGAAGAAATACGCTTTCTCAAATTTATTGTTTACCATCTCGGCACCCCGTTATCTGGCTTCGCGCCACTCACCCAACCAAGTTTACTGCAAACGTTATTCTGTTCTAAATAAATCAAAGTTTCGTTTTTTAAAGAAATACGTTCGGCTACAAACACCAAATTTAAACGAAGAATGCATACAAGATTCCAGGCGAGCGAAAAGCTGATATCCAGTTTGTGAAAGGGGGAATGATCCACCTAGCCATGAACCCTAAACATGGCGATTTAGGCGTCTTGGACTTTTTTCGCAGAGACAAAAAACTCGAAAATTATAAAACATGGAGATTACTGTAGTTTTGATGTGAGAGAAACTTCGAAAATTAAAAAAAGATTACTGTAGATTTGAGAGAAAATTCAAAAATTTTATAATCGTGAATCATACTGTAGATTTGTGAGAAAACTAGAAAGTTCGTAAAAATTAGGATTACTGTAAATTCGAGAGAAAACTCAAAAAATTTTTTAACTGGAGAACACTGTAGATTTATCCTATTTCTCATAGACATTACAGACATTTGATGATTTTGTACATTTTCTCATTTGACAGATAATTCCTTGGTATTTCCTTTTATTTTTTCTGTACTTGACGTCATGTCGATCCACCCACGAAGCGAGACTCTTCCTACATCACAATGTCCATTCTTTGATTGCCATTGAGAATGCAATAAATTGGCACATTTTGCTCCGATTCTCAACAACTTCCGGTCTTTTTTATTAAATTCTCTGACTTCCTCTAAAAATCACAGGTTTCTTCTTATACTCGCCCGACACATCTGGTATCCACTTTGAGTCACTCTATTCAATGGAAAAACAACGGACCTCATAAATTCACTTTCATTGTTTTAAAAGTGTGCGATCTGTCGGGAAACCTTCAGGTTTTTTCAGTTTTCGATGGTCATTGGTAGCTGGGGCATATTATTTGGTTTTCAATTCTGGAACATTTACTATTTTTTCTGATAATTTTTGAGTTTCAAAAAGATACACAAACTCGGTTTTTTCAGTGGGGTTTGACCATTTTCAGGAGTCTGAAGATTGGCTGTCAGGTTTCATATCACTTCAAAAACTTTTGAGAGTGTAAAACAGACCTAGATTGAAAACTTTGTAGTCACAGAATTTTTTGAAAATTACTAGTTTTTCAGATATTTGCCGATTTCCGGAAGACACCTGTTTTTTTTCCGTTTTTCGTTTGAAAAAAAAATGCCAAAAATAGACAAAAAGCTGAAAAACTAGGATTGTTCAAAAATTTTGTGACTTCAAAGTTTTGGTCTGTTCTACACCCACTACAATTCTCAAAGTGATTGGAACCTTGACAACCGAGCTCCATGCTCCTAAAAATAGTCAAAATGACCGACAACCAACTGGAAATTCCCTTTTTGTTTATCTTATTGAACGGTACTGTGATAAATAAGATTACTGTAACCTTCTTCAGGAACTACAGATTTCCTAGATTTGAAAATAAGAATCTCATCTATCCAACTCGTAAGATTAATGAGCCAATTTTCTGTAATACCATAACCGGAAAACCGATATTTCATCACACTTCTTCTTCTTTTTCTTATTCAAAAGGCTCAGCTCATGAGTCAACATTCCGAGTTGACATCATCCTTACAATTCCAGTTGAGTCAATAAAACAAAACTTAAGAGTCTCGTGGCAGGTTGAGAGTTTACCTACCATAAATGGAGGTACATTTTGTGACTTCCAGAAATTTCGTTTTTATAAAAAAAATAACTTCATATGAAGAAGAGAAAGAAGACACAAGAGGAGTGTCTGAAAAATTAAAACGAATTTATTAGATTAGGAGAACGGTTTCTTCCTCTCTGCTCATATAACACCCCTTCTCTTGATTCAAAGATCATAGATATTGATTCGAATTTCTTTCTGGAAAAAATGAGACAAAAGACGAACATGATCATAACAAAAAAACATGCTTTTGTCTTTTCTGATACAGACCGGAAATGCTCTTTTCCGCCCCCAATATTGTATGCCATTCCCCCGCCACCTCCTCCTCTTTCCTCTTCTTCTTCTTTTTCTGCTCCTTATCATTTTTTCAATATTTCCCATTTTGATCAGGACTCTGTCTTAAGACTACAAAATATCAGTAATAATAATATTCTACTTTTAAGGTTCTTTTTCGGTCTCCCCACCCCCTCAATAATATATCGTCCTTTTGTCTATTTAAAACACTCGTATGTTTTTCGAAAATGGAATTTTGATGATAGCAAAAAGCACTTGCTCTTTTGTTCATAATCTATTTTTGTATTCTTCTTCTTCCTTTTTTCTTTTTTTTTTGTTATTTAAACCTATTATCTGAAAATCAGTTGATTCAAGAACCGATTCTATTTTGCTCGGAAGAATGTTCTAGAATATTCTAGAACTTTGTAGTTTCAGAATTTTGTTTTTTGTTTACGCTAAAAATTGCAAAAAGAGCACATTTTTACGATGAACAATAGACACACTTTTGATTGTTCTCGATCAGCCGATTTTTGAATTTTCTGTGATTGGGTTAACCAAAAATATGTTTATCTAAAAATCTGGATATTTTTAGAAGCTCTATAATTACAAATTAACATCAATAAGATCCCTAACTTATAGAAAGTTTTGAATGTCTCAATTTTTCTGTCAGTTTTTTCTTCATATTGTTAGGAAGCCAGTGGACGTGGGCGAAGGTCCCACAACGACAACTACCGTAACCAATTTTCTTTTAATTTTTTTAGTTTCAATTTTCTCGATTTCCGTACCTTTTTAAACACTTTTTCACTATCAAAAGTTTCAATTTTCCAATATTTTTGGAGAAAAAAAACTTAAAAATCGACAAAAATCAGAAGCAATCGAGAAAACATTCGAACATAAATTCAGCGATTGCATGGGATGAACTACAGTAGCCACTTTTGAAACATTTTTCACTACCGTAATATCTCGGAAGTCACAAAAAAAGAGACCAGTTTAACTTTTTTTCCATGATCGTTCATGCTTTTTGTGCTCTAAAATGATACTTTTACCTTTTTTTTCATTTCTCTCCTCCATTCTTTTTTTTTCTCAAAAAATCATTAACACCCCCTCATTTATTTTCTCTAAATCTTTCCATTTCCCCTATTCTCTCCCCATTTCTTTTAACTGATAACACATCTGACGGTCTCTTTACTCAAATACCTACTTTTTTTTGGAAAGAAAAGACCGTTTCCGGAAATCTATCAAATAGTTCTTATCGCCTATTTAAAGTCAGCAGAGTTTTTCCAGTTTTAGAAGGATTTAGTTCTTTTTTCTCCTTTCTAAGAAACGGAACATTCTATTTCTTATTGTCTACTTTTTTATATTCTCTCCTGTTTTCAATAACTAATTGTTCAAACTAATTGTTGCAGCACTCAAAAATTCAAAATTCCACCCTCAATATCCTTCTACCGGTCCGCAAGCACCCGACGAAAAAATGCAGAACGAGAGTTCAGAAGAGGCTCCGCCCCTTCTTCCTCCAAAAGTGCCACCCAGAACACATCCGATTCACTTACGGAATCTGTTGAAACTACAGTATATCGAGCAGTCATTATCACCAAATATGGTAGGTTTTTTATTATTTACGAATTCATTAGTTATGAATCATAACGTCACTTTTCGTGAATGTTCCTTCTTATCTACCGTATTTTAATTGAATGAATCACTTTTGACTGGTCAATGAAACTTATTCGACAGCTCATTGAGCAACAATTTTATAGTCGTCAACACGAACTGATAAGCTCTGATTTTCAGGAACCACATGCTGATGACGTTGCGTCGTGTCACAGTAGAAAAGCGTCTTCTGTTGGATTCGTTGAGATTGACGATTTGATGAAATTCCAGGTAAGAACTTTGAATTTCTCGACTGGTTGATTTAATATTTCTTTTTTTTCCAGGAAGAATACAAAACCCGTTCCTCCACCGGATTCTATTCCTCACTTCGCAATATTTTTTCTACTGGAAACTCAACATCTGCCACCACGTCTTCTTCCATCCCAGAATCCCATATCAATCCCATGTTTCCTGTCCACAAATGCTCCTTCTCAAGGAGTTTCACAGTTCTTCCGTATCCTCCAAAGAAGAAGCGAAAAAGTCATTTGAGAAGAGTTTTCTCCTGTTTCTCCATTTTCAAGCATCATTAGTTCATTTCAAAACACTGGTTTCTATTTTTACTTCCTTGTTTTTCTAATACGCATAATTCTATTTTCAAATTGTTGCCCTTTCCTCCCCCAAACATTCATAATCTAGTCTTACCATTTCGTTCTCTCCAACAATGACCCAATTCAAAATGCATAATTATTTATGAAAATACAATGATGAAGAAGATTATTTTATTACAGTTCTTAAATTTCATGGTTTTCGTATAAAAGGCACAAATGATAAAAACAGATAAAGGCACGATAAAGGCGAAAGTAAAGCATTTTTGTAATGGGCAGCACCTTGAGTTTTTGAATTTGGTTGATTTAAATATTTGAAGAAGAGTTAGGCTTGTTGAATTCCTTTTCTCGACACCTTCTTCTCCTTATTTCTCTTTGGTGGAACTGGAGTGGACGATGGTTCTTGACGTCCGAAGAAGTATCTGTAATCGTCAGTTCTGATGTGGGACCACACTCCAGCAGCACCGTTTGCGTCGAATTGTTCCTGAAAAGGTCAAAATGCTATAATAATTGTTCAAAGTCTGGATTTTCTATTTTTGAGCTTCTCTGGAGATTTTTTTAAAACATTTCTTTGGAATTTTTGAATGTCTTGCTATGTCCGCGTTTCCTGAATTACCAAATTCGATATTTCTAAATTTTTTATCACTAAGTTTGTCTGGAAATTCTGAAAAAATGTCTAGTAAGTACGAAAGTATGAAAATACGGAAAAATTTCGGGGAAAAATTTGCCCGGAAAAGTGGGCGGAGCATAAATTGCAATCCTGGTACGGTTTAGCCGCACGCTTTTTCCCATGACCGTATGCAAATCCTCTTTTGAATATAATTTTTCTCACCTGAAGTCTTGGAATGAATGGATTATGTTCCAATCGAAGAACTTGCTTTGATCCAATCAATTCCAAATTTCCAAGCTCTGGTGGAATCATAGCCAAACGGTTTCCTTGAATATGAAGCTCGCGGAGACGAGTCAGCTTTCCCAATTCTCTTGGAAGCGTCAACAAATCATTCTCACGAAGAACCAAAACTTGAAGATTTTCGAGATTTTCAACGTCTCCAGGAAGCATCTCAAAGTCATTGTCTCCCAGATACAAAGCACGGAGAGTTTCTAAAATTGAAATAATTTTGGTTGTTTCTTGTTTTCAATTTATAAACCACTTACTCATGAAGAAGAAATTTCCTGGGAGTGATCTCTCACTCAAATTGTTGTAGGTCAAGTCAAGAATCTCCAGAACTGGGAATGATCCGAATCCACGTGGAAGAATCGTCAATTTGTTCATTCCAATATTCAAGATTTTCAGTTTTGGAAGAGAAGAAATGGATGATGGAAGTTCTTCGATTTGATTGTTCCATAGGTTTAACGATGTGAGACTGATCAAATCAGCAATGTTTGCTGGGAGAGCAGTGAGCTTGTTGTGGCTCAAAGTGAGACGAGTGATGGTTTCAGCCTCGACTGAAATTCAATGATTACTTCAGGAATTACATGGGGAAGATAAATAGTGTGTATAAATGAGAGACACCAGAGAAAAGGAGATCATGTCAGCTGTTGACTCTTCCGTTCTTCTATGCATTAAGAATCAGTCAAAAGAATTTTTAATTGGATAAAATTATGGTATTTTCCAAACCTTTCCGAGTGTTATTAAATCGAAATTATTTTTTTAATAGTCTCAAATTCAGATTTTATTTTAGAAGTTTCAGAATTAATTTTTCTTTAAAAAATCTACAGTGCTTTTGGCATTCAAAGGAAACAAAAAAGCTCTAACTTTTTTAAATCTTGAAATTTTTTAGAAAACTTACTCAAATGAGAAATTTGAGAGAAAGTGGTGATGTTACGATCGACATGCTCCACCTCAGTGACCTCTTCTTTCTTCTTGTCCTTTGGCATTTTTTACCTGAAAGTATCGATGTGAGGAGACTTCAAATTAGAAGTTTGTTTGAGAAAAATTAAAGATGTTGATAATCAACTTTAATGGCATTGAGATAAAATAATTTGAACTGTAGAATGAGGTACGAAATTTATAAAATATCCAATGAACGGAATCCATCTTTTTCAAATTCTCATTCCACTCGCATGAGTATTCATTTCTCTTCCAGCTAAAAAAGGAAACCCAACTGGAATACAAAAAAAAAGAATGAAAAAAGAGTATTAGAACTTGTGAGACACAGAAACAAGTGTTATATTTGTCGACGAGAGGGTCGGAGAAGAGAAATGACAACAGCACATCGTAGGCGGATGGATGGTTGGGGGGAATGGAGAAGAAGAAGAAGAAGAAGAAAAGAGAAAAGGCGAAAAGAGTGTACAGCGAGAGAGTATTACACTGTATAGTATACGCAGACAGTTAGACACATTTGAGAAAATGAGAAGAAGCAGTGAAAAGTTCATTGAGCGGGGAGAAGGAGAAGAGTTGCAATTTTATCGATTCATTGATTTTTTCCGGGGATGGTGTGCTCGAGTCTGATAATGAGACTTCCAAAGTTTTTATTCTTTTTTTTTGTTAATCCTTTTTTCAAGAAAAAAATTTGGGGTCCTTTATCTGTAACTTCTCAATTATAGTTTTTTTTCTGTAGGTCATGAAACACTTGGATAACGTAACAAATTCTTACAATTAGATTCTTTAATACTTTTGAATTGTCAAAAGCCATTCTAGATACTGTAGCTATACACTGTAGTTCCCAAATACTCTTTTTTTAGTCTGACTGTTGGTTTTTTCTCCGTAGAACTTGTAATGGAAGGGTCTCTAACTTTGCGCCGATTTATCTTTTTTCAGGAAGGAGATATCAAAATTTGCCCAACTGTCAAAATGTTTTTGATATTATAAAAAACATTTTGTCAGTTGATCACTTTTTGATATATCTTACAGAGACGGAGATAAATCGGCTCGAAGTTAAAGATCAAGGGTGTCCTTCTATTAGAGGTTTTTCTTCCTCTTTATGTTGCTACGCTTTTTTTTCTCTCTTTTCAATGGCAAAAAACGATAAGATCGTTCAATTCTCTCGAGACGAAGCAAAAAAGAAAAAGCAAACAGTTCACCCACTACTCATTCTTTTCACTTTTAAACTTCTTGTTAGGACTTCCTCTACTTTTTTCTAAATTTTCTTTTCTAATTCATGATCATCACCAAAAAACAGCTATATGCCACGTCGCCTAATTGTCTGATTTCTCTCCATTTATTATGTTCCATCGCATCCTCTCAAATAAACAAAAAAGAAGAAGAAGAAGAGGACACACACATGTCTCTTCATTGCATCAGTCTGCTGCCAAACTCTTCCTCTTGTCCCTCACTTTTTTTTTTCGAAAAAATCAATTTTGAGAGTATGGAATACTGTATATTTAGTTTAATTTTATCAATCATAGTCCTCTACATTTTGACCTATAAAATGGTCTTGTCTAATTTGATCAGAATGAAATAAATTGATCTGACCAAAGAAGAAAATATGGAGAAGATAGATGTCGGAACACACATCTTCTCTTTTTTTTTTGTTTGGACCGATTGATTACGGTCATTCTATTCCTTGTATTCCTAAATACCAATTTTCCCTTTTTTTCTGATAATATGACCCAAAAACGGAACTGAGTAGGTGGAACTGCCAACGTTTGTTTCATATTCTCCAGTTATTGAGTTACGGTTTCAGCTGCTTCCCTGATAACGCTATCGATTTTTTTTCCACTTTTCTCTGTTTCACCCAGTAAAACATGGTGTCGTAAATTCGTCTTCCATTATAACCCATTACTTCCAAAACAAAAAAAGTTAGAATGAAGAGAAACCGGTTTGATCGTCCGGCAGACGTCGTTCTCTGGTGTTGTCTTCTTCACCGAAAACTTTTTTCATAATTGGAAGAATTCGGAAAGTTTTCAATAAGTGAGGATGGATTAGCGAAGAATCTTAGAAGTTTCGATTTCAAGTGAAACTTGGAAACAAAGGACCGCATAGCTTCTGAATTCCTCGACTTTATTATTTAAGCGAAAAAAGTTCGAATCTAATTCTTGTCTAAATTTCTATATGGTTCAAATATTTCTGGCCCATATAAAACCGGATGTTTGGTTTTCTGAAACGAAACGAATCTCGCTGATAAGAAACTCCTTGCTTTCCTATAAACACAGAAAATTCCGCAAGGAAAGACCAAGATAGATTTAGACCTAATAACCAATAAACAAAACGTAATTTTTTAATGGTAGGTCAAATTTCATCTTCCAGATCGTTTGTTTTCCTGTGTGGGAGTATTTTTCCGGAACGTTTTTTCAAATAATTTTTTCCTCCGCTTTCTAAAATGTTTTCTGAATAGCGACGTTGTAGTTCAATTTAAAGCTTTCGCGTCGAGACCAACGCTAATATTTCTGTAGCATTACCGTATTGGCGTTAGAGCGCATTTACAAGAACTTCCGAAAAATAAAAAACACCGTGTTGCAGATCAATTTTTTCTGTGAGGCGAGTCTCAAAAAAAAACAAAGTTCGGAAACATCACGGGACATGAGTCCGATTCGAATAAGAATCTTTTCGAAGCATCCATGTTTCAAAATGACTGATGACTATTCATAGAATACTTTTCCGTTTTTTTTTTCAAATTCCGAAGTAAAAAACATTAGAAACTTTCATCGGAATTTTTAGTTGTATGGTGTTTTCGGCTGCTCAGGATAATAAGAATTTCAACTTTTCGATTTAAACAATTTTCAACTGCTTAAAATTCATTTCGTCATTCATCACTGTAGCCACTGGCTTCATCGAGCATATTCCAATTCCCATTCTAAAACATGTGAACCCTTTGCCATATAAAAAATGTTCTTCCTGTTTCCCATGATGAACATTCATAAACCAACGACAACCCATCTGTTATGTTTCTCTCTCTTCTTTCTGCGCCTACACAGATGATTTTTTTGGCTTTATTTTTCTGTCTTCTCTTCCGTCTCTTCATTTGAGCATTCGTTTCGTTAGGCAACGTTGCATTCGTGTTCCATTCCTTTCCGCTCAAGTCCCCTCATTTCAATTCTTCTTTTTTTGTGAATTCGGTCTTCAAATCCAACTTTTCAGGTGGATTCTTCGAATTATCTTCACTTTTTGAGTTTTCAAATTGATTGTCTTTGTTTTCAGAAGACGATGAGCGATCCGTGCGAGTGCTTCTTCGATCATGAGTCAGCTATGCAAAGACTTTTGGCTATGGTAAGAGGGCTAATCTTTTTCTCCGACGTCAACAAGAAAATGTGCTGACTGAATAGTTTCTACAGAGTTCCAGAAATATCAGCAAACAAAAAGAAATGATTTTGCAGCTGAGAAACTCTCAAGCCGACTGCACGGATACCGGATGTGACAACGATGGATTAAGTGGTGGTGGAGGAAATACAATGTTCATGTGGACTCTTTTGTGGACTTTTATGGCGATGGCACTTTATGTAATGAGACCAAATTCAATGAGATCGGGAACGAGACCAGAGGATGCTGCTGTTGAAAAACCAACTGGAAGTGCTGGAAACAATGTATGGTGAACTAAATTTTAAAAATTCATTCCAGAAATTGACCGGTCAATTTTTTGCTCTCTTATCAAACCTCACACAAAACACGAAAAAATCATCACGATGGTTTTCTTGACTAAATTCTAGAAAATTCTGTTTCTAGTCAAACATTTTCAGAATAAGAGGGAACTTTGAAAAAGTATCTAATTTTCAGGACAACAACCCACCGCCACCACCACCATCCGTCATGTAAATATCACCGTCACCTGATAACCTGCTCTCCTGTCTCCATTCCTCTGTATAAATTCAAAACTACTAACAATACGAACGTCTGTCGTAATTATGTGAAAAAGAAAACCATTTTTCCAAACACACTTTTCCAATGGGTCTTTTCTACCATTCATTTGCTTTTATGTTTTTTCCCTGTGCTCTGGGTACATCTCTTCTCTTCCACCGTTTTCTATGAAAATCACTGGCCAACTAGTCGTCAAATCTGTACATTTTCTTGCTGCTTGTCTTCTCTGGGAAACTACTATCAATAAAGATTACATCACATTCCCTGACAAAGCTTACAGAAATTTCAAATGAATATAAAGAGCAAAAAAGACAAAGACACGAAGTGTGCGAAAAGCGAGGCGGTGTTGTGCTGAAACATTGTAAGAAGGAAAAGAGAGAGAGAAAACAGTCAAGTGAATGAATACATGAAAATCAATCGAAATTTGAAGATCGAGTACATGAACCGAGGGAACGAAAAATATAAGATAGATTAGAGTTTTACTCCAAAAATATATTGCCAAAGGGTTGAATTATGTAGCCGTGGAAAGAGGGTGAGAGGTTTAAGAAAAAAAAGGAATTATTCAGAAAATTAGAGAAAATACGGAGCAACAACGCGATCTGGTTTCTCTCGATTTCCATCTGGAACTGCATTGAAGTATTTGGTCGAACGCTTGTTTCCGTCGATTTCGAAGACAGCGGCTGCATTTCCGCAACGATAGCAGTAGTTGGGAGCTGTAAAAACAAATAATTATAAACTAAAAACATAACATATTACAACAAGTAGAGCGATGATACTAACCTGACCAAACCGTCGCGAGTTTCTCTCCAAACATATACTTGAATCCCTCGTCGACAAGCTGATGAGATCGGCAAAGAAGTGAGAGATTATTGTTCATCAAGAACTCTTCAGTCACTCTCGCACCAAACACGAATCCGGCTCCTCGTTGACTTATAACCCAGTCTTCGACCTCATCATCTGGATCCGACCACATAATATCACAGAGTGGACCCTAAAATAGCTTTCATTAATTTTCGTTTCTCTTATAAGAAAACTTGCTTTGTTGGGAACTTCTTGAGCTCTGTCCAACAGCATCAAGCTGTCGATTGTTCGGATATCTGGAGAAAGTCCTCCATGTACGCAAAGAACCGAATCATCAATGAGAGCTCCGATTGGAAGAACATCGAACACCTGGAATACAAAAATTGATATTTTTGCAATCAAGAGTTCTTCCTCACTTTGCAGAACCATTTGTGCACATTTCCGTGTCCGTACTTATTCTGGCATTCGTCGTAAAACCCGTAGACGTTGGAGATTCTGCGAGACTCGTGATTTCCGCGAAGGAGAGTAATGTGATTTGGGTACCTGAAAGGTTTTATTTTTATTTAAAATCTAAGGTTTCGAAGCTTGTTTAAAAGAACTGAAAATAGCTTACTTGAGAAGCAGGCAGAATAGCAGAGTAACAGTTTCGAGACTGTAGTGTCCTCGATCCACATAGTCTCCCATGAAGACATATTTTGTGTTTGGAACTGTTCCGCCTAAAAAAACCAATGAATATTGAACATAAAATATTATTAAAACATTTACCTGTCTTGAAAAGCTCTAACAAATCGTAGAACTGTCCATGGATATCACCGCAAATTGTGACTGGTGAGGAAACTGGAACGACGTTTGCTTCCATCGAAAGACTGTCTATTAAGCTAAAAATATGTGGGATTGATTAATAATTGGTTAGATTCCTTACGTTGCGCAGAGAGCGACGGCATCGGACTCTGGAAGGTATTTGCACTCGCTCGCCCATGTAATCCATTGCTCTGGCTCGATCTTCCGGGACCTATTAACGTAAAATTTTGTTTGGCTGGGTTAAAAAAGTTTTACCCTATCAGATGAGACGTGCTTTTCTCGAGTTCTCCTTCATTGCATACCGAAACTCGTAGGATGTTTTCAGCTACTCTGTCGATCATTCTACAACAAACTTGAACTAAAAAATCGTGTTAAGAGTTTTAAAATAGAAGATAATGATAAGGCAGAGAACCAAAAATCGATTAAGAAAGATTGTGATTTGCAATCAATCGACACCATGATTCATTTGAAACAAAACAGAAAACCAGAAGAAAAGTATCCTAAAACGGAAAAGAAGTGTTAAGTGATCATAAAGAGAAAGAAAACAACAAACGGAACAATTGAATTTACTAAAACACTACAAGAAACACTAAAACCAGAAATTAGAAAGGAAAATATCAAATATTCATAGAATACTGATTATCTGTGCTCTATTCCTTTACTGTGATACAACTCCAACTTGAGCAGGTCTGATCGGCCGTTCTTTCAGGCTGTATCCGATTTTCGTGCAGACTTCGATATGTCCGACTGGTTGCTTAGCCTGTAAAAAGTGATAATAGTTGAAGACTAAAAGGTTTTGAAAGTCTTACATTTGCTGATGGAATTTGGAAAACGGCTTCATGAAGATTTGGATCGAATTTCTGGTTGGTTGGGTCGACGGTGACAAGTCCATGCTTTGCAAATGTCTTCGCCAAAACAGTCCGGGTCATAGAAACTCCCTCGAATAGATCTTTCAACGCCTTTCCTCCAGACTCCAATTCTTCCGGTTTCACAGACTTGACAGCAATGTCAAGAATATCAGAGACCTCCAGCAAGTCTTTACAGAACGATTGAATAGCGAAAACTTTTGCATCGTCGGTCTGCTTGATACCACGACGACGTACGTTTTCTGTCTCAGCCAAAGAACGTTGATACTTGTCCTGAAATCTTAGTTTCTAGCAGTTTTCTGGTTAAAATGTATCACCTTGAAATCCTTACTCTCGGTCTGTACTTCATCATACTCTTTCAGTAAAACATCAAACGCTGCTTTTGGAATGAGAGTTTTGTCTTCGCTAGAAATCGAAGTCATAACAACTTCTTCGTAATCAGCTCCTGAAACGATTATTTTTCATTGTGACTCATTATTCGGAGACAATTATACCACTCAGTCTCTTTCCGTTCTTCTTTATTTCATAATTGACTTCTTCTGAAGATTGAGCGGCTGATGCACTGAATCTTTGCAATTGGTTTTGAGCTTTCCTGAACAACATATTATTCGAATTCTCCAAATTTGAAGGTTTCACTTACAAAGTTTGACGAACCGCTTGTCCAACGAAAGCGACACCCTTGCGAAGCATTTTTCTGTAAAAACAGACTCTAATCAGTGTTTTTAAATAGAAAAATGCGAAAAACAGAAGAATTTCAGATACAACCCAGATGGGATGAATAAAGTCCAGTTCAAACATTTCATCATATCGTGAAGAGCGCAAGCATGTCTGCGACCTGATTCTCTCGTTGGCGCGAAAGTGTGTTTGTCTGCGTCTCTTCACTAAATGCCCGTGTTGTCCTAATTTGCGCGCGCGTTTGAAAACGATGTCAACGTGGATGCAGGAGGCAGGAGGCAACAAGGTCCACCGAAAACTGTTTTTTGAATTTTGGTAGCTCATAGGGATCAAGTTCGATGCCGAAATCAAGATTGCTGTAAGATAGGAGCTGCTTATAGACGCATGCAATTCTACAGTAATCCTTTTCAGTGTCGTTAAAGAGAACCTATCCAAGTACAGGACAATAGATGGGGAACGAGAAGAAGGGTTTGACGGTCATCAGGAATGGAATGAGGAAGACCCATTAGTTTGTGAAATATTGAAAATTGGAAAACAGTAGTCTTTTTTTAGCTATTAGACGCAATATCATATTTCTACAAAGCTGTTAAAAACAAGTTCTACTCAGAAGTACGGTCATTTTTGAGCTATCTCCTGCCTTTGGGCAGTGAGGATGGAAGACTTCAAGCTATTCAGAGTCTTCTTCTGAATACATCATCCGAAGAATCATTGAAAGTTAGTTAGCCAATGATTTCATCTTTTTTTACATTGGAATTAAGGAAGCTCTTCTTCTCTCTGTTGCAACTGGAAGTCGTCCTCTTGTTGAGTTTGTACTTGCTCTATTCATAGATTGTCCATTTTTGGAGCGTAGTGGTACAAAATCTTCATTTTTATTAAAAACAAGAAAGTTCAAATTCAGGTTGTGCAAACTCTGCTCACTTCCCTCCTCACATGACACCATTGATGTTGGCTTGTATTCTGAACAACTTCAGTATCGTTCAATGTCTGTTGCTTCGAGGTCACACCATTCAGATTCCACACTTTCTCACATGTTCGTTAAGAGTGATTTCATCCGTAATTACTTTTTTCTAATAGGTGAATGTCGATTGTGCAAACGCCAAACAGTGACAAACCGATCTCCTGCTCTTCTAGTCGACGTCATGCGTGCAATTTCCTCTGAATCGTATCTCTGGTTAGCCACAAGTGATGTCTTTGCTGCAGCATGCTCGATTGCTCATGATCTACAACAACTGATTAAAGATGATTGCTTGGAACACGTGGAAATCTATCGTCACCTAGAAGCAAATGTTCAACGTTTTCTGACTCGAGTTTCAGATCAAGCATGGAGATCTGAAGAGTTCAATCTTCTAGTTGCCAATGTTAGTGACTAGATTTTTCAATACATGTATTCTTTTTCTATTTCAGAAGAGCTACTGTGCCAAGCGAATGTCTGATATCTCTTCACCTCGCCTTCAGATGGCAATGGATTCTGAAATGAGACAGTTCACATGCTCAACCAATTCACAGACAGCGTTCAAATCAGTGTTTCGAGCAGGTTCGAAATAATATCCTAATTCCTAACCTCCGAAAAAAAATCAGATTGGCTCAACTTTGGTAACAAGCCGAAACGAGACTTGTGGCGTTCTCTACGTGCAACCATTTTTATGCCAGTCATAATCATGATGCACATGGTATCCCTTGAAAAAGGAACTACAATGGCTGTTCCACTTGCTCGATTCATTGCTCACATCACCACCTATATCATTTTCCTGATTCTGGCAATCGCTCGTGTAACGATTCCCTTTTATATGGATAGTTCTGATGGTACAGCCAACTTTTGAAAATTGTGTGAATCACTGTGTTTCAGGCATTGTGGTCACTCAAACCATTGAATACTTCATTTACGCCTACATGCTTGGATTATTCTTGGAACGAGGGCTACTGTTTTATAGAGTAGGGAGTGAGGCGTTTTTCGCTTTCTGGTGGAGATGGTATGGTTTTTTTATCAGAGATTTTGTTCTAAATGTCTAGTCTAAAGGTTCGATGTTGTTCTGATTTCCTCATTTTTGATCTCGTTCGTCTTCTTCATTGGCACACTTTCCGAAAGAGAACTTTTCGATCCATCTGAAACTGATAGAATGCATTGGGTAAGTTAAGATACCGTATTTCCTCTAATAGAAGCCTATCCAAAACCGTTGATTCGAGCTCAATTATCTCGATTGCTGTAAAAATATTAAAAAATATAGAAAAAATTCAACTGATAAATTATTTATCATGATTTTATCATATTTTATCGATTGACCATTTTTGATATCTCCCATAGGAGCCAAGATAACTGAGCTCAAAGTTGACGGGTTGGGGGGACTTCTATTAAAGGAAAAATATACAATTTTACGAATTTCAATCGGTAAATATAACGTTTCAGCCATCGGGAGAATTTAAATTGATTCATGAGATATTCCTTTCAATTTCTTGTGTTCTTGGAGTTTCTAAATGCTTTTACTACATTCAAACAATCAAGGGAATCGGAGGATCTGTGGTATCCGAAAAAGACATATTGAATTTCCAAAATCTAAATTCATTCTCTATTTAAGATATCGATTGGAAAATGTGTCGGGAAAACGTACACATACCTTTTGATCATGGTCACTATCATTATCTCATTTTCTGTTGGTCTCAATATACTCGTCAGCCCATATTTGAGTCGAAAATCGATTCACAAAGAGAACACTCCAGATGCCATAACAACGCAGTCTTATGATTCGTTAGTAGTCGGGAATTAGCTTCATCAAACCGCTCAATCATAATTTCAGAATTGGAACATCTTCAAAGAATTTGTTCTGGTCGATTTTTGGATATCTGGGACCTTCAACATACGTCACAGTCGTTGGAAACACTGGATCCAACATGGACCCAGTTTCTCATCAACTCAATTCGGCAACTCTGGAAATTCTTGGAGCTCTCTATCACGGAATCATCATCATCACGGTACTCAATTTGATGACTTCACTTCTCGTCAAGAAAGCTGATGAGGTGCTGGATAACGAGGAAATGGAATTCAAGTATACACGAGCAGCAATGTACGCAGAATTTGTATCTTGGGAAATGGCTGCACCACCACCGTTCAATCTGTTTTGTGTCATTGCTCATAGCCTTCACAGAAATTTGGTAAGATATAGATTGGGATGAGTAAGGCAAAACTTAGTTTCAGAATCGTTCTCTGGAACAAAAACCAGCAAAAGATCAGGACGAAGTAGACATAGAAGTTCAATATTTGGTAGTATCTGAAAAAGATAACAAGAGAAAAAAGGGGTTTAAAATTTCAGAGTCTTCTCATCACCATGTTCAATAGATTCTGTGCAGCTAAGGAGTGTAAATACAAAACAATTTGGAGATCCGAGTTTGACGTGAGTCTTAAATTTTGACTTTTTAAAGCCCGAACAAAAATTCCAGAAGGAAGAGAAACCACCGAATCACGTCTCGTTCATGTCATCTGGTCTTCATGCTTATTCAATGGATAACACTTATGAAGGGTGGAGGAAAAGAGAAACACGAAGGATGTTGGTTCCAGAATATGAAGAATATGGAAATGAGAACAATAAGGAAGCTCCAAAACCTGAAGCACCCAAATTGCCTACAGATGCATTCAAAACGATGCCCACAGGAGATTCCAATAGAATGGCGGCGAAAGGAATCACATTTTTACCGGTTTAAATCGTTACTTTTTTCTTTTTCGTTTATAAAATATTTTTGCTTCTATTTGTATTTATTCTTGTCTTTATTAGCAAAACTCTCTGATTCTCAGATTTGTGATTTTTGGATTCTTAATATTGAAAACTTTTTTTTTCGAAAATTGGATGGAATACTGTGAGGGAAAATATTTGAAAATTAGAAAGGTTACTGTAACGGGAAATATCATATTCGAAAATGGGAAGGATTACTGTATTGGAAAACAATTGAAAATGAAAAGGGTTACTGTAGGGGGAAAATCAAAAATGAAGAGAATTATTTGTTTCGAAATTAGAAGGATTACTGTAGGTAAAGGATACTTATTTATTTCTGTATTTTTTTTCAAATTTTTTTTCAAATTGATGATGATGTCAGAAATTTTTTTGAAATGAGAAATGCTCTATCCGCTAGGGACCGATGAACATAAATCAACTTTGAGAAAAAATTTTTCGAAAAAAAAAGACTGATGCACTTCAAAAAAGGATACATTTTTACGAATGTATATCACAATCGGTTGATTTCAGAACTGAAATATTTCGCTGGCATTTTTTTCTTTCATAAATTATATATGAATGGCATGATGGATGTTTTCTTTGGATGCCACTCATATCCAGGAAGTGTCTTTTTCTTTCCGTTTGTCTTTGGAACAGTTTTTTCTTTTCTCCAATTGAGCATGATTTCTAACCAACGATCAGGTGCTCCACTCAGACGCTTCCTTCTATATTTTCTGTTTTCCAAGGCTTCAATTTGCACAGAATACGAGACTGACATTTATCTCTAGAACAAGACATTTATTTACACCGAGAACTAACTGCTAATCATCCGAAATCTGTGTGAAAAAAACATCATGAATAAGCGAGTGCGTGACTGAAAACAGAGTGCCAAAAGGAATTCGTGATTTAACTGTTTTCAGATTAAGGTTTCAGAAATCAAACCACTGCAAAAATACGAATTAGTGTAAAGTTCTCGGTACATATGATCCGTAGGTGGAATTCTGATTCTTTGGGTCAGTATATAATACGTTTGGCTAGTTTCAGAAGACATGTCACAATGTTCCTCGATGACTCATACCAGAAGTCGTTGCGCGAAAAGCCGGAAAGTGTCTAAGCGACACTCTCGTTTCCGTTTTTTCCCTTTGTAGAAGAAGGAAAAGGATCACTTGGGAGCTTATAAAACGATTATTCATAGAAGGTCCCGAGTTGTTTCAGTGTCTTTTGTCATTTGAGAATAGAAAAAAGAGCATGACTTCCGAAATGATATTTTAGATTTATAAGAATTTTGAATTCCAAAAATATGTCATTGTTACAAAGAAAAATGACTTCATTTGAACTTGAATTCATAAAATAAGTATGTTTCTACTACTGTCTTCATGAGGCTACTGTCCGATTTTTCGAATCTTGTTATTCTAGTACATTGGAAAACAAGTTGCTATTTCTGAAATTATTCTTACAATTAGCAGAAATGAAATCAACTTCCTATAAAATTCACTGAAAATTCCGGTTGATTCTTTTTTGTGAAATTTTCAACAGAGCTGAAAACGAGGGTCCATAAATACCATTAATAACATTAAAAAGACACTGTAGTGTAGAGAATCTGTAAATAAGCCTAAGCCAGTCAAGGAGGCGTTTCGGTTCTTTTCAGATACTTCATCCTAATTTTGAACCATTTTCTGAACTGACAATCTTTCAAATATTTTATTAATCTGAAAATTTGCATAACTTTTTCAACGTTAGCCGACATTTCCCAGTCGGTAGCACGCCCGTTTCTACTCATCCGCCGTTCAGCCGCCGATCGTCCGTTTAGAATAAGAAAGAGGTTTCTGATAAAAATTTGAAAAACGTATCGTCAGAATTCGATTTTTCAGTGATTCTGGCAAAAATCTCAAAAAATCTGTTTTCCGATTTTTCCCTATTTTTGAGTGATAGATCATCGTTGGCATTTCAGTGTAACTTCCTTTTATGCTTCAATCAGACTTAAAATAATAAGATTCTTTCTCGAAAAAAGTCTCCCAACGTTCAAGAAGGATTTCAATTCCTGAACATCCGGCAGTTCTTGAAACATTGACCTCATGACGCCACACAAATCGCCGACCAAGAGACTGAGCACTTTGCTTTTTTTTCCTGCCACGTGAGGAGCAAGAAAAACTTTACAACTTTCCGGATCGAGTTTCGGTTTACGTCATGTTCTGGAAAAAAGGCTCTTTTTTTCTAATCCAGCAGGTCAAACATTTTTTGCAAGTCATCAACCAGTGTGTCTAGTCTCTTTCTTTCCTCCTCCTTCTTCTTTCTTTTTCCCACCACATTCCCGTGAAAAAAAACAACGACACGCCCATTCCGAGCACCGAGAATATACGCACAAGAGAGTCAGGTGTAAAAACAACATCCCTCCGGAGCCGGAAACTCGAGTCATTCGAATAACTCCAGATGTCAAAGAAATATATTTCAATTCAAGATGTGTTCCTCTTTGATACTTGTACTTGTGTCGTCATCTCTCATTTTTTCCCAAAAAATGTCATGCAAATAGAGGGGGAGGGGGGCGTTTATAGATGAGAAACTGTATTATAAAAGACGGTGTCCTTTTGTCCCTTTTTTACGTTTTCTTCTTCTCATGCATTCATATTCATATTTCTGTAACTCAAAAGCTCTTACCGTACAACCTGTAATAGAATTGTACCCACATTGTAAAGGTTAAGCTCAATCATCTCGATTAATGTGAAAGCTATCAAAAATGTGTCAAGTGATAAAAGGTTGGTAATATTATGATAAGCAATTTATCAGTTGACAACTTTTTTATATCTCTCACAGGAATCGAGATAAATTGACTCAAAGTTGAAAGTCAGGGAGAGCTTCTATTTCTGCTTTTACGGTACTTTCGAACCTCTGGGAACTTTGAGTTGTATCCGAGATCCACAGGTTTGAAATTAGTTTGAGGTCGATTTTGAGCTGGTTGCTTTTTCAACAGCATATCCAAAAACCTTTTCATTTTGTCATCCCCAGTCTAGACCTGATAAAATCCGATCTGATAGAGATAAGACCTGGAGCAGGCGGCATAATTCTTTTCCCCGAAATCCATCTTGCTAGAAACTTGAAGGCGTGAGATTATTCTCTTCTCGTTATCAAGAAAAAAGTCATGGAGAGAGGTACACATGCAAATAACAAATACTTGGCGCAGTGCCAAGATTTGTTGTCATAGCGCCGCCTCTAGCCAGCTGCGTTCAAACCTTCAAAGACATTTGTTTTCGATTCCAACTTTCTCATGTCTACCGTACCCAGTTGTACTTTCCCTTTTGCATCATGTTGGGAAAAAAGCAATTTTCGAAAATGTTTTCTAGAAAGACGTTTTATCAAACGGGGTGGTTGCTTGGATCTCGAGAGAGACATTCTATCCGTTTGGTACAAGAACGAAATACGTCATTTCTCAGGTATTGTTTCTTGTCCGAAGGTTGTGCTGGACAAGCTTAGTTGTGTTTTGAGTTGGTGGAAAAAGTCCAAAGACTATCCACAACCTAGAAAATTCTAATCACCTCCATCCTGCCTCGTTTTCTGTTCTTCTTCTTTTTGACCGCTTCTTCCTCTTCTTCTTCTTCAGTAGCCGTCTATGTCGCGCATTTGCTCCTCCCTAGTCCTTCTCTTCTTCTTCCGTTACTACTACTTTTTCCTCCTCCTTTTTCTTCTTCTTTTCCTTTTCTTCCCCTTCTCCCAGAGCAACACGCAGAGCCCACTTTCATTTGCTCATTTGGCGCCATCGGCTTCTCAGTTTGGTTCCTCCGCCCCTTTTTTATTTTACCAACACACGGAGTGTCGGAGGAGAAGATAGAAGAATAGAAACATTGCGGCGAGGACGTTTCAGACGTTTTCGAGCTTTGAATCTTTTTTTTTCATCTTCTCTTCTTCTTCTTTTTCTAGAGTGTAAAGTGATTTCGGAGGGTGGGGGGTCCTGCTGTTCGATGCTCTCTCTCACCCGATTTTCAAAAGTTTCATCTTTCTATCTCTCACTTTTTTCTCACATTTTTGAGATTTTGATTCTTTTTGAAATTCCTATCCAAAGGGCAATTGTTCGCTATGCCTACATTTTTGAATCAGGAAAAAAGGGCAACATACTTAATGGGTTAGCTCTAATGACTCTTTCATTTTCGAACTCTTCATTAATTATCACCCGAAAAGTGTCTTTTTTCGGTGCACTGGACCCCATTTCGTTTTCTTTTTCTTAGAATGCATAATTTTTTCCTCGTTTCTCTCATCTCCTCTCGTCTCTTTTCTTTTCCCCTACTAATAGCTACTATCGTTTTTTTTTCAGTTACTCCCAGTTATCCATATCCCATCTGTAATACTGGACCAGCAATACGGTACAATGTCTCTCTCCCTCCATTTATCCGGATGGCCGGAGAACTCGGAGAGCCGTCAACGGATGCTTGAAAGCTCTTCGAGCACCAATTTCGTTCAGCATTTTGTCTCCAGAGAGGTACCACCGAATTACTCAACTTCCTTGTTCGTTACTTTATCTTCTGTTGTTTTTTAGGTGTCCAACAAGGAGCGACTGCTGTGTCTGTTGCGTCGGATGAAGAATGGATTGGTTCTCGTTCTGACGCCATTATTATTTGGACAAATGCTCTGGTGGGAAGGACCGGTGAGTTTAGAGGGAAAGGGTCGGTTCCAAGAAGAAGAAGAAGAATGGAGCCCTTCTAAAAAGTAAAAAAAAAACTATTAGGGAAACTAAAGAGTAAGTAAAGCATGGAGAAATAGAGAGAGAGAATTCGGGAGAGAGAGGACGCCTTCTCAATTCCTCGCATGACAATTTCCTCCCTCCACACTTGCTCTCTTCTGTTCTCGCTACGTCACACAGACACACGAAAAGCTTTCGATCCCTCGCGCGCTCTTTCGTTTTCTGTGCTTGGTTTTTTTTTTGGTGTCCCAGTGTCCCCTTCTCCTGTCGTTGTGCATATATCAAAACAGAAGGTGTCTGAAAAGAGTGGAACGGGATGGATGATGCTGGAAGAGAGAGAGAGCAAATGTGTTGGGAGGGGATGAGTTGTGGAGTTCTCTCTGCAAATAAGACGATGGAACGATTTGCCAGATGGGTTGAGAATTTTGAAATTCGTATAGTAAAGTAAAAAAAGAAATGGGTCACCCAGCTGGAAAATAAAATGAGTTTATTACAGAATTTCAAGAACCTGGAAAATTGAATTCTGAAAAATTTCAAAACAATTGAAATTGGTATTTACATTTTCCTTATATCCTTGCGAAAAATTCGAAAAAAAAAGTCCGAAATCCTCGAAAACGCCGTCGAAGTTAGAAAAGTTTAAGAAAATGGACGAGGATTTGAATTCCCGCGCAGTGAGAAACCTAGACCACGGCTGCAGGACGCCTTTTCCCGTGTCAATTTTTCCGGATTTTCTTGTCTCCGCCACGTAAAACGTAAAAAAACCTCTGTTAGTCACCAAAAAAGGAGTCTCGCCGGCAGTGGCCTAGGTTTCTCACTGGGCGGGAATTCAAATCCTCGTCTCTCTTAGCAACTTTTTCCATTTTCACCGGCGCTTTTCCGGGGATTTCGGAATTTTTAGAATTTTTTGTAATAATATGGGCAAATCAGATAATTTTTGAAAATCTTTGTATTCAATAAAACCGTACAACCTTTTGAACAATTAAGACAGTAGAGAATTTCAATCTAAATTTAAAATACCAATTTCTCAAAAACATAGAATACGAGAAAAGCCTGCAAAATCTGGAAACAGAGCCATCAAATCTAAATTTAAAGGAAGTAAATTTCCTGTTCCTCTTCTCTTCAACCTATCACTTGACTGACCTGTTGTGTGCTTCTCATTATAGCGCCTGGCATCATAAAAATGTGAAACGTCACTTTTTTCATGACGTAGAACAACAAAAAGTTCTTCTTCTTCCACCTACATTCTCCCGGAATTCTTCTCTCTTTGTTTTGAAGATACATATTGACATAAACTGAACTGAACTGTATTTACACTTCTTGATAAATTAGAGGGGGTGAGAACAAAGAAAACCTATTTGTAGTTTGTTCTTTTTCAAACTGATTTTTTTTCAGGAATGGAGATGTGCTTACTGCGTGTGCATCATCGCAATTTACTGGATGTCCGAAGTGATGCCTTTGGCTGTAACTGCAATGTTACCCGTGGTTCTGTTCCCTTTGGTTGGGGTACTTGATGCCAACACTACAGCTAAGGAATATATGAACGACACAAATTTCCTGTTCATCGGAGGTCTAATTATGGCTGCAGCTGTTGAGAAGTGTGATCTACATGAACGTGTCGCCCTTTCAGTTTTACGATTAGTAGGAAGCGAGCCGAAATGGTTAGTTTGATTAAAGGATCATTCTTTTCGCAAACACATTAACTTCTTTTTTTCACCCACATCAAAAATAAACTTTCGATTGCAGGATCATGCTTGGTTTCATGACAGTAACTGCATTGCTCAGCAGTTTCATCTCGAACACTGCCACCACTGCAATGATGGTTCCAATTGGGCAAAGTGTAGTACAACAGTTGATTTCCTCCTTCCAACACCATCCAACTAATGGGTAAGAGGAGTAAACGGAATCAAAAGACAAAGAACAGGGAACAAAAGTTTCATATCTGATGTTGTCTCTATTTAAAAAAGAAGAAGAAACTTTATTTATTTGCACAGAAAAGGTGCAACGAACACTTTTATCTTTTCTGTGCTTTGTGTGTCTTACTATGTATTTTCCCACCGATGAAACAGATATAGCTCAATCACTAGAGAGTTTTATCACTGATCTCACATCAAAAACTGGTGTATGAGCTGGCTGCTCTCTCAGATTTATGATGATAAATCGAGGTCACAGAAAACAGAGGGGCTTGACTTTTAAAAAGCGCTTTGTTATATTGGACGATGAACTTCAGAAGTTGAAAAGAAAATAAAAAAATTAAACATTTTTCAGAGAACGCGGACGTCAGGGATGCAAGAAAATGGCAACAGGACTCGTTCTTTCCATCTGCTTCGCTGCGAATATTGGAGGAACAGGAACCGCCACTGGAACACCAAGTAATCTGGTCATGCTGGGACAACTCAATGCGTAAGCTTCAAATTCAACGTTAGAAATCCGAACATCTAAAATTCCAGTCTTTTCCCAAAAGTCGATGGATCTCTGAACTACGTCACCTGGATCTTCTTTGCCTATCCTTTGATGCTTCTGTGTCTCGGAGTGGCATGGGCAACACTTGTTTGGTTCTTCTTGAGGTAATTTAACAAATAAATAGGACGCCTTAACAATATAATCTTTTTCAGAGATGCCCCAGAAAAAGATGAAGCTGTCACCGAAATGCTGAACACCAGATATCGGGAGCTCCCAAGAATGACCTATGCTGAGAAGTCTGTCTTTGTCTGTTTCTGCATTCTCCTCTCCCTTTGGATCTTCCGTAATCCCGGAATCGTTCCTGGATTCAGTGTATTCTTCAAAAAAGGAGCCTATACTGATGCCACATCTGCAATGATCGTCTCCTTCTTACTCTTCGTTCTTCCATCGGAGAAGCCCGACATTGCAAGTTATATCAAAAAGGAAGATTTGAAGAAAAGAGGATGTCTGATGGATTGGAAAACAATGCAGGAAACATTCCCATGGAGTGTCGTACTTCTTTTGGGAGGAGGATTTGCTTTGGCCGCCGGAGTTAAGGAATCTGGATTGTCTCTTTTAATTGGTACCAGTCTTTCTTCAATCGAACATCTTCCATTATGGATTCTTCAACTTTTGACTATGCTCATCGCTATGGTCATCACCAATATCTGCTCCAATACTGTGACTGCTTCCATTTTCGTTCCAATTGTGGCTACACTCGCTCAAAGGGCAGGACATCATCCATTCACTTTAATGCTTCCGACAACGTTGGCTTCTTCGTTCGCCTTCATCTTCCCTGTTGGAACTCCACCAAATGCGATTGTCTTCGGAAGTGGAATGGTCAAAGTATCAGATATGGTAGGTCAAATGTTGAAGTCGGATCTCATTGAAAATCCTAAATTCTGAAATTCAGGCATTCGTTGGTGGCATCATCTCAATTGAACTTCTGATTCTGACGGTCATGTACATGAACAGTATTGCATACCTAACTCTTCCACTTCTCGAATTCCCAACATGGGCGGTGATTGCCAACAGTACAGTGACACCATAAAATATACACATTCTCTCCATCGTTTTACCTCTTCCTTTGTTTTTGCTTGCTTATCTCTTATCTTGTTTTCACACATTCCTTAGGAATCCTCTCTGGGTATATTCTGTTTCTCCATTTCTAGGTAATGCTATCTACATTATCCAGAAATCCATTATTATTCCGTTTACCAATACATGACTTAGTCATTTTACCGTACGGGACCTCTTCAACTACACAATTTCAAAAAATCCACACACTTGTTTGCAACCCCCAGCTCATCCATCATCAAAAATTCTTCGAAAGAAAAAAAAATTACAGATCTAAAATGCTTCCGTTGTGTAGAATCTAGATTTCTCGGTGTCTTCAATTCTTTCGCTTATCGTTTTCTTGTCCTCCCGGAGATTTCCTTTTTCCCCTTTTTTTGACCTGGTGAATTTTGCTCTTGCATTTTTTTGTATTATTTCATTTTGCGGATCTACTTTGAATAAATGCATTTGCTATATGACCTTCCCATCATCCCGAGATATTCAGAAGTTTCTATAATGAAATTGTATGTATGTCCGAGAACGGAAGAAGAAGAATACGCTTGAATCACTTAAGTTTTATGGTTTTTCCAATGAAAAGAAGGTAATGCAAATTTATGTTCTTCCTCATCCTCCTCCTCCCTCTTTTTTTCATTCTAATTATTTATTTATGCAGAAAGGAACCTAGAAAAAACGCACCTCCAACAAGAAAAGTGGAACACATGTGTGGTATTATATGCACACTCCGGCAAAACAATAGCACTGTGCAAAAGGCGGGGATATATGGTTACATACGGGTATACCGTCAAAAGGGTTTGGATTACAATTACAAAGAGAGGGGGAACGGAGATGGGTGCTTTTCTTGTTCAGATATTGAAGAGTTTGAAATGAGGAATCACGCAAGCAGAGGAAGAGATTGGGAGGAGATTTATGGAAGATGAAGAAAATTGGAAACAATTTTTTTTTTCAAATTTTCTTATTTTAAAAAAAGTTCGAAACTTCTTATTCAAGTCTACTCAACTGTGAATGCATAATGTGATCCAATATTAAATCTAGGCTTTGTTATCAAAGAGCTTATGAGAGATGTGTGACTTTCATCAAGAGTTTTCGCGGCAATATATTTAGCAAGTCTGATTTGAAACCGTTTAGTTTACCAAAAACTTTCTTAACAGTACAATCGAACAATCTGTATGAAACATGCATCCAGATATCACTTTCGTTGATTGCATACTTGCAACGGGCCGGGCTTTTTTCAGAATTTTTAGGGGTTGATCCGTTTTGGTCAGGCTTTTCAATAATTTTCTCTGTTTTTTAAAATCATTTTCAGGGTCAATAGAAAAAAGGCAAGTTTTCTGTCGAATAATAAGCTTGCCAAGAACAGAGTGTCTTTGAAATATTTTTTTTTCACAAATAACTTTTCAAAAATCCGAAAATTTTGCATTTTTCACAGGCGGGGGGACTGATTTTTCAAGTACGGATAATTCGAACCCAGCTCTGATGAATATAATTGATGCATTACCAACCTAATATTCATTTTTCATAGTAATTGGTGAACAAAACAAAAGAATAACCTAACAAGAACAACATAATGATTGAAGAGTGGTGTTCTTCGTCATTTTACGGAAGACGTATGGGATATACTACATACCTAAACCAATTCCCTCCTTCACCTTCTTCACGTCTTCATCATTTTCTTCTCCTTCCGCGCACAGTGCCCTTCTCTGTTCCCTTTCTTCTTCTTTTTCTTTTCCGTACCGGGGAACTCCGCCCCCCTACCGGGGGAGACTGGTTGTCTTTTGCGGACTTGCTGCCAGCCTTCACACAGACCGTCATAACTATATACTACTTCGAGAGATAGATGAGATTAATTTTTTTCACATCACCCGCATAACAATGCAGGCTGGAACAATGTTATTTTTGAAACTATTCATACCTATCCTCTTATTCTCTCAATCCATATATTGTTCGAACTCTACTACTACGCAAGTTTGTGTTGCTCGACAGGAATTTCAATGTAAAATTGATGGATCGTGTATTTCTATGAAGAAATGGCAAGATGGTGTGGATGATTGCTATGATGGAAGTGATGAAGGTGAGCTTTTGAAATTTTAAAGTTAAAACAAGGAATGCATGGCTATCAAACTCTTGAAAAATGAAATTCAATGGGACATACCAAGTTCTCTTTTGGAACAGAAAAATCTGAAGTATTCGAAAGAAGACAAGTTCTCAAATTCATGTTTTTGCAAGAATTCCGGAAATTTTGAGCATATGATAAAGAAAATTTCCCAAGAAATTGCTATATTCTTCTAAGAAGTTTTGTCTGAAGATTTTTTTCTGAAACTTTCCCAGCTGTTGTTTTCTGAATTTATAAAAAGTTAGGCTTACACTTCCACGTTTCCGAACAAATTTGTGTTCACCACAAAGCCGGTATTAGAAGGACTCCCACACTTCCAAATTTGAACCTATATTTCTCGGTTACAGCCAAAGATTTCAAAAAGTGGTCATTTGACCAAATATTTTTGATATTATGATAAACATTTTTTTTCAGTCTGCCAATTTTTGATACCTTTCACAGAAACCAAGATATATAGGCTCAAAATTGACAGTGTGGGAGCCCATCTATTACAGGTCTGGATGTAAACCTTAAATTATCTGCCCCTATTTTTTCTTCAAAATTCCGAATTTCGAAAATCGTTGGGATTTTTTTCTAACCATCCATTTGAATCCCACTAACTATATGTATTATTTCCTCAAAAGTGAAAGCTATTCTACTTTCAGTTATTCCTTTAGAAACTAGATCTCCAATGTAAACATCTGGCGTTCACTTTTCAACTTTAAAAAAACATTTGACTGCAATTTCGAAATTAGTGTAAAAAAAGCTTCAAAAAACTTTCCTCCCAGAGAACTCTTCAAACTCTTACACTGTTAGGATTTTCTACAAAAAAAGGTCTAGGTCAGTGCGATTTTTGAAATTCAGGATGTCCTAGTTTCTTTCGTTTAGAAAAAGAGAAAAATAATAACACCATTACCCCGATACCTTCTAAGAGTAACCACTTCACTCTTTTTTTTCTTCTTTTACTTCATGCACTCTCCATTCAATTGTATCGTTTTTTTGATGAGTACCCGCACCTTCCGCACCAACCACATACCTATACAGACACACTGCAATTAGACCGTATTCGGTAATTAGACGTATTCATTTCCTCTAGAGAGCCTCCTCCGTCTTTTCTCTCTGTGATTGTGTCATTCGAGCGTAACATATCTTTTTTCTTGGATTAAAAAAACGCAGGAATGACCGTAAAAGGCGAAATTCATATATAATCATTTGTAGTTCGGGTGTGTTCCGAAACGACACCTTGCCTATTAAGATATTCAAATTTAATTGGTTTGACCTTCTCTTTCACTCGCCAATACACAGATGCAACTCAAGTGACACCAGTTCCTTGAAAAAGGTCGTGAAACCCATACAAACGGGATGGAGAAAAAGGGAAGAGTACAAGATAATTGCCTGTATTTCATTTATTGCAAGTCACAGTTATTTACGCAAATTTTACGACAGACGAGCTTGACTTGCAAATTATTGGGTATGGCCCATAACAAAGAGGGATTGAGTGATTCCGGAAGAGGAATTTTTGTAGAAAAGTCAGATGTTTCATTTGAAAAGCAAAGAAAGATAAGGCTGCGAAAATTCAAAATTTCTCGCTTGCCTTCTTGTCGGAAGTTGCCCAAAAACGGATGTAGTCCATGATCAAGTTTTGGTCTGAAGGTGAAAGTCTAAATACTACTAGGTTGGAACCTTGTCATTAGTTTGTCGGAGTTTGGTCGGCTTCAGTATTGCAGATTTTTTAAAAAATTGGCACCTGAAAATATCGCCGGCAGCGTTTGTGTCGATTCACGACGCCCTAACGGTCACTTTGTTTGTGTTAACTAAAAATTCGGTTCTTCTGGAAACGGAGGCCAATAAAAATCAGAGACCCTTAACAAATCGAACGACCTGAAAAAAATCGGAGACTCATAACTTTTCCAATTCTGAAGTACAAAATCGGTCTGGATAAGGTAGCCTGGATTAATCAATCTGGTGCTTGTCGTTCATTTTGGCCCTTCGAATGTTTTTTAATTGGTTTTACGGGCCCTCGATTTTTTATCGGCCTCCGATTTTAGCCAAAAATAATTCTCTCACAATCATCCAATCCCTCGGCAGATTTTTTGCCTCATAATTTAAATGTTTTAATTATAACCCGCCCTTGAATCCATATCTAGAACCCTCTAAAAGATTCATAAATTTTCACATAATCCAAAAGTTCTAAATTGACCTACATACCGTTTCATAACAATGACTCAATAACTCAGACTAGATTAATGTCTTTTTTCCTAACCGACTTAAATAAACGACCTTCTCAGTTACCCATCCCTGCCATGTCACTCATTTTTCAAGAAACTCCTTGAAATTTGACATCATCCCAACCAAACAACAACAGTTAACCTTCAACTCTTTTGCAACATACCGCTCCTAATTCTCTTTCTTCTCCTTTTTCAGTATGTTTGCCATGGCAATTTGACTGTCAATTTGGATCACCCAGATGCATTTCGAAAAACAAGTTGAACGACAAAAAGATTGACTGTTATTCGGGCTTCGATGAGGGATGTCCAGCTCATTACTTTGTTTGTCGGGACAGGAGTGCATGTATCGAGCCGACAAAATATCTTAATGGTGTTGCTGATTGTATTGATAAGTCTGATGAACGTAAGTTACTGATCTTATCAGATTCATGAGGCGGGGAAGATGGGGATGATGATGTAATAGAGGAATTGTTAATGGAAAGTGAACTGTATTCATTGTGGACAAATAAATACAGTACCAAATACAATACAGTATTTATTAAAATATGTATACAAAAGCATATTTTTCAGTGGATTTTTGGACATTTGAGGATTTTCAGGAGTATGGATCTAGACTCTCAAGTTTCCGATCGTTCTGAAAAATTTTTAGGGTGTAAAATAGACCTAGATTCAAAACTTTGAATTCACAGAATTTTTGGAAATTCCTAGTTTTTTAGTTATTTTTCGATTTCTGAAAGACGCCCCTTTCCAGCCCATTTTTGTCAAAATGACCGAAAATCAACTGAACAATACGTTTTTGTATATCTTATTGACCGGTACTGTAAATACTGATAAGTGTTTATCCAGCCGATTTTTACCAATAATCAATTGTTTTCAGCATGTGCTCAAAATCAGTTCCAATGCGCGGATGGCACCAAATGTATCCCAAAATCTCAATTTCAAAATGGAAAAGAGGATTGTGACGATGGTTCCGATGAGGAATGCACGACTTCACAATTTGCTTGTCAGTGTGGAAGAGTTCGATGTGTTGCCGAGAGTTTTATAATGGATGGGAATTGGGATTGTGAAGATGGATCCGATGAATTCATTAACAAAACAATAGCGGGTGAGAAATTTTTGAACTATCGGGATATTCTCAAAACAGAGAAAAAATAGAACTCATCAGAGGCCATCCCAAGAACCATAAATGAAACAAAAGTTGGAAATCGTTTTTCAGCAAACTGCACCAGAAACAACAAAGTGAACATTGCTACAAGCTATTTGTCGCTTGGAAAGTTGAAGTTTTGTTCTGGGAAGAATCCATGTAAACCAGAATTGGGACAAGTTTGTGTGGTAGGTCCTTATCTCAAAGCTCTTTCATTATGACAAAACTTCCAGGTGATCGGTGGTACTTGGCGCTGCGTTTGTAAACTTGGAACATTCCGACCCCTGGGATCTGAAAGATGTATTCCTATTGAGCTCCTAACAAGATATCGAAACGCTCCAAGTAGTAATTGCTCTATAACTATTGAAGAGCAATTCGGGTTGTTGAATGGATTTCGAAAAAACGATGTATCGAAAACTCAACTAGAAAGATGGAGCAATATTCGAAGAGCACCGACTCGAACTCTATCAGGCACGACTGTGAGTTGTTAAAAACTTGAAGGTAAATAAATTTCTCAAAATTCCAGCCAGGAAATAGTGGAAGTGATGGCTTTCTGGAAAGTGGAACCGAAAGAATTCCATTTATGTTTCAAGAAGAAGAGAAAAATTATGTCAGTGTGATACCAGACGAAATAATAGACAGCTATGGAACAATCATGACCCCGCCAGAACTAAAATTCAATAGAGACGATATTCAGTGTGGGAACAAAACATGTGGTGAGTATTCTCAAGTATTTTCGAATGGCTTTTATTAATTTTGAATTGTGCTCACAGGACTTCACGAAAGGTGTCAGAGGAACAAAGAAGGAAAGTATGGTTGCGAGTGTGCTGAGGGGTTTACAATGTTCGGAGGAACATGTCAGGGTGAGTTAGAGAAGCTTCGGTTAATGTTTATACGTTTTCCGTAAGAAGTATTTCGGAAATTTCACAATTTCACAAAAAATTAGTTGAAACACTATGTTTTCTCCAAAACTTGGTCAACCAAAGATCTCTGTCAGTATCACAATCAGAAACAATTTTTTCTCAACATTTCAGAATTGATCGATGAGTGCCGCCAAGCAAAACATGACTGTCATCCTGAAGCTCGATGTGTTGATGCTCTGATTGGATATGAGTGTTTATGTAGGGAAGGATTTTTGGATACATCTATTGAACCGAAAACAAGACCTGGGAGAAAGTGCAGGAAATGTAAGTTTTTCTGCAAACTTATATGCAAAAATTCTGGATCGAAATTTTGGTTTTATTAACTCGGTCTACAAGAAAGTTGTTTCATTTTTCTTTTTATAGTGGTAAACGAGTGTACAGATGCTTCTCAAAACGACTGTCACCAGAACGCGAGATGTTTGGATAAACCGATCGGATACACTTGCAGGTAACCGTTCCCCTTTATTTAATATTTATCATTTGACACATTCAGATGCCAGGACGACTACGTTGATGTTTCATCTCAAGGCGCTCGAAAACCCGGAAGAAATTGTACAAAGGCAATAAATGAATGCGCATTGAATTTACATAACTGTGATCCCCATGCCATTTGTCAAGATCAACCAATTGGATATTCATGCAGGTATTAAAATGATTATTGAATTGAATAAATTCAAAATTAAGAGATTTTCAGATGTCCTTTTGGATTCATGGATGCAAGTACATCTGCTATGGAGCCAGGAAGAAAATGTGTCACAGGTGAGAATTAAAGAGAAGAAACTCCGCCCCCATTTGTGTATCATTAGCACTTTTCAGAATCAGCAAAAAAAGAAAGGGAGATAGTAACCCGAATAGACGGTTTTATTATTTCTTGAAGTGTATTTTTATTGGTTCTAGAAAAAGTCGACACTTCCTTCCAAAAAGTTACACATTCTTTTTTAGCTGATTAATTGTTGCTAGCAGTAACACAAACTGATAAGCATTGATTGGTGGTGTTCCAAAAACCAAAACCATTTGAAACCAAAAATTTAAACTGCTAATCTGTGAAATTTTCGACAGTTTTACTTCCTCGTTTCTGCTTTTTCTTTGCATTTTTCTAATCTTATCATTTGGTTTTTTGTGTTTTAATTGTCACCACCAAGGCAAGCTAGTTCTCGTTTCAAAGAAGGACTAGCCGAGAAAACTGAAATCCATAAATCTTCGTTTTTTAGTGATAAGTTACGTAAAAGTGATAAAATCCTCCCTTCCTATACTATCATGAATCTCTGATGATGTTCGGTTCTTCTTGTCTCTTCCAAACAGTTTTCTCAATCCTCTCTTTCCTTTTTTTCTATCCCATTCATCATTAATACAGGAACGGAGAAGAAGCCAAAGCAATCGCTCTCTCCTTCTTCCACCAATTAGATAAGCATCGTTCTCGGTACGAGAGAGAGAAGAAAGGCTCAAAAGTGAAAATAATGAAAATCTGTTGATACTCATCTCTCGAAGAAGTGAAAATTCTAGGAGTGAAAATGCAAATTTTGGGAAGAACAATGAAGTGGAAAAATCAATGAATATTTTCAGCCGACGAAAGTATAAACTCAACAAAAACTTCGCAATGTTTCAAGGATTCTCCGGGAGTTACAGTATGTAAATGTCTTCCCGGTTACACCAATTTTGGATCAAAAACTCATTTGAATTGTCAACCCGAGAAAAGTGAGTGGTGTTCGATTCCTTTTGAAATGCTGCAAAAAATACGGTAATTCCTCTGAGCCCACCCGAGCCGTTCACTTTGAGCTCAATTATCTCGGCTCCCAATGGAGACATCAAAAATCTGTCAACTGATAAAATATTGTTGATTTTATGAAAAATATTTTATCAGTCGACAACTTATTTATATCTTTTGAAAGAACAGATGTAATCAAGCTCAAAGTTGATGGTTCGGGTCTCATCAAGAATCTCATCTGGGTTACTGTAGAAGTTTCTGAGGATTTAGTATTGTTGCATAAATTAGAAATATCAGTTCTTATACTTCAAATTTTTTTCATCAGTGCTCAAAGCCTTTGAAACCCCAAATTAAGATTCTGGAAATTTCTTGACAATGGCTAGTCAGATGCGCTAAAGCATTTCCGGAATTCTAACGCAAACTTTGCCAAGATATTATCTCCGGCTAGTTTAGCTTTCTCCGACGCAGCGGGTTATGGAAATTGAAACAGCCGAGAACATGGACCCAGACAGTGTTTGAGATTGCGGTTTGAGTCTGGAGTTCCAGAAGGTCCCTCGGTTTTATAATAGTGCAGATGTACTTACTGTGCTAATCTAAGAAGTTCAATAGACCATTAACATCATCTGTGATTCACTTTTATTCTCAGTATCTCTAGAAGCTTATTGACGGAAGGTGTGGCTAAACCTATTCTGCCAACAAAGAAGAAACGAACATCTGGGAATGGGGTGTTGCTTTCTATTCTTATGTCTCTATGTTCGGGAAAAGTATCCAGTCAGATTAGCTAGTTTTTTTGTCTGTGATCCCTCGTTTTCTTACCCTCATCTCTTTTCCCAAACTATATGCTTGGTATTTTCTAAGCGACCAGCAGCATCCAAGCGTCGGGAGGCGAGATACATTCTCAACTACCGCGCCCTCCTGTAGGCAAAAGACGAATAGTCCCGCCTTCTTTTCTCTCCCATCACGTCGTCTACTTCCTGCGTCGCCGCTCCCTCCTTCAAGAACAAGACGGTCATCAGTCCACGCTTTTTCCATACCCATATACTCTCCCTCCCACTCTTTTTCCCGATCAAATCTCTCTTCTGGGACGGTTTCTATTGATAATCAGTTATCAGAATTGGAGGGTTTTCAAGATTACTGACTTTTACTGATAATGGGACGCCTGTCTCTAGGCATACTACTACTACTATTCTCGGCATTACCGCCTATCGTATCCGGTAAGATCCTTTTGTCCGTTTTCTAGATATACCAAAAGCCTTGCGATGTGCAGATAACTCTTGTGGTGGACGTTCACGATTGGGTGAGAAAAATCTGCACTTTCTTTCATTTTGAGCTTCTCCACCTTTTCTTTTCTCAAACACTTTTTTGCACTTTTCGTCGTCCTACACCACCACAATAAGTTCATTTCCATTTCCGTTTTGTCACAAAACGGAATCACCCGCCCGCAGATTTGTTAGAGACATACATAAAAAATGCAAATCTCGCGATGAGGATTCATGTGGTAATTTAAAATTGCATCCAGAAGAGAACAAAACTCGTCTTATTCTTCTTCTTCTTGTAGTAGCAACACCATCACATTGACCTCGTTCATCTTTTTGCGCCGCGCAACTTTTGTACATACACAGTACTCGGCTACCTACAAAGCATATTTTCAATAATCTACTCATGTTTCCACCTAGGAGTCACAGTTCGGTACTGTGTGAAACAAATTAAAATTGAGAGTGAGAATAAGTAAGAAGAACCCTACGGCGTGAAGTAATTGGGTAATAGAAAAGGGATTGACAGTGGCGCGGCCGGAAGACATAGAAGGAAGAAATATGACAATAACTAGCTTTTAACTAGACACATGTACTTTTACATTTTATTATTAGGGTATTGAAAAGTATAAAATCTGGAACTGGGGTTTTGCATGATCTTGTTCGTAAGGTATACTGTAGATCACAAACATTTTATCATTTCACATATTTTTCTTATCGGAGTCAAGATAAATTACCGTAAAACCTGTAAAAGAAGATACTTCTAACATTTAACTTTGAGCCAATTTATCTAGATTCCTGTCAAAGATACAAAAAAGTTGTCGACTAATAAATTGTTTATCATAATATTGCAAATATTTTATCAGCTGACACATTTCTGATATCTCTTATAGGAGTCGTGATAATTGAGCTCAAAATTGACAGTGTGGGGGCCCTTCTATTACTGGTTTTACGGTAGTCTAAACTTTACAATGTAGGGGCCCTTCTATTTTAGGTTTTGACCTTCTCAAGTCCCTTTTAGCTTACAGATTACGGTAGATGATTATTTTAAAAATCATTTTCTTTGGCACTACTTTGTTTTCCGTCCTTGATCAAGCTCCAGAGCTATTATCATTTTTATTTAGCTGATTCAAGCTCGATAGCTCAGCTCAATTCCACTCCACATTTATAAGTTTTTCGCACCAAGCTCTTTTATCAGTTGTGCCAGGAAACCTTTCTCGTCACTTTCAACTTAATCCTCTCGATTTCCAAGAAAATATATTGAAAAAGGTGATAAGCCAATCGAAAACTGTGATTCTAATTCTATCTCTTATCTCTTTTTGACATTTATTTTCGGAATCGAGCTAATTAAGGTCAAAGTGGCAGGTACTGTCTTTCTATATACACATCACTATTAAGTTGAGCCACTAGAGTCATTACTAACTTTTCAAATTTCAATCTTGCCTCCTATTTTTAATGCTCTATTCTTCTTCAGGAGCCAACCCATGTCAGGACTACTCTCTTCATGATTGTGACCCAGTGGCCGAATGCTTCTCCGAACAACCCGGCTACTTCCAATGTCAATGTCCAAAAGGATTCACTGATGCCTCAACTGACAAACGGTTTCCTGGACGAAAATGTGTGAGAGGTAAGCGAAAAACGGATTTAGAATCAGAATCGAGGCGCGGTGGTGTCCTTTTAGTATGTCGATTCCTTCTTCTTCTTCTTCATCATCTTTTTTCCAACTGATTTGGAGGATGTAGACAGTTGATCAGATAAAGTGATAAGAAGAGAAGGGAACAGAACAAAAAAGGAATCGGGATAAGGAAACTGGCTAGTGTGGGCTTCTAATGGGTCAAGGACGTTCTGCTGAATTAGTCATTAAAAGTGTTTGTGATGGGAGTGTGTGTTATCACTTCTTCTGGAATCTAAATGAAACATTTCGAAATTCAGTGACATTTGGTTACCGTAACGGAATAGCATTAAAAGTTTAGCAAAAAATCAAAGATAATCCTATAAACGAGGAGGTTGACCTTCCAAAAAAGAGTGATGAGCAATGCGATTTTTCCCTTCTTTCCCGGTGTCTTTTCGTTTCAATGGGAAGGAGAAATCAAGAAAAAAAAGAAGAGAAAAAGAGTGTAATTGGCGTTTTGCTAGAAACGAACATGATACGAAACTATCCAATTCACCTTGAGTTTTCGCGCATATTCATTCAATTGGACGTCTCCTCGGGAATGGAATGATTTGAGAGGGCAAACGAGAAAAAAGAGGAAAAAACTGAGAAAATCGGTTCCAAAAAAGAGGGAAGAAAATGTTGGTCAACTGAAATAATTATGGTGGTCATCAGAAACCAAAATGTCTGTTTTTTTACAGCTGTGGACGAATGTGCTCTTGGAAGACATACTTGTGATCCTCATGCCGATTGTATTGATACCCATCAAGGATACACTTGCAAATGCAGGTATGGAAAAGTTTTTGGTTTTTGAATTGGAAATATTGGATGTAAGATGAATGACCCAGGATCCAAGGGTACATCGAGTTCATATGGTACATTGGTTCAGAGGGTACATGAGACCATGAGGTGTTGGGCATTTTAGCCTAAGCCTATGATTTTTTGCAAAAAGTGGAAGTGTCTTTGAAAAAAAAATTTCTCGTCCTCCCAAATGTACCAAAAAACCCATGAACCTCTGGAACCAATGTATCCTCAGAACTACATGTACCCTTGGATACTGGGCCAAGATGAATAATAATGGTTGATCGAACTCAAAATGTTTTGGTAGCTACAGTAACCCAAAAAAAACATTTTCAGTTGAGAAGGACTTCCTCTCTTTTAAGAATTTTGAAATCTTTACAAATTTTACAAATTTTACAAATCTCGAATCTCTGAAATGCTTTCCTCTAATAATTTTTACAAACGACTTCCAAACTGTATTCTGAAAACTGAGATGTGCTTAAAAATTAAAAGAGCATCTCCCTGTGATTCTTTCCGTAACCTTCAAAATTTCAGAAGCGGATGGTCTGACACCTCTCTCGATCCTCTCCGTAACCCAGGACGCAGTTGTAAAAAAGGTGAGTCATCTCTTCCAAAAAAACCAAGTGTGTGAAAAGTTAATGTTGCATTTGTATGCACAAGAACCCATTTTTTTGCCCTACGCATTCTTTTCAAAATACACGATGAACACTGTCGTCATATTCGTCAAGAATACCAGTTTGTGTGCTGTTGGACACGCAAGTAAATCCCCTTCTTCCGAAGAAGATCCCTTTGCGTCTTCTTCTTGTTTAGTTGCATAGTTGAATAGAGAAGTATGAGGTGAAGAAGAAGAAGAAGAAGAAGAGGGATTGGGATCAACAAGAAAGTTTTTGTACATTGGCAAGCCATTGAAACCGGTAAAAAAAGAGGATGATGATGGTGTTGGCAACATTCTGATGCTTGAAAAGTACAGGGTTTTAAGTTGGATAAGGGGAACATGAGTTGGGGAAACTGCCATTGATAGTTCTGACATCACAAAGAAGGCTAAAAACTTACAAAAAACTCAACACAAAAGACAAAACAATGAATTCTCATAAATCAATTTTACAGCCGACATGTGTTCCAACATCGACTGTGCCGCTGAAGCCGAATGCCGTGAAACACCAATTGGACCAATGTGTCAATGTGTAAGTGGATATGTCGATGTATCCAGACAACACGGAAGACCAACTGGAAGAGTATGTCGTGCCGTTGTGAATGAATGTGCTGAGGGACGACATGATTGCTCATCTCATGCCACGTGTATTGATACTGCCGATGGATTCACTTGCAGATGCAAAGATAGTTATAGAGACGAGAGTGCAGATACTGTAAAGCATCCTGGAAAAGTTTGCGTCAGAAGTTAGTTTTATTCTAATAGGAATCTGTCTAGTCTGAACTTTTTCCAGCTGTGATTCCGGATCCACCAGAGTGTGATGTTAGTGATCCAATGAGTTGTGATCCTGGAAAGCGAGAAGTGTGCATCTTCGTCGAGAACACCTACAAATGTCGTTGTGCCAATGGATACTCTCGACTACCAGATGGAAGATGTGTTGTTATAAATGAATGCGCAGAGCCAAGATTGAATTCGTGCGGAAAGAATGCTGAATGTATTGATCTTGCTGAAGGATACACTTGTCAATGCCGAAGTGGATATGCTGATATCTCGCCAGCATCTCAACCTGGAAGAATTTGCAGAGCTCGAGTCAATGAGTGCAGCAATAAGTGAGTTGCTCGGTAGTATATGTTTCTGAATCAGGTTTTGCTTCTTTTCAGAGAAAAATACAACGTTGACTGCTCTGAAAATGCCATTTGCGTGGACACCGAGCACAGCTACACCTGCCGGTGCCGTCCTGGATTCGCTGATGTCTCTGCTTCCTTCAACAAACTTCCCGGACGTCGTTGTATCGAAGCCATCAATGAATGCGCGTCTCCATCTCTGAATGATTGTTCGAAGAACGCATTCTGTGAAGATGCAAAAGAAGGATACATCTGCTCTTGTCGTCCAGGATACGTTGATAACTCTCCAAATGCTGCTCGCCATCCAGGAAGAATTTGTACAAAGCCAGTGGAACAAATCAAGACAGACTTGAAAGACACTTCATTTTCCACTGATGATGGATGTGATCCAAAGGTAAATATAATTTATTGGAAGCGGTATAACTCTAACCAGTGATTTTTTAGCATCCAAAGTGCGGAGCCAATGAAGCTTGTATCAGTCGTCACGGTCAACACACTTGCGAATGCATTGAGACTGCTTTCAGATACACCGATGGAAGTTGTAGAGTTTATTCGGCTTGTTCAAAAATCAATTCATGTGATAAGAATGCCATTTGCTTGAACCGATTTGATTCTTACACTTGCCAATGTCGTCCTGGATTCATTGATTTGTCTGCGGATCTTGCTAATGCACCTGGAAGAATCTGCAAAGAACGTAAGTCCCAAAACCGCTAATCTCATTCGATTTCATCTCATTTTAATCCAGTGATCAATGAATGCGCGTCATCCGATAATGAATGTTCACCGTATGCCAGATGCATTGATGCCACTAATGGGTAAAAACCCTTTTAACTTCCGACTGACCATTTCTTTTTCTTTTTTAGATACGCTTGTCAATGTCTTGATGGATTCATTGACGTCAGTAGCAGATACAACAAACCACCTGGAAGACACTGTACAAATTCGAATAACGAATGTTCGGAGAAATCACTGAACACTTGTGATGAGAACGCCGACTGCGTTGATACTCCAGATGGATACACGTGTCAATGTTACGGTGGATTCGTTGATGTCTCTTCGAATGCTAATCTGCCACCTGGACGTGTCTGTACAGTACAAACAACATGTCCAAAACAGAAGACTGATCTCGTTTTCTTGATTGATGGATCTGGATCAATTGGATCTTACGTATTCAAAAACGAGGTTCTCCGATTCGTCCGTGAATTTGTGGAGCTTTTTGAAATTGGAAGAGGAAAGACTAGGGTTGGATTAATCCAATACTCTGATCAAATCCGTCATGAATTCGATTTGGATCAGTATGGAGATAGAAGTTCTCTGCTGAAAGGAATCTCTGAAACACAATATCTGACTGGATTGACTAGAACAGGAGCTGCGATTCAACATATGGTCCAGGAAGGATTCAGTGAGAGACGAGGAGCCAGACCACAACAGAATGATATTGCCAGAGTTGCTATCATTCTCACAGATGGAAGATCTCAGGATAATGTGACTGGACCGGCTGATGCCGCCCGAAAACTTTCGATCAATACTTTTGCTATCGGAGTCACTGATCACGTCTTGGCTAGTGAACTTGAATCGATTGCTGGATCTCCAAACCGATGGTTCTACGTCGACAAGTTCAAAGATTTGGATACCAGACTTCGATCCATGATTCAGAAGGCCGCTTGTCCATCTCCAACCAAACAAGAAACTCCAATTGATGATGTTTGCAATCCAAGAACTCAAACTGGATGTGATAGAAGTCTGAATGAGCATTGTGCTGTTGATGGAGGCCGTCCAAGATGTGTCTGCCCAGAAGGATTCACCAGACATCCATTGACCCGTGTCTGTGGAGGAGATCTATGTAATCCACAACTGATCACTTCCTGCATCTTCCCAGAAGAGTGCCAGATCACTCCGTACAAGAACTTCAGATGTGCTTGCCCAGATGGATACAACAGAGACTACAGAAGTGGATTCTGCGGTGAGCTTTTCTTTTTTTCTTTGGATGACCTTCTTTATTTTCAGTATCTGTCAAAGAGGTTCACATCTCTCCACAACACGATGCCAACTGTCACAACGGTGGACTCCGTTGCTCAGAAAACGAGAGATGCACAAATGATGGATCCGATTGGTTCTGTGAATGTCTTCCAGGATTCGAGAGAATTCGAAATGGACAATGTGCTTATCCAGGATCATGTAATCCAAACGATCCAATGTCTTGTGATGTCAGAAAGAGACAACAGTGTCTTCCACATGGAAATATCTACACTTGTCAATGCGGAAGAAACGAGAGACGTCATCCGATTACTGATATTTGCTGTAAGACTATTTTTCAGAGAACATCCTAAATTCAAAGAATTTTTCAGTGAAGAACGAATGTTTGACTGGAGAACACGACTGTGATCGTTCGGCTAGATGTATTGACACTGATGAGAGTTACATCTGTGCCTGTCTAAATGGATTCATCGATCACTCTCCAAATCCTGCTGAAAGACCTGGAAGAGTTTGTGTTGCTCTGCAAAATGAATGTCTCGATGGATCGAACCGGTGAGTTGAACAACAAGAACAGTTGAATGCTTGAGAGTTTATTAATAGAATACATTTTTAACGAAATCAATAGAAAATATTGAACATATCGATTCCAACGCAAGCTCCATTGATGCACTTTTGTCCTGGTGGGCATGGAGCGGTGCATGGGAGGGTGAAATGACGCTTGCTCTTGGCACACTTTCCGTTGATGCAGATGAATCCGTTAGGGCAGAAGGCGTCAGCAGAGCAGCGACCTCCGTATCCGTTGTCAACGACGCACTTTCCATCGACGCAGAACTGAGAAGATCCACAATCGGCTCCAGTGCTGCATGCCTTATCGGCGAACGAACGGAATGGAAGACAGACTCCATTTTTGCAAGCTTGACCGTCTGGGCATCGGATTGGACATGGACCAGCTCCGATAAAGTTGGTGTGGAATGGAAGACAAACTCCATTTTGGCAAGCTTGACCGTCTGGGCATCGGATTGGGCACGAAAGAGCTCCGACGAAGCTGGAAAAGAATGAAACACAGGCTCCGTTCTTACAGACTTGACCGCCTGGGCATCGGATTGGGCATGGACCAGCTCCGATGAAGCTGGAAACATCTGGGACACATTCATCACTTCCAAACGTGCAGTGTGTTCCGGCTGGGCAAACGAATGGGCAGGTTTTAGCGAATCTTCTGGATTCCTGGCATTTTCCATCAACACAGATGAACCCATCTGGGCAGTAGGCGTCAGCAGAGCAGCGACCTCCGAATCCGTTGTCCACGACGCAAATTCCATCGGCACAAACTTGTTTTGATCCACAATCGGCTCCAGTGCTGCACTTCTTTGCCTTTCCTCCTCCAATGTATCCAATGAATGTCCGTTGTCCTCCGCTATAGGATCCGAATTCCTGGGATGCTGCTACAGCGATGAGACAGAGGGAGACGATCTGAATAGTTTCAAATTATTTTGAAACTAGAAGAAAAGAATAGAGAACTCACCAAGATTTGGTTCATGTCGAGAGGAGAATCGGGACTGAAACTGATTTTCAGCCTTCCGTCCTCGCTTTTTTATACTTTCCTTTTCTGTGCATAATTCGATTTGCAATTCTCAGCCCCGCCTCCCTGTGCAACTCCTCAGTGATCATAAAAATTTTATGGTTTTATTGCATTTTCTAAAAATTTGGAATGGGAAAGAGGGGAATAGAATGGGAAAGAATCGAAAGATCAAGTTAGAAATGGGATTTAGAGGACATGAATGAAGAATCTCCTCAAAAAATGATTAATTAGACTATATACATCTTTCAGATGCTCTCCGAATGCTCTGTGCACTGACACCGAGGAAGGATATGTGTGTAGATGCAAGTCTGGATTCGTCGACTACTCTCCAAATCCACAAACGTTCCCAGGAATGGTCTGTAAAGAGTTGGTCAATGAGTGCGCTAATCCACGATTGAATCAATGTGATCGTAATGCTCATTGTATTGATACAATCGAAGGATACTCGTGTATCTGCAAACCAGGATTCGTTGATATGGACGAATTCGGAAATCCAGGAAGAAGATGTGAAAAGAGTAAGTTCTGCGGGATCTTCAAAAATTGCGGATTTTCAAAATTTGATTGATTTTCAGTAAAAACCAATGACAAATGCTCGCCTGGAAAGAACGACTGTGATCGAAACGCGAGATGTATTCAGATCGGAGACGACGATTATTCATGTGCTTGCCCTCCAGGATTCAAGGATAAATCTCCATCTCCTTCAAGACTAGGAAGACTTTGTATTCCTGTTATTCCGGAATGTGATAACCCAACATTGAATGATTGTGACTCTCCGGATCGTGCAATCTGTACTGACACAGATGACGGATACATGTGCAGATGTCGTCAAGGATTCTTGGATATCTCACCGAGTATTTCAGTTAAACCTGGAAGACTCTGCAAGCCACGTAAGTTCATTTTAGGATACTTTATCTAATCTTTAATTTTTAGTTCAAAATGAGTGTGCTCTTGGAACTGATGATTGTGCTCGGGATGGCGGAATCTGTGAAGATACTCCAGATTCTTTCACTTGCCGTTGTGCCATGAACTACTTGGATGTGTCGTTTGATCGTGTGACTCGACCAGGAAGAAAATGCAAGAGATTGATAAATGAATGTCAAACAGGACAGAATGATTGTTCTGAAGAGGCGACTTGTACCGATACAGAAGACAGCTACATCTGTGCTTGTCCTCAGTCTCACATCGATTTGTCTCCAGATACAATCAACCGACCAGGAAGACGCTGTTTGTTGAGTAAGTGATTATGAAACTTTTATATTCGACTCCACATCAGATCGGAAAGTGGTCCATTTCTTTGGAGAAAAAATTGGTCAAAGTTGACCAAAATAGTCCTGAATCAGTAATTCTGAAAACTTGAAATATTCACCCATCGACGGGGCTTGTCAAGAACTCTCACATGAGAATGGGTTACTGTAGTTTGATCCCAAAAATTAAATCTACCGTATCTCGGGAGACAGTAAATTTAGAGAAATCAAATTTACACCCAGCGACTTCGCTCGTCGAAAGCTTTCAAATGAGTATAATCATGACCAGTTCGGAATTATTTCACGATCATATCCGAACATTTGGGTCCTACCACGAAAACTACAGTAATCCAGAAATATTTCTGAAACTAGTCATGATTATTCTCATTTAAAAGCTCTTGACAAGCCGAGTTGAATGGTATTAGTTTCATAGTTTTAGAATCACTGTAGATCGAGATAAGTAGTTTTCACTTTTTTACTTGAGCCGGAAACTCAAAAATGAAAATTCAGGAATCAATGAGTGCACCTCCAACCGTCATGATTGTTCTCCAAACGCCGACTGCATTGACACTCCAGAATCCTACAAATGCAGATGTCGCGACGACTTTGTTGATGAGTCTCCAGATACTTCTCGTCGTCCAGGAAGAATCTGTCGACCAGCTCTTCTTGATGAATGTCGTGCTCAGAAGCATGATTGCCACGTCAACGCAATCTGCCAAGATCTTCCTCAAGGATACACGTGTCAATGCTCTCCAGACTTCCTCGACGTCTCGCCACATCGATCAACCCATCCTGGAAGACTTTGCCAGCCACGTCCAACACCTCCACCACCAGAGTGCCGTCTCGATGGACCAAACCAGTGTAAGGTTCATTTGAATGAAGTGTGCAGAATGATTGGAGGAGAACCAAAATGTTCTTGTCCGGTCAATTATCAAAGAGACTCTTCTGGTTCATGTTCTGTGATCAACGAATGCTTGTTCGCTCAGTTAAACGATTGTCACACCGCTGCGGATTGCATTGATCAGGTTCAAGGTTACACATGTCAATGTAAGAACGGATTCAAAGACATCGGAGATCGTAAACGACCAGGCAGAATGTGCAAACCAATGGTTAATGAATGTCAGTATCCACATCTGAATGACTGTCATCAACATGCTTCATGCATTGACTTGGATGAAGGATACGAGTGCAAATGTAATCAAGGATTCATGGATCATTCTCATGGTAGACCAGGAAGAATCTGCAAACAACTTATCAACGAATGCTCAAGACCATCTCTCAACTCTTGCGATAGAAATGCAAGATGTATTGATAAGGAGGAAGGATATGATTGTGAATGTAGAGATGGATTCATCGATGTCTCTCCATCTCCAACTCTTAAGGGGAGAGCTTGTCGAGAACTTGTCAATGAATGCGCCAATCCACGTCTCAATGATTGTGATAAGAATGCCAGGTGTAAGGATACAATGGATTCATATGAATGTGACTGCCCTGTCAATTCCAAAGACATTTCCCCAAGCCCATCGTTCCCAGGAAGAGTGTGTCTTATGTGTAAGTACCTTTATATTGTTTTTATTCAAGTTTTAATTTTCTGATTTTCAGTCATCAACGAATGCGAAACTGGAGTTCACGACTGTGATCCATCTGCCACTTGCCGTGACAATGAGCAATCATTCACTTGCGAATGCCCCAACGGATTCGTCGATCGCTCACCAAACAAGCTCGCCCGTCCAGGAAGAGTTTGTGTAAAACTGGTGGATGAATGTCGTGAAGGACGCCATACCTGCAGTAACCATGCTGATTGTCGTGATCTTGAAGAAGGATACACTTGTGAATGCCGTGATGGATACGTGGATCGTTCTCCAAATCTTGCCAGCCAACCAGGACGTGTCTGTTCTGCTCTAGAAGTCTGTCCACCAGATCATGATTGCTCATCGGCTGCTGTTTGTGAACCACTCGGAGGAATGAAATATCAGTGTGTCTGTATTCAAGGATACGTTGATCAATCTCCAGGCAGCCAGAAGGGAAGAGTTTGTGTTAGAAGTGAGTTTGAGGTCTGTCTACATTTACAATTGAACCTTCTTTTTCAGATAACGCTTGCCACGATCCTCGTCTCAACACATGCTCTCGAAACGCAATTTGTTATGATGAACCAAGAGGATATCGTTGTGAATGCAAACGTGGATTTATGGACCGATCACCAGATTCTTCTCAACGTGGAAGAGTTTGTGAACCACCACCACCTCCATCCCCACCACCACGTCATCCATGTCAAGACCCAGAAAGAAACGACTGTCATCCAGCTGGAACATGCCGTGCTACTGGTGCTCAAAGCTACACTTGTGAATGTCTTGCTGGATATGCCGATCGTTCTCCGAACCCACTCGCCAAACCAGGAAGACTCTGTGTTCTCACCGAGCCGATTTGTTTGGATCCAGAACAGAATGATTGCCATGCTGCTGCTATTTGTAGTGAAGTGAATGGTCCAGAGAAGTACACATGTAAATGTAGAGATGGATACACTGATGAGTCTCCTGATCCACTTCGTCGTCCTGGAAGAATCTGCAAGGGAATGGTCAATGAATGTCTCGATAGATCATTGAATGACTGTCACTCTTTGGCTGTTTGCAAGGATTTGCCAAATGGATACACTTGTCAATGTCCGATCAATGCCAAAGATCAGTCTCCAGATCCAAGAAAACCAGGAAGGATCTGCTCGTTGTCCGTCAACGAATGTGCCAATCCATCTTTGAACAGCTGCTCTGCCTTTGCTGATTGTATTGATCAGGAGAATGGATACAAATGCAGATGTCGTCACGGATACCATGATGACGATCCATCTCATCCAGGACACAGATGCTCGTTCAGTAAGTTCAAATTGTGATTATCACCCCAACTAAACTATACTTTTCAGTGATTAACGAATGCGATTCTTCGAATTTGAATGATTGTGACCGAAATGCGAACTGCATCGACACTGCTGGAGGATATGAATGCGCCTGCAAAGCTCCATATCGTGACGAAGGACCTCCACAATCACCAGGAAGAATCTGTCGTCTCAATGAATGCCTTGATAGCAATAGAAACACTTGTGATAGAAATGCTGATTGCCGTGACCTAGACTATGGGTACACCTGTACTTGCCGACACGGATTCTACGACCAGTCGCCAAATCCTCAAGAACCAGGACGTATCTGTATCGAATTCCAACAAGAAGAACACATCGAACGAGTCAAGGTGACCACAGTTCAATCTGAACCAAGAAGAGAATTCCCATGTGGAAGAGATGATTGTATCAAGGCAAGAGGAGAAGTTTGCATCAGCGGAGAATACTGTGGATGTAAACCAGGAGAGGGAAGATCTGCAAGCACTGGAAAGTGTCAACCAGTACAAGAGACTCCATTTGAGTTGAGAGTTGTCACCAGAGATCAGAGACCATTGATGTATTCAACAGAGTTTGGATCTCAAAAGAGTCCAGCTTATGTGGAAATTGTGGAACTTTTCGAGAAGAACATGGCAAGAACATTCGGAGGAACATCTCTTGCACCACGATATGTGAACACCAAGGTTGACTACATCACTCATCCGAAGACCAAGAACAGCTCCTGGGATCAAGGATTGCTGTTCAAGTATGAAGTACAAACCACCAAGTCTCAGAATCAACCAATCGATGAATGTGAGTTGTGGAAACAAATGCAAGCCTCGTTGGACAGAACTAATGGAGCCATTGGTGGAGGATCACTTCGTGTTGCTTCCGACACTGATCTTTTGAATCCATGCAAACAACAAGAAGAATGGGGTAACTGTGGAGGAATGAGCTGCAAAGAACATCTGAAAGAAGTTTGTATTGCCGGTTACATTTGTGGATGTCCAGATGGAATGAAACGAAGAGATGCGAACTCGGAATGCCGTGTTGTTGAGAGCTGGAATGTTCCACTTTGGGTTGTTCGTGACAAGGAGAAGCCAATTGTGTTCAGTGAATCATTCGACAATCCACAGACTCCAGTCTACAAGGACTATTCGAAACGGCTTGAGAAGGGAATCGAAGGATGTTATCCACATACTGAACTCAAGAATGCATTTGTTACTGCTGAAGTTAACGACATTGTTAACCCAGTTCTTCTTAATGCATCCTACGATACTGGACTGATGTTCAACACAACTGTCCACTTCCGGAAAGGAATGGTTCATGTTCCATCTGATGCTTACTACCAACTTGTCAAATACATCACCAAAGAGAACAACAACGAAGTGGGAGATTCTGAACTGTATCTCAATCCAACACAGCCAAATCCATTCAATCCATGCTTCAAGAATGATTGTGATCCACATGGAAAGTGTATTGAAACATCAAAGTACACTTATAAATGTGAATGTGGAGTTGGATACAGAGACATCAATCCACAGACGCCTGGAAAGAAGTGTCTTCCTGTTCATGGATTCAACGAATGTGAAAGGAAAGAAGACAATGAATGCAGTGAGAATGCTAGATGTATTGATCTTGAACATCTCTACAAATGTGAATGCTTACCTTCATACTATGATAATTCACCAGTCGGATCTGTTCCTGGATCCCTTTGTGTTCTGGATTACTGTAGTGACGTTAACTTCTGTCCAACCAACACCACCTGCAAGAATATGGAACAACAAGCGGAATGCAAGTGTGATCCTGGATTTATGGATATCCGAAAATCCGAGAAACGAACTGCTCTGATGCTTGGAGATGATACATTGTGTATGCATGTCAGAGATGTCGACGAGTGTGCTCTTGGATTGAATAACTGTTCTGGAGTTGCTCATTGTATCGATAAGGCTGTTGGATACACTTGCAAGTGTCCAGAAGGATACATCGATGGAAATCCAGACGAGCCTGGAAGAGTTTGTGGAGCTCTCCTTTGTGATTTATGTAATGCTCATGGAGATTGTGTTCACAATACAGCCACAAACAACATCACTTGTGTCTGTACTGATGGATGGACTGGACCACAATGCCAAGTTGCTCCATCGAATGCTTCATTGGTCCTTCTCATTCTTCTTGCTCTTCTTTTCTTGCTTCTCACTCTTTGCTGTCTGTTGTACTTCTGTACCAAGTGTCACTGTTTCAAGGGAAGACCATTCGCTGGTGCCGGAGCCAATGGTTTCGGATACAGAAGAGGAGGTGCTTGGCCATGGTCGACACTCGAAGGATCATCGTCTTCTGAATCAGGAGCTATGAGTGCTGCTGGAAATGAATATTATCCCGATATGATGGGAATTCCAAGAGCAAAACTGAAGTCTGGTGGAATGATGGCATCTGGAGCTGCTAACGAGTCAAGAAGTATGGAAGTTGCACGTCTTGATCAGTATTTGGATGAGAACGCAGTCAGAATTCCACGTGCTCATCTTGTAGATGGTCATGGAGAGCACTCGTTTGACAGTATGTCCGAAGCATCTTCTGAATACACAATCAAAGAAGAGATCGAGAGAAAAGTGATAACTGATGTGACGACCAAGGAAATCAAGACTACAACCACTACCGATGAGCAAGGAAATACAACTGTGACTACCACCGAAGCAGTTCACCCAAGAGACACTACAGTAATCCATGGAGGTGGTTATATGGTGAGAATAAGAAATGATAAATAGAAAATTATAAATTGAGTATTTTCAGCAAAACGAATCAAGCAGTTCATCATTCTCTGGTGGTGAGAGAATCTATCAATCACAATCGTCTCAACAACAACAACAGCAACAAAGCATGTCTCAAAGTATGGCTCAGAGCATGGCTCAAAGAGCAACATCGGCCGGATATTCGAGTTCTGGAATGGAAAGTTCAGCTCATAATAGTGGCTATGCAAGCATCAGAAACACTGGAGAGAGGTTAGTCAGGGGTCATTTTTGGTTTATGGGAATGTGAAGAACTTGGTGAGAAAAATGGGGTTTTTTGTGTCCCTCAAATGTGTAATTGAAGAAATAAAACTATTCGAAAATTGAAAAGATTACTGTAGGGAAAAATATTCGAAAATGAAAAGGGACTATTCTATTTTTTCCAGAGAACGCGGAGATAGTGTCGAAGAGTTCTCAATCGGAAGAGCCCGTGGAATGACAGCTGCCCGTGGATACGAACATTCAAGTTCGGAGAACCGAGAAGTCGAAGAATACTGTTCAGAAGAAGAAGACGTCGAACATTCGGTTGGAGATAGACGAACCATCGTCAACAAAAGTCACAGCTTTGAACCATTTGTCAATGGAGAATCGGAGAGATACAAAACCGAAGTGGTCACCAGCCAAACCTCAACTTCAGTGACCAAGAAATAGAGATTCTATTTTTGTTTAATTTTTTATGTATTCACCTATATATTCTGTTCTTAATACGTGTATTTTGCCCCCTTCACTTAGATACGCGTATTCATTTTTCTTGTTGAATTTTTTCGCCGAGCCTTCAGATGAGTCGGTGACTTCAAAAAACGAATAATTGCTCACAACACATTTCATTTCATTCTTTCATGCATTCTTTGCTTTTTTTTCTGATTTAATATTATTCAATTTTCGCCAAAGTGTTTTTCATATTTACTTTTTCTTGCCGTTGGAAAATGTTTTTTTTTTTCACAATAAATAAATTTTAAAATTTAAAGAACATCTTTGAAAGTTTAGTGATCTTTGGAGATCGGGAAGGATCGATTTGGCCCACTTGAGAAGGATACGACTTTCTAATTATCTCGGGAATGAAAAAATAATTGGACACCATCGAGAAAAAAAACGAAAAGTTGCGAAAACCGGTCACTTAATGATCAAGATAGATTTTTTGGGAAGGAGCGGACACCAGATTTTGACTGGGGGTTCAATTTTTAAAGAGTGTTGAACATTTACAAAAATATATTTAGATAAAAAGCGTAAAAATGCTAAATTAATAAAATAATGACTGATGTAAGGCTTTCCTTTCGGTCGATCGAAAATCGCCGAAGGTCAACCGACCGACCGCCGATTGAGCTGATCGAAATTCGCACGTCACTGACCGATCGGTTAGCTGGGTCGTCGGCTGAATTTCCTGACCGAATTGAAGCCTTAGACTGATTATTGCAGAGGGGATCTTATCAAGAAATTGTCTGGTTCAAAATACAGAATTCAGCAAAAGTAATTGAATTTTAAAAAAACTAGTTATAAAAGCATAGAAATGGCAGTAATACTTAGGAATCCGCAGAATTGATAGCTCGAAGAAGTTCCATCGATGAGAAATAGACTCCAGAAATGCAAACACTGCATCCCATTATGATGATTCCTTGGTCGAAACTAGACATTTAAAAAGAAAATGTTTCAGAGTATTAATTTCACTTTTACCGTTTATCGAAATTATTCAGTGCTTTTTGTCTGATGTGAAGATGGAATAGGGCTGGCCAGATGAAAGACAACATAGTTCCTAAAAATCTCAATTACACCAGACATTTAAAAAAGAATATACCTGTTATATTTCCCACCAATCCCATCAATTCCACCAAATAGGGGACGGATAATGCGACGAAAAGTGTGAAGAGAACCAAAATAATTCGTAAAGTGACAGCCCATTCCCGAAGTGATTTATCCGGAGAATAGCAGCTCGTAAATGGTGTCTGAGGGTATCCCATGAACAAATTGTTCTTTAGCAATTGCACTGCGGCATAGAATGGAAGAGGATAAGATAGAAGAGCCTTCACAACAAGAATCAAGTTGACTAATATCTTGAAGGATTGGTTTGGGAGGGAATTTGAAATTTCCTGTTGTGTGAGCTCTCCAAAAGTAAGAAAACCGAGCATCCCGAAAACAACTTTGAATATTGCAGCAGCGATGTGAGACCATTTGAGCATCATATTGAATTCCGATGGGTTCTTCATATTTCCTTCTAGATTCGGGAGGAAGATGTGAGATGTGTATCCGAAAACAACCATTCCGACAATAGTAGGAAGAGTGTTGATGTTCAAAGCAAAAGTGATAGAGGAGAATGACCATTGACTGGAAATTTTGAATTTTGAAACCTGAAGAATGTTGAAAACTTACGAGACGAATGACAAACAGTAAATCATCATAATCAAGTTAACAACCAAATGAGAGATGGCGTTGAAGAAAGACAAACGAGACACAATTTGAAGGTCATCGAGGAATGAGCAAGTCAGCAAAGATGCCGAAACAATCATCATCCATCCTGGTTTATCTGAACGATTGTTTTCCCTATTTCAGTATTTCATTAATTCACTAACCGACACTCGGGAAGCAGCTTTGTAAGAGATCAGCAGCTAAGACCAAATAGATAATACAAGTGGATAGAAGTTCAGTGAGCTGAGCGGCGAGTACCCATTTACCAAATCCTGGTTTATAGAAATCCGCAATTTCCCGATACGTTTTTCGTTTTTTGACTCCATTCTCATAGAGACATTCAATGAGAAGTACTCCAGTCCAGTAACAGACATATGCGACTCCAACCATGGCTCCAATGGACCACCAACCGCCAACCTTGACAGCAATCGGGAGTCCGACTATAAACATTCCTTGAATCGCATTAGTAACGTTCCATGCAGCCTGAAGAGCTGAAATCGGTTCGGAGGATGCTCCATGTCCATCATCGGCAGGTTCTTGTTGTTTTGGAACATCATCAGGTAGAGGTTGATCAGAAATTGCGGTTTCTTCAATTGTTTCAAGGTGATCCGGACGTTGATTGGATCCTGAGAAATATAGAATTAGTTTAGTGAAGCTACCGTACCCTAATGTCGTTTCAATTCATTTTCAGAACTCTCACCTTCTCCCGATGTTTGTTGATTCTGATAGGATGGAACATCGTGCATTTCCTGATTCCAGTAATCCAATGAATTACTGAACACATGCTTATTGGTCCAGTTTTGCAAGTTTTGAAACCTGTTAGATGCCATGTCTGTAAGGAAACAAATTTTTGAAAGGAACCACCGATTTTGAAAGAAGATAAATTTGTGAAAAGAGCTCTGAAGACGTCCTGGGGGCTCGTCATCGTCGTCGTTGCTCTTCAAATAGCGTGGTTCTGGCCCATAAAGTGTGTCTGTGTTGGCACAATGATTTGAAGCAGGGATTATTAGACGCTCTTCTCCGAAGACTCTTCTTCTTATTCGTTTTCTTTTTGGTTCCCTGATGGATGAGTGGAATGAATAAGGAAAAGAGAAAAGGAGCGAACCTATTGGGGTTGGGGGACCAGTGCCCCGGAAATTTGAAGGCTGGTTTTTAGAGAAAAAGGAAATGAGAACATCAATCGTACAGTCCATTCAGAAATCCATTACAGAAAAGAGAATCTCGAGGCAATGTGGGATTAGTTGGTTGAGAGTTTTTTTGAAATGAGATTCGGTTGGGATTGGAATTGAGTAATCCCCTATTTCCTATTCGATTACTTTCCAACCCCTTTTCTTTTTGTTTCTCTTCATTCCCCAGAAAAACGTGACGACTGTGAGATGGGCTTCGTTTTGATGTCTACGGATGGGTTGCATGGCAATCCGTTAGTTTCCTTGGCTACTAAAATAAGAAGAGCCTATTCCTACCTCGAATGCGTTGTTTTAATGTTTGAAACTTTTCTAAATTTGGGACTACATCCCACGGTATTAGTTTTCACAAAAAGCGATTTAGGAAATTGTGCCAGTTCCGCTTCTAACAGTTATGGTGTTTGGCAGAACTGAAATCCTGAAATAATTCTATTATCTTGATGATTCACACCACGCTGGTTCGTTCTCTCCTGGTTTTTACATCCTAAAAATACAAAAATTTTTAACACAAATATCTTTGGAACTCTTCTCAGTGAGAGTTCTCAACATCGCCAAAAAAGATCGGCTCATTTTGATGGCTAGGTATAATTTGAATTTCTTCTCTTTCTCGGGCGTCGGCAGTTCTAGTAAAAGGCTTGTCAGGTTCTGGATGTGATCGTATTTCAACTTTAAACTTCCGATCAAAATCTGGCCATGGCGCGCTATACGTTTTGGGCATATTCCGACCATGACCTGGTCAATATTTATCCAAAAGCCGTATCCTCCACCAATTCTGACCAAAAGTTTCAAGCCGGCAGCCAAGTTTGCCAGGGGTCGCCTTGCAGTCGGTTGAATGTCCCTATAATCGTCGACGGTGCTGTAGCAATGTCTCGGATCTCTTCCAGAAACATCAATATAGAAGCTAAACACGAATTAAAACAGAAAACCTTGTTGGAAAACCATTTGTTTTGGTGTTTGGAGCCTCTGAGTTACTATTCGCCGGTTATGAAGGAATACCAAACAAAGATTGACTGCGAATTCAGAAATAACCGACTTGAAAGTTTCATAATTCTGGGACCACTTCTCAAAAATCTATGTGAATACTCTCTCACCTCATAATAATATTTTTCCACTAATGGTGAAAATTCTAATCAGAATGGGAACCTATGTATCTTACAATTAGAATCCCTTCTCTTCAGAAGAATTTGCATGCTGTAATTTAGTTGCTCTTCCCCAAACTATTTATTATGACTCTTTTAGATTATTCACAAGTTCAGGACCTCTCTTGGTACCAAAAACAATAGTAACTACATTCATTTCCATTTATGTCTTTATTTTATGATCCATTTTCTCTTCTGAACTACTCAAAATTGCCCACACTCTTGTCCCGCGCCGCCCATCTGGCGCACGAAAGGTGAACCAAGAAACGACACAGGAATTGTATTATGTCGTAGTATTATTGTCAAGTGCATTAACTTTTTTCCCTCAATTTCCCCTTCGGTGCTCTCGGAGCCAACGCCACCCGAGAGAAAGAGACGACATCCATTTGTTTGTGTGGCCAGAGCTCTTTTCTTCTTCCTCTTATTCTACGTCTTCTTTTTTTTTTCTTCTACTCGGCTTCTGCTTTCTCGTGTAGACCCCCATCCCTTTGCATCGCAGGAGAAGAGTGTGTATAGGAGCAAAAAAAAAGAAGAAGACCACGGAGTTGTCTATGTCTTTATGTCTCTCTACCCTTCACACCAAAAGTGGCTGCTGAGAAAAAAAAGAGAGAGAGAGAGCTCAGCAGATCGCTCATTCATTTTTTGTTTCGCATTACTTCCAATTTGTTTGTTTGGTCTCCCGTAAATGGTTACTTGTTTACAACTCATTCAGTCTCATTCTTTTATGCGATAATTATTTTTTGAACGACGAAAAAAACTCAAACCCCACAATTTGTCTAAAAATATCTGAAATCTATTTTCTTTTTTTCGATAATTAAAGGGCTTTCAAACAATTAACAAATTTGCTGCACCGCCAAAACACTTCAAAATAAGAATAACCCTTTCTTCCTTTTCTCAACTCAAAACATCTAAAACATTTCTCCCTTCTTTTCTTTTTGGTTTATTCTTCTTCTTTTTTATGTTTCCCACTCTATTTTTAAACTTGTCGCTTCTACTTTAAACTTTACTACATACATTTGATTTCAGATGGAGCGGATGGTATCCCGTGTTCGTCGATTATCTCCATTACACACATTCTCAGATGCCTTACTTATTTCATTACTTTCGGAATCAGATTTCCAGCCGGACAATATACAGCAAGGTGTAGTATGTGAGTTTTTATCTGTTCAAAAAAAAATTAAGAAACTGTTTTCAAACTTTTTTCAGTATTCGAAAAAGACGAACCAACAGAATATTGGTATCTTTTGTTAAGTGGAGAAGTGCAATTGTACAGCAAGACATATGTAAGTCCTTCAAATTTCTATTTGGAATCTTCTTTTTCGTTCAGGTTGGAGACTTCAAACACTTGAAGACGTTACGATGTGGAGCACTTTTTGGAGATCTCTCCACGTTGACACATTCTTGTTCTTGTTTAGTTTCAAGGCCCGCACAATTGATAAGGATAGCTCAGAACCATTTTTTATCAGTTTACAATGTAAGTCTTTGATTTTTTTCAATTCTATCAAAGGATTTCCAAAAAAAGATTCCCCGATTTATCTTTCATGGAAATCGCGGCTAGGTCTTTTTCTTGAAATTCGCACGAAACCGAGCATGTAATGCGGTGAATTTTGAGCAAACATCAAATAAAAAATTCATGAAAAATTGGAATATTATATTTCGTTTTTCAGTGTACTTTGGATTAGTATACTTGATTTTTGGTGTTTTTGAATGAGGGACCCAATTTACCGTGAAACGCGTATTAGAAGTGTCCCTTAAATAGAAGGGCCCCTCTAATAGAAGGACTCTCCGAGAGGGGCTTGAAAGTCCGGCTTAAATCACAAGTACATATTGGAAAATCAAACAAAAATTCCAGAAACATGGTGATCACCTCCAACCGTTTATTATAATTATGCACGATATTTTGACTGACGAAACCCCAATGGATCCACAACTTCCAACGCACAGTTCTGGTCTCTTCAATGGTCAAAGAAGCAATGATTTAATGTCTTCTGAAATCAATCCAAATGAAATAGTGTCTGTTTCAACTGAAGGGATTCCAACGAAAATGATACTTCCATCACTTCCACATCGAAGAGAAAACAGAAATCATAGGCCGAATCAATTGAATCATAATCAGAATCATAGAACTGAAGATAGAAATTTCATCGAATTCCACAATCCAACAGGAATCGAAAAACAAGTATTGGAATCGGGAGAAGTTTTACACAGGAAAATGCTTACGGATAATCATCAAGTGATAAGAGATATCACTACTCAGCATACGGTAATTTTCTTTTGCTCTTCTCAAAGCGAATATTTAAATTTTCAGAGAGTACAAAACTGTATGACTGGTGCCGAAATGATCGATTGGCTCCTCACACTTTTTGTTTCCACCTCAACCACATCATCAAGTCTTTCGAGAATTCAAATGAGCGCCATTTGGCAAGTTCTTCTTAATAATGGAATGATCGCACATATTGATGGAGAACATGAGTTTATGGATAAAACGAATTCATATTATCGATGGGTTCAACCGTACAGAAATAGGAATAAAGTTGCTCCAACAATCGAAGAAGTATCAAAAAGCACTGCTTTACTATCTTCCATTGCTCCGGAGACTCTTTTTCTTATGATTGTTTCTAAACCGTAAGTTTAAATGTATTGAACATTCACTATTCTGATATTCCAGTGGTTTCGAACGAAGTCCCGAAGAGTTAGAAGTCGTTTATGAGGAGCTCACATTTATCAAAGCGCTTTCCCATCTGAGCACAATGGTCAAACGACAACTGGCTAATTTTGTGAAGGTGGAACAGTATGATCATGCAGGAAGTGTTGTATTTCGACAGAGAGAAATCGGAGTTTACTGGTATATCGTTTTGAAAGGAGCAGTCGAAGTGAATGTGAATGGAAAGGTGGTTTGTATTTTACGAGAAGGAGACGATTTTGGAAAATTGGCATTGGTGAATGATCTTCCAAGAGCTGCAACTATTGTGACCTATGAGGATGACTCTATATTTTTGGTGGTGGACAAGCATCATTTCAATCAGTAAGGCTTCTATATTTTTAATTCTTCATTCTTTCCCTTTTTAGAATCCTCCACCAAGTGGAAGCCAATACAGTCCGTCTGAAAGACTATGGAGAAGACGTACTGGTTCTTGAGAAGGTAGACATTCCTCGTGGAGCAGCTCTGGAGAACTCAAACTCTTGCAACTTTAACTGTGGATATTCAGTGATGGCTGGAAAAGCTGAGAAGATTTTGGAATATGTTTTGGAGACGAGGATCGACGCGCTCAGTGATGATATATCTGGTGAGGGGGATTAGAAATTATAATTGGGGGATTAAAAATGATGTTGGGACTTACTATTAATACAAGACTTTCATTCATTTTTTTCTATGGAAAGATGACTTCAAGACAAAGAATTAAATTTTGATTTAAAAGTTTTACATTTCAGAAATAGACCTATTCGTTGAAGACTTCATTCTAACTCATGATGCGTTTATGCCAGCAAACACTGTCTGCAATTTTTTAAAGTCTTATTATTTCAGAACTCCATATGTATGTTTTGACCTTTCTTCTAGAATATCTTTCAAGTTTTAATTTTCAGAGAGCTACTCGAGATTCTATCACTGATTCATATACAGAAGAAGTTCGTTGCAAAAGAAGAGTGGTTCAATTTGTTTATGTATGGTGTAGCATGCTGAAAATCAACTTTTTCCTGAATCCAGTAACCAATTCGTTTGTGGAAGAACTATTTTGTCATGTCATTGATGATAGGAAACGATTAGGGGGAATGGAAGAGATAATGACACGAATCGGAGCAATTAGAACTTCAAGAGAGAATATGCAGTTGGTTTTGGCACGTCATCCGGCGATTGTATTAGATTGTGGAGTTCTTTCTGCCCGTACTCCATGTCCCATTCTACCGTCCGATGTATGTAATCAGATAATTTATTTGGCGGATACAACGTGTTTTGTTCTCCCAATAAGAGTTGATAAGACTGCGGAGGAGATTTGTGAACTTTCGAGAAGGAGAATGAGTTTTTCGGCGGAACCTTTAAAATTGGTTGAAGTGAAATCAAACGGAGAAAAACTGATATTCTCACCAACAGACAGAGCAATTCCAACGGTGCTTAGTCTCAACTCTAAACTGTATGTCGTAAATCGAGAAGAGATACCGATGTTGGTTCCGATGGAAGATCAAAATGGACCAACTCCAACAACTCATTCGTCAATTCTTCATTTGATTGACTCACAAGAACTTGCTCATCAATTATTTTTATTTCATCTCCAACTTCTAAGAGCTACTGATTCCAACGAATTGCTCTATCAAGTGATTGGTCGAGAATCATTTCCGCAAAGTATGCCATTCAATTTGGATTTGCTTGTCAGAAGATTCAATGAAGTTCAACATTGGTCTACTACAGAAATTCTTTTAGCTACTGAAGATAATCGTGTGGAAATTTTAAAGAAGTTCATCCATATTGCAACTATGTTGGTTTGAAATCGAAAAGACAATAATTTGAAAATAAGTTTCACAGAGCCAGAGAATATCGGGATCTTCTGACCGTTTTTGCAATTACACTTGGTCTTAGTCACACTTCCGTTAGTCGGCTTACTTTAACATGGAATGTAAGTTTGAAAGGATTCCAAGTTTCCAGAATTCCTATTTTTCAATATTTCAAGATTCTTGAACATAAGAACATCTTCAAAACACTAGACGTCTAGAATTTCATGAATATCGAGTCCTAGAAACGGTGGTCCAGAATTTAGAAATTCTAAAATATTCTGATTCAAAAACTCCGAAATACTAGGATGTCAAGATTTTTCGAGACATCAAGATTTTGACATTCTAGAAATCCAGGAGAGCAGGATCCTAGGATTCTGAGTTCCCAAGATTCCGAAGTCCAAATTTAGAAATACCGAAATTTCGAGATTTCAAAATTTTATGATTCCGGAGTTCCAATACCTCTGATTCGGAAATTTCGAAGTTGTTAGATTCGGAAATTCCGTGATTCCAAGTTTTCAGTTTCTTGGATTTTCCCTTTTAAGAATTTAGTAATCACACTAAAATGTTTTTGAAAATCGATATTTCCAGAAACTTCCACCAGCCACATTAAAGACGTTTTCTGAGCTAGAGAACTTACTGGATCCCACAAGAAACCATCGAATGTACCGTCTCCTGGTTTCAAAAATTGCTACTCCATACATCCCATTTGTCCCTCTGATTTTGAAAGATTTGATGTTCATCCATCAAGGCAACAAATCCTTTTACAATGGACTTGTAAATTTTGAAAAGATGGTAAAGGAGTAGAATTCTGGTAGTGATGCAACTCAAAAATTTCAGCACATGTTTGCAAAAATATTTCGAAATTTCCGTCAATGCAAATCTCATATGAACGACACTACTGATCATCAATATGTGGAACCGCAAAGTTTGATTCGAAATTTAAGAGTTAGCAACTTTATCCTTTAGGCTCTAATTATTTCAAAATTTCAGGTGATAGATAATCAGAAAATATTAATGCAACTCTCCTACGAAATCGAACCAAAAACTGCAAAACGAACAGTGGTTTTTCAATAATTTTAATTGTTTTTTTTTTCAATTTTTTAGAGATTTATATTCTATTTGAATTTATATATAATCATGTTTCTAGCTTTTTGAGCTCTAGGGGTATAGAGAACTTTTTCTATGATTTTTATTTATTTTTGGGTGTCAATCAGTGATTTTCAATTATATCAATTTTTCGCAATAGCAGCTCAATTTTTATCCGGAAACTGGGTTTTAATGAAAGTTCAAGTTTATTGTTTTGTCTATTATTCTGGTACAAAAAATTGGACCTGTGGAAGAGAAACACCAGTGGTCGAAGGTCCCACAACGACAACTACAGTAATCTGAAAACATTTTTATTTTCAATATTTTTGATAGTGAAAACAGTTGATTGAAAACGTACGGAAATCGAGAAAATAAAGTCTGAATATAAAAATATTTTTTCGGTTACTGTAGTACAATTATTATTGAACTCGGATTGCTCCAGACAGGTGCGTCATCAACGTTTACATAACATTCAGACAAAGGAAATGTAGAACAATGGAAAAAGGGCAATTGATTCGATATGCTGCTAAAAAATAATTGAATCCATCTGAACATGATACTGTATACATACACTCATTTTGTGAAATCTATCTCTGTTGCGAATTCGAGGTCTTCTGTGCAAACAACGGATAAGTCATTGTGTAATAACAGCAGACAGGTGTACAAATCTCTGCTTCGAGTAAATTTTATCCGAGGGCGTATCCATTTGCTAACAAAAAGCGGAATCATATAAAAAGAGTCCCCACGTGGAGAGAAATCACATTCGTCCTCGAATTCAACCCAGTGTCAATATGTTCTCCCTCAAGACCGTCGCCCTCTACTTCCTCGTTATCATGTCTGTCTTCGTCGTCTACTCCTCAGCTGCCTGTGCTGATGCTGAAGGTAAAATTGGAATTTTTTAAGTCTTAAAAATCTCATTATTCCAGATGGTCACTGCGCCGTTTTTGCCGAGCTTTGCAACGATGAAAACTTCGCCGCCTACACCGCCAAATGCGCCAAGACCTGCGGAAAGTGCTAAATGCCTTTTTCAATCGTCATCTTCTTCTTCTCCCCTTAATATATTAATACATAGGTAGCTCCCTCGTCCGGTTGTAGCACCTCGTATAATTTCCCCCAAACTTGAACATTCCAACTTCCATATATTGTACTAGCCACAGTCACTACGCTATTTTTTCCTTTCAAAAGTTGATTTTCTTTTGTAGACTGGTCATCTATACTTAGAAATCTCCACCCCCTTTTGAAAGCTTTCGTCCCAAATTATCTTTTTTTTCACAAATCCAATATTCATGTTGTCTTTGTTGTCAACCTTTCTCCCCTGTTTTTCATCATCACTTGTGTGTCTGTCTTGTCTTGAATTTGTCAAAGAATAATATTTATCGCAGAATCAGTTGTTTTAAGGAAAAAAAAAGCCGGAGATGAAAATCAAAAAAGGAGCTATAGTTGAAATGAGAAAAGGTACACTTGCAAGTACAGAACAGTTGAAATTCAAAAGCAAAGTTTTCTGTTTAGTTCTTTTTTAACATTTTAAAGAGTTTTTCGAAGTGATCGCACAATTAACAGCCGAGCTCCACACTCCTGAAAATGGTCGAAAACAATATAAACACACATTTTTACAAATAAAAAAATTTAACACAAAAAAAAATTTAAAAATTTAATTAAAAAACAAACAAAGTTCAAAAGTGTACTGATTAACCAGACTGTTGATCCCTTTTTTCAGTGCTATGTTTTTCAGTGCTAATTACTATTTATTGAATTTTAAATTACTGTAGTTTAGAAATATAAAGGGTTACTGTAGGTCCAAAAAACACGATAGAATTTATCTGTAAAAAGTGGAATATTTCACAAAAAATGTAAAGTCGGAAGTCGGTGTGTTCCAGTAGATCCTCTGTTGCCAGAAAGCTCAGCGTACGCTGTCAATTGCTATTTCATTTTATTTTAAAAATTGATTTCGGTCATTTGGTAAAAGGGGGACGTTCAGTGGTAAACACCTAGCCATGAACCCCAAACAATGGCGACCTGAGGCCTTTTAGTACTTTTTTTACTTCAATGACGTCGATCAGTCTTCAAAAGAAAAGAAAAGCAATGAGAAGTGCATCCGAAGCTTCCTGGCAGTGTGCGGCATCCAACTCTTTCCATCATCCGACGTCCTCCTTATCCATTCGCTGCCGATCCCGGTGACCATCGTCGAGCTTCGAAGTAGAGAGGCCAGTAGTCTTCGTAGAATTGATCAGATCCCTTGCCTTCCCAGCTGCCCTGGAAGCTCGTTTCAATTCGGACTCCTCATCGACTCCTCGGTCCGACTTCTCGTTGATTTCTCCAGCTTATATAGCCCCTGTAGATCAGATCTGGAGATAAGATAAGAAAATAGTTCATGAAAGTTGTCATCACGCGGAATTTCTGATTCTTTTTTGTAATAGAAAAAGCAATATATGAAAGTTTTATTGTTAGAAGGTCCGACCATGCTTGGTGGTCGCGACCTGCTAGAAAAATCCAAAAATGGGATATCAAAAAATGGAAAAAAATCAAAGCGAAAATCGCAGATTTACGTCGGGTCACTGTAGTTATTGATTGCCTTCTGAAATCATGATCAGTGTATTGAAAAAATGTAAACCTAGATTATCAGCATCATCCCCGTAGATCAGTCACACCAAGACACCTAGAATTTCAGAATAGAAAAATGAGAAATTTCAAAATGTCTCAAAATGTCAGAAACCAGAATCTCAGAATCTTGGAATTTCAGAATTTCAGAATTTCAGGAGATTACTGTAGTTTAAAAATCTCAATTTTCGAATGTTTTTTCGCTACAGTAATCCGTTCCACTTTCGAATATTGTTGACTCCTACTTCACAATTTTCTCAATGTTTTGATTCAGATGTTAACAAAGCTATTTCACTTCACTATCTCATCGATACTGCTAATAGCACAAAAATCAACAAAGACTCATCAATGATCAGATTCATCTTTCACATCCGATGGAAGCAAAAACAGATGAACAAACAGTACTAATTCGCAAATGGTACTGTGTATCCATCCCCCGGAATGAGGAATAAAATCGTATAAAAGGGAAGCAGCAACAGTGTTAGATACCATTCGTTTGAGTCAATTTCATTCATCATGTTCTCCTTCAAAACCCTTGCTCTCTACTTCCTCGTCATCATGTCTGTCTTCGTCGTTTACTCCTCAGCCGCCGAATGTGTTGATGATGAAGGTAAGGATACATTCAGAAATCGGTTTCATTTCATATTCACACTTCAGATGGTCACTGCGCTGTCTTCGCCGAGCTTTGCCAGGATGAGAACTTCGCCGCCTACACCGCCAAGTGCCCAAAGACTTGTGGAAAAACCAGCTGCTAAACTTCATATCCCAAACTTCTTACTCTTCGTATCCCGGTTTCAAATGTATCCATTGGTAGCTCCCATTCTCGGTTGTAGCGCCTATCTTCTCCATTCTCCAAAACTCTCCTACTAGTTTTTATTGCTAGTTATACTCTTCTTCTTCTCAAAAAAAAATCTGGAGTTGATTCTTCATTTGGGACTGGTCATCCTTGATGAAAATCAAACTAATAGCTCCAAAACAAAAAATTACGCAAAATTGTCGTCGTCGTCTTCCAAACATTCTGTGTCTGTCTTGTCTTAAAGTTTGTCAAATAAACGATTCATTTTAAAATATTGTGGTTAATGAAGAGCAAATTCTAAATTTTCAAACTTTTTCAAAGCTAGACGTTTGATCTCTTGGTAGAAACATTGTTTCATTCCCTCGAAAACTTCATAACAGGGGAGATACGACGCGTCAATTGGTGTGAAGCGGTTCGGTCGTTGGTCACAAAATGAGAGACATTTTCTTCCAGCTGATGTGGTTGAAACTCCGTTTGAATGACAACATTCTCGATGATCGATGCCTTGGGCAGCACAGTAATGAATCTCATTTATTGCTTCGATTGGACATTTGTCCTTTTTATTGAACATGGATTCAATCTGAAAAAAAACCGTTTTAAAATTCAGATATTGGTACTAGTCACCTACTGTATTGAATGTATAAGTATTGAAATGACAATGCCTCAAACATGAATCTGGAAGTCCTCTCGCTTCACAGCAGGATCGAAATATAAAGTTTGGATTCGTCAATCGTTCGACATTGATATTCTGAGACACATCGTGAGGTCTCAAAGCAGCACTTGCTTCTGCTAGTTCCGCTTGTTCATGGAAATCATCATTCACCAAAACTCCGTCCACTCTTTTCGTTAGGCCACCAAAAGCTTTTCTTCGAGCACATCCATACTGTCCACATGCATAACCTTGCTGGCATTGAGATTGTCCACAAGTTACCTGGAATAAGTTTCATACAATGAAAAGAATCAGAAAATGCAAAAAAGAAACGGTTGACAGTAATTTTGATTTCAACTTTTTCTAGATGTACCGTAAACATTCTTACAGAGCGCCGCCCAAATCGTCAACTTTGAGCCCATATACCTCGGTTCCCGTAACAGATATCAAAAAATTGTCAACTGATAAATTGCTTATCATAATATCCCCAATATTTTATCAGTTGACATATTTTTGATATGTTTTACTGGAAACTAGATAATTGAGCTTAAATTCGGCAGTTCTCTATTAGAGGAATGAAGTTAATTCTGCAAACAAGGGAAGAACTGTCAATCAAGTTATTTTTTGGTTGTTTTCAAATTTTATGTTAATTAGGAAAATAAAACTTACTGGTGGAGGAGTCCTCCTTTTACAGCAACCTCCAGACTGACTGCAACACTGAATCAGTACTGTAAACGTGGAAACTAGAAGAAGGATGCACCTCATTTGCTGGACACAGACTACAAGATAATGATGAAACAATAGCTCTTTTTATAGGGTTTAGGAAAACAAGAACTAATCGAGACAACATTTAATTACTAACCAGAATCAACCAGGTACGGTAATTACTTGCCAAGAGGCATAATCTCGAAGGTAACTGGATTACCGAAGAGTGGACAACTTGTCAGAACCACTTATTGTTATGTAATCTATTCTGTAATTATAGAGACTATAAATGGACAAGTTGCAATCTGAATTAAGTATATTTTTATGATGAACCGAACCATTCTGATTCTTCTTGCTGCCTTCTTCATCCTTTCGGATGCTTGTGGATCTAGTGGAGCCTGTGGTTGTTGTGGATGTAGAGCCAAGGCAAAGGCAAGAGCTTCAAAAAGAGTCAGTGGAGATGTTATCCAAAAATTTGATGACAAAGATGATGGAAACATTTTTGGATTGAAAGTCTGGAACGATACAAAAACTCCAATCACTGAGAAGAATATTCAGTTATTGACAGTAAGTTTCTCCTAACTACTGCAATAGAACATATAATTATTTTTCTTCAGAACCCGAATCACTTATTCCATATTTGCTGCGAAGAGCGTCAGTTACCCCCAGCATGTGTCCAGAAGTGTCATTTCAATGTATACAACAAAGAAGTGGTTAGTTTTCAACTAGGTCAAGAACTTGTCATAATCTCCCATTTCAGCTGGAATCGATGTTCTTCAGAACCAGTGATTGCCCAATTGAATTCCTCCCGGAGATGCAATTCTGTGCAGCTCAGGGAAAAGATCACAGTTCTGTAAGTGCTGAAAAATAACGTTCACATCATCTTAATTTATTTCTAGTGCTGCTCGCAAAATGACGTGGATGCAACAACAGCTGGAAGTAAATGCCTAACTTTCTGCGACCAAAGACCCGATGTATACACCCCAATTGATTACAGCTATTCGCCATGTCTGGACAGGTTTTCATATCTTTTATCTTCATCCCGAAACGAGTGAATTAGTCATGTTGAATTAAATGTTGCAGGTTCGAAGACATGAAGAGATGCTTCTATGATAATGTGAAGACTGATGCAACCAAACATTTCCAGACAAAGAAGAGTGCACAAGATAAGAATATTTTGTACTAATTTTATGTTTTTTTTTCTCTCGAATAAAGAGACTCAGTCGAAATTGTTGTATTTACACAAGGCAGATCCAGTTTCCGAGAAAAACGATTTCGCAATTCTTCTTCAAGATTACTTCATATTTAGTTTCAAACCGGGTTTCTTTCATTCTTGAATTCGTAATTACCATGTGAACGAAGTAGATCAAACTGATAGAAGTTTCTAATCTCTCGATTTTGCGCTATCTATTTTTGTACCGGAAATCTTTAATGTTCCTCGTCAATCGTTTTGATAATTAGGGGATGAGTCATCCGTTCAACGTAAACTTTGGTTTTCTATTCTTCCTTCACTATCGACTGCCGAAATTAATGCGAAAACCCCCGAAGCTCCGCCCACATGGCCGCTTCATCAAAAGTTCTCAGGGAATTTTTGGCGTCGAGTGGCGCGTTCCCGGCGCCTTCGTGGCTATTAGCCGAGGAATCCGGCTATTAGCCCATGTTTTTGGCTAATAGCGGCGAAAAACGGCTAATAGCGAACTCGGCATCCATCCGGCGTCTAAGGGGCTCCTAGGACCAGCAACTCCTGGTGTGGCAGCAACAATCTAGGTCCGCGATTAGCGCGATTAGGCGGCGATCAGCGCTCCTACACCGCGAGCGCAAGGATCTGATTGACACGACTCGTCCTTCCTGGCGCATTATTTATTTGTTTGTTTATTTCTGGTCTATTTTTTAATCGGTTTTTTACAATTATTTTTCTAATCTTCAAAATCACGGCTGAAATGGAGCTGCCGGTACATACTGGGTAGAAGACAAGTAAGTGCGACAATAAGTTTGCCTTAAAAATAGAATATTTTCAGGTTTAATAGGAAGAATGACACAAATTTACGGAAGTTTCGATTTTGTTGGGTCTTACAAGAAGATGGTGTAAAGAGAAGAGAGGATATACAAAGACGGATCATAAATACAGAGGTGGGCACTTATTCATATGATTTTCTTCCTAATAATCACATTTTCAGACCCGACTTGTGGAAGCTCCAACTACGTTTCAATGACGCTTGGATTGAGTCCAACTCGGTTAGTACCGTCAAATACGGTTTTCAAATAATTTTCCTATCATTCAGGAAACCAAGCTTATTCGGAGAACCAGGATATGTGAGAATCATCCACCAATCTTCTCCAAAGTTCATTCCTCGCTATTTCGCTCATTTCGATATTTCCATCCCTTGCTGCACTACTAATTGTTGTCTCATTCATATTTCCTATTAGTGTATTGTTATACCATGTTAATCTAATAAAGATAATCATATTTCAAACTAGTGGGATACCTATTTTTCTACGTAAACCAACAATTCATTGAGGAGCGTATTTTGCGCTACTATACGCTTCCCAGCTACGGTATTGCGCCCATATGCGGCTAATAGCGGCGCAAAACGGCTAATAGCGGTGAAAAATGGCTAATAGCGGGGCAAAACGGCAAGGCGCGACATGCATGTCGCGCCTTGCCGTTTTGCTCGGCTATTAGCCGTTTTGCACGGCTATTAGCCGAAAAATTCCCTGAGTTCCCGAGAGAAAACGCCGCGCCCCAGCGAGAAGCGAAGCGTACGCGTCGCGTGCCCAGCGATGACAAGGCGACTTGGTCAAGCTTTGGCAAACAGGAATCGACTCATTCTTTCAATCGACCAGCTTTTTCGAGTTAGACAAAGCTCCCTCTCGAAGAAACACTCCTGTTCGGGTTGTGTAATTCCCTTTTTTTGCCCTTTTCTCTGTTCACCTCACATTCTTTTTCTATTGAAAATCTCCAAATATGGTTTCAGACCTTCTCAGAAAGTTTTATTTATCAGTGATACCAAAATTTAATCCAAACGGTTCAATGATTTTTCTAAATTGTTGTCTATCGATGTCAGAAGTTTTAGAAGTCTGCGTCTCTAAGTCTCTAGCTTACCCTCCCACTGTCTATTTTCCAAATTTATGCGCCACTTGTGTGACTCACTATCTCATACTTCTGTGAAAGTTGTCCCTTTTTCTTCAAAATATCCTTTTCGACTTTCAAAAACCTCAATTTTTCTTTCCAGGTATATAATTTATTGTAAGAAGTTTCTCCATTCAACACACACTTTCCAATAATGGCGGCTCTCCCTATTAAATTTCATGAGCATCTGCAGCTCCCAAATGCTGGAATTCGGGTTCCCAACATCACATTCTCCAATGTCACCATGGAGTCTGACAAAAACATCGTTGTTCGTGAAATGGTAAATACAGTTTCGACATTTCTGAGCAAGCGAAAATATATGAATCTCACAGATTGGAGATCAACAACAAGTAGTGATAATTGATCTGGCGGATACAGCAAATCCAACTCGTCGTCCGATATCTGCTGATTCTGTTATTATGCATCCAACTGCGAAAATTCTTGCCCTTAAATGTTAGTTTTCGATTCTCGTCAAATAATATTCGTTTTCGATTGCAGCTGGCAAGACTCTTCAAATTTTCAACATTGAATTGAAAGCAAAAGTGAAAGCTCATCAAAATGTGGAAGATGTAGTTTATTGGAAATGGATTAGTGATAAGTTGATCGCTCTCGTTTCCGACACTGCAGTCTATCATTGGTCAATCGAAGGAGATGCAGCTCCAGTCAAGATGTTCGACAGACATCAATCTTTGGCCGGTACTCAAATCATAAACTACCGTGCCGATGCCGAGAACAAATGGCTCGTTCTCATCGGTATATCTGCCAAAGATTCCCGTGTTGTTGGAAGCATGCAATTGTACAGTACAGAAAGAAAGGTGTCGCAGCCAATTGAAGGTCATGCCGCTAGTTTCGTCCGATTCAAGGTGAGCAATTTTTACATTAAAAAAACTGGGGATATGCGAACTCGCTTATTTTACAGGTTGACGGAAATCAGCAACCATCCAACTTGTTCTGCTTCTCTGTGAAAACAGAAACCGGAGGTAAACTGCACATCATTGAAGTCGGAACTCCCGCCACTGGAAATTCACCTTTCCAAAAGAAGAATGTTGACGTTCCATACACAGCTGACACTGCGGGCGATTTCCCAGTTTCTATGCAGGTTAGTTTAGTGAATTTTCTAAACATATTAGAACGAAATTCGATAGTTTCGTTATGTTTATAATTCAAATACTGCTCAACGCAGTGTATTAAATTGTTTACGTCATCCCAAACTGATATTTTCAGGTTTCAACCAAGCAAGGAATCATCTACTTGGTGACGAAGCAGGGTTACGTCCATCTTTACGATGTGGAATCTGGATTGCGCATCTACTCGAACCGTATCTCGACTGATACAGTTTTCGTCACTTGCGAGTACACAGCCACTGGAGGAATTATGGGAATCAACAGAAAGGGACAAGTTCTATCAGTTTCGATTGATGAGGCTAACCTGGTTCCTTTCGTCACCAACCAACTTCAAAACCCAGATTTGGCGTTGAAGCTGGCTGTTCGATGTGACCTTCCTGGAGCGGAGGAGTTGTTCGTCCGTAAATTCAACTTGCTGTTCAGCAACGGTCAATTTGGAGAAGCTGCTAAAGTTGCCGCTTCCGCACCTCAAGGCATTCTCCGAACTCCAGCCACTATCCAAAAGTTCCAACAGTGCCCATCCACCGGATCTGGTCCTTCGCCTCTTCTTCAATTTTTCGGTATTCTTCTGGATCAAGGAAAGTTGAACAAGTACGAAACCTTGGAGTTGTGCCGTCCTGTTTTGGCTCAAGGTAGAAAGGAATTGATCACCAAGTGGCTCAATGAGCAGAAACTTGAATGCTGCGAAGAGTTAGGAGATCTCATCAAGCCACACGATGTCAACACTGCTCTATCTGTCTATCTGCGTGGAAATGTACCACACAAAGTTGTTCAATCCTTCGCTGAGACTGGACAATTTGACAAGATTGTGATGTATGCTAAGCGCGTCGGATTCCAGCCAGACTACTTGTTCCAACTCCGACAAATTCTTCGCAACTCGAATCCAGATAACGGAGCTAAGTTCGCTCAACTTCTTGTTTCCGAAAGTGAGAATGGAGAGCCTCTCGCTGATTTGTCTCAGGTAAATTTAAAATTCATCAGGAATTCACATTTCACTTTGTTTTTACGTTTGAAACTCAACGATTATTTTTAGATCATCGACTGCTTCATGGAAGTTCAAGCCGTTCAGCCGTGCACCTCTTTCTTGCTTGAGGTTCTGAAAGGAGACAAGCCAGAGGAAGGACATCTTCAAACACGACTTCTGGAGATGAATCTTCTTGCTGCTCCAGCTGTTGCTGATGCTATTTTGGCCAACAAGATGTTCTCTCATTATGATCGTCCCGCTATCGGTCAACTCTGCGAGAAGGCTGGTCTTTTGCAAAGAGCTCTGGAGCATTTCACTGACCTTTATGACATCAAGAGAACTGTTGTTCATACACATTTGCTCAAGCCAGATGTAAGTTATTTTCGTAAAAAAATACACTGATGAATGTGTGATATTCGGATAATTTTCCGATTTGTTAACTAAATAAATCTTGACGAGAGTCTCTTGTGGAATAGATTGAAAAAAGACAGCATTTTGCGAACTCGAAAATTCCAGTTAACCTCTATGTCACAAATATCCCTCTTGTATGTTTACATACCGGTTATCAATATTTTATTTCAGTGGCTCGTCGGATACTTTGGAAGTCTTTCGGTAGAAGATTCATTGGAATGCCTCAAAGCCATGCTCACTCAAAACATTCGCCAGAACCTTCAAGTCGTCGTTCAAATCGCTTCTAAGTACCACGAACAACTTGGAGCTGATAAGCTGACTGAGATGTTTGAGACTCACAAGTCATACGAAGGTCTCTTCTACTTCCTCGGATCCATCGTCAACTTCAGTCAAGATCCAGAGGTTCACTTCAAGTACATCCAGGCTGCCACTCGCACTGGACAGATTAAAGAAGTCGAGCGAATCTGCAGAGAATCTCAATGCTACGATGCTGAACGAGTCAAGAACTTCCTCAAGGAAGCTAAGCTCAACGATCAACTTCCACTGATCATTGTTTGTGACCGTCATAACATGGTTCATGACTTGGTTCTCTACTTGTACAGAAACCAACTGCAAAAGTACATCGAAGTCTTCGTTCAGAAGGTAAATGCTGCCCGACTCCCAATTGTTGTCGGAGCTCTTCTTGACGTCGACTGCAGCGAAGATGCCATCAAGCAGCTTATCATTAACACCAGAGGAAAGTTTGATATTGATGAACTCGTCGAAGAAGTTGAGAAACGTAACAGACTCAAACTCTTGAACCATTGGCTTGAATCGAGAATCCAAGAGGGAGCTACTGATGCTGCCACTCACAACGCCATGGCCAAGATCTACATCGACTCGAACAACAACCCCGAACGATTCCTGAAGGAGAACCCTTACTATGACAGTAAGGTTGTTGGAAAATACTGCGAGAAGCGCGATCCACACTACGCATTCCTTTCATACGAACGAGGACAATGTGATGCTGAGCTTATTAATGTGTGCAACGAAAACTCTCTGTTCAAGAACTTGGCTAGATATTTGGTCAAGAGAAGAGATTTCACTCTCTGGGAACAAGTTCTCAACGAGGAGAATGTCTACAGAAGACAGCTGATTGATCAAGTCGTTCAAACTGCTCTGTCCGAAACCCAAGACCCAGAAGACATTTCGGTGACTGTTAAAGCTTTTATGGCTGCCGATTTGCCGAACGAGCTCATTGAACTTCTGGAGAAGATCGTGCTCGATAACTCTGCATTCTCTGAGCATCGTAATCTTCAAAATCTGCTCATTTTGACTGCCATGAGAGTAAGTTGAATACTAGAAAACTCTGTTGTTAAAATGATTCGTTTCAGGCTGACAGAACCCGTGTCATGGAGTATATTCAAAAGTTGGATAACTATGATGCTCCAGACATCGCCAATATCGCCATTACTTCGGAGCTTTACGAGGAAGCCTTTGCCATTTTCAAGAAGTTTGATGTCAACTCAAGTGCCATCAATGTTCTCATTGAGAATGTTAACAATTTGGACAGAGCTTACGAATTCGCTGAGAAGTGTAATCAATCAGATGTGTGGGCATCACTTGCCAAGGCTCAACTCAAACAAGATCTTGTGAAGGAAGCTGTTGATTCATTCATCAAGGCAGACGATCCAGGAGCGTACATGGAGGTTGTCAACAAATGCTCTCAAACGGAACACTGGGAAGATCTTGTCCGCTATCTCCAGATGGCTCGCAAGAAGAGCCGCGAGTCATACATCGAGACCGAATTAGTTTATGCCCTCGCAAAAACCGGACGTCTCACTGAGTTGGAAGAGTTCATTGCCGGACCAAATCATGCTCAAATTGGTCAGATTGGTGACCGTTGTTTCGATAACGGAATGTTCGACGCTGCTAAGATCCTCTTCAACAACGTGTCGAACTTTGCCAAGCTTTCTGTTACACTCGTTCGTTTGGGAGAATACCAAGGAGCTGTGGACGCTGCTCGTAAGGCCAATAGCACTAAGACCTGGAAACAAGTTTGCTTCTCGTGTGTTGAGAATGGAGAGTTCCGCCTTGCTCAAATGTGTGGGCTTCATATCGTTGTTCATGCTGACGAGCTTGAAGAATTGATCAATTTCTACCAAGATCGTGGACACTTTGAGGAACTCATCGCTCTCCTTGAAGCTGCTTTGGGATTGGAACGCGCCCACATGGGAATGTTCACAGAGCTTGCTATCCTCTACTCAAAATACAAGCCAGAGAAGATGCGCGAGCATTTGGAACTCTTCTGGAGTCGTGTCAACATTCCGAAGGTTCTCCGTGCTGCTGAGCAAGCCCATCTCTGGTCTGAATTGGTATTCTTGTATGATAAGTACGAGGAATATGACAATGCTGCTTTGACCATGATGCAACATCCAACGGAATCATGGAGAGAGCAACACTTCAAGGAAGTCATCGCCAAGGTGGCCAATGTGGAGCTCTACTACAAAGCTATGCAATTCTACTTGGACTTCAAGCCACTTCTCCTCAATGATCTCCTTGCTGTTCTCTCCCCAAGATTGGATCATTCTCGTACGGTTCTCTTCTTCAACAAGCGTAAGTATATTTTCTTTTCAAAACTAATATCAATGAGTTGGTTTCAGTTAAGCAAATTCCTCTCGTCAAGCCATACCTGAGACAAGTCCAAAACTTGAACAACAAGGCTATCAACGAAGCTTTGAACCAATTGCTGATTGACGAGGAAGATCATGCCGGACTTCGTTCATCCATTGAGGCTCAAGACAATTTCGACAACATCTCCCTTGCCCAACAGCTCGAGAAACACCCACTTGTCGAGTTCAGAAGAATTTCAGCATACTTGTTCAAGGGAAACAACCGGTGGAAGCAATCCATCGAACTTTGCAAGAAGGACAAGTTGTACAAAGATGCTATGGAGTATGCTGCAGAATCGAGAAATGGAGAGCTTGCGGAAGAGCTTCTTTCCTTCTTCCTCGATGAAAAACTTTATGACTGCTTTGCCGCTTCGTTGTATCATTGCTACGACCTCCTCCACCCTGATGTCATCATGGAGCTCGCCTGGAAACACAAAATCATGGACTACGCCATGCCATACATGATCCAAGTGATGAGAGATTATCAGACCAGACTCGAGAAATTGGAACGATCTGAACATGAGCGAAAAGAGGAAAAGGCTGAGCAGCAACAGAACAATGGAATGACGAGTAAGATTGACATCGTTTTAATTCAAAAAATAACATTGTTTTTTTTTCAGTGGAGCCACAGCTTATGCTTACCTACGGTGCTCCTGCTCCACAGATGGGCTACCCTGGCGCTCCGGCTGGATACGGAGGACAACCTGCTTACGGTCAGCCTGGTCAACCAGGATTTAATGCCCCTGGATTTATGTAACTCGATAAATAGTTTTATCATGCCCCTACTTTCTCTTACCCACTCTTACTTTCCCCCGCATCAATATTTAATTAATTGTAATTTATTGCTTGATGTCTATACACCCGTTTTGTTTAATTTATGATATTCGATTTCTATTTATTGCGCCCCCTATGAAATTGTGATGGTTTAAATTCTAATCCGTGAATTATCCTTAAGGTTGTTGGTCCGATGTGTCGTCTCTCAGTTCTGCTTGTTTTGAAGAAGTTGATCGCAACTGATTTAAACCAGAACCATCATGAATAAATTAATTCGTTGTTATCAGTAGTTCAACTATCGGGTAAAAAACTGGTTCTTTTCCATCAACATAACATTGGAGTCAAGTTGCGAATCGATCCTCGATTTTGCCTAGTTTCTCTATTAGTAGTCGATTTAGAGTTTCAGCGTAAAATGTCCGAGAAGCCTCCTGGAAAATCGAAACCAGCATGCAGTGAAGGTGGTGATCTTCGTGTTCAAACGGAGAGCGGTCAGAAAGAAGCGGTTGTAGATATTGATTTTAATTGAATCTTATTTAGGAGATACATTCATCACAGCTACTCAAAGACCCGATGGATCATGGAGAAAAGCGAGAAGAGTGAAAGAAGGGTAAACAGATTTTCAAATCTTTTTCTATTCAAGTTCTATTCAATTGCAGTTACATTCCACAAGATGAGCAACCCAAATATCAGAATAGAATGCAGTTGGAAGCCACCAATGGAAGATCTTCCGTACCGTCTGGAGCCAATCCTCGAGCACCTGCTGGGACCCGAAAGCCAGTTAGTGGTAAGTCCTACTGCCTATAAATCCAGATAGAAACTATCAAAATTCCAGCAATCAAAGCTAATGTGTGTATCACTCCACAAGATCACTTCCAAAAGAAAATCGATTTGACTAAGAAGAAGATTGAAGATATTGAAAAAATGGAATCTCGAATTGCGAGTGGAGCATTGGTTCCACAGCCGAATCAAGTGAAGAAAATTCAACGAAAACAAGAGTATCTGGATGAGATCGAAAAGCTAACGAAAGAAATGGAAAAGCTATAAAGAAGACATTCCAAATGATTCTAAATAGGATCTACCTCGTTTTAGATTTGTGCTATAATTTGAATCAAATGTTTTTTTTTGTATGTATAAAACGGGTTCGAATTCATTTTTTCATTGTATTTATAATTAATGCAAAACATGACATAATTAGATGTGAGACTCTTTTCAATGGCCAAATTTGATGCAGTGTACAAAAATACACAAATTGAAACAGTTAGTGGCTCGCTGGATTTCCCGACGAACCAGGTGCAACAGCTGGAAGATTTTTGGCTTCTGGAATCAACATTTTGAATTGAAGTTTAAAATTTCAGCGTTACCGTAGGCTCTCCGAAGAGTCTCTGTGATGATTTTCATATCATTCTCGATTGTTTGTGACCAGTTTTCGACGTCTCCGATCTCTTTCAAGGCATAGTTCAAGCCTTCAGTGATGAATAGCCATTGTTCCGTTTGTTTCGCCAGAGCAGCCGAATTGTTCTCGAACCGTTTTGCTTCCACATCCAGACGTTTTTGATTTCCATAGGCTTGAGCGACTCTGAAAAACTCTAATTTTCAAACCAAACATAATAGTTTTCGGCTTACTTTGCATTTAGATGATCCACAACTGCTGTTGACAAGGTTTGAGCAGCCACCACAGCTTCGTTTTTCAATTTTTCTGAAAATTTTTACAATTTTATGTGTTGGGAAAAATGTTCCTTTACCTTGTACTTCTCTTCGCAGGTGTTGTTTTTTGCTGTGCTCTTTTAACATATTCGACAACTGTGACATTTTTTTCTGCAAACAACAATTTTATTAACTCTAAAAAGATAAATGTGAAAGATCTGGAAAAAAAATAAAGTGAAATTGAATAGAGAAAGAGCTGACACATATTGATTCCTTCAGGAGGCGCCTTGCCTGCAGAGAGGAAATGGGGGAAGGAGAAACAATGAACGAGGAAGACAATGAGTAGAAAAATATTCGAACCCTCGAACATGTGATCTTTGAGAAATTCTAGAATAATGTAAATTGTCTCTGTCCGTTGAATTCATTTGCATTTAAAAATGTAATCCGATTTTGTGAAATTCGGAAAAGAGTGGAACCCATCGATTTTTTTTTCTCCTACACTTTCCATACTATTCGAATGATATGACTGTAAGTTATAATCAGTCAGTGGCTACTTCAAGACCATGGACCTTTCTTGCTCTCATATTCAGGTATTAAGGTATTCTGTAGTCATATTCTCGAAGTTTAATTCAGATGGAGAGGTTCGGTATGGAAGGCGATTTGGATTCAGTACTCCGTCTGGCTGGGATTATACTTTCTAGTATCTGCAATCTATCGTTTCATTTTGCAAGATTATCAGAGACAGATTTTTGTGCAGTTAGTAGATTACACGGGTGCTAGATTGTCATATGTTCCTCTGGATTGGATGCTTGGATTTTTCATTACTGGAGTTCTCCGCAGATTTTGGTATCTATATGATATCATTGGATTCATTGACAAGTAAGAACACAATAATTAATGTAATATCTGAATTCGATTCAGTATTGCTTGTTCGACAGCCACATACATTCGGGGAGACAGTGATAGAGCAAAACAATACAGACGCAATATAATTCGATACTGCGAGCTGACTCAAGTTTTGATCTTTCGTGATTTATCGATGAAAGCTCGAAAACGGTTTCCAACTCTTGACACAGTGGCAGCTGCAGGATTCATGATGCCTCATGAAAAAGCAAACTTTGATCAGATTCAATACAATTATAACAAGTACTTTCTACCATTCAATTGGGCATGGGCATTGGTTTACAATGCAAGAAAAGAAGGACTAATAGAAGGAGACTACTATGTTACAGTTATATCAGAGGATATTAAGAAGTTCCGTACAGGTCTTGCTTGGGTTTGTAACTACGATTGGGTGCCTCTGCCTATAATTTATCCTACCATTGTGTGCCTCGCAGTTCATATGTACTTCTTTGTGTGTGTCATGGCAAGACAGTATGTCAAAGGTTCTGAGAATGACCCAAATATGGTAAATCATTGATTTAAACTATATTATAAAATGGACTATTCAGATTGATCTAGTATTTCCATTCATGACAAGCATTCAATTCGTTTTCTATATGGGATGGTTGAAAGTTGGAGAAGGACTACTGAATCCATGGGGTGAAGATGACGACGACTTCGAGACTAATATGCTTATCGACAGAAATCTTGCGGTATTCTAATTTTTTAAAACTTTCAATAGATATAAAAATATTCAGATGGGATTGAAAATCGTCGACGAAGGATATGATAAAACACCAAGATTGGAAAAGGACGCATTCTGGGATGATACGTGGGTTCCATTGTATTCAGAAGCTAGTGCCCATGAGAAGAGATATCATCAAAGGCAGGGATCACTGGCACACATAAAGTAAGAATAATTATTGGTTTTTGAAAACCTTGTATAATTTTTTTCAGATTGAGCCGATCGGTTTCGCAAGTCAGAATGGTTCCTAGAGATGGAAGACGTGCCAGTGTTGTCAAGGAACGAATCGTTAACGTCAAACCGTAATCAGAATTTTCTAGTTTTTCTCCTTGAAATTTCAGTTCAGAGAAGAAACTAACGAGTCGAGAGGCAATGGTATCGGTGACGTTTTCCGTCCATCATCTCTTCTCAATTTGATGAAGCATGCTGCCTCCTCTCATAGTTTGGAAAGACAGCAAAGTCCAGGAAGTTTCCGAATGGACACACTTTCACCTACTTCTCCCACAACTGACGCTAAAGAATATGAAAGCGATAAGAGAGACTAAATAGATAAAATGTTTGGACACTACCCTTTGTCTGTCACGATGTTGAATAAAGCACTCGAAAAATGATTTTTTTAAATTTCGATTTATTTCCAATCAGCGCCCAGAACGCTTTCAAGAGAATTTCTGTACGAAAAAAATGGACAAAATTGCTTCTCAAGCGGAAAACATAAAATTATGATTCTAATTCTCTTATTCTGAGACAACTAACCTAGAAACAATCGGGGAGACAGAAAAAGTTTATGGGAGCGAGACAGAAGGCAATCAGTTTATTACACTCAAAAACAATAAAAAGATCAAAATGGTGGTTTACTTCTTGGCGGCCATAGCGAGCTTGATAAGTCCTTCGGTGGAGTGAGACTTTGGACGTTCGAGTGGAAGTCCCATTCCTCTGGCCCAGATCAATTGGGAAAGGCATCCGAGAGCGCGGGAAACTCCGAAAAGAACAGTGTAGAAGGACATCTCAGTCATTCCGAAGTATTGAAGGAGAACACCAGAGTGGGAGTCAACATTTGGCCATGGGTTCTTCGCCTTTCCTTGCTCAAGAAGAATTCCTGGAGTAATCTTGTAAAGAGTCGAGACCAGCTTGAAAAGATCATCATTTGGCAAGTGCTTGAGGGCGAATTCACGTTGACACTCATATCTTGGGTCAGTCTTTCTAAGAACAGCATGACCGTATCCTGGAACAACTTGTCCGCTCTTCAAATGCTTCCACACCCATTCCTTAAGTTGCTCCTCGGTGTAGTTGAATCCGATTTCTCCAACGATCTTGTTCAAGAAGACAAGAACCTAGAAGAAAAAAATGAATCAATGATTCAGATATTAAGCACGTACCTCCTGGTTGGCCAATCCGTGGAGTGGTCCAGCAAGTCCAGCCATAGCGGCGGAGAAGGAAAGGTATGGATCGGAAAGTGCAGATCCCACAAGATGAGATGTGTGAGCGGACACATTTCCTCCTTCGTGGTCGGAGTGGATAACAAGGTAAAGTCTCATGAGCTCAGCGAAAAGTGGATCGTCATATCCGAGCATAGAAGAGAAGTTGGCGGACCAATCCTTCTTTGGGTCAATAACGCTGACAGCAGATCCATCACGGTACAAGTTGCGATAGATGATAGCAGCAACAGTTGGCAACTTAGCGAGGAGATCCATAGAGTCCTGAAAACAATCGTCAGTTCCGTTGAAAAACAGCTGTTGTGTTGTTTTCGGTTGCTCACCTCATAAGCGTACTCCCAGTAAGAAGCCTTGGCAACTCCTCTAGCATAAGCTCCGGCGAATTTGCTCTCGTTGTTCAAAGCAGCAATTGCGGCGATGAATTGGGCCATTGGATGGAGATTATCTGGGAAGTTGTCAAGCATGCGCACAACATGGGTTGGGAGGTCAGCGCGGGCGTTCCATTCCTTGGTGATAGCAGCGGTCTGAGCCTCACTTGGAACGTCTCCTGTACAGAGGAGCCACCAGATAGCTTCTGGAAGTGGCTCTTCTCCTCCCTTTGCCTTTGGAAGAAGCTTTTGGCATTCTGGGATAGAGTATCCACGGAATCTGATTCCTTCTTCTGGGTCAAGAACTGAGGTTTCGGTGACCATTCCCTTCATGCTTCTCATTCCTCCGTAGATCTGTAAAGTAAAAACTATGCAAATTGTATGCAAAAGTAGTGGGGACGTCAAGCGGCAAAAATTACCATGTCAATGTTGACGCTTTGAACAACGGTGTTGCCATGCTCAGCACGGAACGACTTCACTTTGGCGTTGTGTGCTGGGATCTTCTTGGAAAGGACCTCTTTCAAGTTGGTAGATCCTTCAGCCGAAGTCGAAAGTGGAGCGACTTGGCACATTGGGATAACTCCCTTTGTGATGAATCTACGAAGTGCTGTTCCGGTGATTGGCATTTTCTGGTCGGATTAAACCTGAAAACCGAATTAGTTGATTTCTGGTACGCGAGCTGGTTTTTTTTTCTGCAGAAATATATCAAGAACACGTGTTAAACAGCAAATCATCTATTAATTTATCGTTTGACCGCCAAATGACGATAAAAATGATAGTAAACTTGGATGAAACACTGAGACATCTGAAGGTGAAACAATCTCTCACACAGCACTCTCGTTCAAAAATGAGGACGGGCGGCGCGCAGCCGCACACTTTGTCCCCTCCTTCTCTAAACCTCACTCTCACGCGTCACAGGAAAGAAGTGGCAATGAGTAACGTTGGAGGTCAGCGAGATAGATTACGCATTCGTGGGACTTTCCAAATTGATGATTGATGGAAACACGCTGATTAAAGTGAGATAGGGAAAAACGGCTATATGGGTGATAATGAAAGCACTTGGAAAATGGCACAGGAGCGAGAAAGAGCACTTTTTAATAAATAGATAAGAATCATAACGCGCAAGCTGTGACGTTTAGTACACAATCTAACCACGCGGCGCGGGAAGAAAGAACGACTATAGTACCAAACTGACACGAGGAGATGGAAACTATGAAGGAAGCGCACAAAGAACAATCAGAAAATAACATTGAAGTGGTTGCAACACCCAGCAGATAATACAATTTCACATATTAAAAAAATGTTATAAAAAGTTAATATTCATTTCACAAGAATACAATCTCAATTCGTGAAGTCGAATGTATAATAATGGATAAGTGCCGATTTACATGCGCATTGCTGAGCGGCTTCTTCAGAAGGACCATGACCAGAAAATGTTTTTTGAGTCACATCTGGCATATTTCTTTTCTGCTCCCGTTCCTTCTCCGCAGTGGCTTTCATGATCTCTTCAGTTTGTGTGTGTTCGGCTCCAATTTGCAAATCATCGTCTGGACTGACTGGTCGAGAAATGAAAACGTTCAGAAGAACTTGATAAACTCCATGAGTGCTGACGCTAGGGTACATAAATTCCATTCTGTAGTCAGCGAATCTTGCTTTATCAGAAAGAAGATCGATTAGAGTAGACTTTTTATCTTTCGCTTCGAAAGCTGCCTTCAGAGCAGTCGCTCGGTCTTCCTCTTCTTCCAACTCGTCAAACTGCTCAGCTGGAAAAAAAGTTAATCATTTTTTAAAATTGGGAAATTAGAAGCTACTTACTTAAATCGAATTCTCGAACTGCTTCAACTCCTTCTTCTAATGTTTTCAGCATGAGCCAGGCGGCGAGGTTTTTCGCCAACTTGATTTTTGGTTTGATTCCTCTTGTCTGCTGATTCCCCATCTAAAAACTAATTATTGAAAATGCCAACGTTTTCATTCGAACAGCAAAGTTAGCTTCAATTGAAAATTGTTCGGAAAATATAAAATAACTCACTGTGCATGTAACCATGAATTCGGAAGTTGCTTCGATTTTACTATCTTCATAAGCAGGAGCCTCTAGTTTGTGTTTTTGGCATTTTTCTTGTAAAGCTCCAACATAGTTCTTCTCTGGGACATTTTCTGGGAATGATCTGGCAGTTGGGATAGACTTATCCACATCTTTTACGGACACTGCTGCTGCTGCCCGCTTCGGCTCTTCAACTGGTCTTTCGGCAATAGTATTCCTAAATATATTTTTTAATGTTATCATCGTTTCCAATTTATCTCTTACAGGTTAGCATGAGCTTCTTCAGCAGTTTCACCTGGAATCGAGAACTCGGCACTTTTACCCTCATTGGCCATTTGGTGAAGATAATCGAGAGCGGCCTTTTGCTTTGCAATTTTTTTGCTGTTTCCTCGAGCTTTCACGGTTTTTCCTCTCAAATTCAATGTCATTTCGAACTCTAGGCCAGCAGTATTTGGAATTTCTGCGCATGCCCACGAAGGCGTTTGTTGATAAGACCCTTTCGCGCCCTCTTCGAGAACCATGAGTGGTGTTTTTCTCATGAACATTTCCAATTCTGCTTTGCTTTTTGCTAACTTGCAAACTGGACTGCTTGGTCTTTCTGTCATCGATGGTCTGAACGGGGCATCGGATCCACAAAATACCGATTCGAAGGAGAAACCGGACATCTGAAAAATTTAAAGAACATATCTCATAACTTCGTGAAAAAAAGATAGTAATTTGAAAAAAAAGATTAAAAAGTGTAAACTGAAGTTCGGGTTTTCAGAGAGACCAGAAGATTAAGCAAGAAAAAATACTGGAGTTTTCTAGGCAAAGGTCACTTTTGTGGCATAGAATTAAAACGGAGTGTCTCGCAAACCGATGTCCGTGGTCTAAAAAATTCAGTGTTTTTAATCGCCGCGGCCGCAGAATTTGAATGATTGGAGGAATAAAAACATTGATGAACAATTGGAGGAATACATTTAAACATGTCGCTAGTTACTTTCAGAACGATGATGAATGGCGAAATCATTTTTTAATGTTCATCCATATTAAATTTTTTTCAATTTTTGCGGTAAATGAGTTGCGTTCAGAGACCCAAACTACGGTGACACTCGTTTCAACTGTGTTCTTTTTCCGTGTACTCCTCTCGGAAAAGAAAAACAAACTTTTTTCAGGCGATTATTTTCTTTGTAATTTTTCAGTAATCTCGATCAGTAATTAACCTAGTTCTATTTAAAATCAAGATTTTCTTATCATAAACTTTTTTCGATTTTCAGTGGATGTTTTGGTCGCGCGTTCAGTTCGCGGCACGTAGGAGAGAGGACAGTCGACCACTTTACCGAAGAATCTTCACAAACCGTCGTCTGGACATTGCTCATAAAGGTATATTTCTGATATGATGGTTTTTCATCATCCTCTTGAAGTGTTCACTAAAAGTTCACTAAAAACTCTTGTTTCAGTTATTGTCCGTTCGATTCTTGGATTCTTGGTTTTCAGTACTTCTTATTGTGTAATTAACGCTGGAATCTACTATAAGTAAGCTTGTTTCAATCTCAATGATTTATAATTCATTAAACGCAGATTCGTCCGACCGATTCGCCAAGAAGAGCGAGAACTCCTAGAACGGGAACTTATCGAGGCCGATAAAGCTGGTTTTGCTTTCAAAAAGTAAGTTTTACCCACTCTAAAAGAAATATATTACAATTTTTGTAGATGATTCGCCCATTCTCACGCATTCTCGCTTCATTGTCTTCCAAATGGGAAGGACTTTTCTTCATTGGCTTTACCGGTGGAGCTGGTTTCGAGCTCTTTAAAATTTATTTCTCTTTCAATGGTTAGTCACTTTACAGAGTTGGAATTTATTACGTTCACAAAACAAAAAACATGTTCATGAAAATTTTCCAGGTGTCGATTACTACAGCGTTCTGAAGAAAAAGCAATTGCAAAAGGAACTCGATGTCTTCGAACGACAACTGAAAGATCTGGATACTATCATCGTTACCGGGAAACCGCAAACCTTTTAATTTCTGTTTAGAGTAGTGTATATCTAGATTATGTTGTAGGTCTCTGTTAAAACGGCTTTTTTGTTATCTCTCCCCACCCCCATCATTATTCATGTTTTTCTTCATTTCATTCTTATTTAAATATTTTCAATTTCAAAATTAAACAACTTGTATAGAATATAACGAATAACTAAATAATTAGGAATATGTATCATCAGGGAAGCGGAGCAAGCTGTTGAAGCTGCTGAAACTGGGACCGTAGTTGTCGTTGTTTTTCAGCCAATCTTTCCTGTCGTTCTTCCAAGTCTTGCCTTCTATCCGTCATTTGGTCAGGGCCTGGAGAGGCTCGTCGAGCGACATCTTCTATCAAATTACGGAGTTGATCGGGAAGCTCTGGTGGCTTCGAGAATTTCTGTCTGACATCTTGTACAGAGAACCGACTTGGAGGACGTGGAATTCCGTTCGGATCGCCAACTTCTTCAAGAACATTGTCGAGAACACTGACTGGCGATTTTGGAGATTCCTTGTATTCGTAAAGTGGAACAACTTTCGCAACATTTGACGAAGTATTAACAATTGGAGAACTGGTTGCAGCAAGTTGTAGAGACTGTGTCAATTGTGATTGTTGAACAGGCAATGGCGGAGGTGGAGGTGGTGGTGGAATAGATGATGAATGATATTGTTGAGCAGGTGGAGTTGATGGAGGAACAGAAGATGACTGGAAGTGATGAGCCGGAGGAGTTGGAGGAGCAGAATGACTAGAGTATCCTTGAACAACTGGTGGCTGCATAGCAATCGATTGAGCAACCGAAGGTTTTGGTGGAAGACGTGGAGTTCCTCCATTAGTTGGTGTTCCTGCTCCGGAATCAGCCCGCTCCACTCCCTTCTTTCTTCTCTGAATCGTAGGATCCTGAACCATCGCCAACTTCTTCATTGTCACCATGATATTTGCCAATGCTTTACAACGACGGAGACTCTGATCAACGGCGACATTCTGATCGCGAATGAATTTTTCTTCTCGAACGACTCGTTCCATATCTCTCTTGATTTGCTGTTCGATTGACATTTGAATCGGTGGGAAGTCGGCTGAAATTATAACGTTTTTTAGATGAAAGATATTTGGTTTTTTTTACTTTTCAGAGTCGCAGCAAGTCTGCCAATATTAGTCAATTTTTCGGTCATATCTTCCACTTCGCTCATTCGTAGTTTCTTTTGATTCGATAGAACACATCCTCTCACTGCCTCTACATTGGTTTCGAAGCTTCTGGAATTTCAAGTTCATTACAAAAACTACAAAATAAATATATCACTAGGTCATGAGTATATCTACAGTAACCTTACTCACGTGAGGGAATGAAGTAGGTCAGCAAGTCGGCTCGCGTGTTCATTTCGTTCAATTTCCGTATTCTTATCCAATTCGTCTCTTCCTCGATTCGGTATCTCCATCATCGCAGTTACAGTACCCCCTCTCATTTTCTCGGCAACCAGTCTTCCGATTTTGTCTCCAGCTTCTCTGAGCAAAGTGTTCCCAGTTTGAGCATTCACCTGAATCATTAAATCTCGTTTTTTAGGAATATTAGTTTATGAGAACCTGTGCGGAACTTTTGAGTTGCTTCAACTCATTGTGAGTTTCTTTGAGCTTGTTACGAAGTAGGGAAAGCTGATAAGCGGTGTGAGAAGAAATGGAATCGGATAGAGAAGATGCGGGTTCTTCAGATGATTCTCGAGCACTGTCAGGGTGCATGGATAGGATCTGGAGTGATAGTGAGAGATATTAGATGTTCAAGCTTTCGGGATTTCAGTGCAATTAGTTATGTTGACTAGTTACCTCTCTTCTTAATTCAGCCATATCTCTTTGCGTCGTCTCACTCATTCCTTTACTGACAAGAGCGGTGTGAACAAGATTGGATAGGCCAGCAAGCTGTCTCTCCATGGTTTCCATTCTCACTCTGAACATCAAAACGTTTTAAAAATCAATTCTTTAAGTCCTACATGGATTCTCTGTCAATGACCGGCGTCGCTGATCCAGATCTCGTGACACTTCTACTGTCATGACTGCTTGTATCAGAATTATAAGGATCAGAATAAATATCATAAACTGCTGGTTTTTGTACGATGTTTCTGTGCATATAATCCACACTTGGAGCAGCCATTGCAGACGCTGGCCTCAACATTGGAATCATTCCACGTCTTCCATCATCCTGTTCGGTTTCCGAATGATAATCCGGTTGATCCAAATAAGCAACAGGAGACATAACACGAGTTTTTTCTCTCAATCGAAGAACCGACTTGTTTTTAATATCTCCTGGATCCTCGAGTTCGTAGAATAAGGCACCTTTAGTCGGCTCCTGGATGTAGATCTTGACGTGTGGTTGCTCTACGAAGGCTCTGTTCACATTGGGAAATGTTCGAACGAATGACATTTTGACTTGATGCATGGAATGCATGTTTCTAGGCAAAAGAGTTCGTTTCACTTCATCGTTCGCTTGCAGGAAAACAACATTCATATCATCCAAGTGTCTTGCTGCTTGTGAATCGGAGGTTCTGAAATCAGAAGGATATTTTAAAATTGAAAGAAAAATGAAACTAACAAATGGGAGTCTGTTCTGCTGACTGTATCAAACCTCTGAGCAGTTCCATACATATCTGGACGGGAATTGGAATAGTTGCTGGGCAGAGTGGAAACTTCTCTTCTTCTCTCATCATACTCCAAATTCTCTTTCTACAAACATTTGATGAATTAAAAAATCTAATAAAAAATTACCTGCTCTCTCAAACTTTGAAGCACGGAAGTGGCTCTAGATGGTTGTGCAAAACGAGAAGGTTGTGAATCGAGTTGTCTTCTGAAATATGTCGTTTAAACAATTATTTCGGAATTCTGGAGATCCACTGACTGATTATCAATTGGATCAATTCGAACTTTGACGTCATCTGCATATCTCCAATCGTTATTTGGTTCTTCTGGAGGTAATCTTCCACTGGAACCTGTAATAATAAAGTTTGAATAGACGAGAAAAAAACATATTTTCAATCAAGAAGATCCCTTCTTCAACGAACTTGCTAGATTTTTTTCAGGACGAACTGTCCCAATAATTCGTGCTTCTCCCCCATAATTGTTAGTTGTCCAATCAGTTGGTGTTCTCTCTTTCATATAATTATCATTTGATCTTTTCGCAACATCATCGAATCGAACATTTCTTGGTTTTGACGTCGCCGGAGACTCCGGAATTTCCGGTGGCTCAGGGGCTATTGTTATCTGCACGGCTTGAGTGGGTTCCGGTGTCTTTCGACCACCCAGAATACGTGGACGCCAACTGAACAACGGCATTCTCTTGAATTGGAAGAGAACGGCTCAATAGTTAGTACCCTGGAAATATAAATGGGAGAATTAGACAGTGGCGAGGAGAGGAAAAAAGATGTTGCACACAAGATGAGAAGAAGTTTTGAAGTGAAGGATTAATAGTTGCGGAAAACTTTGTTTATTTTTAAAAGAAATTGCAAGTTTTAATTTTGAAAACAATGTGTAGAGACGAGAACGTTTTGAAGCTTAACGCCTGTCATAAAAATGGATATGCCTCTAACATGTAGGAGCCCACCCAAACCGTCAACTTTGAGCCCAATTATATTGATTCCTGTGAAAGATATCAAACATCTGTCAACTTATAAAATATCAGAGATATTGTGGTAAATAATTTATTAGTTGACAACCTTTTGATATCTATAATAGAAATTGAGACAATGGAGCTCAAAGTGCAAGCACCGGGTGGCCTTATATTACAGCTTTTACGGTGGATTTCCAAATACGACAATCACTAAAAAAATGACACATTCTCTAGAATATTCTGTTCTGAGCAGATGGAAAAGTATCACCAAAACGACACAGAGATTCAAAGAACTAGTCGTACTTTTATTGAACACATGTGGTTGGTCATCATGGAAAAAGAACATCGGTGTAACCCATTCGTCTAGAATCTTAAGAGGACGTTTTTTTTGATTTATGGGTTTTTGGAAATGTGTTAAAACACGATTTTTTAAAGTCATGAGATTTTGGAATACAGAACAATGTACATAAAATCAAGAGATTTGCAACACTTAACAAACGTTGAACATGATAATTGAATTTTAAATAACTATGTCTTCTTCTGATAATTGCTCTTATTCTCGAAGCATATCCTGAGCATTCAATTTTTCAAAAAACCTTGAAATTTGCATTTTTTAAACGACTGTCGACTTCTCCCGTCCGTAGCACGACCCCTTCTACTTGGCCGCCGTTCAGCCGCCAATCGTCCGTTCAGAATTAGAAAGAGGTTTCTGATGAAAATTCCAAAAATGTATCGCAAAAATTTGATTTCCTAGTTGTTTTGGAAAACATCTACAAAAGTCATACTTTCATGTTTTCGAAAAATTTGGCTCATAAGATGTTCACAAGTTTTTACCAAGTTTGAGATATGTTCTTAAAACTTTTTCTGGAATTTCTATGTTCACTTCTACATTTGATTAGCTAGAAAGCTCTTTACGGTGACCTATGTCCTTTTGAATTATTCAAGCAAAAGCCAAAAAAAAGACAGACACACAGACAGACAGAAATCTCTGTAAACTGTATTATGGGGTGTGCAACTCGAAGTTTCAGAATTGGAACATCTTGTCGTATCAGTAGTATCTTTTCTCATCTTTCAAACAAAAAAATCTTGAGTTCAAAGAATAAAGGTAGTGAATCATCTGAGATCATAAATATGAATCTTGTCATAAAAATTTTCTCTCAAGAGCCCCGCAAGAAGAGAGGCACAAATTGCAAAGAGTCTCTAAGAGTAAAATGTGGGAAAAAGCACGGTGTAATTGTATTCGAATACGAGCACGACGAGAGCAGACAACCGAGAGATTTTGAGAGGTTAGAGGCCATCAGTTGTAGAGAATTGTCAGTTAATAGAAAAGAGATGAGAGGGATGTTAGACTGTTACACCCATGCAATGTCCCGTTGGTCCCGATCGGACGTCGGCTCGCGAGTACTAGAAAATAGGACGATGGGACAAGGCAAAACGAAGAGTGAAACTCAAATTAAAATCAATCGGATATTGGAGTTGGGGGAGGAGAGAAATAGGAGAAGAATCAGGGGATCCTTTTGATTTGTTGCATGTTTTCTGTTGCATTTTTCAGAATAATGTTAGTTTGTCTGATATATGTCGATTCCACTTTTTTTAACAGTTAAATTGAATCCCAAAATTTCAGAAGTACCTGGCACTTACTCAAAGTATTACACTAATAAAAAAAACTCTCAATTGTTGATCTAGACTAACCCCGTTCACTGAGTAAATTGCCAATCCACTTGTCGAGTCGTTTCATTTTCGGTGGCTTGTTGTTATGAGTTGAATGGTGGCCTAAAGTCGCTGGAGGTGTTGCCGATCTTTCTGAAAAATCACGAAAAGAGTATCAATCTCAAAAGATAGAATTACCTCGTGTCGTTAGAGTGTGTCGTGGTTGTCGAAGGTCTACTGAAGCCGGTCGATGGAATCTTGGATCACCATGAAACTCTCGAGAGTCCTGGAATTTTAGGTTTTGAGTTTTTCATTACCTCCATTTTGTCAGTCTACAGTACCAGTGAACAAAATGTCTTTTTTTTACTTGTCCAGTTTACAATAGTCACTTTTGGAGTCTCGAAGTTCCCAGATGTTCCTTTCAGATTTTTTTCCTATTTTTCAAAGTTTTTCTCATTCAGATTTTTTGTCATTGACAGTTTTGAAATCAAGTAGAAAGATGTATCTTCTCTAGTGTCGCGGGACATATTTGGGTCAGAGGTTGCTCAGATTCTGGATAAGACGACTACTAAAGCCGACCAAACTTATGGCAAACTTATGACAAAGTTAGTAATATTTAAACTTTCAACTTCCGACCAAAATCTGACCATGGCCCGCTATAGAGCCGTTTTTGGGCAACTTCCGGCCAGTCTTGTTTTGCTCCGAGCCCTCTGAAGTTTTCAGACAAATCTAAACATTTTGAACTAGTTTTTTACGACTCCAAAGTTGACTATTTCCCACTAAAAAAGTTTAAAAACATTTTTACAACATTGTGTGTTTGAGAATAAAACCTGTAATAGAAGGGCACCCTTTCTTTTAAGTTTGAGACAATTTTCTCGGTTCCTGTCAAAGATATGAAAAGGTTGTCATTAACAAATTGTTGATCATGACATCGCAAACATTTTATTAGTTGACAAATGTTTGATATCTTGCATATGCATTGAGATAATTGAGCTCAAACTGTGGGGGCCCTTCTATTACAGGTTTCAAAATAATTCGGTTTCCCAAAAGATATAGTTTGGAAAATTTACCTGTGAGCATGATCTTATGATACTTCTTGACTGCCTCGGCGGAGCAATGCATCCAAACATTGCTAACCAGTAATAAGGGTTTCGAAAATAAGAGAATGTCTAATTACAAAACTTTGGCAGCTCTTTCAAAAAAAAAAGACAGAATCGTCTGCCGGTTGCTCGGGATGCCGGTTGTGCTTGCTCCGCGGCTCTTGAGGTTGAGGCACATTAAGGGGAAAGAGAAGAAGAAACAGTGCAAATCGGACAGAGACGGTTGAAGGTGCTTAGTGTTTGGTAGGGATTTCTTTGTGTGTATGTGACCACTGGCGACTATGGAGAATGAATTGGCAAACAAATGACACAAGATTCTACGGACAGAAGGAGCTTCCTTTTGGCATTATTTTGTTTAATTAGCAAGAAAAAAAAAGAGAAATTCAATTTTTCATTTTCATACTAGCATAGAGATCGAAATAGGAAAGAGATCCAACTGTGAGAAGTGTTGTTGATAAGAGGTTATCTTCTTCTGGAAGAGTTTGTGGAAGGGAAGAATCAAAGTTTGGTTCTTGAATATTCTGCAAAATGTGATTCTGGCAAAGGGCGTCGTGTTCTTCTTTGTTTGCCACGATGCGGTTGGAAACAAAACGTTGGTAGACTTCCATTGGGCAAAGGACCTCACATCCAGGAAGACGCATCTCTTGGGGTGGGGATACGGTAGAATTACGGTAGAGAATCTGAAAATAAAGAAATTAAGAGATGGACTCGATAGAAGTGAACAAACTTTTACATATTTTTGATTTTTTACATTGTGCAGTTCCACAATCAAAGCAGCCGTATATGGGATCAATTGCTGGTCCGAGATCCCCAAACTATACATCATTGAGGTTACTGTAGCATCATGTGTAGCATAAACAATCATTCTCCTTCCAGTGTCTTTCTGCTCATTCATGTCTTTCGTGATTTGACCAAGAAGATATCCAGTTCTCATTTTAGATTTTTCGTCAGAATCGAACTGAATCTTTCTGTACTGTCTCTTCAATTCGGTTACATTTGAGAGGACATCATTGACCCATTCTGGTTGAGGAACATTGTTCGAATATTTTCGGTACAGAACATTGAAGACGTCAGAGATCTTCGATCCAGTCACATCCCACCCAGTCTTTTTGGAGAGGAATGAGAAAAGATCCTTGTGGTGACTATCAACCACAGAGTTCAATAGTTTCTTATCATCCTTGACGAGTTCGTCGACACGTCGACAGTAGACACTGTTTGGTTTCAAGAGCTGAAAAATAATTTGGTGATATTTGAAACGATAATTCACTAGTCCAGTTTATGGTCAACGTTGGTCATCCTTTGGATGTTTTCTAAAAAATTCAAAGGAAGACCAAAATTCAAAAAGTTCGAAAAAAAAACTAACCAAATCATGTTTGTAATGTGAGAAAGTGTGAACAGGAACAATGTCATCCGGAAACAAAGTTTGTGTGATTCCCATCGCTGTCTCGATACAACGATCCTTATCACTGGATCTGATCAAAGTCTCCTTTCGATTGAATCCATCCACAAGTCCGATGTATCGATTTCTCAAGAAGGTTCCAACCTCTTTTGCTTGTTTGAATCCTTGTTGTGTTAGCTGAGAATACCCACGTGGAAAATATTTCTCCACTTCGAACGTTGACTCATCCAAAGGGTATGTGAAGGACGGAGCTCTGTCTCCATGTCTGGAAATGATGATGTCTATTGTTATGAAACAAATTTCATGAAATCGAGAATAGTGTGGGACGGTTCTTATCAGGAAATTTCCTCTTTTGATTTTAGTGAAAGTTTTTGAAACAAACTTCCTGATTTCTTAAGAAACGACGTCATACCGGAAATGAAATGAGTCACATAGGGAACTTTCGAAACAAAACATCCAATAATGGATGAACAAAGACATATTTTAGCTTGTTCAACATGTTTCTATATCTTCTGGTCCGTTTGATACCTGTGTTCGAATGTCTCACAACGACAATTACCGTAACTACAACTACCGTAACGTAACTTAAAATTTCCGGTATATATTTTTTTCGATTTTCACTGCTTCTCGTCGAGTTTTCAGTTATTTTTCCCCAATCAAGTCGGAAAATAAATTCTTCTGAATCTAAAAAATTGCTGGAAAACGGACGAAAAACGAGAAAGAAAAAAGAAAGCAAAAACTTTTCAGGTTACGGTAGCTGTCGCTGTGGGACCTTCGGCTACAGCTCCGATCTTTTGTACCAGAATATTAAAAAAACAACTTTTCGAAAAAATCTTACCTGACGAGAACTTGAACCATCTCTAGCTCAGCGTGAACAACGGAGAAATAGAGAAACAAGAGTCGGTAGATCATACTGTTGGTAACTGCTCTTTTTGTGTATGTAACGAGACCAGGCTGATTGTTATGAAACCATGACTCTCTTTTATAGTACAGAAGTACGTTCGTACCGCCTCATTAGGGTGGAGTGATAACAAAAAAACGAAACTTGGGAAGGTGTGACAGCTGACCGAGTGTCGAAGACAAAGGAACCCAAAACTTTGTTTCGCCGTTTGATTTTGTGAGTTGTGATTAGAATCGAAGTGTGCGAGCACTCATGCTTCGCTCATGCTTTCATTCACTTTCAGTTGAAGACAGTCGAAATTTTATCAGTTGATTCGAAACGAAGACAAAGAACAGTTGATGTTCGCATCATGACTTGTTCTATTTTTAGCTTATAACACAGAATAAATAAATAAATAGATGTAAATAGATACATTATAAAAAAGAGGAGTGGTCAAACAAAGTTTTAATGGGAAGCCCGAATTGGAAAAGTTTCAAGATCGTAATTATCAAAGTTGGGGTTGAGTTCAATTGAGTCATTCTTCCATCTTCTCTTCTCCTTCTTGCTCTGCTGGTTTCTCCTCTTCATCCTTCTTCTCAGGCTCTTTCTCTTCTACAGCTTCTTCCTTCTTCTCAGTATCATCTGCTGGTTCCACTGGCTCAGTTTCTTTGCTCTCTTCCTTTTTCTCCTGGACAGCTTCCTCTCGTTCTTTGTCTTGTTCTGTCCGCTTTGGCGTCTCCTCCATCACCAAATTCCTCAACAAAGGAGCAGAATTCGCTGAAAAATACGAGAGCAGAATGATTAATCAAGTTTCAATGGTCACGGCTTACCGTTATGTGTCGCCGAGTCGGTCTTGTTCTTTTTGTATTCTTCGTAGGCAGCGGCCAGTTTCTCTTCCCATTCTTTGACAGTCTGCTCAAACTTCTCCTCATCGACAACAGGCTTCTCGCTGACTACCTTTTTCAGTTGTTCTTGAAAATCGTCGCTTCCCTTTTCAATAGATCTTTTTCTATTGTCGTGAGCTCTCTCGAGTCTGAAAATGTACTGTAAGAAATATGCATTTCACTGAAATACAAACTTTGTAAGTTCTTCTTCAAGCTTGCTCTGGTGGGTTCCCAGAGAAGCGGCTTGACGTTTCAGCATTTCCATGCGATGATGAGGAACAATCTGAAACTCAATAATGATCTTCTGAACTTAATTATTCACGAACATTTCTGGTATCAGTGACGATACTTGGAGAGAAAAGATCACTGATAAGTCGGTTGTTCCGTTCAAATCTCACTCCGGCCAACCGCCTGGTACTCATTTCATTTCCCCCGTCGTCCTCGTCCACTGGTTGAATCACAACACCTCCGGGATCCATGCGACTTCTTGACATTTTTTCGTTGTTTTTGGCTCGACTCTAAGAATGAATATGATAAGAGTGTTATAGAGAAAAAAAATTGTTTGACTCATATATTTTGTACAAAAAATATATTACCTTGCTCATCATGTAATTCGACATTCCATTTCCTTGAAAGTTCTTCATTTGCTTGTCGTAATCTGCCTTCTCCATTTCGTATTCATGTTGGAAGAATGATTTTTCAGCATCGGTGGTTTCAAGCCACATCTTCCCAACAATCTTTCCTATATCCCAAAGCTGCGCATCCGGATTTTCGGCTCGAACTTTTGGCCACATCTTACGACTGTACCGCATGTACGGTTGTAGTGGTCTCTCTGGTACTTTAGGACCACGGGAAGACATATCCGGGAACTAAAAAAACGTTTTGGTTAAAGTTTTCAAGGGAACTAACGAAACATACATTTCTCGCCGGTGTTGCTTGAGGATGACGAAATGACGACATGTTGAACCTAAAATAAAAATGTAAATACACAAAACCGTATTTCAAAAATTCAATGAAAAGATGTGGTTGGTGAAGAAACACTCAAAAATCGATACTTGGATTCAAAACTGTCCCCGCCCAGGTTTTCAATGGGGCGCATATGTGGTGCGTCGTAATGGTGTTGCTGGAGACTGCGGCAAAGTGGGCGGAGTCTCAATTGCAAGCTGCGCACGGTTTCTCCGCAGTTTTGGGCGAGATCGTTAAAAATTCTAAAACCGTGTGCAGCTTTCAGTTTAGGCTCCGCGCACTTCAACACGAAACATTTTTCAACGAGTTATTCAGAAGCTCTCTCATAGGAAAACTTTTCTCAGGAATCTGGAGTATCGTTACAAAAAAAGTAAATTTAGAAGAATTGAAGGTCGACTATTTTTGACGATTCATTTTTTTAGCTTGGCGGTTCAATGGAAGGAATGATTAATATGGGGGTCTAGCCAATGGGTTCTGCATACATTTTTTGGAAATTATATTTATTTTATTCATCCAGTAAATTATTCAAGCAAGAAAGGATGCGTCAAGAGAAAACAGTTCGTGGAGACAGAAAGGGTAGAATGCAAAAAATGGGAGAATAAGCCACATTAATAAAGAATTTGTAATAACCCGTCGCTAGATCGAGAGCTTGTGAACAATGCACACGAGATTCGATTCTGGGTATCGTAAACGAGATGATAGAGGCATGAAACAAGAGAGTGCCAAGGAAAAGGGATAAAGTATGAAACAAGCACATTTCTAACAGCGTGTGTCACAAGAGAAAAAAAGAGACAATTATTATAGGACATTATAAACCTAATGGCGCAGTTAACCAGCTTTCCGCATGATCAGATCAAGGATAGTTGTACACGCGAAAATCATTAAGAAATAACAAATAAGTTACTACCTAGAAGAACAGCGAAAAAAAAGAAAATGAATATCCTATACTTGAATTGTCAGTCATAATCGATTGGGTTTGGGCTGGAAAACAGAACGAAAAACAGAAAAGTTAAAGTTCAAAAACCAACAAGTTGAGGGTGATGCATTTGCCTTATAGCGCCACCGTAATTGCCCGGATTTTCTGAACAATGAAAACCGAGCAAAGCAACTCCTAACAAAGTAGGTAGCCGTACGGGAAGAGCCAACAGGTAGGCAAAATGATATAGCAGCACACAACGTAACGCGACACACACGGAGAAAAAAGGTGAATCATAGAATGGATGTGTGAGACTCTAAATATTAGAGCTCATGATCAACGGCACACTCTTCGAAGCACACCACTTCTCGATCAAAGTAGATAGCGACGATGAGTTACAATAGAGCATTCGGTTACAGGAAAAATTTCTGTTAAATATGAATTTTCTAATAGAAACCAGAATCAGGAGAAAGTACATATTTAACAGAACCATACAATAACAAAATAGTTCAAAAAGGTTACAATAGAAATAATGAAAAAAGAGCGATTTACTAGAATTCGTTTGTCAAAAAAAGAGTGGAGAATAAAAGAAAAATGAATGGGAGAAAATGAAGGATTCCAGCAATTTAACTCCACCAATCTTGTGCTGGTTGAGCGCGCTGCGGTTGCTGCTGTCGTCCACCACTGGATTGGAATCCTCCACCACCACCTCCGGAACGTTGTCCTCCGAAACCGCCGTTTCCACCTCCATTGTTACCTCCTCCGTTTTGGTAACGATGATCGCGGCCTGAAATAAATTGATTGTTGCTATGTTATAAATTACAAGTGTTACCTCCGAATCGTTGTCCGTTTCCACGTCCACCGCGACCACGATATCCTCCGCCGTTTCTCATGTCTCCAGACATTCCTTCGAGCCAGTCAGGGAGCTCTTGATTAGCTTCCACAATGAGATCCATCAGCTCTCGAGCAATATTTCTATTCTTGTCGTTGAAGAAGGAGGTAGCCAATCCAACGTTTCCGACACGACCGGTACGTCCGATACGATGAACGTACTCATCAACATCAGATGGGAGATCGTAGTTGATGACATGCTTCACATTTGGAATATCCAGACCACGAGCGGCGACAGCGGTAGCAACAAGAATTGGAGCAGTTCCGGTTCTGAAATTATATTAGTTTGGATAGTGTTTACATCGGAATGTATCATACCTGAAAAGATCAAGATGTTTCTCTCTTTCGAACTGTTTCAGATCTCCGTGAATTGTCACGACTTGGTAATTCTGGCGATTCAAATAGTAGGCCAAATCAGAAGCTCCACGTTTGGTTTCAACAAAGACAAGAGTCAAAGAGCTGTCGCCAGTGGCATCGAGAAGATCCATCAAATATGACCGTTTTTCGTCTTCTTCGACCCAAACGATTTTCTGCATAATATTTTCGGAAGTCGATCCAACTCTTCCGACAGCCAAGAAAACGTAGTTTTGTTTCAAGAAATCTTGAGCAAGAAGCTGAATTTCTTTCGGGAAAGTAGCTGAGAACATAGCAGTAACACGCTCCTCCTTTGGTGGCATACGGTTGAACTCGACAATCTGTCTGATCTGTGGCTCGAAACCCATATCCAACATACGATCGGCCTCGTCGAGAACTAAATAACGGCATCCCTCAAGTCCAATGAGACCTTGCTCCATCACGTCAATCAAACGACCCGGTGTTGCGATGAGTATGTGACAACCAAGCTGAAAAATAAACTTGTATAGAAATAACTAACTAAGCTCTTCTTACCCGAAGTTTGTGTATCTGGTCTTTGTAATTTTCACGACCTCCGTAGAGAAGAGCCGATGTGATTGGAGTACGGTAAGCGAACTTACGAGATTCATTATAGATCTGAAAAAAGTTATTAAATGGAAGAACTATTACACAAAATACCTGAAGAGACAGCTCACGAGTTGGTGAGAGAACCAAAGCACTTGGATACTGCTTCTTTCTTCCTCCCGAACTGATGACGGAGCGATGCACAGCATCTGGACCATCTTGAAGAATTGAGTTGACTAGTGGAACGAGGAAAGCAGCCGTCTTTCCGGAACCAGTTTGAGCGCACGACATCAAATCACGGCCACTCTGGAGAGCGGGAATGGAGTACTTCTGAACTGGTGTTGGTCTATCATATCCAGCGGTTTTGATATTGTCTTCAATCCACTCGTGGAGACTGAGGTCCGAGAAAAGCCCGATTGGTTGCGGAACATCATCTCCGGTAGCCTCAACCGGAATCTCTTCGTATTTGTCGAAGTTGATTCCCGAAAGTTGGCCGGCGAAGAGCTCTTGCTCAATGCGCTCGTCTCTTGGACCGCGATTCTCCCATTTCGAAGAGCCGCGCTCGCTTCTGCTTGGAGCATCGAGATTATTCCAACGAGTATTTTGGCTGAAAAAATTATTTTTTGATTGTAAGTTCTTGATTATATTGGCGTAAGCAACTTACGAATCTCCTCCATTCTCGCGACGGTCACTGTATGATCGCCCCGATCCTCTATTGTCGTATCCGCCGTCACGGTTGTTGTATCCACGGTTGAAGTTTCCACCGTTCGGCCCGTCCCCTCTATCGTTACGATTGTAACCTCCGCGGCCACCATCCCCACCACGACTGTCACTGCGGTTACCGTCTCCGCGGTTGTTGTATCCACGGTTGCCACCGCCGTTGTTGTAACCGCGATCTTCGTAACCACGATCTCTTCCTCCGCTGTAACCTCCACTTCCGCGGTTATCGTTGTATCCTCTATCATATCCACCACTGTTACCACCTCCACGACGGAAGCCACCGCCACCGCTTGAGCCACCGCGGCGATCATCACCGCCTGATGCTCCGTCTCCACCGCGAAGATGCGGTGGAACGTAACGACCTCCTTTGTTTAGAGCAGCATTTCCACTGCTTCCATTGTTCGATTGGTTATTTTCCATCAAAACACAGCACGCGCAAGTATGCGATCAACCCTGAAAATAGCGGAATAATGAGATAACGGGAAGGTGCAAAGAAGAAAAGAAGATTGTGAGCTTGGAGTAGACAAAAGTCGAAAATAGTAAAATGGATTGGCGAAGCCGCAGTCGCAGCCTGAAGGGGAAGACAAATCGACTGCTCGTTCCTCGCCCTCTGCCGGATGGAATAGAGAAAGGAATGGGTAGAGACGCAGAGAATGCGTGGCGCACCACCCTATCGATTTTCAATCCGCCTATTCGGAAAACATCAATAAGCAGTTGAACGGGATAAGAAACTCTGAACAGAAACCAAACTCGTATGATGAAGCTTGGTGTCATACTGTTAGAACAAAACAATACAAAAGAATATGCAGATGTCGGGGAAAGTCAGAAGCAGTTTTTAGAAGCGAAATATTTCACAACATAGTTTTTTTTTTGGAAAACAACCAAGATAACAGAACCCATGATGCCATTTCAAAAATGTAAGGAACAGAACTGAATAAGAGTCCTATCGGAAAACATCTGAAAACCAAAAGTAGGCCACCGCTCAGTCGGCCTTGCGATATGTGGTTTCTGAATTTCGAATTGATGAAATAAACATCTCATATTCATATTCACCCGTTCATAGGATAAAATCCATACAGCTCTAGACTAGTAAGGGTTAGGAAAAAAGAAAATCTTCTAAAAACGAACGGAAAAGAAAACCAATTGGCATTTCACAAGTCCGCACAACAGCGCAAGCGTGTTTGCACACACTTTTCTGTGTCGTCGACCGTATACCACCACAAAAAATCAGTTTGATTTTGCGTTTTGGTTGATAATTAAAACTTGTTTCAAAACAATAGAACATATTAAGTATATATGAAGATTCTCAATTAAAAGTCTACAACAAACATGAAGATTCTAATTAACTAAATAAAGCCATTCATTCCAGCTACCCCAAGATGATCCCTCCACATTTTGATGTAGATATTAATCGTTTTTTAATAACAAACAAAGATTGTCGAATTGTTTTCATCACGGTAACCTAGATAAATGAATTTTCCGAAAATGAGTAGTCGATATTCAGAGTGGTGGTACCCAAGTACCTCTGGAAAAGAATACAGTTCGATTCATAGACAACTTTTCAATGGGGACTCGGGGAGCAGCGAGTGCAGAGTGAGATGTGTCCAATTAGATTGTTTAGATAAAAAGTGTTTCAGATACTTTCTCCGGGCTGGATACGCAGTCATTTTCTTGCATCGTGAAGAATCTTTAAAACCATTCTCAAGACACTTTCCCAATATCTTCAACTCGCTCACTTTGGATGCGACAGGAGAAAATGTTGTCTGTAACCTCCCGAACTTGGCAAATATTTTGAAGGAAAAGCTCAAATATGAGGAAAAGATATTTTACGCTTCGTTCAGAACATTTGATCAGTACATTGAACGACTTGAACACATTTGTATTCATCTCAATCCACTAGAATCTCGGGCTATGATTTATTTGGCTGCCGCTGTTTCTGATTTTGTAGTCACCGAACTAGTGAGCGATAATTCTTGAATTCCGTTTTGAAAGTGCCCTTATCTTCCAGCCAACCCACAAGATTGCGAGTAGCACGGAGTTGAATCTTCCACTCAGCGTTGCTCCAAAAGTAATCGAGAGAGTTGTCAATTCCTTTGTTCCAAATGCATTTATCGTTTCTTTTAAGGTTTGCTAGAATGATTTGATTCTCTTCATAAGTTATATTTACAGCTAGAAACTGATGAGAGCAAACTTATTCCAAAAGCTAAAGCAGCTCTGAACAAGTATGGCCATCAGCTTGTAATCGCCAACATGCTGTCCACCAGAAAGCAAAAAGTAACCCTCGTTCGAAAAAACAGAGAAGATGGAGAAGAGATCATTCTTCCTGCTGAAACAATGAACGAAACTGAAATCGAGTCGATGATAATTCATCGTCTAAGTGGACTTCATCAAGAATTTATTGAGTCTAAATTTTAAATGAAACTATTCACAAGATAATATAATTCATCTTTGTAATAAAGTGTTTTCATAGAAAACGTTATATCATTTCACATTCGAGATCAGAGAATGAGGTTATGGCTCAGCCATTGGTGGTGGACAGTGTTCCTCTGGATGTTTTTCTTTGTGAAGATTGCGTAAATCGCCTGACTCTACAACACTTGAAGAACGGACCGTTGATGTATTAGCTACGGAAGGGATCTGGAAACAAACTAGTTAATTCAGCTCAATATTTATCTGGTTTCACCTGGAAAGCGAACATGCCATGCTGGGCTGGGGCTCTTTGGGGCATCTGGCATGCGATCGGAGGCATCGATGGATCATGAGGAGCCGGAATACTATCTTCAGTTGATTCTTTCATCGTTTCCGAGCGATCAAACGAGAAAAGTGAGCCGAACATCATATGTTGGACAACTGGGAATTTCTTTAGAACCTCTCCTTCGTACATTTTAAACATTCCACTGTTCACTTTCTTCCAGTGCGGAACTGCCGAAATATTCCATAATTGATTGGAATGCTCATGAAAAGGACCAGTTTTTGTCTGATTAATGAATTTGACACAATCCAGAAAGAGACTGAGATGGGCATTTGCCTCAACGACTGTTTCCTTCAAATAACTGTCCGGAACCAAGTTTTTCGAGCCTGTAGAAAAAATTTCTAATCTGAATTGATTTATGTCAAAGACCCACCGATAAGTTGAGCACTTCCAAAAATGAATGGAGCAAACTGAAAATCATCAATGGCATGAACTCCTCGGCTTCCAGCTGGTTCCATTTTGAATTTCATTTGCAAATGACGACACACTCTCAAATACTTGTGGAAAATACGAAGAACCAGAACTTGGTTATCATTATCAGTGAAAACATGCATTTTCTGGAGACAGAAAAGCAGGATGAGAAAATTGGCCTCGTGTCCCGATCCGTAGTCGATTCTGGTAGCATTTCCGAATGCTTCTGTGAAATACGGTACCAATTCAATTAGAGCATCATGAGTGTTCGGAGGGAGAACGCGACTCAATAGTTCAGTTGCTTCCTGAAAATATTCTAGATGATATATTAGTTTTTGGCTCACAAACCTTGCAGAGTCTTTCGTAGAACCGACGATAAGCTTTGTTTCCGAATCGCTGTTCTGATGTGTCTTCTAGAGGAATTTCATCAATCCATTTCTGAAATTTTTGATAGAAGAGGAGCCAGTTGCGAAGTATATTGTACCTCGAGAGTATCCAACATATCGATGAAATCAATTACTAGATCGGAACATCGCATATCCGCTGTTGTGTGAACTCCGACTACTGAATCGTTGAGACGATGCAAGAACGCTAGGTACTCTTCGTAGGCCTTCGAGAAGTACCATGGATTGAGATCAAACACGTTTTTGATCATTTTCTCTGGTGCTTTGTAGCTTTCGGACGCCATATTATCTGGAAAAAAGCTTCATAAACGCTGTGTTATTGCGATTCGAATTAAAAATATACATCGAGCACGGAATCAACACTTTACAAAAATACAGTATATTAATTTCAAAGGAACATCTGTGATTCTGCAAAGTCTCTGCGAGACCAAACCCATAATTTGGAAGACATACGGTTAATGGCTTTAAAGCGAAATCAGTTCTGAGTCTTTAACGATTGCTTCGATAATTGAGCAAGAAGTCGGATCTTGTGTCTCGAGGTATTTATCTCAGTTTAGAACGTTTAAAATAGCGATCTCTTAAGAGGGAGATACAAAAATTGACTGAACATTGTCTCTAGTTCATACTACACAATTTTGCCGCGCTTCTGAACGAGCTCAATTCTGCCCAGTTCCATTTATAACCGTTCTAAATCGCCCAGCAATGAAGAAAAACACTTTTTCATACATTGTTGACAATCTTTATCACACTTTTTTTTCGCACAAACACAATTCCAACCGCGCCCCAACGCCAATCGGAGTGTATGATGTTCTGGAGCGTTTTCTGCGTCGCAAGTGTGATGGAGTGTACGACGCTTGGCTCGCGCTGCATCTTCAACCAGCGATTTATCGATTTTGAAGAGCTTTTTTAATCGCTCAGCTCAAAAATATCTTCGAAACCTTTTCCCAAATACAGTGCATAATTCAGTGTCTCAAAATTTTTATTTTCAGTAATGCCTGTCCAAGTTGAGGTACCCCCAACCACCTACGAGAGACTCCAGCAATACAAGGTAAACTAAAAAGTTTTTCAAGTATGAATCTTATCGAATATTTGCAGGAGAAGTTCTCCGATGCTCTCCGTCACCCAGACTCCCCAGACTGGTACAAGAAGGAGACTCACGAGAGCGTGAAGAAGGATCTTCTTTGGGCAGCTCCATATGACGCTAGATTCCCACAGGTGGGTTGTTTCAAAACTTTCACTCGTTCTCTTATATATGAAGATAAATTTCAGGTTCGCAAGCAGCGTCAATGCTTCGCTTACTACGTCGATTTCCATCGCTGCAACGAGTTGATGGGACAAGACTATAAGCCATGCAAGTTCTTCCAGAACGTCTACAAGGTAATTCATGGTTTTTTGAAACAATATTTTCATTGAAAATTTCAGGACTTCTGCCCTGGATTCTGGACCGAGAGATGGGACGAGCTTCTCGCCGAAGGACGTTTCCCAGCTAAATTCGATCGCTAAATGACTTCTATTGTATTCGATTGTGTCCGAGAAGGCGTTTTATTAGTGCTATTCGATAAAAGTGTCACTTGTAATCAGTTTTAGCCCTTTTTTTGCGTCGAGAAACGCTGCATATTTTCAACCATTATTTCTCAATAAATCGAATGAATGATAAATATTATGTAGGTCAGAACCGTGAAATGGCCGAGACTACTCGCGTGAGCGAGAAGGAACTCGAAAGACGAGAAGGGTTCATCCGCGCTGGTCACAGAGAGCGTCATGTGATCGATCCATTCACCTGGAGCTATCCTTGGAAGGTAGGAATTTTAGTTGATCTGGTTGAAAATGTTCATTAATTAGGGAGCCGGTGTCATGCTCGGAGTCTCGACTGCTGCCTTATATTTACAAAATAGATGGAACAAGAAGCCATACTACTACGCCATCGTGCCACGTCTTCTTTTGATCGGAGCTGCATCTGCCATGGGATACGCAGCAGGAGCTCTCCGCGAAAAACACTACCAGACTAGAGATGCTGTGATTGAGCACTACATGCAACTCCACCCAGAAGATTTTGACCATTTCAATGATCGTAAGTATGATTTATTAAGCAAAATAGTGTTTTCATGGTAAAACAAGCAGCTCGTGGTTGCAAACTCAGTAGAAAAATTTTCTCTCAAACAGCTGAAAAGAAGCTGGATATATTATATCATTTAAAAAACTGCCGTTACTGGAATTAAAAAAATTTCTAGATGTTTTTTCTCGAATTTTGTCCGTTTTCCGGCACACTTTCAGATAGAAATTACCATCCCAACTTGTTCAAAGAAATATTGTCAAGTAGTGAAAACCGAGAAAAAAAGATCCAAAACAATTATTCTTCAGACTACGGTTGTTTTAGTTCTGAGATCTGCGAGTACAGTAGCCAAGGGTTTACTTTCACATATATTTATTTAATATTGACATTAAATATCTTTTTCAAACTTTGTTTTTTTTCCAGGCAACGGCCGTTCCTTCTCGCAAGTTCTCCTTCCATGGTATCCACGAAGAACCCAGTACACCAGATACGATTAGACAAATCTAATCATGAATACGGCCCGAAACGTTTAGCTTATTGTCAATTGAATAAAGAAGTTCGATTGTCCTCTGTTATTGTTTCGCTCATTTCCTTTCTTCTTTTAACATAAATATTATGGTTTGAGTCCGTTTTATTGCTGTGTCAGAGTTCGATAGTAACAAAATCAATATAAAAGTTATTTCTCAAGGAATAAGATGGACAGCAAAGAAAAAATCTTGGCAGATCGGAAGGATCGATTATTAGCTAAGCTAGAACAGAGAAATGAAGAAAGAAGAACTCAGAATGAAGAAAGTGTGTCAAAAACGGATGGTTATGATATAGACCAACTGATGGGGGATATCGAAAAAGATTTGAAATCGAAGACAGTCGATTCGACGAAGATTGATCGTTTACGTACGTTCGATTATGCTGTAGTTCTACACAACTGAAACAACTAATATTACAGAAGAATATCTCGCTTTTTCAACGAATAATCGTCAATCGAAGGCTATCCAGAACCTTCTCGAAGACGTGCGAAAGCATAAACTCTCACAAAATTCAGGCCCAAAATTCAAAGGCTTTTCTTTTTCGGTGAGATTGTTTTGCTCGCAAAAAATCAATGATTGGCAGAAATTTCAGAAAACACCAAATACAACTAGTTCGTCAAAATCTTCAGTAGAAGTGACGAAACCGGTTGAAGTTGCTGCTGTATTGAATGCTCCATCTGCTTCCGAACATGTTATCGAAGACTTGGTAGGGTTTCTAGAAACTTTCTGGCAAATTGGGTTGAAAAATTAATTTTCACTTTTAGAATCTTCTATTTTCAGAAAGACGAAAAACGAAAAATTTCCGGTAAAAATGGAGAAGACATCAGTTTGAAAAACATTGAAAACTGTCGTCTACAGTTCGATTTCGAACCTTCCATTGCTCATATTCGAGTAAGTTACAAATATTTATTCAATCTCAAGTATACATTTTGGATTTTCAGAATATAAAAAATAGTACATTGATCTTCTTACGATGTGATAGATCTCTTCTCATTCATGACTGTGATAAGTAAGTCGAGATGAATCAACTGCTTTTTCAACCTAATATCCTTTTCAGTGTTCATATTTATGTCGCCGCTCAGCAAGTTAGAATTCACACATCTCAAAACCTACATTTGCACGTTGCAACTCGCGGAGCTGTAATTCTAGAGGACTCCAAAAATATTTTCATGTATCCGTACAGGTATATCTATTTTTGATGCGGTTTAATTTATTGAAGAAAGTGTTCAGGCTAAAATCAGCAACCGGAGAATATCTGACTGCTGAGGACAATGGTGAATGGCGTGCGCCTCGTGATTTCAATTGGCTCGCAACAACTCCGAGTCCGAATTGGAAAGTGGTTGCTGAAGAAGAATGGGCCGAAGAACAACTTATTGCTTGATTTATTCATATATGGAAAAGGGAAAACTATGAAACATTTTGAAATAAATATTGTTTTGACTGTTGGGTAAAATAACATGAATAAATATGTAAAAATAAATTATAGGTTAAATTTGAAGAAAAACTGAGAGACATAATTTAGACATTGAAATACATCTGCTAAATATCAAGTGAGAATGGCGGAACGACGTGTTTGGTGCATTTTATTGGGAAGGCAAAAGCTGTGGGGACTGGAAAAATAATTGGCTCAGTTGAGAAGTGACTGGAAGACTTCGTTCATGTTTGCAATGGCCATCAAGTTTTTGGATTTCAAAGATAGCTGAAAAAAGTATTTTAAGGAAAATTAGGGATCAGGCAGTTCTACCGTAATTGCTGTGTTCTGCGAGTTGACTTTCAGCTCGGAAAGGACATTCAAATTGTTGGTGTACTTCACGGAATGGTACAGAAGCTGCTGATTATCGACTTGGCGACGTGCTACCGTATGAATGTTATTCTGTTGCAGTTTTGTGCAAATCGCATCTGCGTTCATATTTTGAGTGTTTTGAAGTGAGAATTGTTGCTCGTTCTGCTCTGGAATGCTCTTCCACTCCTCCAAAAACTCACGCTTCTCCATCTGAAAATAATGAATCATAGCTCCTGTTGTAGTTCACTATTCTACTATACCTGTCCATCTTCTCGGAAGTAAACGATGAGTGGAACTTGAGTGGCAAAATAGAAGGCATTGATGTTGTTCTTTATAGCCACCTGCAAGAAAAATTTTCTTAAATTTTTATAGCTCAATCCTTGAATGAATTCCCTGCTTTGTAATATTTGTTTAGAATACACACTGATGTGACACACTATGGCATTTAATGTTTGTACGTCGTGCCATCTCATCACTCTTCTTATGATAACAAATCACATAATGCCCATATCGGTCCTTTTGGTGTGCTGCGTCGTTTTGCATTTTCATTCTCTATCAATCGATTGATTTTTTGTGCCTCCTCACTTTTTTCTTTTTCTTCTTTTCTTCTTCTGATTAAGTGACCCATTCTGCTACGATGGGCTCGCTCTGCTCGCGAGAAGAAGATGGGGAAGATGCTATGACAACTATGAATGGAACAGGGAAGAGCAAGACTAAAAAGGTATCGTTTTCTATTCCAGCACTGAAAAACTCGAAATATTTTTTAGGAAAGCGATATCATCCATTTTTTCATGCTAGGAATAGAAGGTGCTGGTAAAACAACTATTATCCGGCAACTCAAATGCCTCTGTATGCAGAAACCTCACAACTATCAGGTACTCTAATATGTTCTCCTAAATTCTAAGAACTCATTTTCAGATGTACGACGATGGCTGGAACTTGATTGACCGCGAGAAAATTTTCGATAACTACGAATTGGAAGGACTTAAAAATGTAGTGCGAATTAATCTTCTAACGGCTGCTGCCTCTCTGATACGGAAAGCGAGAGATCGCGACGAAGAGTTCTTGCGAAGTTCCACGGCCGCTGCTGCGATTCTGAGAAGATGTTCACAGCTGTACGAAGGAGAAGTTGATATTTATGATCATTCGAATCAAATCGAAGATGAATATGGAGGATTCATCATTGAGATCATCTCCGATCCTCAAGTAGTTCGGCTGCTCGAGCAGCCGATAGGGGTTGCTGGATTGAAAATTGAAGACGGTACCCGATATTTTCTAAAGGATGAAGGAAGAATTCGCAACATTTTCACTGATTCTTATCAGCTTACAAACGATGATATTGGTGAGTCTTCTGAATAGCGGAGTCATTCTCAAAACTACTTTGGTTCAGTTCATGTTCGTAAGCCGACCGTTTCTTTCAAAAGTTACAAGTTCCGAATCAAGCAACTACGAGTCGAGATTCATGACATGGGCGGTCAAAAAAGTGAACTAGTGAGTTTTTGATTTATTCAATTTGAATGTCGGAATATGAAAATGCAGGTAAAAATACCCCAATTCATGAGGCAATTCTTGACAACTAGTGGGCATTGCTTTTTGCTTTATGTATCATCACTGGCCGCTTTTCAAGAACCTGATAAGGACTCGAAGGGAAGAACTGTTCTTGATAAAAGTGCTGCTATCTTTAAGGTGGGTGGCAATATAAAATCAATGCAAAACAAATTATTATTATTCAGCTTGTACTGGAAATGAGTGGAGTCGACGAGTGCACAGTGATGATATTTTTCAATAAGCAAGACAGATTCGAAGAAATTTGCCGGGAAATGTTACAAAATGATGATGGAGAAGGAAAACGACAGATTGAGAAGCTTCTTGGTGTGCCGCCAAAGCTTCCAAAAAATCAAAAAGAAGGCGGCAAGAAGAACAAGCCAGAGAACTACGACTATTTGAAAGACTCGATTCGAAATCGATTCAAGGAGATATTGAAAAACAATAACGATAAGAAAAGTTACTACATGAAATACACTCAAGCTACAGACGCTCAACTGATGAGCACTATCTTTTATGCGGTCGAGAATGAAATCATTTCAGCATTCTTCACTCAAGCCCGTTATTTATAATTATATTAATTTGTCCCATTTCCATTTTCACTTTGATGACCTTATTTTACATTTTATAAATAAGACGTACCTGAAGATTCGTGAGTGGTGTAGTGACTTGAACCGGTCCTGAGGTGTCACAAACTATCGTGAACTAAAAATAAACGAAATTTCAAAATGAAACTGTTGCCTGATTGTGAAACATACATTTTTAGATTGATTCGGGAGAATTGGAGATTGATCCATCTGCTCAACTGGTATCAGACCAAACGAGTTCTTGTTAAATTGGAGAGCAAATTCAGAAATTGCTTGCATGGCTCTGTTAGTGATTGTAATCTCCATGGAAATTCTTCCATTTCTTCTAACAAAAGTTCCCTCAACTTGCATTCCCATAGCCTTCGATGCATCAAGCCACATCTCCTTGGGATGTGTGTAGCCAGAAGATGCTCCGAAACCTCCAGATCCGAAGATTTCAGCGAGACCTCCGATGGAAGCTGGTTGTTGAGCAGCTGGAGCAGCACTTGGCATTCCGAGTCCAGCAAGCGAGTCGAATGGATTATTTGAGGAAGCCATCGCAGGTGCAGCTGGCATGGAATCACCTCCCAGTCCAAGTAGGTCATCAAGTCCACCCATGGAGGTAGTTCCTGACATTGAAGTTCCATATCCTCCTGTGTTGGCGCTGGTGGCAGGAGCATTCAAATCAAGAGACAGGAGATCGGCAATGACTTGATCTTGCGACGGAATGACAGTAGGAGCAGATCCATTTCTAGAAGCATTAGTTGCGGAGGACGTATCCAGTAGACTAGAGCCACTGAAAATAAACAATTGAAAATAAATATTTCAAAAACTATGACATACAATTTGGCGGTTGGAATCGGATTGATTTGACGAAGTGGGGCCTTCGCTGGATCGATAAATGCTGATGGAGGCTTATGATAAACAGATGCAAGCGTTCCGATGTGGCAAACCAATTGTTCTAAAAGGGATGGCTCTAGAAGATCAGTCTCTTCCGAAATCAAAGGTTTTTCGGTGAGAACAACATTCTTGGCTGCAGCTGGATCAGCAGATAGAAGCCTCCAGTAGATGAATCCTCTATCACGGAGATCTGGGTTGTCGCTGTCCTGAGTAGCAAGAGAAAGAACGCGTTGAACAAGGGCCTGGGCAACTCCTGGTCTCTTCAGGAAAAGTTTGACAACGGCGGTGAGCAGCTGGAGCTGGACTTGAGTGTTCTCATCATGGAAGCCTTCAACAAAGCTTTCCAAAAGCTCATCAGCATTGTCGATGCGCTCGGCGTATTCTCCGATAATCCAAATCATTGAAGCACGGGCTTCTGGCTCGTCAAGAGTATCCAAGTTCTTAAAAATATAAATTGAATCTCAGCCGTAATACTAAAAACTGTTTTACCTCACAAAGAGCGGAGATAATGCTCTCGTATCTATTAGGATACTTTCTGAAGATGTCCTTAATCACAACAACAGCTTCTTGCACAACATAATTGACCTTTGTTTGGATGAGCTCAAGAAGTGTTTGAACGCATCTTTCGCTGCTGGTCTCCACTTTGATTGCGCATCGTCCAATCGCACGAACAGACTTTCTGACAAAGTCCACATCGACTTCAGTCGCGTATTCTTTCAGTTCGCTCAGCACTTGAGAGATATTATTCTGTTGAGCTAGACGAATCATAATGTCGAGTTTTTCCATTTTCACATAAATTGGATCGTTGTATTTCACAAAGAACACTTTCATTTCTTGTTTGAGGATGTCCGGACGCTTTTGAACGATCAAGTTGATGTTTCTCAATGCCACGTATTGAATTTCAGGTTCAGCCGAAAGCAGAGTGACCATTGGTGGGGCTAGTTTCTTTGTGAGCTGAGTGATAAAATCAGAATCAGCGGGCATCATATCGATAAGCTTCATAAGCACTTTGACAGTGGAGAGGACGACTGCAGCATTGGCATGGGCTAATCTTGGAGAAATACGTTCGCAGATGTTTTGAGTTTCTCGTTCATCGCGTGGAGTGTATCCAGCAAGGGCATCCAAAATGAAGACTTGACCCCACTCGGTGCACTCGTTCAAAGCTGTCAGAAGTTTGTTCACCATTTGACTGTTGACTTCGATGACAGTTTGTTGATCATTCATTTCAGTCAAAGCAGCGACAGCGTTGGCTACTACCATAGGATTGGCATCAGAAAGCAAATCATTAAGAAGCTCTACGAATCCTTGATCTTTGACTAAAGTTGGATTCATATCGTGTAGTTTAGCAACACAAACGGCAGCTGTCTTTCGTACATATGGATCCTCATCCTTCATACATCTCCGTAACGGATCACAGAGATACTCGGTAATTTTTTCAACACGAATACATCCCATTGTTCGGACCGCAAGCGCTCGGATCAAGGGATTCGGGTCTTCACAATCCTGAAATATTCTAATAATAACAACTATTCGGATATAACGAATCAACCAACCTTTACAAATGTATTCACTGCCATAATGGCCAGATCGGGTTGCGACTTGGCATAGTTCATTAGATACAAGTAAACAAGCTTTTTCAGTTCAACATTATCTGTTTGCATACAATTGACGACATCCGGAAACAGAGCACTAACATCCTTTCCAACTGTCATACTTGCAATGACCTTCTTGACAGCTTCCTTCTTCTTTTCCTTTTTGTCAGAGTTGAGCTCATTTTTCAGTTCGAATATTTCTCCTAAGAATAAGGAAGTTAGAACTGTTTTAAAAGAAATTATTTGTACCTTTTTTAGTAGTTGTGAAGTACTTTGAATCGGTCATCTTGAACCTGCTTGACTACCCTGAAAAATCTTTTTTGGGGAAATGGACGAAGAGTATCATGACAAGAAGCTAAAAAGGGGAATATAAAGAAGGAAATAAGGAAACTGAGTTTTGGAGAAAGTAGCCAGAAGAAAGAAGAAAGAAACATAGAAAATCGATGAAACGCAGTGCGCAAAGATTTCGCTCTCCGGCCCCCAGTCGTATTATATTGCCGAAAAGGGAGAGAGTGGAGGTGAGAGAAAAAGGGCATGAGTGGCCACACCAAACACGCCAAGTCCTCCCATCAAATGCGCCGGATTGTCGTTTGCGCGTTTTTTGAGTTTTAGAAAAGGAATCTTCGTATAAATACAGACGAGTTGCTTTTTTCAAAATTTTCAAAGAGCTGCAGGGTCCTTTTTTGAATAATTCTATTCGGGACTTTTTTTTTAACTAACTGTTATAATACAGATTCATTAAATCACTGATTTTCGTTTCTTAAAAATAGGTTAAATCTCAATTCATACCTTTTGAATGCTAAATTGTACTGACTTTTGCAAAAATTTTGCGAAAAATACGTCGAGATCGATTTCAAGAATTTCCATTCAAGACCATCTACAGTAAGATTTTTTCTTCAGTCAGTGATGCGCCTTTAAAAGCATACGGCTTGCGCTTAACTTGAATTTTTCCGATTTTCCAAAACCAAAGTAGATTTTTTAACGATTTTTACTGTTTTCAGGTATGAATGAACCCACCAGTTCGACTGGTACCTCAAACGACCGAACGAAGAAGAAATCTGAATCGAGCAAATGCTTTTATGCATTCGGAACGGGTTTGCCCGGTAAGTTTTGCTCACAACGGGAGTTATCAAGCATTGATTGCAAATTCGAAAAATTTCATCTCTTCGTAGAGTTTCCAGAAAACAGTGAAATTCAAGGAAACCACGACTTACTCACCGCCTATGGTCTTGGCCCTGTAGAACGAGCTTTCAATGGTACTCGTCGTGTCAAAGAGAAAATGTCGGCTTTTCTACCACATGTGATAGGAGAGTTACATTTGGATGCCACTAAAGAAGCTAGTTCGCTGAGGGCACTTATTGAAAAGCCACCGATCCACAAAGAGATATCAAATCTTTCAAGTTCAGCAATGCAAGGTTTCAAGTTGTCGGCTGGTCCGGTGGACGAAAGGTAATATTGGAACAGAAAAATTGAACCAAACATTTATTATTCTTAAAGATATCGGCATTTGTTCGAAAGAAAACAAGAAGTGGACGTCTTAGCTTACAGTGAGAAATCTAACATGATACGGATAAAACCACCATATGATCCATACGGGTTCGAGGATGATGAAACAGAGAAAGGATTTCCAAGAAAACACAAAAAGAAGAAGAAGAAGGAAAAGAAGAAAAAGAAGGACAAGTTAGAATCAGAAGTTCCTTCAGAAAAGAAGAAACGATCTGCTGAAGCCATGGAGTTTTAAGTGAGTTTTTGAAAAATTATTCAAATAACTGTCATTTTGGCACGGATCGCCATCGCGATATCTTGACGACATGATGACATCAAGGCATTGTGCAATTGTCTCCGTCTTCGTTGGCTTAGCTGACGTTCGACGGAATGACGATGCTCTACCATACATACATGCGTTGTAAGACCCACTACAAAGTTTTAAAATTAAAATTTGTTCTGTTTTAAATTTAGTAAGACTTACTCAAAAAGCAACCCCCAACAGAACAAAACAAGCTCCAATCAGCTTCAGTATAATATAATACTTGCTCTTCATTTTTCGGTTCTTGAGTGTTAGTAGAATGAATTATAAACATTGTGAGGATGTTTGGAAGGAGTGATGCGAACGTTGACACTGACAATGCTCTAATTACTCCTTTCGCATCTTTTGAGAAAAAATATCCTATCAATGCATAGACTGGAGCAATTACAGCAAGTAGAAAAGCTACTAGATCTGCAATTTAAATATGCAACATTGTTTCAGATTATCAACTGACCCTGTACGAAGTTAGACTGCACACGTTCTCCTCTCGCCGAGTATGACTGGAATGTCAGAAACCAATGGCAGTTTCCACTATACAGCAGTACCTCACTTCTTGATAAATTGCGGCGATAGCCTTCTGTAATTTTTTCCCGATAAATGGTTTCAACTGTAATTTTCGCCTTGGTATTCTTTGATCTTGGTTTCAAGGTTCTATCAGTTATCATCACCTGATATATCATTGCATTGACGGAAAAGATTAGCATGTTGATGGACCAGAGTATAAGAAATGTTTCCACATGAAAGTCTACCAATCTGACTCGAGTATTGCAGTTGACAGTTCGGTGGTGATGTCTGAAATAGTTTCTGTCAGAAATCATAGCTCTAGAGCGCGCTCTTTAGATCAATAAAACAAACAGTTCTGAATTTTATCGATATCCAGTAATCTGAAAATATAGAAATAAGTTGTATTGCAACGACATTCAATAGAAGAATAGTTTTTTGCTCTGTCATATAGGAAAAATGACAGATAGAAGCATCTCAATCTCGTCTTTTTTTCTAATTCGGTTACATATCTCTTATTTGCTTCTATTCAGAAATTCCTCTCTCGCGAAGAAGAAGAAGAAAAAGTAGCGGATGGGCTCTCGAAAGTTTGCCGAGAATGTGCCCGATATTTCAACCGACGATGTAGAAAAATCGGAAAATTCGAATAATTCTTCCGAATTATTATCGTGGATGAGAAACGATGAGATTGGAAATGATGCCGTTATGGAAGGACCGTTCGGACCAAGAAAAGTTGTGTACTGCGACTACACAGCAAGTGCTCGATCGTTTTCTTCTATCGAACAATATATCCAATCAGAAGTTCTACCATTCTATGGAAATACTCATAGTTCAGTCACCGTCACAGCGGAACAGACGACATTGTTCATGCATGAAGCCAAACAAGAAATCAGGGCGATGAGTGGATGTGGAGATCAGGATTCTGTAATTTTCACCGGAAGTGGATCGACTTGTGCTGTTGAGCTTCTTGTTCATTTGTTACAATCTGGAGCGGGAAACGAAGAAGTTGTGGTTATCCATTCCATTCAAGAACATCATAGTAATCTACTTCCCTGGAGGAAGCTAGCTAAAGAGATGCGTAGTGTGGAAGAGCTAGAAAGTGGACACGTGGATTTGGAAAATTTGGAAGCTGTCCTAAAAGAAGTTAGAAAAAATCATGGAGACGTCAGAGTAATTGGAGCATTCTGTGCATGTTCAAATCTCACTGGAGTCCTTATTGATGTTCAAAGTGTAACTAAAATTCTGAAACGGTATGCTTCTATACTTGATTCAATTAAGTTTTCTCGTTTTCCAGCTATAATGCGATTTCTATATGGGACTATGCATCAGCTGCTCCATATGTTCCAATTGCAGTCAACGGAGAAACTCCACTAGATGCTCTATTCTTCTCCGGTCATAAACTTCCAGGAGGTGTCAGCTCGCCCGGTGTTCTGATCGTCAAAAAATATTTGATTCAAGCTACAAAACCAAAGAGAATCGGTGGTGGAACAGTCTTCTTTGTGAGTTATTTTTTTTTCATTTCGAAAATAATAACCAAATTTGTTCTAGGTCAATGATTCTGAAGAATGGTTTTTGAAAGAGGTGGAACATCGCGAAGAAGGAGGAACAGCTGATGCTGTTGGTGCTGTCAGATTGGCGATGGCGGTTAAAATGAAAAGAGCGGTTGGAGAAGAAACTATCAAACAGTTGGAGGAAGCTATTTCAAGACGAGTCTTCAAAAGTTTTAATAAAACTAACAATTTGGTTCTTCTCGGACCGTCTACAGTTGAAGGTCGTCTTCCTGTTTTCTCATTCTTGATTCGAAACCCAAACAGTAATCTCTTCTTCCATCATAACTACATTTCGGTTCTTCTCAATGATTTATTCGGAATTCAAACCAGAGCTGGATGCATGTGTGCTGGACCGTATGCTCAGAAATTGTTGGGAATTGATGAAGAATTATCACGAGAATTTGTGAACGCTATTCAAGAATCTCCTGATTTGGACCGTACTCATCTCCGTAGGCAGGCAGAGTACTCACAACAAGAGTTCTTGCGTCCAGGATTCACTCGGATATCCTTCCCGTACTTTTTCACCATGCAACAAGTTGACGATATTGTTTCAGCCGTTGAATTCGTCGCTGAGCATGCTTCTGATTTCCTTCACTTGGCAAGTTTTTAACTATTAGGTTGGCAACTAAGTCTTTGTGCACTTTTGTTTTTCTCTTTTCTCTTAACTGAGCTAAAACAGTACCAGGTGTGTAACAGGATATGGTATATAAGATTATAAGGATGTTCACAATAACCATCATTTGCCCTTCTCTCATTCCGCTTGCGAACGGGATGCCTTTTTTACACCCACTGCTTTTTGGTGAAATTTCTGTTTGACGACGTCTTCCGGCTGTATATCGAAGTCAATCCGCTGGGCACTTCTGTGTTGGCTAGTATATTTGACCTATTTCTTATTCAAGGTGATAATATAATTCAGCCGCTTGAAGTTCCCGTGTAGAGTAAGAAGATGCATGCTCATACCCACTCGCCGCTGAACAACAAAACTGGTCAGAAAGATAAGGTATCCGCCGTCCAAGTTTTTTTGTCTTTCCCAACTTTAACGATCTATTTCCAATGGTGGTATGAGTTGTCCTTAAAGTGATTGACATTTCACAGGTAGATTGGTGAGGGTCCCGGTTGACTAGATCTATCAGCTTGCCTATATCTTGAAGATGTGGTCGCCAGGGACGAGTTTCATCTTTCATTGAGAAGTCCCGGTTCTTGAACTTGCCAACCCAATTCGCAACGGTGTTTCTATGGGGACATTGTCTTTGTAAATTTCCACCAGGCGGTGATGAATATCGGATACTTTCCGATTAGAAATAAATGTAAACAATATACAAAAATTTCATCCGAAAACAGTGGGTATGAAACGGAGCATCCCGTTCGCAAGCGGAATGAGAGAAGGGCAAATGATGGTTATTGTGAACAACCTTATCTTCTTATATACCATATCCTGTTACACACATGTTACTGTTCTAGCTCAGTTAAGAGAAACGAGGAAAACAAAAGTGCACAAAGACTTAGTTGCCAACCTAATAGTTACTTTTTAGTGGCAAATTCTCTTATACTACCATCTCTTATACTACCATTCTCTAATACTACCGAATCTCTTTTACTACCACTGTCTCTTATACTACCTTTTCCTCATGTGTCTCTCATACTACCAAGTCTCTTTTACTACCAAGGTCTCTTATACTACTTTTACCAATGGGCCTCTCATACTACCAAAAAAACAAGGGGTTTCAGCCTAAGCCTATATTTTTATACAACAAACTCAATATTCTGGGAAAAAACTCGAGTCGAAAAAATACTGATATTAGCGAAAATCAGTAAAATTCTCACTTTTTGGCTGAAATGCTCAAAATGTTCTGTGTTTTATGTTCAAATTGTAGGCTTAGGCTGAAACACCTTGTCTGAAAACAGGCATTCTAGCCCCTCTAATATGTAACACAAAAGGATCATTCCAAAAAAATCCACTTGTTTTGTATTGTAGGCTTAGGCTGAAAAGCCTTATCATTTTCTGAAAGGACGTCTGAAAAATTGCTCAAAACTCCCAAATTTGGGTGCTCTTTTTTGGTAGTATGAGAGACCCATTGGTAGAAAGTAGTATAAGAGACATGGGTAGTAAAAGAGACTAGGTAGTATGAGAGACACATCGGGAAAAGGTAGTATAAGAGACAGTGGTAGTAAAAGAGATTCGGTAGTATAAGAGAATGGTAGTATAAGAGATGGTAGTATAAGAGAATTTGCCCTTTTTAGTGAACAAAGTATTTTCAGTATCAAGTGAACACTGAGACCGGAGAATGGCATCATCAAAACCAACGCGTCTTTCACGGACGACGATGGCTGGGACATATTCAATTCACTCCTAGCGGTTTGAAAACAAAAGCTAGGATTGTTCCAGAAGTTTCTGATATGAACACATGTCTCCGTTCAGCAGAAACGTTGGCACTGGAAGCATCTCAATCAATGAACCTCTCTAAAATCCCCGATGGAAGAGTCGCTGTGAACGAAGAGTTTCAGAGACTTCGATGGTTTGTACTTCCAATCGAGGTAAACTTTTCAGACCATAAAAGATGAAAAACCTTTGAAAAGTTTAGATCGCTGAACAGCGTGCAGGAAGAAACAATCAGCTTCAAGATGCAGTTTTCAACCCCAGAACATACTCCGACGTTCAAGTAAAACAGATCCCAGAGATATTTGAAAAACTAGGCGAAGTCCTGAATCTTACTAAGGAAGATGCCGAAGAAGAGTCAACTTGCCAAGTTATCTGTGATGACGTGGTTTGCCTTCTAAAATGCGACGATCAATCTACGAAGGCAGGCGCCACTGAAAACGTGGGGGTGGATGAAAGTGAAGCTGAAGAAGTGAAGCAGATGGAAGACTGGAACAAAAGAGTTGTTGTAAAACGTATCGAGAATTTGAGCAAAGAAGAGGAAAGAAAACAAGAATGGCAGATTCCTCCACTAGAGATGTACAAAAAAGTCACCGATGTCATTCATCAATTGAAAATGATTCGAGTTAGTTTCAGTAATGATAATTAGATAACTTATTTTTGCTGTTTTTTAGAATGGTGACAAAGTTCTAGTTTGCCTGTCAGGAGGAAAGGACTCCTTATCCCTTCTTCATATTTTAAGGCATTATCAACAGAGGTGCAACAAAGCGAGAAGGTTTAAAATTTAAAAAAGGTTTTCATATCAAAATCAGTATTTTTCCAGCACTTCCTTCCAGCTTGGAGCAATCACTGTTGATCCTGGATCCGCCGAATTCAATCCAAGACCGCTAATTGAGTACTGTAGAAAACTAAACATCGATTACTTCTACGAGGAGCAAGATATCATTGGAGCTGCGATGAAAACACCTGGACTACGGTCGATTTGTGCATTTTGTAGCCGAATGAAACGGGGAAGACTTGCGGCGGCTGCTCAATTCCATGGATGGAATGTGCTCGCAATGGGTCAACACTTGGATGATTTAGCTGAAAGCTTTTTTATTGCTGCATTCCAGAATGGAAATTTGAGTACAATGAAAGCACAGTATACTACAAAGTGAGATTAAAATGATACAATTCTTTCCATTTATGAATGTTTCCAGAGATAATCAACTGAGAGTAATCCGGCCGTTGATCATGGTTCGTGAGAAGGCGCTTCGTCATTTCGCCGAGGAAAAAAGTTTGCTGTTCAACGAATTCCTGAACCTAATGAATGTTTTTTCAGAACTTCCTGTTGTTGCTGAAAATTGCCCAGCTTGCTTCAATCAAGCAACAGAACGACATCGTATCAAACAACTGTTAGCCCAGCAGGAACTCATATTCCCAGATCTTTTCAATTCGCTAAGATCTGCTCTGAAGCCTCTGTTGTTGGTATGTCTATGCATTGGATTCTGTGAACTCTGAACTGATTTCAGGTTGATTCTGCACATACAAGTGAAATGCGCACCCAAGCCGTTCAGAATATCGTGAATTCGTCGTGAATGTCTTGTTGAGGGTACAATGTTTACTGATAACCAGTTGTTAATTTTTTTTTGTTAGTTAAATTGTTATATTGTTTGTGACATCGTTATTTGTTGCTTCTTATTTTATAACACTTCAATAAACAACCCAACGTCCTTGGGCAGAACTGAAGGTCTAATGTCATGAGTCTTCCGTTTGATCAGATGGTCAAAGCTCATCCGGAGCCAGTTTCCTGAACAACTGACGATGCAAAAAAAATGTTGACAGCTGTTCTGAAGGGTTGTTGTGGAAGCTTCCAACCAGGATCCCTTCAGTCGGTTCATCTGTCGATTCACAAAAATGCGGATCACCATAATCCTTGTTCTCCTATTCGTGTCTTTGGCACACTCATGCCAAAACTTTGACAAGTACATGAACATGTTCTGCAAATATGGTGCTGAAACCACTCCGTGTACTGTAGAGAATTGTGAGTTGCAAGGTACTTTATAGAGATATTTGGTGTGTTCCAGATTCTGCTCAAAAAGCTTCTTGCTGTGCGAAAAATGGAAACTGTGCATACAGCGATTTCCCAACCAAGAGTGTGTGCTGTTTCACTGACGAATGTCTGAAGAGATGCTATCCAGGAAAATTGTTGAAGAACGGACAAGTCTACTGATCGCTTCATTTTAGACGATTATGAAGAAATTTTATTGAACCTTCTTTTTTCGCCTGTTCTTGAAAATGAAAATTATATATTTTTAAAGAATGGAATTGCATAAAAATCTGTAAAAATGACAACAGGAAGCCCTATGGCGCTCGGAGTATCACAACGAGCCAAGTTTAAAGTGCTCCGAAGCAAATTCTGGTTCAGGAGCGACCATGTTATCATGTCGAATCATCTTAAACGGCATGTGCTGTTGTTGTTGACAAGTTTTTCAAAACCTTCCAGATTTTTTTGTCTGGGCTGTCCGCAATTTTGAGTCTGAGTGTTTGCAGAAGTGTCGTCAAATATGCTGCTGCAGTTATTTTCGTTGCTGTTTTTTGTTTAAAAAACTGTTTTCGATATTTCTAGTATGTGATATTCTGTGCCTTTTTTGACATATTCATTTTTACAGAATATGTCAGAACTGTCAGATGACGAAGTTTCTCTTCAAGCTCTCTTCGAACCTGCGAAGAAGTTAATATCCGACATGGAGGATGGCGTTTATACCACAGCCGAACTCCAGCCTCGCCTCAAAACTGGAATTGAAAATCTTCATTCTGTTACAAAACTCGTCAATCAACTCAGATTGTATTCTTCAAATGAGCAGGTTTGATTTGAAAAGAAAACTCTTAAATAAAGAAAGACATTCTCAGATTGAAGATGTTCCTACAAATTCTCTTCCTTATCTACTGGTTCCCTGCTTTTTGGGAATTTTCCATCAAAATATGATAGTTGATGCCAGTCTGAAGCTTGACGAGTTAAGAAAATCCAAAGTTTATCTTCGAAATTTCTTAGATCGACTCAGGAATCTATGCCTGATAACTACGAAGTTACCATGGGAGGATGAAGACACCGAAATAAAAGACGACACTGGAAAGAAAACGAAGATGTCTGTTGAAGAAATTCGGCGTTTGAAGTTAGAACGTCACAAGAAAAAACAGGAACTGAAAATGGCGGAACTGAGAATCAAGAAACAACTTGAAGCGGTTTCTATTGACGAGCAGAATCTGAGAGAGTTGTATATTACGCAGCTTCAGTTTTGGTGTGAACGTTCTCACGAAGAACTCCAAGCCATCGAAGGTAACGAAATAGTTAATAAACGTTTTTCTGAATACGTCTTGTTTCAGACGAGATACCGTTGTTAAAAATGATGGCTGAACGCTCTGCTCATCCAAACAGATACCCGGCTCCTTCAGAGCCTTTGAAAACTGTTCCTCCATTGAAACCTTTCATCATTACGAGAGACGCTCAACAAAAGCAAGTGTTTGGCGTTGGATATCCAGGCATTCCAGCTATGAGTGTCGATGAATGGTATCATCAGAAATTCGGATGCAACCCACACAATGCACCACAGTCATCCGCTCCAGAGCCTCAGCAACAGTTGGAATCGGAAGAGGAAGACGACGATGAAGCAAGAGCAAAGGCAATGCGATGGGACGAGTATAAAGATGATCACCGTCGCGGATGGGGAAATACACACAACAAAGGATAATTTGTAATATAAGTAGTGATCTCGAAAGTTGTATATGGCCTTCTAAATAAATGATTTCAAACTGTCGGATTGTTTATGGTTTTTCATACTGGTGTTGAATTTTCATTCCTTTCTACTTTCCCATTCCTTTTCTACCGGATGAAACAAAATAGTTCACAGAGATCTGTTGTGGTGAAATGGCTTTCCGTAAAAGACGTCGTGATTCCGATGGTGATTCCGATGAGGACAGACTTCCGATCGCAAAAGATGTTGACGATGAATTGAAATCTGTAAGTGGTTCTCAAATTGAACATGTTCACCTTTTCATTCAGGAACCAGCCAAGAAAGCAAAGAACATATGGTCTGATATGCTTCTTGAGGATCAATTGCTTGAAAAGGGTTCGAAAATCAACTTGGATCGATCTTCAAGACATCAACCCAATGTTTCTCGTGGACCTGAGTCTTACATAATGCCACAAGATGAATTTCAAAGAAAACAGGCGAACAAAGGAAAAGATAAAAGACCTCATTATGATGTAAGTTGTACATATTCTCAAACGTCTTATTTTGGCTAGAAAAAATTTCAGAAACCAGTGGTTCTGGTGACTCCAGCAAGTGACGACTTGTTTGGAGACGCACCTAGTGCATTGGACGAAGAATTTGGAGTCAAGAAAAGTGAAAAGAAAGTGGTAACAGAAGAAGAAGAAAGTGGCTGGTGGGGCAAGAAAGGAGCCAACAAACGATACCACGATAAATTGGCTCAGGATAGACCACCGAGGCCAGCTCATCAACAAAAGAAAACTGCTCAATTGATGTCTGAAGAATTTACTCTTGAAACAATGCTCGCTGCTCAATTCGACGAAGGATCGACTCTCGATGAACTCGGAAATCAGGTTGCTGCTGCGATGGGAGAAAAAGATCCAGACACTGTCAAGAAAATCGTGAATGCTATAGGTCGTGAGCTTGCATTGAAGCTCTTCAATGATACCAAAGAAGTGGAGCAGAACGGTGGTATGAAAGTTGCGGATGGTAGTCGACGCCGTACTCCTGGAGGAGTTTTCATCACACTTTTCAAAATGGATCCGTCGGTTTCTCGGGAAACCAAAAACACTATTTTCGACAATATGAGAAATGCCGACAAGCACCGGTCGAAGCAAAAGAAGAAGGCTCAAAATTACTCTAGGCAGCTTGAAGACGTGAGTGAATCAGTATGATAATTGATAATGACTTTCCGAAATTTCAGGTGAAGAAGACAATGGATCTCGTTGCCCAAGCTGAAAGTGATCTCGCATCTGAAGAACTCAGAACTTCGAATGACGTCCCATTCAATGATGATGTCGTCGATATGTGCTAAATTGAAATCCCAAACTTTGTTCGCTCCACCATTTTGTTTTTTTTTGACTTCCCAGCTATATTTCCTGCATCTTACAGAGCTTTGGTTTCCAGTTTCCTGAGCAATTTTATATACTGTAACAATCTGGTGCTTATTTATAACGCCAACCGCTGTTGTTTTCTAATTGTTTCTCATGTTACATCCACTTTCCTAGCCATATCGACGTTATTGTCGAGCCAGAGAATCCCAAATTAGCAACGATTTGTTTCACTGTGCTCTCAGTATTTATTAGCCACTCTTATTCTTATTTGTCTTTTCTCAGTAATTCAAGTTAATAAATGGTCGTATAAATAACCCGCATTCCTCTTGTTAGTTCATAGCCATAAATCGACGGAACGTCTCTTTAGCGGTCATCGAGGTGAAATTGATAGCGAAGAAGTCGCGCTGGTTTTTTGTGTTGTTTTCCGTTTTCGCCTTCGTTCGGCCGACCGCCGGTCCACCACACACATGACTAATATCCTTGACCCTCTGCTGCCTTTTGGCTTCTTCTCCCACCAATTATTATCTCGTTTTTCCCCTTCCAATAATCTTTTTTTGTCTCGTTGTTCATCTTTTTCGCTGATGATATATATCCTCTCTTCTCTCTATTCCCTTCTAATTCGAATCAGCTGATTGAGCGATGGCTATTTAGGTCAACAACATGGATTACGATAGTAAGAAACTCGAGGAAGCTAGAAAGCAAACGATTCGGTATGTGATTTCTGATATCATTACTGGTTTTGACTATTTTTCCGTTCCCACACGAGACACATTTGTGAATGATTGATGAATGACGTTCCAGATGGGAAACATGGAAGAGAGAGGAGGTCGAGGCCCGTCAAAGAGGGCTCGAATTCAAAATGTACTGGGAGAAACGGCATAAGGAGGATCGTGATGCCTGGAGACTCAAAGTTCGTGAGCTCCATCTAAATAGTTCAGAATGAATAACCTGTAAAAATTCCATTCATACGATGAAAGCACAGAAATAAATCATAAGATAAATTTCGAAATCCTAGGCTACCGTAATCCTGTAACAAGACTTCCAAGTTTTGCTGGCTTCATCTGAATACCTGAAATCTAAATCCTATTTCGAAACAAAATCAAGTGACTCTAGTTTTATCTCTAATCTCTTCCATTGTGTTCTATGTTTTTGTTCCTGTTGTTATCAGTGTTTTGAAGGACACCCTCCTCGTGTTCGTGTTCCATCGAACCGTCGAGAGACTAATTGTTTTTGTTGTTTTGGGCATCAGAGCAGGAAAACAATATACCGTTTATTTTAGGATTTCGCCAATGCCATCGATAAGATGAGTCGTGCTGGATATAAAGGCAAACATGGAGATTTCGAGGTTCCATCGGAGAGACTCGAGGAGCTCAATGCTCTTTACATGCAAGCCACTGTTGGAGACTACGGTAGAATAATAATTTATTCAATTTATAAACAATAAAGAAGAATTTCAGATGGGAACACTGCATTGAAGTGCAGTCAATACTGGAAGAAGCACAGTGGAAAGACTCAAATCGAAGCTATCCGCGAGTACATCAAGCTTACCAACAAGGTTTTGACCAAGTACGGATGGAATCCACCAGAGGGATGGGTCTAAAAATGTCTTCGATTTTGATTGCTTGATCTTATTTTTTGGTTTTTTGTCTAATAAAATTTTTGCATATTCAAAACTGTTCTAAAAGTTTATTATAATCGAAATATCGTATTTCCTTTGATAGAAGCCCACCCAACCCGTCAACTTTGATTTCAATTATTTCGATTTCTGTGGGAGATAGCAAAAACTTGTCAATTCATAAAATATTGGTGATATTATGATGAATAGTTTAACAGTTGACAAGTTTTTGATAGTTCACAGAAATTGAAATAATTGAGTACGAGGTTGAGAGTTTGGGTGGGCTTCTGTTAGAGATAATACCGTATCATAGAGTTATGGAGTTACAGTAATCCTGAAAATTTTTTGTCTTACGGTCGGTGATTATTACATAATTTTATAGAGCAGGGTCTAAATCCCGGATTTCAAGATCGTTTGATTAAAGTATGATAAACCAGTTTAAACTTTTGTCCGTCTCGAAAAGTTCTATATATTTTCAATTACATGGTGATTGACATGAGCCTGGTTTTCTTAAACCTAGCTTCCACATTTTCATAGTTCACTATTACTTTGATACAAAGACTGTAGAAGAGAACACCGGTGGCCGTGGCGGAAGGTCCCACAACGACACCTACCGTAATCTAAAAATATCGTTATTTTCCCGATTTATTTACTAGATTTCCATGCGTTTTCAATTCAGCTTACTGTAGTTGTCGCTGTGGGATCTTCGGACACGGCCTCTAGCGTTTTTCTTCTTCAGCTCATATTTCTTGTACCAGCATAATATTTGAATTTGTCTCAGAAACCGATGGTATCTTTGTTTGATAAATTCTTAACCTATTCTTTTTTATCGTTTGCACATTCAACATAAATTTTCCTTTGACCCAGACACACTTGAAACTTATTTTCGCAAATAATTTTCATATCTGTTGACAAAGTTGTCTACGATTTTCAAAGGTTCCGGCAGTACAAACAACGTATATTTGACATTGACCAATGATGGCAAATGGAAAGAAAAGTATACCAACAGAAGAAGAAGAAGGTGTCACAAATTCCCAAAGGCTACGGTAGTCGCGATTCCGGTTTATTCCGGAAAATCCTGCAAGTTGAATTGCTCATTGAATTGTTTTTGTCCTAATTGTCAAATTTTCGACCTACATCCAACACTTTTCCCAGCAATGGTTACTGAACTGATCATAGTTTTCCCGCAGACATCACTCTCTCTTCTCCTTTTTCCCACTATCATTCATCCCTAGACTTTCCACTTTTTTGTTCTCGAAAAGGAGAAACGAGACAGAACTTTCTACACCAGTTGCCTGTGATACCCTACTTTCATTTATCTCGGAAAGCATCATCAACAGCAGCAGCATTAATCTCGTTGACTGTTGAATAGGCGGTTCACCCCAACATTCAACATACAGGCGATATCTCATACTCGCATCCGAATTTTGCGACGTTTCGAGATGAAAGGAAACGACGACGCAATCGAGAAGAGAAATGCACTTTTCTACATCGGGACGCGTTGGGTCGAGAGTAGTAGCATTCAGCCGCCTACTCTGAAGAAACGAAAGAAGAAATTCACCCGGCAAGTACAACACCTAGATTTCTATCTTTCAGTGATGTCGAATTACTCAGGCCGCACGTCTTCGCCCTTCTTCGTCGCCACCTTTTTCTAATCGTTCTACGTGATCAGGCACTTCTAAAAACGATTTATTCATGTTGCTGACACGTGTGTCGTCTGAATACAGTAATATCTTCTATGTTTAGTCTGCACGGCACCTAAGTCGTATCTTCTTGCTCCAAAATTGGCTCGATACTAATTTTCAAATCGAGGTTCCCTTCCTCGATGCCGTGCCCTGAAATTCGTCTGGCAAATATTGATAATGCGGGAAACCTGGGTGGCAGCAGGACTGTGTCCAAAACAAGAAATATATGCGGAAATAAAGAAAAGAGCAAAGAGAGCAAAAGATTTATTTACTGTCTAGTAGCTGTCCAGAAAAGGAGATCAGTAGAGCACCGAGACTATATCTATATTTGCTCTAACTAAAGTTAAGAGGGGGTGACTCTTCCTTTCTCTCTTCTCTTATCAAGAGCTCAATCCAAGTGCTTTTCTTTCCATTTATGCAAAACAAAAACATTTTCTATTTTTCTTAACGGGTAGCTTCTCCTCAGATGATCTGAGTCAGATCAGCTTATGTGTCAAACCGTTCATCAATTCTTTCTTTCGGATGAAAGAAAAAGAAGGAGAAGCAAGGAGAAGAAGAAGAAGAATTGAGTGAAAGGGATCGTCAATCATTTTGATAGCCCTTCTTGATAAGTTCCGAAAACGAAAGGTCAAAACTTTTTGGGGTTACCTCTCTCCGCGCCACGGAGGTTTCGGAGAAAGTTGCGGTGCAAAGGTTTACTGTAGTTCGTTGCGGTTGCGGCGGGGCGCCATGTCGCAAAAACGATATGGATGGAAATTTAGAACATTCAACATGACCTTTTTAGATGCGACCTGCTGCATCATCGTCACTCTCTGCGTATCCGCGTACTTTCACAGGTTACTGTACTTTTCAAAGCGAGACGACGACCTGTGTGTGTGGCGACGGCACAATTAATATAACAGACAGAATATAATGTTCTGTCGCCCCAGCCGGAAAAAGTCTTCGTGATCTTTTTTATCTCTCACAATCGAACACCAATTAAATCTTTTTTAAAAAATGAGAAGAGAATGTGTTATCTATCTGTCTGGGAGGTCTTCTTTTTGGTACATTGGTAGGGAGTAAAGGTGAGAGGAATTACAGTATGATTAATGAGTTCAGGCGCCTGACGACCAAAAAAAATACTGGGAAAAAAGTTGAAGAGAGATCGAAAAACAAAGTAAAAAAGGATGCATAAGAGTATATAATCAGGACGGCGCCATAACTGATATCAATAGTTTACCACACTACGATCACATGTGAAACAAAGGTATGCAGATATCCTTGATTGGGCGGAAACGAGCGTATCAGAAGGTTTGTTCGGATTTTTGGACTTTGAGGAATTTATAGAAATTTTAAGATTGGTAGAAGAGTTCGTTGAATACCATATTAAGCACATGACTGAATGCGTGGAACTTCTACAGTAAGATTACAATGTTCGAAAGATGACATGGATGAATTAATTAAGAAAAAAATACAGAAGATAATCACCTGGAAATCAAGTTACAGTATTACAAAAGATGACCTGGACAAACTTAATATTGAATAGTATGATTTAATTAACCAAACAACCCAGACACTAATAACCAGGAAATCTAGAACTTGAATTTTTCATTTTCAGGTTTACGGTAGCTTTTTTGTTCTTTTTTTCTCAGTAAATGAAATTTTTGGAAACTCTCATAATAAACAACAAATTTATGGACCAGGAAATGACTCATGACAAAACCCGAATTCCAAGACTTCAGAGAACAGAACTCTGAACTAATCCTCTGTTACCGTAACCCACTTCCTAACTCTTTCCTCTGAAATGAACTAAAACTAATTTACTGGCTCGTAGGTCGACGCAAACAAAAAACTAGGAATTTTGCTCATTTATCCATGTTTGTGTGACTCTCCGTGCTCTTCTAACCTTTGTACCCTTTCCGCTCTTTTTGAAAACATTTCGGTGGAGTCCAAAAAGAGAATGTGTTCGTATGACACACAGGCCCTTGCTCTGTGTCTCCCAAAAAGTTATACCTTACTTCTAAACATGCTTTTGTGACTAGTTGTCCACACAGTAGAGACCGCCAGGCCACGCCGCAGGCCTCCTTGGTCGCCGCGCTCCTCCGATGCATCATCTTTAGGCCACGCCTCTCCGACGACAGACGACTGCCCGCTCAACGCACTCGTCGCCTTGCTTTTCGGCTGTCGCCTGTGTAGGGTTGTCGCGTCGTTAGGCCCCTCGGCATCAACCATTTCCCTCCCTTGGATTATCAGAAGTTTCACGCGTTTCGAGATTTACTTTGTCTGAATCCCGAGTGCGTCTCTTCTGAAGCCCCTTTCCCATTTCTATACTATAATGACAAAATGGTCACCAAACGGGTACCCGTTAACTATTTCAATACCTACTCTACCACATATTTATTTGATCCTATCCCTATTCTCACTTGCACACACAGCACCCCACAGAACAGAATTACGAACAACATCAAGCACAGCAACATCATCAGAAGACACGTCTTTTGATTCAGATGAAGCGTTTCAATTTGTTAAAGTGAGTTTGTTGACTGTTTTCTTTCTTTTCTGACAGTTAGAAAATACGGTAACAATTGACGTAGATTTCGAAAAAAAAGGGAAGAAAAAGAAGTAATAGAAGGTAAAAAAAGAAGAATGATCAAGTAGAAGGCAACCTATCAACCGCCGTGATAGATGTGAATCGATCTTCTTCTTTTTTAAATCATTTAGGCATCTAAATAAGACAAAAAACGAGGGTGCGCTAGAATGACCATTATTATCCACTCGAAAAAAACCAACAGACCACTGAACAATCAAACACATTTTGACCTGCTGGGGAGTGGTAGGAAAAGTGTAATGAAAAACACCATCTAGATTCATTCTGAAGATTCTTCTGAAAACCACGTCTACAGAAATCTAGAAACTAGTAGATATACATCACTTTCGTAGTCTAAAGATCCTTCTTCTTCGAAGAAACACTCTGAACCATTTATCACCATACCTCCAACGTAAAAAACATGGGTGGTGATAAGAAACAGCAAAAAAAATCGGTAGCCTTTAGTCGACCTTTATTCTTTTCTCTCTCCTGGGTTTTCACACTATTTTCGTGGTCATTCATAACTTTTTCACACATACGTTATCAACAAGATATGGGGGAAGATCTAATTACTTCCCATCACTTGGAATTAATAGGTTATACAGGATTGAAGAATAAATAGAGCATAGTTTTGTTTTTTCCTATCTCTCTATTCCTCTTCTCTTTTCTCTTTCTCTTCCCCAATTCTGCTTCAATCGTAAACCGCGAGAACGATAAATTAGACCGTTCCACTCATATTCTTTTAGATCTGACGTACTACGTATGTGCGAAAAATGCAATAAAAAATTGTGACGGAAAGGTGAAATCGAGAGAGAAATCGAGAAGAGATACAGAACAAAAAAAAGGTTGCGATATGCCGTTGATGCGCGAAAACTCTTCTCTTTAACGTCTCCGTCTTTTTCTTCTTTTTTTTGTCTTTTCGATCGGTCGGTCTCATCGATTTTTGAGAATCTAGTAGACACAATATACTGATTATGACCTTTTCCGATCTGAAACCCAGTTTTCCGGCCAGTTTGGCAATTTATCATTCTCTATTACTTCTTCGTTTCTATTTCTCACTTTTTCCTTCTTCTTCTCTACATTTCCGAAAAGACATCGTCGGCCTAGTTTCTGTGAGAGACTCTTTTAGAATACAGATGAAGAAAAGATGTGAATCTCGTAGAAAATATAATGATGGATTGGCGCAATAACAGCCATCCCGCACAATTCCCGACAAAAAACTGCTTACGGTCATGTAGGTCAATGGCGGTGCCGAAATGGGAATGGGGAAAATGGGGAAAAATTCCATGGGAACTAGAACTGAAACTTTGTTTTTTTTTTCAGGGTCAAATGGAGAAGTATGGATATCTCACAGATCAAAAGGAATTCAAAGATGCTCTCAAAGTGTTCCAAGTGTGCAATTGCTCATTCAGACAAATGTATAATATTCAAATTTCAGGAAGTTCTCGAAGTGGAGCAGACCGGAGTCGTTGATGAGGCTACGATGGAAGCTGCTTCAAAACCCAGATGTACTCAAAAAGATATTGCCAACGCTCCGAAAAGATCCAGACGATTCAGTGAGTTTTGTTTGTTTTTTTTCCCGACTAGTGCTAATACCAAAAACTGGTTCCGCATCCAATAAGAAGATGAGATTACTGTAGTTCTTTGTAAGAAAGAAGATATAGATATACATACTTTCTCAAATCTTTATTTTAAAAAAATTAAATAAAACAAATAGTTTCAGCCCTTTCAAAACGATCAAAATGGGGAGAAGACCGCTTCACTGGACCATCGACAATCACTTTGAAATGGTACATCTCCGAGTATACCAATGATATTGATCGCATGGAAACTCGCCGAGTTGTGAAGAAGGCTTTCGAGTTATGGAGTTCTCAAAGTTACATCAAACACGAGAAGAAAGTTGCTCTGAACTTTGTGGAAGCCGCATCAAAGGAAGATTCTGATATCAACATTCTTTGGGCTGAAGGATCCCACGGAGATGAGTATCCAGTAAGTTCAAAGACTCAAAAACAAATGTACAGTAATCCCTATTTGCAGTTCGATGGAGCTAATGGAAAAATCGAAGGAAATAAGAAAGAAAACGTTCTTGCTCACACTTTCTTCCCTGGATACGCTTTTCCACTCAACGGAGACATTCATTTTGATGATGCAGAGACTTGGGAAGTCGATGTGGATGAAGTCGGTGGAGCTGGAAACAGAAAACGATTCTTCCCATACGTTCTGGCTCATGAGATCGGCCATGCTCTTGGATTGGATCATTCTCAAAAGTCCGATGCTCTGATGCATCCATATTATAAAAATGTTCCGATTCATGAGATCCAATTGGATGTTGATGATAAATGCGGAGTCATTTGGAACTACGGTGGATCATCGAACTTCTGTTTGTACGTTTGGCTCATGAGTCAGATCATTGAGGCTCATAACAGTTCTGCTCAAAATAGTCGTAAGTGGAAATGCATCATGTTCAAAATAGAACTTGCGATTCTTCAGCTGCTGTCGGCTCGATTACAAGCTCCCGAAATGGAAAGAAACTTTTGAAAAGTGAGTTTTCTTGACTTATACTTATCCATGCATCCCCCCACCACAAGTACCTTTTCGGAGATAAACGAAAAAAAGTAAACAATGTTTGGTGCCTTAATTGTATTTACGGCAGAACAAAATAGTGGGTAAAAAGTAAAACAAGGCAGTATATCCTCATTCTTATTTGATGACGTCGTCGGGTGATGCGCGTAAGAGATATTGTAACTTTAGATGGTATCATTTCTTCTGGTATTTGACAAATAGAAGAAACCTGTGAAAAAGAAAAAAAAGCTATTTTTTTCAGATGCAAAAATTCCAAAATGCTCCATTACCAATTCGAGTCTTCGAACAAACACTGAAAAGAAGCTCACTTTTGGATTGCAACTGAGTGAGAGTGATGCTAAACATTACAGTAAGATTATTGATTCCAGAAAACAATTTATTTATTTTGTTTCCCTTTTTAGCTGACATCGTGTGCAACTTTCTTGCTGGTCTGCATGTATGGCGAGCTGGCTCCGCACACAATCCAAATGAGTCTTTGGAAAAAGAATATAAAGGAGTCGTCCAAGAAATGTCAGGTTTTGGTGGACGATCTTCGATTTCAGTTCGACGGTTGATCCGGCATGCAGAACATGAAAAACAAGAAAGTAGAAAGGGTCCTTTAGGTGAGTATCATATACATATTTCAAACAAAAGTTTGAAAACTAGAATCCAAATGTTTTGAAAATCTACCACTACACGGCCTTGACGATTTGTTAAGGAACTGTTTTTAAGATCAACGAATAGAGTATACGGTTTAGTTAGACTGGTATATATCGTTAGATCTCATGTGTTTTTGAAATTAATCGGATGTTACACCTGAATGCGTTTTTGTTTACCAAACTGATCCCAAATTACGGTAGATCATTCTAGGGCATACTTACCTACGGGCCGATTGCGGGCCGGCACGGGCCAGCTGATAAGTCGCTTCAAAATTGAACCCAGTGATAGAGCTCGGCTAGTTCTACGTCCTCCAATAAGAATTGACCTGCATTTGAGCCGGGCACGGCAAAAATCGTCGGTAAGGCTAAAAAAGCAGACCCGAACCGCAATACCAATTTCGAAGCCGGTTGATTTTTATTAGAGGTTTTATGGCTTTCCATGCTCTATCATCTGGTATCCTGTTTGGCTCACTATTTCAGTTTTGAAGCGAGTTATCAGCCGACCTGTGTCAGCTTGGGATCGGCCCGTCAAGAAGCATGCTCTATGGAAACTTTAAAACACAAACCCACAAAATTCGATATCTAACTTTTGTCATATTTACAGATCCCGACTACTTCGACGACGATTTTTTTGAACAGTTCTTCATGAATTATACGTGATTCTTCAATCACCAACTACACCTTCATTAGTCGCTTCTTTTGCTAGCTGTCTTAGCTTCTCTCCACACACTTTTTTGTTCACTTTTTTCACACCCTCCCATGTAGAATACTCACATTCATTTCCAGTACGGTTCTCTTGACGTCGTCGCACTCCACACACAAACACGAACACCCCACACAAAACCCTTCTCCAGATCTTTGAAACCTGTTCCCCCAGTGCAATTCAAAAAGCACCTCTCTCTCTCTCTCTCTCCAATCCATTTGTTAACTGCTCCCCTTCATATCATTATCTTACGGTGGTTTACGAGTTGATGATCTAATTTAATTTACTAAATCTCATAATAATTAATTAATTAATTAATAATAATTTTTTAGTGGATACTGCTGTGTATGATTGTAAAATTTCCTCCTTCTTTTTGTTCTCAACCCTCTAACTCACCTCACATTTTTTCAGCATATTAAAACAGTTCATTTTCATTTTAATATTATTTTCTTTTTTTTTGCTTTTCTTCCTGCTCTCAACTTTTTCATACTTATTCATGTTTTTACGACAAGAATGCTTCCCAACTTCCTCCTTTCCCCCCGTTTTTCCCCAAAAACCATTTAGATCAGAATTTCTTTTGTTTGTTTCAACTTATCATAATCCTGGTGTAAGTACTAAGATCTCTTCCTCCGTTTTTGACCTTTTTCGATGATTGTTCGAAATTTTCTGTATATGTGGTGGGATTTTCGCAAAATGTGTACTTTTTGCTGTGCAATAATTTCTCTAGCTTTTTTCCTCGTTTTCGGTGTTTTCCAAAAACAACAATGATGGCAATAAAAATTGACAAAACTTTATTGAACAGAGTTGCAACATAATAAAAAAAGAAGAAATTCTGATACGAAAACTTGGAGCTGTGGAAGAGAAATGTCCCTTGCTGTGTCCGAAGGTCTCACAACGAAAACTGCCGTAATCTAAAAAAATTATTATCATGGTAATTTTTTCAGGTGTTGGTTTCGATCCGAAAACTTGGAATTGAGTTGTCGAGGCTTACAGCTTTGTACCTGCAAAATAGAAATGTGTTTTAGGTTACGGTAGTTTTCGTTGTGGGACCAGGGGGAAGACTTTTTGAACAACCATCAGATCTGAAGAATAATAAGAAGAAATCTGAGAAAGGTGTCTGTGATCGTACCGCTCGAGATTTTTTGTCTTGCACTTTGATTGGGCAAAACACACAAATCGTCCGTTATCAGGGTGGTTGTAAATTTTTGAACTTTGCTGATAAACACTCCGTGGAGAAAGTCGAAAAGAGATAGAAAATGGGTGATTTGAATGGATTGAAATGGAAAAGAGATAAAAGATACGGTACTTTTTTTCTTTTTTAAAATGTAGGTTGATGTCTGGTATGGGGTGGGGCAGGTATCATGAGACGGTTGCACTTTTATTTTTTCGTGAGTTTCTGGACTTTTCGAATTCCAAAAGTCTGTATAGAGAAATCAAACATGTGATTTAGAAATTGACCCTTTTGGACTGAATCGTACCTGTTCTTTAAGCGATATCATAATCAAGAATGTAGGTCAATCTATTCCTGTTCCAGAATTTGGGAATCATCAAAAAAATAAAGCTAATGAAGTATGCTGAAAAGTTCCACTGTGACATCATTCGACTTTTAGAATCTAACTAGTTTCGTAGTTTGTATTTGGTGACATCTTTAAAAGATGCAATCACTTATCGTTTGTACTTTTTTGAGAAAAGAAAACCACGCGTATACAGTCTTCAGATGAGATACCAATCCTCGAGAGAATGTGTCAAATGGTACTCTTTAAGAAGGTGTCAAGATTTCGAGATTTCGAGATTTTAAGGACAAGATTATCTAAAAAGAGATATATTTTTCAGTCACAAATTCCCTTACGGGGTTTTTGGGTTGGGCAAATACAGGGATCTTTGTTATGAGAAAGCCATACAAAAATTGAAATATTTCAGTATGGTAGGGGAAATAAAATACCGGAAAACATAAAATAGAAGGGTCAAGTCGCAATGTTAGGACTGTCAAGTTTGAGCCAATTTATCTCGGTTTCTGTGAAAGATATAAGAAATAGGTCAACTGATAAAACATTTTTGATGTTGTGATAAACCATTTATCAGTTGACAACTTTTTCATATAGTGGACAGGAACAGGGAAAAATTGGCTAAAAGTTCAATGTTAGGGAGAGAGAAGACAGAAAATGGAACAGCAGAGGGCCAAAAAGATTATTATTTAAAAAACGCATAATTTTTTTACACGTAATGTTGTCCCAGTGCCATGGTTTAAACTGATAAGATCTCTAAAATTTGCTATAAATTCTGGTGAAATCGAAACTCTCAATCACATTCGAATACTTCGAACCAAACGATCGACCATGACATCTGCTTATTTCGGAGTCGCTGGCGGTGGCAATGCTGGAGCACAATCGGCTTACTTTGGAGTTGGCGGAGGACCTGCTGGAGGAGGTGGGGCTCCTAAAATGGGAGGAGGAGGTGGTGCACCACCACCAGGAACATCGTGCTACTTGGGAGCTGGAGGAGCCGGAGGAGGCGGTGGCGGCGGTGCTCAATCCGCATATTTCTCTGTTACACCAACCGGAGCTGGAGCCGCACCATGCGGAGGAGGAGCTGCTTTCGCACCACCACGTAAGCAAAAAAAGCAAAAGTTAAAAGATTAAGAGTAATTGTGAATGTTCCAGCAGCTGCTGGTGGAGGAGCATCAACAATGACAGCTCTTGGAGGAGCACCATCTGGAGCATCGACAATGACCGCAGTTGGAGGAGCACCAAGAGGAGCTAGTACTATGACCGCCGTTGGAGGAGCACCAACTGGAGCTTCCACCATGACTGCTGTGGGTGGAGCCCCAACCGGAGCATCTACAATGACTGCTGTCGGAGGAGCCCCATCTGGAGCTTCGACCATGACCGCCGTTGGAGGCGCTCCATCTGGAGCCTCCACAATGACTGCTGTTGGTGGAGCCCCATCCGGTGCTTCTACCATGACTGCCATTGGAGGAGCCCCACGTGGAGCCAGTACTATGACTGCTGTCGGAGGAGCACCAATGGGAGGTAATGCTTATGACGTTCAGTTTCATGTTTTAAATATTGTCTTGCAGGAACATCAACCATGACTGCCATCGGAGGAGCCCCATCTGGAGCTTCCACCATGACCGCCGTGGGCGGAGCTCCTTCTGGAGCCTCTACCATGACTGCCGTTGGAGGAGCACCATCTGGAGCATCAACGATGACTGCTATCGGTGGAGCACCACGTGGAGCTTCCACAATGACCGCTGTTGGTGGAGCCCCAATGGGAGGAGGTGCCTCTACGATGACTGCTGTTGGAGGAGCTCCATCCGGAGCCTCAACCATGACTGCCGTTGGAGGAGCCCCAAGAGGAGCTTCCACCATGACAGCTGTTGGAGGAGCCCCAGCTGGAGGACCAAGCACTATGACCGCTGTCGGAGTTGCTGCTGGAGGAGGTGGAGCTTCCGCTCTCGGAGCTGCACCAGCTGGATCTATGGGAGGAGGTGGTGGCGGTGGAGCCACATCCGGATACTTCGGAGTCGGACAAGGAGTGATGGGTGGAGGTGGAGCCGCTGGACAATCGGCCTACTTCGGAGTTGGAGGAGGACCAGCTGGAGGCGGTGGAGCCAAGACTGGAGGTAATTGGGTAGTTCAGTAATCCAAAAAACTAAAAAGCTAATTTCAGGAGGAGGCGGTGGAGGAATCCCCGGACAATCGGTGTACATGGGAGCTGGAGGAGCTGGAGGAGGCGGTGGCGGTGGCGGAGCCACATCTGCTTACTTCGCACCAAAATAAGAAGGAAGAGACACTTGGTCATAACTCTTATAATTGTGAATAAACAGTGTTCATATTCAAACCATTTCGTTCTTTCCCAAAACAGTTCTTTCCCAAAACACGCAATACATGTGATCTTAGCTTCAGATATTTTTCCCTTCACTTCCGGATTATCTTCCTGATTTTACCTAATTCATCCTGAATTCGTAATGAATTTTTCATCCTGAATTTCATCCTGAATTTTTGAAAAGCTTTTAAAAGTTCGGTGTGTAGAATGCTTCGGTGTGAATAATTTTCCAAATTAACAGTAATACTGGAACCCACAAATCCGGAATTTTAAAACTACATCAATATCCACAATTAAATGAATAATTAGGCTTTTTTGGACCTAGTTTTCGGTTCATTTTTGAATAGTTTTAAAAACGTGATTTTTTTTCAGTTTTTTCAGAAGTGTCACAACAACTTTGTGGATCAGATTCTGCAGTGTTAAAAAAATTTGACAGCTTCTCCTGGAAATTGACCTAACTTAACATTTAACCGAAAACTTTTTTTAAATTTAAGTGTTAATAACTTTTTTTATAATTTCATAAAAAAAAACTAGACTGATTCGCGCCGAAGACGCACCAGCTTGCTGGTAATTTCATAAAAGATTTCACAATTGTTGTTTCCTGAAACTTCTGAAAAACTTCTGTAAAACATTGCTGAGACTTCTTTCTGAGTTTCGACAGTACTACCAAACGTATAAATTTTAGGTATATGTTCATTAGAAATCACAAAAAAGAAGAAGTGAAAACTAAATTGAACAAAAAGAGAAGAAGAAGAAAAATCGAAAATATTTGGCAGTGAAAGTTTTCTTTTCAAAAGGCTTACTGTAAATTGAGCAGTGATTCTTTTGGGATATGATGAGTCAGGATCTAGCACCAAAAAATGAAAAAAAAATGGAGAAAATATTAAAAATATACATACTCGAACGGGGGTTGGGGGGTCAGAAATGAATAGAGCTAGAAAAAAGGGAGGGAGAGGGGAGGGAGGTGGATCCTAAATCGTAGAAAAGGTAGATATGGAGCACTTGGGTTTTCTGGGATTGGGGAAGAAATATTGGATAGAAAATAATTTGGATTCTGATTTTTGAAGCACCGAAAAAAACTAGAAATGACAATTTAAAAGCTACAAGAAAAGTAGAAATGTGGCAGTTTTCATTGTGTAGATGGATGGTTCTTAACGACTTGAGTGTTCCTCTTTATGGCTTCTGTAATACTTCTCTTCTACAACATCTCCTTGTCCACGGTCTGAAAGTTTTAATAGTTCAAGAATCAGAAAGCGATGAGCTTCAAGAATTACCATTTGAAGATGATGTGTAATTGTTAATACGGGCAATGGTGGTGTCAAGTGGCTCTGACACAAGATCGATCAGTTGTTCCGCCCATTTTCCGGATTTATCTTCTAAAAATTTCTAATTATGCTTTTGAAATATAAATCTAGAGATTTTCTGGGCTGAAACTTCTGTTCGGATTAATTCAGCGATTGAAAAAAGTGATCTAAAATGAAACTCCATGCTAATTAAAATTACGAACGTTGGGTTGCAGAAGAGGAAGAAGCAGCACCTGCAGCAGTGGCTCCGGATGTTTGGGTTGCACCGCTGGTTGCTTGGGTTTGAGTTACATTTCTTGAGGATTGGAAGGTGTCTGAAAATCAAGGGGATTCATGCTGGGAAAGTTAGAGCTTCTATACATGTCATATACTACCATGCTCTTAATAAATCAAAAAATATTAGAAAAAATGAACAAACCGTAATCGTAGTTGGAGTATCCTCTGGCTCTCGAACGCACTGTATCATATGCGTTGGTATCGGAGCCATATCCAGCGGAAGTGGTGCCACGTGGCGTGGCTCCACGAACATCTGGAGAACGGCTCAAACTATCCAACTCCTTTGTCAAAGTGTGCAGAGCATCACGTCTGGCATGAGGAGTGGATGGTCCTGGACGAGAGCCGTCTAGAAGTGTCTGACTGGCATACCGCCGCGGGCTTCCAACATCCGATCGAGATCGGTAGTTGTAGCGTTTCGCATAGGTATCAGTGCCAATCTGAGCATCTTGAGCTGCTCGAGAAAGGTATGAAGATCCGGCGTGCGACATATGGTGACGGGAACGGCTGAGAGTTCCACCGGTTTGGAGATAAGAAGAGGATTGATGGGCAGCTTCTACAATGCAATGTTAGGATTAAGGAGAAGAGAGAAGAAAAGATACACACTCAATTAAGAGGTTGCAATTGAAATCTTGGATGCTATTTAGAAAAAGTAATACATTTCAAGAATCGAGCAAACAAGTGTGACATTCAAAAAAACGTACCTCTGTTGGCAGCCAAAGCGGATGCAGAAAGTGATCTTCTGTTTCTGCTCAACGAGTTGTATCCCTCTTCGGCGTCTTGTTTCAAATAGTCTCCTGGCTGAAAAGGGATTAAATTCATGCTTCTACATTCTCATTGACTTACCGTGTAGTGTCTTCTCAATGTGCTTCTGCGTGATGTGCTTCCGATTTCTTCAAGCTCCTGAGCCAATTGAGCCCCAGTAGATGTCATAGTAGCTCCTTCTGGCTGTTGGTTGTCTGAAAATAAATTCTTAAGTAGAGTTCTCAAATTATCCAGGCGCCAAATCTGAAAGTTACTCACAAACGTGATAGATCTTGGTGGAATGAATCTCATCTCCCTTGGTCTTCTCAAGAGAAGTCAATCTCTCGGTGAGTTCAGTCAATGATTGTTGGAGTCTTCTCGAGTCTTCGAATCTGGATCTATCTCCAACACGAGACGATGCTCCTTCCTTGAATCCATCAACGTATCCTTGCTTGAAGTCTTCTTGTCCAGCATATTGTTCGTCAAGACGAGAAACCAAAGATGGGGTGACACGGTCTCCGAAGATTCCAGAGTTTCCATCTTTGTATCCCTGAGCAAATCCAGCAGAGTATCCTCCGCCAGTTCTCTGAGCCAAGTTATGCATTGAAGTGGTCATTCCCGTCATTCCAGCATCCTTGAGTCCCTTGACATATCCCTCATGGAAACGATCGTCACGGGCTCCGTACTCATCATCCAAACGTCTTCTGGCAGCGTTGGCACTTCCCAGTTTGTTGGCATCTTTGTAGCCCTTCATGTATCCATCTTCGAAATCTCCACGGGCTGAAAAAAGGGTTCAAAGTTTTCAGATTCTTTGCATTGTCCATTCAACTGGGTGTGGTGTCAAATGGCCATCAACATCATCATCATCTATCAAAGTCGTTTCTCTTCTCGTTAATTCTCAATGACCACATTACACCACACCCAAAAAATTGAATGAAAACGGAAGAAGAGTCTAATCAAAAATCGATGATTCTCACCTCTTCCGTCGACAGCTCCTCTCATTTTGTCCAGGCGAGATTCCAATTGTCTCATGTTTTCGTTCATTCCAGCCTTTTGCTCTTCAAGAAGTGGAGCATGTTGCCCATTGGTCACCAATCGGCTGTGCTCTTTTCTTGAACGATGACGACTGAAAATATATTGGATTAGAGTGATCAAGAAAAAGAGGGGTTCAAAAAAGAGTACGGTACTTAAAGGTTCCAAATTTCAGAGTGGAGAATCTATCATTTCAGAAACTTCAGGTACCGTACTCTTGTTAATCATGCAAGTAGTTTTGAGTTACTGTAAAACCTGTATTAGAAGGGACCCTCTTATAGAAGGGCACCTGGAAAAATAGAAGGATCGGTCCTTCTAATACAGATTTTACGGGTCTTTCTAAAAATGAAACTTATTCAAAAATTAAAAAAAGATTAGTTTGAAAAAGGGGAAAAGGTATTAACCGTTGAAGACACCAAGGAATACAACAGCAGAGAAGAGTGAGAAGAAGAGCAGCGAGAAGTGGGAGCAACAGCCACCACCATGGCCATGATGATGTGATGTATGGAGATGCTGAAATGACATGTTAGATGGTAATTAGGGGATAAAACATTCCAGAGGAGGATGGGTAGAAGTTAAATTTCTAGGTTTTAAAAGAATTGCAACACCATGCTCTTCCAACTAACTCTTTGCAATATTTATAAACCAGCCAGATCAAACAACAGAGAACGAGAAGACAGATGATTGGAAGGAATATCCAGAGGAAGTAGATTTGGTTGAATAACCAATCCCAACCACGGACATCTGTATATTTTCAGATTTTTGCTGTACAAATACTCACCATCGGGGTACGCTGCCATATCTAACAACTACAGAGTAATCAGTCACTGTTTACTCACAAAATAATCAGAAGTCAAAATCAGTGTGAGAAAAGAAGGTGGGCGAAGGCCACACGGAGAAGAACAACCACACCCAAAAGAATCTTTCCTTCTTCTCTTCCACTCTCTTTCTACCTCTCTCTAATATCAATCAAAGCGTTGCTTTCCATGTTATCATTTCTACAACACAAACCTCTCCTCTCTTTTCTCGACCCTTTTTGGAGAAAAGCGAAGAGAGATGGGGTTATTGTTTGATTCGCATTATTTCTCGCTCCACTCTCTTTCTTTTTCCATGTTTCTCTTTTTCTTATAGCAATGCGTTTTGTTTGATTATCTAGGTTGAAGTGTGGCGGAACCCATCGGAGACGAGAAATAAATGTTTTCAGGTTGAACGGAAAATTATAGGCTTGCCAAGACTAATTTGGTTTTTTTTCCGATGTGTTCGGAAATTGGGGTTATTCGGATAAAAGTGGGCGCGGCCTTCTAAAAAACCGAAATCTGATGCCTATTTAAAATTTGGAATATTCTGGAAAAATGATTCCCTGTTTTCGCTTTTTTTTTCGACATCTTATTTCATCAGCCCCATCCTGAAATGCCCGACATACCTCTGAGTCTTCCGACCAATGGAGCACCAGTGACGTTCCAAATCGTATACACTTCATAGTTGTACTTCTTTCCTTTGACAAGTGGGTAATTCAAGTATCCTCCAATCACACTTCCGTCTCCAATTCGAACCTTTCTTGGTTCTGGCAGAGTTTCCAAATTGAACGAGGCAGCCACGTAGTATGGGATCTTCATCTTGTTGGCTGTCACCTTATCAGTCAGCTCGGTCCAATTGGTATCTCCTGGTGGATCACGCTCATCAACGACGACATAGTAACGGGTGACATTGTTTTCAGTGGCAGCTGGATTCACATCGACTTCCCAGAAGGTTCCTGGAGCTCCGATGTTGTCGACGAAGTATGGTGGTGGAACGATGCAACAGCTACGACGGATCTGAAATAAATTTATATTGAGAGTGATTTTCAGATTGACGCGATTACATTGAGTGGTTCGCTGCTCGTCATCTTCTTTGGAGCCGACTTCCAGTGATTCCATTCTCCATCAACCTTGGCGCGAACCTATAATTATTTAAATAAAAATTTTAATTTACCTGAAAAAAATGAATCATACCTGGAAGACGTATTCAGATGGGTTATGTGGAAGGTTGAACACAAGATAGCAGAGTCTTCCACATCCATCCTTTGGACACAAAAGTTCCTTAGCTGGTCGTGCTTCCTCTTCAGTCCAGATTCCATCGTGTTCTTTGAGTCTCAAATATCTGACTTGGTAGTCGGATGCCATATCCAACTCGACTGGTTCCCAGGACATTGATACAGCGAAATCGGTCTTGTCGCACTGTTTCAGATTCTTGACGACGAACCAACCAGGTGGAAGGGTGGCGTATGCTCCCCAGGCGACTTCGTTGTGATCCTTTGGAGTGAGAGTCACATTGTAGACTGTAGATGGATGAAGTCCACGAATAACGAATTCAGTTTGAGAAGCATCCACGTCGAAGCTCTTGATCTGCTGGAGTCTGACGTTTCCGTAGACGGAGTAGAGAGTACGAGCAGTAAGAGTGTATCCAGAATGAGCACGTCCCCAAACTGGTTCCCAGGCAACATTCAAGGTAGTTGGAGTTCTGTTGAGAAGACGAAGGATGTGTCTTTGTCCTGGAGCAAGAGTACTGTATGTTCCCCAGAGAATATGCCCGTATCCAGAGTTGGTTCCGGCTTGGACGGTGATGTTGTAGATGGTTTCTGGGCGGAGTCCTTCGAATTTGATGGAGTTTCCTGGATATGGAACAGTATAGTTCTTGGATGGTCCAGTCTTTCCGGTGGTTGGATCGAATGGAGCAATGGTGACACGATGGTGAGTGATAAGTTCTCTTTGTTCTGGATCGAAGATCTCTGGTGGTACCCAATCGACATGAAGCATGGTATCACTCTTTTCGATGAGATGGAGGTCAGTTGGAGCTGGAAGCCAACTGAGAAGTCCCTCGGCGAAGTCGGTGGTGGAGAAGACAGAAGAGATGAACCAAAGTTTGTTTCCTTCGGAAGTTCCTTGGACGGTGACATTGTATTGGGTGACGGAGTCCAAGTTTCTGAAGTGATAGTCAGTAGTGTGTCCACTGACATCGAACTTCTTTGGATTCTGATCAAGAACTGAAGCCACAGAGATGAAGAGGTCGTATTTGTCAATCTTCTCTCCAATGACTGCTGGTGGTGTCCATTTGACCTTCAAATTGTCATGTCCTGCAGAGAGAAGCTTCAAGCTTCCACCCAGAAGTTCATTGTCGTCGTTTCTAGTAGTAGAGAAGTAATCGGAAGACCATTCTCCCCAGTTTCCAGATGAAGATTGTCCTTGGACTGCGAATCTATAAGTAGTGGATGGTTGAAGTCCCTTGATTGTGGCACAGAGATTGGCAGATGTGATGATTGGACTCTTGTAACCACTGCAGGTAAGTTCATCTCCAGACAACTCGACTTCTGTTGGATTCGAATCATCGGCTCTTGGACTGTAACGGATTCTGTAGGCGGTGACGATAGCCTTTTCTGGGTATGGTGGAAGCCAGGTGAGTTGGATTTGTGTGGCTTTGGTTTGAACAGCAGTGAGCTCTCTTGGTGGTCCAAGTTCACTTCCAGTGGTTCTGATTTCAAGAGAATCCGACCATGGTCCTGGTCCTTCGGCGGTGTAGGCACGAACCTTGATACGGTAGAGACTTCCTGGCTGGAGTTGATCAATCAAAGTGTTCTGACGTGGTGTAACTCCTTCACGAGTACCCTCATTCCATTCATCCAATCCGACCAATTCAAACTCGTATTGAGTGATGTTTCCATTCTGTTGAATACATTCTGGAGCATCCCACTTGAATCCAAGTTCACTATCCTTTCTGACAGTCGATTGCAAGTTTTGTGGTGGTCCTGTTGGAACGTCGTTCTTGGTGCGGAAGGTTCTGACAGTCTTTGGAGTGACGATGGAGGAGTGAAGGGATGGTGGACGTCTTGGAGTGACAGTAACCTCATAGAGAGATCCTGGTTGAAGGTTCTCCAGAGGAATCTGTTTCTCTTGGACATTAAGAAGCGTGACTGGTTCCTTGGCTCCAGTTTGTACTTCATTACATCCTCCAAGTTGTTTGAGCTTGTAGGTGATATCAACTCCATAGTTCCATTTTTGATCCTTATCCGGCAATTCCCACGTAACCAAAGCCTCTCTTGGTCCCTTTGGCTCAACAGTGACGAAGATTTCTCCAGGAAGAGATTGAGTGGTGATGCTGACTTTATCACTCCATTTTGAGAATTGTGGTTTTCCCATATCCTCAACAGTCTGGGTTCTGATCTTGACATCCCATTTGGTTCCTGGCTGAGTTGGAACAATCAACTCGGATGGGGCATCAGTGCTGACAGTCCAGTTTCCACGAGAAGTAGTGTTGACGAAATCGATAAGATACTCAACATTGTCACATCTCCATGTGCTCTCATCTGGTGGAGTCCAAGTGATCTTGAGGGTTTCAAAGTCCAAACTTTCGAGTTTCAATCCCTCTGGTGGAACTTCTGGCTTTCCACAAGAAGTGGTCTCCTTGGTTTCTGGTCCTGGTTGTCCTCTCTTATCATTCTTTCCAACAACACGAAGACGGAAGAAGTACAAAGTGGCAGTTTCAAGTTGTTTCACAGTGATCTTGTAGTCTTGAGTCGACTTGCGATGCTTCACAACTCCGTTGTATTCTTGCCATTCAGCATTATCATCTTCTGATTTGAATTCAAGAACGTATCCAACAACATGTGTGGCTTGATCTTGTGGAAGTCCTTCCCATTTCAAGGAGATCGAGTTGGAAGTCTTATCAGTAACCTCAAGTTCTCTCTCCAAAACTGGAATATTCTGTTGTTGAGTTCTCGATGTCAGCTCATCCGACCACTCGGACCAGCCTCCTCCTTCAGTATGAGCAGAAACTTGGATGTCGTATTCTTGTTCCGGATCCAAATCGCTGAGTCTGTAGCACAATCTGTCCTTCTTGTTCGAATCGGAGCATTCCAATCGGTCAGTCTCGACTCGGATCTCTCTGTAGTTAGCTTCTCCGGTTGGTGTGTATCTGACCTTGTAGAAGTCAACGTTTCCGTGTGGTGGGGTTGGTGGAAGCCATGAGATTTCGATGGCATGTGGGAATGTGGCCTCTTCTTGAAGATCAGTTGGAGCAGGTGGGTTTGTGGATTGAGTGGTAAATGGAACCCATTCACCGAATGGTCCCTCTCCTTCCTTATTGATTGCTCTAACTCTGATTTGGTATTGAGTGTATGGGATCAATTGGTCAAGGTTGAGACGTTCAGTTGGATTGTGTCCAGTTGAGTTGTCGGCCCAAGTATCCATACTCCACAGCTCGTATTCGTAATCAGTAATCTTTCCATTTCTTTGCTCGCATTCTGGTTGAGCCCATGTGACATCAGCTCTAGATGAAGTGATAGATCCAACACGAACATTTTGTGGTGGTCCAGTTGGAGCAGCCTCTTCAGTTGTGACAGTGACAACAGAAGATTGTGGTCCAGCATGAGAAGTGTGAGCAACGACATGGATCTCATAGGTGGAGTCTGGAAGAAGTCCTTCCAACGTTTGTTCTTCATTTCTGACGTGTTTCTCGATTGGTGCAGCACTTCTTGGTCCACATTCTCCGATAGACTTGAGCTTGTAGGTGAGAGTGTATCCAGTGATAACTCCATTTGGATCACGTGGTGGCTTCCATCTGACGACAACACTTGTTGGTCCCTTTGGCTTGGCAGTAAGATCTTCAACTGCTCCTGGAGCTCCTTCGGCGGTCGTGATTTCCAATTCCTTACTCCATTCGGAGGATCCAGCGTCGTTTTCGGTACGGATTCTGACAATCCACTTGGTGTTTGACTTCGAATCGAAGAGATGTTCAATAGAAGAGCTTGGAAGATCGATTTGCTTTCTTGGTTGAGTTCCATTGATGTATTCCAACTTGTATCTAATAGCAGAACACTTCCACGAGTTTTGGTTTGGTGCTTGCCATGAGACACGAACTTGAACATTGGATGGAGAAGCCAAGTTGAGATTGGTTGGTGGAGAAAGTGGAGCAGCGCATCCGGTACGAGCTTGAGCTTCAGGAGATGGTACTCCGACTCTTTGACGGTGATCAACAACCTTGATTCTGACAAAGTAGAGAGTATCAGAGTCGAGACCAGTCAATTTCTTGAAGTAGGTGGATTTAACAGAATCGTGGTTGGTGACTCCTCCGATTTCTTGCCAGACTGGAGTGTCGGAGTTTCTGATCTCAATGATGTATCCCTTGACACGGTTCTTTGGATCCAGGACGGCGTTCCATTGAACATCAAGAGCATTTGCACCATCTGGGGTTACGGTTGGCATAGTTCCAACAACTGGAATGTTGAATGGATCTGTGGTGTAACGAGTCCAGATTTCTCTTCCGAATCCTTGTTTGGTTCCAGCAGAAATCGAGATGTTGTAAGACGTTTCTGGATTCAAGTCTTCAAAGAGATGAGTCAAAGTTGGATGATTGACAACTTGAGTTCTCTTCTTATCATTAACATCATCAAGAGAAACAATCGAAACACGATATTGAGTAACATATCCCTTTGGATCGACTGGTGGAATCCATCTGATATGAAGAGAGTGATCAGTCTTCTCAATAAGATGAATGGCTCTTGGAGCATCCGGAAGAACTTGCAGAGTGTTGGCAATGACCAACGAAGACCATGGTCCGTAGCTTCCTCCTTCAATTCTCGTTGCAACTTGAACCTTGAATTGTTGTCCAGACTCCAATCCAGTGGCGTTGTAGCAGAAGCGTGGGCTCTCTCCAGGACACTTGAGAAGTGGATCCTTAACTCCCTTCTCATTCTCAATCCAGTTTTCAGATGGAATCTGTTGATAACGAATCTTGTAAGCGTCATGTGGTCCATATGGTGGGTATGGTGGCAGCCACGAAACCATGAAGAAGTCAGTTCCTTCTTGAGCAACAACCAAGTCTTGTGGTGGAAGTGGAGCTTGTGCCTTGGCTGTCATGACAACCAAGTTCTCTGTGTTTGGTCCTCCTCCGATTGAGTTGTAGGCCTTGACTCTCATAACGTATTTGGTGTATGGGGTCAATCCATCGATGGTGACACGAAGATCAGAAGTGTTAGCAATTTGTCTCTCGAGTTTAGCCCAGTCATCTTGTCCAAGGATCTCGTATTCGTAGTTGACAATGTGTCCGTGTCTTTGAGAGCAATCAACTGGCTCCCATTGGAAGGACAGAGAACGTTCAAGAGCGTAGGTAGATTCCAAGTTGAGTGGTGGGGATGATGGTGGTTGTTGTTCAGTAGACACTTCCTTGGTCTCCTCTGGACCCAATTCAGTGGTTCTAGCTCGGACACGTACTTCATAAAGAGAGTATGGCAAGAGTCCAGTGATAGTGTAGTCAAGATCTTTGTGGTTGTAGACAGTGACGAAGTCTCTGCTGACATCTCGTGGTTCTTCTTCTGGACAGGCAAGACGATGCTTCAGACGGTAGGAGATGTCATATCCGACAATTGTTCCACGTTGAACAAGTGGAGCAAGCCATTGGACATGAACCTCATTTGGTGAGAGAGCCTTAACACGGAGGTCTCTCACGGATCCTGGAGCTCCTTGACGAGTGGTGATGGATTGTTCTGGAGACCACTGACTGGATCCAACTTGATTGGTGGCACGGAGCTTCACAACCCAGCGTTGGTTTGGCTCGGCTGGGAAAGTGTACTCGGTTTGATCTCCTGGAACAGTCAGAACCTTCTCTGGCTGGTTTCCAACTCTGTAGCTGATCTCAACATTCATTTGATCACACATCCAGGTGTTCTTAGCTGGACGAGCCCATGATACTCGAACTTCGTTGGTTGATGGAGCATCGACACGAACTCCTTGTGGTGGGGAAGTGGGTGGAGAGCATTTCGTTCTGGCACGAACTTCGGGAGATGGATTGCTCTGTTCGTTTTGTTGGGAAACGACGCGAACTCTGAGATCGACGACGGCGTTAGTTGGGAGTCCATCGACAGTAGCGGTGTAGGTAGTCTGAGATGGATGAGCTGGAATGCGACGGTTGTATTGTTGCCAGGCTCCTCCTTCGAGACGATATTCAACGATGAATCCACCAGCTTCACGGTTACGAGATTCCCATTCGATGGTAATGGAAGTTGGTTCCTCGGCAATGACTCTTGGAGCCATGGAGAGAGCCGTGAGAGCAGCAGCATCAGTGGTCATAACAGCGGCGGTTCCTCCACACATTTCCTTGTGAGTGGCAGCGGAAACAGTCACATTGTAGGTGGTTCTTGGACGCAAGTTGTCAATTCTGTATTGGTAAGTGGCACGATCTACGTTGAAGGTTTGAGCTCTTTGAGATCCGTCTTGTGGAACAACGACAATCTTGAAAGCAGTGACTCTGTTCTTATCATCTGGACGAACATCCCAGTTGATATGAAGAGAGTTTTCAGATCCTCCGATCTTTCTGACGTACAAAACTTGGACAGCAGAGTCAGTGACCTTAGTTCTCTCTGGTGGTGAGTATGGTCCCCATCCGGAATCCTTGACGTGAGCGGAAACTTGGAAGTCATAGGTCTGTTCTGGCTTCAAGTTCTCGATTCTTCCACAGTGAAGTCTGGCTCCTGGTGGCGATTGTGGCAAGTTTTGTCTCTCGATTTGGCGTTGTTGGCATGGTGAGACAGCTGGGAATTGACGTTCTTGGAATTGTTGGGTTCCAGTTGGAGCATATCTGCACTTGTACTTATCAACGTATCCTGGATTTGGATATGGAGATTGCCAGACGAGTTGAGCATTGTCTGCTCCGGTGTGAAGGACCTTGACAAATCCTGGAGCTTGAACATTCTGTTGACCAGCTGATGTTTGGAATGGAACTTCAGTTGACCATGGTCCAGGTCCACGAGCAGTGTAGGCACGGACCTTGACATTGTAGCGGGTTTGTGGTTGAAGATTTTCGATTCTAGCACGAGTTCCACGGATGTTTTCAGTGGTCTTCTGAACAGTTTGACGACGATCTCCAGCGGTAACTTCGTATTCGTATTCAGTGATCTCTCCGTTAGTTTGGAGACATGGTGGGGCTTGCCAGGAAATGCTGACATCAGTTGGACGTATTTCCTCAGTACGAAGGTACAATGGAGCACCACCTGGAGCAGCTTGATCAGTTTGGATCTCAAGAGAAACGCGCTCTCCAGCTCCAACATCAGACTTAGCGGCAACTCCAACACGGTATTTGGAATGTGGGTGGAGTCCTGTGATGGTGAAATGTGGTCCGTTGACAGTGATGGTACGTGGAGCCTCTTGGTTGTTGTCACAGTTTCCTCTGGAGATGAGTTGATATGTGACCTCGTATTGGGTGATTCTTCCATTTGGATTCATTGGTGGTTGCCAACTGCATTGAAGAGAATCTGGTCCAATTGGTTGAACACGAAGGTTAGCAACAGCTCCTGGAGCAACTCCTTGGGTCTGAGCAGATTGAGCTCTAGAGAATTGGGACTCTCCGGCTGGATTGGCTGCTTGAACTTCGAAGTTCCATTGGGTGTATGGATCGGAATCGAATACAACAAAGTTTTCTCCATTCGTCAAGTTCTTGAATCCTTGATTTTGTGGAGTAGAATACTTGACAATGTACCACAAACGATCACAATTCCATTCAGATTCGTGAAGTGGAGCCCATTGAACACGGATTTGGGTTGGTCCAAGTGGTGAGACTTGAACGTCAGCTGGAGCTCTTCTTGGGGCTTTGCATTGAGATTGGGTTTGAACTTGGACAACCGAAGAAGTGTAGGCGTTTCCTCTGTTTGGATCCTTTGCAACAATTCTGACTTGGTAGGTGTGTCCTTGTGGAAGCTCTCCAAGATCCACAGAATATGGTCGTTGCCATCCATTGTATGGAATTGGGTTACGGTGTTGTCTCCAGTTCTGTTCAGTGGTTGCCTTCCATTCCAAAACGAATGACTCGATGAGATCGTTGGTGTGCTCTTTAGATCTCCACGAGATGATTGGTTTTCCTTGACGGTAATTGACATCTGGACCAATGATCAATTCACCTCCTGGTGGAGTTTTGGCCTGTGAAGCTGGAGTCCATGCAGAGTGTCCAGCAGAGTTGATGGCACGGATCTTAACAGACCACATTTGGTTTGGAGCAGAGTTGAAAATATGAGAAGTTTGATGGCTTCCAAGAACGACGGCTGGTTGTCCACGTGGCTCTTCTGGTTGGATCTCGAATTGAATATCAGAACATCCCCATGTGGATTGTGGTGGAAGAGCCCACGAGACACGAACGTGGCTGGCATCTGGAGCGGCGACTTGGAGATGGGATGGGGTGTGTGTTGGTGCTAAAAGATTCAGATGAGATTGAATGTTTTGAATGAAATGAAAACTCACGAGAGCAGCTGCTCTTGGCACTTGATTGTGCAGAAGTGTACATGACATACGAGTTACGATCCAAGACTTGAACATGAATGAAATAAGCATTTCCTTGTTCAAGTCCAGTCAACGTTTGGGTGTATTCCATGTTGTCTCCAACGTATGGAACAAGTTGTCCATAGGTTTTCCATCCAGAATTTTCACTGCGGAATTGAACATGATATCCATAGACACCACGTCCTTCTCCCTCGGACTTCCACTTTACAATCAAATCATTGTCTTGGGCAAGGACTCGTGGAGTGGAAACGAGAGCTGAAAATTTTAGAGTTTTTGAGTTAAAACTGAAATGAGAAGTTGTTAGAGTAGAAGTCGAACTCATGCGCAATTCATTGATTTTCGAAAAAAAATTGTAATTTTAAAGGTTTTTTTGGATTTGTTGGGTTCAGAGAATTATTTGAGTTCTAGAGAGTTATATCATTCTAAAATGGTAGGGATGAAACAGAAAATGGAATTCTAGTTAATTTTGCATTCGGAACTGAAAAGTAGCATGTTATCAGAGGTTTAAAGGGTAAACGGTTGGTTTTTAGAGTTTTAGAGTTCGTTATGAAAATATAGAAGAGAAGTGGAAAATTGAGGAGAGGGTTGTTTCAAAATGATAAACCAAGCACCACACATTACTGCACCTTCACCAGAGTCCGTTGCTCTGAGTGGCGAGTTTGAGAATTGCCCTTGGCACCAGAAATCAGTTCTTGGATCACAAACACTGCGCTTTTGGCGGGTTGCTGTATGAGAATAGAGTTTTGAAAAAAGAAAAATACATAAAATAGATAATAATCATGAATGACATCGAAAGAGAATCTGAATTTGAAGAAAAAAACAGGAGGTGTTGATAACTTACATTGTTGAGCAGTTGATGAGAAGATGGCGTCACGAGATGGGGTTCCAGATCCAGCAGTGTTTACTCCACGAACCTAAAAGAAGGATGTACTTTTAAAACGACTTGATTTAAAAAATTTGGTTCTAAAGACTCTTACCTGAACTCTCCAGTCTCCTTGGGAAGATCCAGAGATATCGACACTACGGTCGCTTCCTGGAACTCTTTGGTTGATGGATTGTCCGTTTTGCTGTCCGGTGATGAAGAAATAGGATTGGCAGTCTCCACTTTCCTGACTGGATTCCCAAGAAACACGGACGGTTTGGTCAGAAACACGCTCCAAGCGAACGTTTTCTGGGGCAGATGGAACTGAAATTGGATTTGAAAAATAGAAGGATCCTCTCTTAATAATCCTCACCTTGACACAAAACAGAGAAAGATGCGGATGGTGAAGTGGCAACAGTCGATCGGGATGAATCCAAAGCACGAACTCTCACCAAATAAGTGGAAGCGACGTTGAGTTGACCCAATGGAAGACGGTAATGTGTCTGAGATTGTTCGTTCTGAACCGATGGCTCAACGGCTCTCCATGATCGTTCGTCGGTCGTTCGGATGTCGACTTGGTATTCGGCGACAGTGGAACGGTCTCCGGTCACTGACCAATAGGCAACAGAGCGGGAAGCCGACTGTTCGATTCGTGGTTGAGTGATTGTGACTCCTTGGGTGTTGGATGATGCGGATCCATCTAGAAATCAAGTTTATCAGGACTTGTTAAATGAGAATTCAAGGAATGTTAGTACCAAGTTGAACTAGAGTGAAGTGCAATGGGTTACTGGATGGTAGTTCTTCTCCGTTGGTTAGTTGATACGATATCTGTTAACAAATTAATCACTCGGTTAGCCTTTTTTCATTCAAATTACACTGCTTATGTAATGAACTCCAAAGAACAATCCCTTCAATTGATAACAGTAATCTTCTGGATCAGCAATTCCACGTGGGCACTCGAAGTGATCAGGTCCACCGACCAATTTGATCCATTTATTCGAGCTAACTTCCTTGTACATCAATCTATATGAAATTTAATATGTGTTAAACATTTTCCCAACTACACAAACTTGAATTTACTTATTATCTGAGAATGTTGTGTTAACGGTGTCCATACAAGATAAGAACATGGTGGCGAGAGAACGATTCGCAACTTAAAAATGTTGAGTGGATCTAAAAAACAAGGGCTGGGGGTTAGAGGAAAATTGGAAAATTAGTAGAAACAAACCTTTGATTAAGTGTTTAGCTTGTCGCTTCACTCTTAGAAGTTGGTTAAATTCTCCCAGTTCTCCTGTTAAAAAGTTATAGAGATTAGAATTCAAAGAACACAGTTAGAATGATAGGAAAGTTGATGTCTGTACCACAAAATCAGAATTAGAGATAGTTATGAAAACACACAGTCATAGTGAGGTCATTTTGTTTAGTGTTAATCTTTTGTTACCTGATGAGACACTTCCGGCGATTGCGGTCTCGATGATCACATCCTTACTCCATCGAGAATGTCCATTCACACTTCTGGATCTTACTTTGAAAGTGTAATCAACATTCTGTCTCAATCCCCTGATGATGACGTGTGGAGCTCCAACATAAGATGCTCCTTTGGCTGGAGCACTTTGAGAAGCTTCATAGACAATGTATTCGTATCCATCGATTGGAGTATGAGTCTCATCGCATTGTGGAACATCCCATTCGAGCTTGATGGATTCAGAATCGACGTCGGTGGATCTGATGTTGGTTGGAACTCCAGCAGATCCGACGCAAGATGACTCGGCGGCTTCTCCAACGGTAAGTTCTTCAGTTCTGGCGACAACTTTGTTCTGATCATCAATAGCAACAATTCTGACGGTGTAATATGGTGCAGTCATTTGAGAAAGAGCCACGGAATAGTCTCCGGATCCCTCAGCCACTCCTTTCTGTTCACTGGTTCTCCATGTGGTTTCATTTGGAAGTCTGTACTCCAAAATGAACTTGCTGACAGTGATCGAGGTAGCTGGAAGTTTCCAGTGAACTGCGAATTGTTGTTTTCCCTGATCAACGACTTGTGGTTTCTCTTCCCAACTTTCGATTCCTCCGGATGTTGTGTAAGCCTCAATTTGATAGACCTGCTTTGGTTCGTGGTCCACGAAAGCGATGACTCCAATGGTGTATTTGGTGCTTGGGCGGAGTCCGGTAAGAGCGAAAGAGCTAAGTGCTGGCTCGACACGACGGCGTTCGACACGTCTTGAGTCTTCATCAACCTCCACGGCGGTGACCTAGAAAAAATTCAGTTGAAAAGAAATCATGGATTATCTTCTTACCTCGTAATGTTGAAGTCTAGGATCCATGAATGGTTGCCAGCTAACACGAAGTTCCGAATCGGTACGGTACAGAAGTTGAATGGCATTGGAAATCGGAAGGGCGTCTCCCTTGGTCTTAGCCTCTAGAACTTCCGAGTTCCATGGTCCAACGTTGCGGCTACGATCGACAGCACGCACTTTGACACTGTAGAATGTGCCTGGCAAGAGATTGGTGACAGAGACATGCGGTTGAGTAACAGTTTGTCTGTGAACATCGAATGGAGCAGAGACACCAGTCAATTCGACTTGATAGTCTCCAACGACACCGCAGTCTGGAACGTCCCATTTGATGGCAAGAGAGTATTGAGCGACTTCTGTGACTACTGGATAGCGAGGAGCAGTCAAGTCATCTGAAAAATAATAAGTTAAAAAACTGTCAAATTTCTCAGCCTTCTTACCATTTTCACACTTAATGGACACAATTTCATTGTGAGCACGAATTTCGGGAGTCTCAACAAGAACTTCATTATTCTCGCCGATAACCTTGATACGGACGAGATAAGAGATTCCGGTCGGGAGTTTTGGTATCTGTACACGGTACTGATGGTTTGGTCCCTTGTACGGAATGATTCCCGGGTGCAATTGCCATTCTCCACTTCGTTCTGGGCGGTATTCGACGAGGAATCCTTTCACTTCTGAGTCAGCGTGATCTCCTGAAAATATTTGGGTGGATTCGGTTAGAAAAATTAGAAGACGTACCAGTTTGAATTCCTTCCCATTCGACTGTGAGAAGACTATCTGTTCCACTTTGGCGTTTAACTCTGACGTCTGGAAAAAGCAAAGTTTTAACTATTCAAAACTTTCTCTTTTTATATATTTTTGTATTCCAACCCAATTCTATACAAAACTAAACGCACTAGTAATTGTCATGTAATAGTCAAGTTCTGTTCAGATTCGTAACGTCTAATGCAGATTAATGGCTCAGCATGCTGACTCAGAAACATACCATGAATCTTATAAACAGCTATACTTAGAACTTTTCTTAGTCAGAAAATTAGATTCTCAAATTGATATCAACTGAAAATTTTGAAACAAAATTAAACTCAAGGGTCTGAATCAAATTAAAAATTAAACACTCTAATACAAGGTCACCCAACTTTGAGCCAATATATCTCGGCTCCTGTGAAAGATATCAAAAAGTGCTCAACTGACAAAATTTTGCTGATCTTGTGATAAACATTTTGTCAGTTGACAATTTGTGGATATCTTTCATAAAAAATGAGATATACGAGCTCAAAGTTGACGGTTTGGGTGGTCTTCTATTAGAGTGTCTACGGCAAATGTTTTCCCCTGAATTCTACATTCCCATTATCAGTATCATAACTCCGGTTTGCTAACAGTCTTATTGTGTGAAGTTGGATACAAAATACAGGCCAAAATGTGTTGAATGTTAGTCATCCCTTATACAGAGTAACAGTCTAAAAACCGGTGATGACCGCAAACGGAACGTGTGTCCTCTCTGACAGCCAGAGTCTGACTAGGTGGTCAGTTTCATACTAGTTTTTTTTCGGAATATTCAAGACCAAAATATTGTAAACTTACTGGAGTTTAATGCTACACTTGCTACTGTAAATAACTGAAGATACCATATCCCGAGGGAGAGGAGAAGGAGACCCCTCGAACGGAGACCCATCCTAGTGAGAAGTCCTGAAAAAACAGTGATTGATGGCAAAAAAGAAGTGATAAGAAGAAGAAGGAATGTGAAAACAGGAAATACATAATAATCGAAAGCAAAACCGTTTAGTCCACCCAAATTAAAAGGGAAAATTGAGGAAAAGGAGGAGAGAAGAAGAAATGGAAGAGTTATTTGATACCGGTGGAAGGGGGGCATGAATCAAAACTACATAGTAGATTAAATGGATCTAGTAGCAGTACCAGAACAACCATTCTCTTTTTCTATGTTCGTTTTTTGGGAGGGCATTGTTTATTGTCGAATAAGCAGCGATAATTGGGTAGGAGGACAACGGAAAATGAAACTTTTGACGAGATTTGATTGTACATGGATCCAAAATGTTTGAAGAGTTTCAGAAGTGACAGGAAGTGGGAGAACCGGTGTTTGATGGGGATGAAAAGGGAAATGGAGACGTTATGATAAGAATAACAAAGTAAGATATGGATATGATGAAGATAAAATCAATTATTCCGAACCATTCCCCATATAAGAATCAATCACAATCGTCGTTGAGACATACAAAAAAAGAGTCAACGGGCGGCAACACAACACAACTTCTTCGTCTTATTTCGCCCCCTATCTCCATCCCCTTCGCTTCTTCTCGGCCCAACAGCATCTCAACAGTGATTTAGAATAGAAACCCTTTTCCCTATCTCCAGAGCGCGAGAAGTCAACAAAATAGCATATGAGACGAAGAGACGCAGATTGTCTTTGGGTCGGGCGGTATGTGGCCAAGAAATTTAGGGTGTGGTTTTCGTTGGGAGAGAAGGAGTAGTATGGGGGCAAGAAAACCGTTTTCAGTTATGATTTTTTTTCTCCATCTCTTCAGTTTTGTTGTGAAGAAGACGTCGAAGAATAAGATGAAGACGTTGCGTGTGTGTACGGCGGGAATTTGGGTGGAGTTCTGTATAAAACACCAAAGAGCGAGGAGAGAAAGAGTGGGAAACGATAAGTTTAGATATGGCTAGGTGATTAATTGAACCTGAGATGATGAGAATCGAGATGGAGTCGTTTTCCAAAAGTGACATATGGGGTTGAGAAATATTTGAGAAGAAGAAGAAGAAAGGGTTACAGTAAGAATCATGATAGGGTTTACAAAAAAGGATTGTCCTGGGGGAAGAAGGAAAAGAAGAACTTTCAGTGTAACCGCTGATAGGAATTCGGGAGAAGAAAATAAAAATAACAAAGAGAAAGAAATGGTAGTGTCAGGGCCGATAAAGATAATGAGGAAGAACGGAAGTGATGTGTGGGAAGAGATTTATAGATTTGAAATTCCAAATTTTGAGTCCTCAATAGCAAAATTAGCATCTAAGAAAGTTATGAACTCCGAGCAGTTTTTCAAGGGACCAAAAACTAATTGTAAGGTTCCTAAAATACATCAACTTGTTACCGTAAAACCTGTAACAGAAATGTTCCCTCACTGTTAACTTTGAACTCAATTATCTCAATTCCCATGCAAGATATAAAAAATGTGACAATTGACAAAACACTTCTGATATTATGATTAACAGTTTTTCAGTTGACAAGGTTTTTATATCTCTAACAGGAACTGAGAAATATTGGCTCAAAAAGTTAGAAGTTAGGGAGCCCTTCTATTACAGGTTTTATGGTAACTAATAAAATAATACATATCGATGCAAGGACTTTTTTGAGTTGTTGTCTTTTTTTTTAATCTTTGGGTTATCGTCTTTGTAAAGACGTATGTGAAACGCGCGGAAGACGCCCCAGCTCCAGTTTTACTAGATTCCAGTTTGTATGTGCTTCTAATTCAAATTAAAAACCAAAAAATAGATGAAAGTTTTGAAACTTTTGAATGAAAACAAATAAATGGAAAACCAGAAATGGAGCATTTCAGTTAATATGCGAAAATTCAAATAAGAAAAGACCTAAATTAAGTTTTCGATTCATTTCATTTTGGAATTTCAGTATATGACTTCTGCAAAATGAACTGAACAAAATTACAGTACTAACTAATTGGACCACAACACCATTAAACCTTCCAGATGCTAACCAATCAACTTTTCGCAGTGTAAAAATAGAAACATTACGAAAGAAACTGAATATTTTGGCTGTGAGTGTACCTTTTTAAGGAAATGTTCTCTTTTTTCTCCCAAATGAAATCAGTACCACACCCACACATCTCTGGTTTTTTTCCATCTCGCGCCCCTATATAATTCAATGTTTTATTCTCATTTATTTGCCAGACATTCTCTATGACTAAGAGGTCAATGTTTGCATTCAGTTCTCAATCAACGCCCTGCTGCAATATTATTATTGTTAGGAGGAGGAAAAAAGAGGGATCCGATTACAGAAACTATTAAAAAAAATAGACTTCCATATTTTTTTGGGCTAGCCCACAAACGCAACAAAACCTAATTACTTTCGCTTTGATATCGGAAGAAAAGTGAAATCCCGGGAGAGGAAAGAGAACTGTAAGAGGCATCTGAAGAAAAAGAAGAAGCAGAAGAAGAACACACTGCTACTGTTTATGCAAATTTTCATCAGTGATGGGAAAAGATGGAATGGGAAGAAGAAGAAGAAGTGAAAAGTAGAGGGAGAAAAGTTTTCAAGGATGCTGATGATGCCTGATCCACTGATGCGAAATAGCATAGGAAGAAGAGACTGGAATGTGTCGGAGGTCCTACTCGTGCGCAGAAGAAAAGCGAGAGAGATTGAGACCCATTATTTGATACAAATGTGCGAAGAAGCGACGATCAAGGTGGAAAAGAGAATCGAAGATGGAATAAAAAATGAAGAAGAAGGAGAAAACGATTGAAATGGGATAAAAACGGATGGATGATCGAAACCGTTTCGAGAGTTGCGCAGAAATGAAAAAAAAAGAGTTTGATTCAGGAAAAGAGAGAAAGTTATAGGTGTTGAATGGCGTAAAGAAAAGAGAACATATGGAAATGGACAACTAGAGTATTGAGATATGATTCAAATTGGAAAAAATAGACAGTCTGGATGATTTTAACCTACATCCTCTAATAAACCTGCACCACGAACCATATCTTAGAACCTCATCTATTTCAGCTTTTCTTGGAGCTGTCGAAACAGTTTCAACTATTCAAATGCCTTTGAAAGTCTTGCATTTTGTCAGTTACAGACTTTTCGATATTTCATTAAGAGTGCTGATAAGTAGGCTACAACTCATGGCATTCGAGAAAGTAAGGTGTCCACCATCATTTTTCAGATATATTCGCTCCAATAGAAACTAATCCCGAAAGTGCACTTTGAGCTGAATTTCTCGGTGCCTTTGAAAGATGTCAAAAAACTGTTAACTGATAAAATATTGGGGATATTATAGTAAATAGTTTATCAGTTGACAAATTTTCGATATTTTTCACAAGAATCGAGATAAGTGAGCTCAAAGTTGACCATGTGAATTGGTTACTGGAGATTTACGGAAGCTGAAATTTGCTTTAAGAATTTAAGATAGTTTGAGAGAGAAAAATTTGTCGCTTTTTCGGGTCTCACAATTAAAAAAAAGAGTTTTGTTGTATCTAAAAATACATCTTGAAGTGAATAAAAATTTTAAAAATTAGCGAAGAAAGATAAAAAATCATTTAAGAAATTAGTTTTGTGCATTTATCTTCTAGAACACTACTTTCTAAAGGTTGCTCAAAAAAGAACCACATGATAAAGTATAGGAAAAAAAAAGTTTACAGAACTTTATGAAGATGAAAACCAAATATGGACTGTCCAAAAAACAAACAAAAAATTGAAGTATAAAATAAAGATTTTGGTCATTTGAAAAAAGTTTTAATGGTTTTTCAGAAAAAAAATACTTTTGGAAGTTTCAGAAACTTTACAATTCTATTTTCAGAGCAACTAGTCAGTATTTCGATAACACCTTAACGTCATTTGATTTCTGGAATTCCAAAAATTCAGAACAAAAATCAAGAATGCAAGGAACCAAGCATCGTACCTAATTGTATCAAATAGTGTGAAGAAATAGTGCGAAAATGAGAAAAAGAGCAAAAAGGCGGCAAGTTCAAAATGCTTACAGTCATAAATACAGAGAGAGTGTGAGACGTTTTGTGTGGAGGTAAATAAATAAATAAATGGGAGGGGCAAAATCAAGAGAGAATCAGACACCCAGAGAACAAGGGAAATCAGAATCGTATCAGGAATAAAAAAAGGAGAGAATGAGACTGAAAAGGAGGAGAACGCAAAAGTAGTACAATCAATTCTTAGGGGGCTCCAAACGATTTTTGTGTGTTGAAAAAAAAGAGAAAGAGGAGAAAAAAGTTTGTTGATAAGTGATGGGGATGATAAGCAAAGACGGCATTTTGAAACCGGGTGGCAGCAGATGAAGAAGTGAGACATTTTTGAAACACCCGCGCGAAAAAAGATGCCATTTCCATCATCATCAGAATCAGGCAACAACCATTAGAAGAAGCGTGTTTGTTGATGATGGGAAATTGGATGTTTATGATAAAATAAATTAGATCATCACAACTTCTCAGAAGACGTGGAAGGGGGGTGAGACAAGAAATGAAATGAATAGGGAGGGTACTTAAAAAGGGAATAGATGAGAAAAAGACGGGATGAGTAATAGCAGTAAAACGGATAGTGTCGACCTTGCCTGGAAGGGTTGAACACCATTTTTCGAAAGGGGTGTGGCACATCCGAAGATAGCCATCATGGGTCATCATGAAAATGAATTCATCAGTAACCCCCAGGCACCTCCCAGATGAACCAACATGATAAAACAATTTGAAAAAACACAGAGAGTGATGATTCTGTTGTCGAGAAAAAGAAGAAGATCCGATGGGATTCGCAAAAGGGCGTGGTGCCTTCTTCTCGTCAAGATGTACCTGTGTATGTGAGAAGAAGAAGAAGACGACGACAGAAAAAGAAGGCGGGTTTGCTTCTTCTTCTATTCGGTTTTGTTGTATGTTTGGGGAGGGGTGTCCTGTAAAACCGTCACTTGTATAGGACACCCCGGGAAGAAAAGAGGTAACACTTTTGCCAATACGAACTAGTTCCACCAAAACGTCCATGTTTTTACTGATTTAAAAAGATGTTATAGTTATCATATTTTTTATGTTTTTGAAACGGAAGTAGAAGGGCATCGGTTAGTTCATGATCACTGAAGACATAAGCTCAGGTTGGCAACGGTTCAAAATTAACAAGTTTTCAACAAAAAATAATACAAGCTGAACATTTTAGAGCTGGTTGTGTTAAACTTTGACAAAAGATTGAAACAAAATTTGGTGATTAAAATCATGAAGTTCTAAAAATCCGGAAAAAAAGTATAATTTCTGATCTCATACAGTTCTGCCGAAAAAACAGAATTTTAACTTCCAATTTTGGTGTTTTAAATAGAGATTGAAGGTTGTCCGTCAGAGTTTTAAAATACTGTTAGTATTTTCAAGCGGCCGTAAACCCTCTAATTGTAGAAGCCCACCCAAACCGACGACTTTAAACTCAGTTATCTGGGATCCCATGAGAGATATCAAAAATCTGTCAACTGATAAATTATTTTTCATAAAATCACCTATGTTTTATCAGTTAACCACTTTTTGATATCTTTCACAGAAACCGAGATAATTGAGCTCAAACTGGGTAGTGTGTGGGGGGGGGGGCTATTGTAATACAGGTTTTACGGTTGATTAATTCATATGGGAAAAAAAATGAATCACCAGAATGAAGCTCACTTTTTATATGATTCAAGTCTAATCCTAAACTTATACATTTCTTAAATAATTAATTCTCATAATTAAACTTTAGATTACAGAAAAACCAAAAGAAAGCTAGATGAAACTTCTGGAAACCCCTGAAGAGAGCTCGAACCTTAGTAATCTTGATGATCCATCCCCGAGTCAGCTTGTCTGAACTTTATTTGAAAAATCCACCCTATTGCATCTAGACTTCCGATTTCTGCAATCTTCGATGCCTAATCTACCCCCAATCAGTCAATTTGTCTCCTCATTGATCTCTTCTCTGACCATTCCCTCTCTATCTGATATAGTTAGCCGCTAAGCGCATTTCCGTCTTTTTTCGACGCAACACATAAGAACAAAAAAGAGGTGGTTGGAAAAAATGTACTTGAGAACAGTGCTTACGAAGGAGTTGAGGTACTACGCAACGGATGGTGGGGGCCTCTTTTCGGCGGCTCTCTATCTCGTCGCTTTTCTCTCAAAACGACACGATAATTCGAAGCGTAAACACTTGTAACACACGATTTTTGTTGTATGGCAGCAGCCCAGGCCCGAAATCAGTCGAAATAATGCAACTTTAGGTGATATGAACTTTTGTCTTGGGCAAGAAAAGGGACTTTCAATTACTCTGGTTTCAATCTTGAATTAATTGTTTAGTCTGGAATGTGGGATGTAGACCTAAAAGTTGCTATAGAGATTCTTGATCGTTTATCAGTGGCAAGATTTGAAAAGTTCAGAGCCACTTGAAAAATACTAGATTCTAGTACTAGTACTTCGATTGGTCAAAAAAAAACGAACTGAACAAATTTACTTTCACTTCACTTTCATTTTTCCCGAAGGGTAGTTGAAAAGTACAGTATGAAAGTTCAAGATATTCTGAAAAAATAAAGTATGAACACCTGTTAACTATGTGTCATAACAAACAGGATCAACTGTAAAGGAAACAAACATCAATACAGAGGAATCAAAAAAGGAAAAAAAGGTGTTGAGGAAGTGGCATCAGGTAGTTGAAAAAAAAAACGACGGAAACCAGAAAGAAGTTTTCAAGAAAAGAAAAGAAAAAAGCTTCATAACGAATATGTGATTGTGTGTGAGTGTGTGTGTATTTGTTGGTTGCGCAAAGACGACTCAAGAAGAAATGCAACTCGGGAGGCGAGAGCCGAAATGCGATGGTGATGAGCAGGAGCAGCGGGAGCCCAGGAGCCTCGGTCCTAGAGACCATACGGGACGAGCAAACATACCCAAAATCTTGCTCTCTCTCCCCGCCAAGAAAAGCTCTGAAGACGAAGGCATGCGCACTCGAGAACGCTTTATTTATTGTACTTCCACACCGACCGAATGCCACGTGGAAACACAAAAGGATGGCAACTTATCAGTACTGGGGATATTCGGCTGTGGAGGGAACTACCGTAAATGCCTTGATTAGAAGGGCTCTCACACAGTCAAGTTTGAACTCAATTATCTCAATTCCTAGGCAAGATATGGAAAATGAGTCATCTGATAGAATGTTTGTGATATTATGATAAACAACTTATCAATTGACAACTTTTTCATATCTTCGACAGGAACCGAGATAAATTGGCACAAAGTTAAAAGTCAGGCGGCAGATTCTATTACATGTTTTACGGTAAATTGAAATTGGATGTAGTGGTGGCAAAAATTTAGGAACACACTTTTTGTACTCCTACGAAAAAATCCAAAACTTCGGCCATTTTTGGGATCAAAATCCTGATCGAAATCTTTTCGAAGGTTTTTTTCGGAATTAGAAGTTTTTGGTCTACGGTATGTGACTGGAGCAAGCAAAAAGTCTCCTTGCTGGTCTCGAGCGGAGTCACATAATTTTAATTTCTCTCTGCATTCTCGAAGTTTTTGTTAATTGTTCTCGCTTTTGTGATGCAAAAGTGGGATTCCGAAATTCCGAAAAAATTTTTTTCGAAACTCGGAATTTTCGACATTCCGAAAAATTCTGAGAAGGGACATTCCAAACACTCCAGTGAAATTCTGGGAAACAAAAAAATCATCATATCTGAAAAAGGCTTCTGGGAAAAAATGAAGAACACTGCTACGAACTTTCTGAATAAAAAAAGTAGAAGATCATCGAAAATCCGAATTTTCTTAAACACATGTCCAATTTTGAAAGGGACAGATGTTCTCATAAAATCTATGTTTTCTCTGCATCTCTTCTTAACCAAGTGTTATTTCGCTTAATGAGACATCGAAGTGTGTTGTTTCAAAAAAAGGAGGAATTTTCGGAGAGAGAAAACTGTTTATTGATAACAAGAGAGACTGGTTGCAGAAACACTTCTCCTCCCACCAATCACTTTGGAAATTTATTGGACACAACAAAAATGGAATGAAGGAAAAAAGGAATCAAAAGAAGAAGGAGAAGATATTGTTTCTCTTAACTATTTATCACTGAATCTTTGATCATGTCAACAGAGAATGGAATTCGGAACTGATAGCTGAGAAGAAAGGGAGAAAAAGAATTACGGTCATTCACAGTCATAAAGAACCCAAAATTTTCTTGAGAAAAGAAAACAATTGTTTTTTTTCGGTGCCTGTGAATGAAATAGTTATCAATTGGAATGTAGTACAGTGTGTCCGCAAAAACGGTTTGCGGGAAACAGAGGAAGAAGAGTGGGCGACCTTAATTAGACGATCATCCTTGAGGAGGCAGTTCAGATATGACTGATAAGTGAATATATGAGATAGAAGAAAGCAATGTATGAATGAATGTGAGTGTGTATGTGGTATTGGGCGGAAGACGGAAAAACCATAAATCGGAAGGGATCGAGTAAGATTACTTTATCAGTATTTACCAGTTTTCGGTTTCGAAAAAACGTGTGATCATGATCAAGGAGACATTCCGATGGCTTGTTTGGTTCAAACTACAGCAAACTTTCAAAGATCAAAAATGCCTAGCATTCCGTAAATCCTTCAATAGGAACATACATTGCTCTGCTTTAATTTCAATGCGCAGCCGAAAATTCGATGGTGGGCGGAGCTTAGGTCCGCAATACGATCAATTTCATTAAATTTGAACATTTTTAAACACCACAAGAGAAAATCAAAATATATGCTCTTTCGAATGCGCCTTTGAGGGTTTCGCTATCGGACCTAAGCTCCGCCCACCATCAAACTTTCGGTCGCAATAAATTAGTACAGAGTCGTAACTGTTTTGTTTGTAAATTCTCAAATTTTTTGGTAATCTCACTGTTGTTGTGGATTGTTGATTCTAATACAGGATTCAAAGTATTTGTTTTTCGAAATTCTGAAGTTAAGATACTGTATATAACGGTTCCTTCAAATCAGTTTGGGATAAATGTATATTCCCTGGATGAAAAAGGAAAATAGGATTATAGTAACTCAAAATTTAGAATTGGTCGAATCAAGCTCTAACTTGTTTCTGAACTATGTAGGGTCACTACCAACTCGAGCGTCGCCGACAACTTCTGGTCGGAGGCTTGTCAGATTGGATCGCTACTAAAGAAAAACCAAAGATAGGATTGCTACTAAAGCCGGCCAAACTCACTGTCAGGAACAAATGTTTCAAGAAATTCAACTTCTGACAAAATCTGATTATGGCCCGCTATAGAGTCGTTTTTGAGCTAGTTCCGACCAGAGCCTGGCCAGTAAACGCCATACGCTTATAATTTCAGTCTAAAAGTTACGAGGCGATAACCGATAACGCTAATTACCGGAAAATAATTTGGATGTACAAAATCCACACGGGGAACCGAAATCAAAATTTTCCCTTTTTTAAATGACCCCTAAATTTTTGTACCTTCCGAATTACTCACTCTGATAACCTGCTCAACAAAATACATCATATTTAACACAAATTACAGATGCGGGGGATGATCATTGAGCTTTTTGCAGGATTATAAGAACCAGAAAATAGCAGAAAACAAACAAAAAGAACAAATATGCACTTTCAATTCCTGAAGTACAGTTTTGAAAATTGACTCATTTTGGGTTTCGAAATAAGATAAGATATGTTCGATTAGAAAAAGAGGAAATGAAAAGTGCGATCGGAATAAAAAAGAACAAACTTTTTAGCAGAAGGACAAAAAGTGTGGCTCCCTCGCAACTCTCCACTTTTGAGCATCTCGAAACAGAGAACCCCCGCAAAAAATGAGAGAGAAACAGTGAAAGAGAAGACGGTAGAAAGTCGGATACCGAAAGAGTAAACTTGGAGAAAATGAGGGAAAAGATGTTGGGGAGGAGGAACTGTACGTAAAGCAATTTCCACTACTATTTGACACTCTGCCAAGATTTCATAGAAAAAAGACAACGAGGAAGAGTAAAAGAGGATATTTTGTTTGTCTTTGGCAGGAAAAAAAACATTTGGGTTATAAGTACAAAAAGTAAGGTTTCAAATGTTACGTTCAAAGCTTTGAGAGGAGAACTGAAATCGTATTGTTTCTCAAATCTAGAATCCTCCTGAGCAAGTGGGGAAACCTCGTGATTTAATAAATTTTCAAACGAAAACCTAAATTTTCGTAGCAAAGCCTTTTACGGGGAGGCGCATGATTACCCGCACTGAAGTTTGTACTAGCATAAAACTTGAATAAAGCGTTTTACTGGGCTCAAATTTAAAGCGCAAAGTTTCAAGTAATTCAACTGTAAACTGGCGAAGTTTGCAATTATTTGATCAATTTTCAGCTGCGTTATCGCTTCTCGAAATTGCTTCATCTCATGAAAATCTCAACGGCGTACCAGAAACATTACGCTGTTCGTCTTTGGAGAATCGTAATAATACCTAGACTTGAGGAATCGCTTTGAAAATTTCAGAAGCTTTGAATCAACTTCAAAATTATAATTCCACCAATTTTTGTGCTTTCAAGATCCTTATGTCTGAAGAGGGCTTCCAATCACACAATTATTTTTACAGAAATATTTATTGAGTTATCTGTTTTATCGAAGAAAAGAATAAAAATACAGTAATCAAAAACACGAATTATTATAAATGAGCATTTTTTGGATGCCTTGCAAAACTCCAATTATGTCAAGAAACGGAACGACATCTTCTGCTCAATGTCTGTTTTCTCCATTGCCTGAAACCATTGATACATTTTCCAAATTCTGAAATTTTTCAGACTTACATTGCAGAATTCTTGGAATGTGATGTATCCATCTCCATCCCTGTCAGCTTCACGCATTGTGCGATCAGCGATTGAGTTGACTTGCTCTTTTGGTACATTTGCTCCGATCATCATCTGAATTAAAGAAGTTATTCCAACACTTTGAAATTAAGCTTGCCTCCAAAATATCCTGGAACTCGTCCTTTGTAATGGTGCCACTTTTGTTCAAGTCGTACATCGTAAAGGCGACTGCAAATTAGAAAAACACATACATCACGCCGCTCGTCGTTTCTCGAAAAGAGGCTTACATCTCAACTTAGCTTCACGGCTGTTCCACGGATGCGGTTTGTTCTTGTTAATCGGACGGAAATGGCTCAGGACTTTCACGAAGTCTTTGAAATAGACCTTACGGCGCTCAAGGACTCTGAAATTAGTTGAGATTATAGGATGTTTGTGCTGAAGTCTTTTTTTCAGTGTTTCACACAATTTTCATCCCCAGAAAATTTCATTTATAGGGTGGCGCATAATTACGCAGACTAAAGTTTGTATCAGCCTAAAAGTTGAGCAAAGCATTGTACTGCGCTCAAATTGGGTTGCAAAATTTAAATAATGCACCAGTAAACTGGCTAACTATTAGTTTCAAATTATTTGATAAACTAAAATCTGAGTTATAGCTTGTCAAAGTTACTTCATTTCATGGATATCACAAGAAGCAAGATGTACGCCGTTCATCTTTGGACAATCATAAAAATATCTACCCTTGAGGAATCGCTTTCGAAATTTTGGTAGCTTTGAATCTAGAAAATTATGTCTCTAACATTTTTGTCGTGCTTTCAAAATTCTTGTGCGAAAGAGATATACCCGTTTTATCAGTACGGGTTTTTGTATGCCACCTTGTACGTTGTATTTTCAGAAAATACCTCTAACCCGAATTTCGAAAGTTCACAAGGTTTAGAATATTTTACTGGTGTTTGATGGTTCGAAAAGGAGTTGAACCGCGGTTTAACAAGTTGTGTTCTATATTCAACGAATTCGAAATTCGGTCAAAGGTCATCTGAACTTTTTCGAAATGCCTTTTCAAAGAGCTGTTATTATGTGAGTTTGGCACGACGACAAAGAAAATTACTTCACTTTTCCATGGGTCGAAAAATCAAGTAACACATTTCTAGCCAACTCCATTTTCTTCTTCTTTTTTGCATTCTTCTAGTAATTTTTTGTTCCAGAATCGACATCACGCGATTTGTGTTGCCTCTTCGCTTTTATCGGTTTGTATTCGTTGTTTCTTCTTCTTTTCCAGCAATTCTTTTCTTTTTTTTTTCCTAATTTTTCCAAACTAATTGGTTAGACAAGACAAGAAAAAAGAGTCTCCAAAATGAGACAAAAAAGTCTGTGTGCTCCAAAATGAGATTAACACACAAAACATTTTTGTCACTGGGGTTAGGTTTTTTTATTTGGTTACTACTTTATTTTGGAAAAATTTCAAAGTCTCAATGATGATGTATTCAAAGAAGCACTCTTTTCTTGGGAGGAGAGCTCCTCACTTATTTTTTTTCACTCTCTTCGGGATAGAAATTCTCACGGCAAAAGTGTAAATCTCGAGAGAGAAGAGGAGATGACAGCTGCTCGACGAGCGACCCATCTGGCTCCTCACCAAACGCTTATTGTTAATACTTTCGGGCCGTTTAACAAGTTTTTAAAGTTAGAACGGAACAGAAGAAACTTGTGAAAAAAAAGTTATTTTTATCTTTTCTTGAGGTTTTGCTTATTTTGAAAGAGAAAATTGTGAAAAAACAGGTGACCAACATCACAGTTTTTGATTCCAGATTTCTAGAACATACCCTGAAACTAAACTATAAACCAGTCTTTTTATTTCTTCAGGATTCATGTTTCAAACTATAAATCATAAAAGGAAGTATTCGTCATTTGTCAGAAAGTTGTCAGAAATTTTGAGATCCCCAAAGGCGGGCATTCGCCGGCCCTTCCATAGTTCCTCCTCTTAGAATTTCTCTTAGAATCAATATAATTCGACCATGTAAGTTAGATATGATAGAAATCGATGACTACTATAAAATGATAAACTTTGGAAACTTGTATCTCGTTAATGAACAAAGTTACAGACAAAGCGGGCTGAAAAAATAGGCAGGACCCAGCCTGACCCAGATCAGCCGCTTTATGGCTTATAACTTTGCTTATAGACAAGATACAGTTTTTCAAATAGTAGCAATTTGTAGCACTCGTTGTGTTCTATCATATCTAAATTAGTTGGTCTGAGAATATTCTTTAAACAACTATGACTTGGCCGGCGAACGCCCACCAGGGCCCCGCTTACAGGCATGGCTTTTTCAACATCTGTAATCCATTTCATCTCTGTTTTTTACATTATGGTGCAATAGACGCACTTCCTATCGAACATTTTATTTTGAGAACCGTAACCCTTTTCCAGTTTTTTCCACCGAAGTTCATCTATATCTATTTCCGCCTGGCGACTCTCACAGTATTTATAATTTCTAAGAATCTGAACTTCTTCTGATTCCTCAAAATAAATGTTCAGTCTATTATCATTACTCTTCGAAGTATTCCAGGAATAGCTAGAAACGAATAGAAAAAGGAAAGCTGAAGAGAAAAAACAAGAAATCGAGTCTAGAAGAATCTAGAAGTCACCCAACCTAAAACTAATTCTTTGTTCTTCTTTTTATTCCCACAAAAGACAAAAAAGAGTTATTCTTTTTCCACTTCTCCTACTCCTCTTCTATTTTTTTTGCTACGAAAGATTTCTCCGTCCGTTTTCTTTCCGCCTGAATCGAACATTATAAGCTAAAAAGTCAACGGAGTCCAGTGGCTCCGCGCTTCTTCTCAAAAATCCCCCAGGGTCATGCTCTTCTAACCTAGTACTACCACACAAAACGGCGGGTTATTTTTTGATTCTCTATTTCTAACTGTTTCTCTTTCTCTCTTTTTTCTTTTCTCAAAAATACATTTCAACCTACTTTACACGATGTCATGCGGAATCAAAAAGTTTTAAACTCCAAGAATCAGAATAGTAGAGGAGCATTCTCTCCTCGATTCTTAGATTTGGTTTCTTTCGAAATTCAGAGTTTCTTTGGCTCTTTTTCTATAATATCTAGAGAGAAACAATCCTAGAATCTGAAACCTATTCTGGAAGCAGCGGGCATCGCCGCCTTAACTCTCTTTAAAAAAGCTATGACCTTCTCGGTTTTTGACATTTTTGGGTCAAAAATCGTAGTGGGAGGTACGATTTTCCAAGTTAGTTGGTCCTGGGCTCCTGCAGACCACAGCAAAAATATTTGGATTCAAGATTCTGGGTTCTGGATTCCAAATTCCGTATTTCAGATTCCGTATCCCGCACTCCGTATTACGGACTCTGGATTCTGGCTTCCGGATTTTGTATTCCCGATTCCAGATTCCGCATTCCGAATTCCATATTTTGAATTTCGGAAACTGGATTCTAAACTCCTGTGTCCGGACTCCGAATTCCGAGAAAGTTACTTCAAATAAATGGGATTCTATTTTTTGAGAAAAAGGCAATGGTAGTTTTATCGCCATCAGTTAGAATAATCTAATAAAAATAGGGTCATCCTACAAAACCATTCCGTTAAGGAATACCGAATTTCTACAGTACACCCTATAACTTTTGTTGTTTCCTTATTTTCTGAAACTCAATCTTCTAGACGTCATAAAACTCAATAAGACGAAGATGACAAATTCGCCGTAGCTGATAATCCCCAAACATATTATTAATTCAACATCTTCTCCCACTCTTTTTCTCTACTCCAAGTCTCCTGTATAAGGTTTCGTTTTTGGGGACGAAGAACGGGTAAGCAGGAAATGAGGGAGGTTTTGAAACATTAATAGAATGAATGAATATTATCCAAGCCTGCTGGAAATGAAGAACGTAATCTAATCGAAAGAAGCCGCCCAAAAATATTTATGTCCCTGTGGCCGTGAGTTATCCCCTTCATTTTCTTCCTATTTCCTTCTTCTTCTTTTCTCTATTCTTCTTTCGTCATTTTCTTCTTGTTTGCTCTATCATATTATGCCAGATTTTTTCATTCTCTGAATCTCTCATTATACTCACCCCTACCGTCTTGTATTTGAAAAATATTTGTTTTTGAATACACTTTTTGTCATATTTTGTGGGCGAATTCACTTACTCAGCATCAGCAAAGAATGCGTCGATTATCCGATCTCCAAGAGGATTTTGTTTGAGTTCCGCGATTGACTGAAAAATTTAGATGATGCTAGAAATTTTTTTTGAAGATTTCAGTTTTAACTATAATAAAACCTCAGAAGTCCCTCCCCCTGACTTTAAACTTTGAGGCAATTTATCTCGGTTTCTGTAAAAGATATCAAGAAATTGTCAACTAACAAAACATTTCTGATATTATGATAAGCAATTTATCAATTGACAACTTTTTAATATCTTCGACAGGAAATGTGAAAAATCGGTTGGGTCCTTCTAATACAGGTTTTTTGGTATATGGCACAAAACAATGAAGGAGAATCGACTTTAAATTTCCCAAGACAATCTTCTAAATCCCATCAAGATGTTTGAATTATGAAATGTATTTCAAAAAATTTATATGTCTGGCTTCTGATTGATCTTGAAGGAAGTTATTATTTGAAGCATAAAAAATGAGAAGTGTTTAGAAATTTGATCTGCTCATTTCAAATAGCCATTCTAATGACCAAGTTTTCTTGAACAGCATTGTTAATGCGACTATCATAATTTTTGATGCTCCCCAGTATTTAATTTTCTTACCTGAAAATCTCCTTTGGTGAGGAAGTACTCATTGGTAGTCTTGTCTCGATGAGTTGCCAATGAAATGAATCGGCTGTACAGTTTCAGAATACCTCCACGAGATACTGAAAAAAAACACATTTATCTTAGTCATTGAACCCTTTTTAGTGAGTTCAGAATACGCTAAGAACCCCCGAAGACACCCTGAGAAATAGGAAAATTGAAGTTTGAGCTTTTCTCTGAAGATGGGCCGGGAAACGGCAAATAAATTTATTGGAAGAAGAAGAAGACTACGTTGTTTCACTTCTCCTTCTTTTCTCTCTTCTTCATGCCGTTTTTTTTCATTCACCACCTTCTTCTTTCGACTCTTTTACTTCTTCCATTTTTCATGAATAAATATGAGATGGCGTAAATTTTTAGGTTACCTTGAGTGGTCCCTCAACCACTCACCCAACTTTTTTTCTTGCAGTTTCATATTTTAAATTATATCCTAATTTCAAAAGAAATTTCAGACTCAAATCAACTCACATCCACTCTCAATGCTCAAGTGCTCGAGCTCGTGTTCCGGAATTTGAGAAGTGGTTTGACCCATTTTTATCTGGAAAATAAGAATACAGAATTTGCAAGAAGTGGCAAATGTGAGCGACGATTTTGAATATTCAAATTCCAAAAAAAATAGTTTGATAAATGTCAAAACTTTTTTGGGCTTTTCAATCAGAATCAGAAAAATAAAAAAAAGAGAAAAAAGAATAAAATATGTCAGAATTGAGAAATTCGTTTCCATCCAAAAATGTCGGGAGAAGATGACAATGGATGGGAAAGAAACGAAAGAGAACGGAAGCTCGAAAACGTAATTTCATTTTTGCAGAAATGCCGCGAAACTGCTATCCATTATGCGCAGAGAAAAGAGATTTTATGGAGGTGAGTCGTTTTTTTTCTCATTTAAAAAAGTGAATCCGGATTTTCTTCCTTTGCAAAAGTGTCAAAAAATGCTTTTCGATAGATTGAGGATAACTTCCAAATGCCTCTAAAATAAAAAGCCCATAAGACCGTATTATGGAAAAAAAAGAGGAAGACAGAAAACCTTTAAGTTTTCCGTATGAAATGAGAAAATTGATCTTTGTCTGAATCTGAGAGTGTTCGGGATTAATAACTCATCAGATAATCGTCTACACATTTATTTGGCTTCACTGTCTTAATGGATCCCAGACAATAATAAAACTAATCAACTGGCATTTGAAATTACACCTTAAAACAATTACAAGTTTCGATAATTGGATACTGTATGTCGTAGACAAGATGTTCCTTACAGAAATTTCAAAAAAGCTGATATGACAGAAGGTTAATCTGTGGTATAAAAAATCGACGATGTGCAAGAGAACATCTGGTGACCGGACTACCGTAATCAGATAATATTTTTAACTTTCCTATTTTCCTTACTAGATTTTCGTCCGGTATCCAGGATTTATTAGATTTAGAAAAGTTTATTTTTTGACTTTCTTTGAGGCTTTTAACACAAAAGTTGTTGAAAAGCAATATTTAGTAATCGAGAAAAAAAAGGTCCGAAAATATTTGGTGACGGTTGTTTTCACTTTCTGATACCTCCTCAGACTACAAAGGATATTGACGTCAAAGTATCAAAGTGCCGGTATTTTAGTGGTTATACGGCATTTTAGTTTTTCAAATCGATATCAATGTTCCTTAAATTCAGTTAAGCCTTTTAGTTTAAGACGTCTTAAAACTTAAAACTGTTAGAAATCAAAACTGAAACGGAAATCGAAAATTGGGTTGAGAGAGAAAGAGAGAGTCATGTCTGATGTGGCATGGACAAATGTGGAATTGATAACAGCGAAACATGATAAGAATAGCACAGTTTTATGACTCGGCGGGCTCTTCGAACTTCATCTTCCTTCTTCTTCTTTTTGTCGGCATCGTTGTATCGCATTTCATTCTTATTTGACGTGGTCATGGGAATGTGTGAATGCTAAAAAAACAGAGCGAGAGGAAGCAGAAAGAATGAAAAATATGAAGTTTCTATTTTTGGGAGAGGAAGAAAAAAGAACAAACATTGTATAATTTTAAGAAATTTTCCCATGATTCTTCCCATGATTCCGGAAAAAAAAGCAAAAAAAAAAGAAAGAAAGGATAGGAAATATGGGTGAAAGAAAGGAAGTAATTGATCAATAAAATAACTTTATGAGCTATTGATCGTTTCTCGATCAACAAAAAATCACAAGACAGTCGAATTATCTTTTCAGCACAACCCTGCGCAAAATGGAACTGATTTCTATCGAGAATATGATCCGATGGTTGGTATCGGAACTGCCGCTGTGTTAGCATTGTTTTTCTTCACGATTACGATAAATGGGTTAGTCAAGATTTACGATGTCTTCTCATACACTCAACTTTTTTCTTTTTTCCAGGTGTATCCGATGTGCTGTTCGCAAATATAAAATGCATAAATTCTACAAAGAGATCCGAAAAGCAGAAGATAATCAGAAACCTATATGTGATACAGTATAATTTTTACGATGATTTTATAGCTTATGTTTGACCAAACAGTTTCTGACCTCAACGGGTGTTGAAGTGACACATGAAGATGTGCATATTTAAAGGGTTTCTAGTTTCTCTGTTGTATTGCTCACACACGTCATTTTGAACTTGCTACTATAATTCTCTGAACTTTTAACACCGGTTTAAGGTTTATACGATTGACTCGGGGGACAAAAAGACGGGGGTTTCGTGCTGGCTAGTGTCTGTGGATGAAATACAAATAAACAGAAAACGTCAAAATACCGGTTACATACAACTGCCAATAAAAAAAATGGAAGAACACTTTGCAATCGAGAAAATACAAGAAAAGGGTGAAATGGGAATATTTGGCAAAAAAGAAACAGAACTAAATACTTCAAATACTGTATTATCTATTGATTCTATTCTACAAGGCTTCCAAATCGACGTGCCTAATGTCTGGATGCTTTTTGGTGATCTCTCCTTCAATTCGATCAATTTCATCTCCAAGTCGGTCGATCACTTTTTCACCGTGGTTCTCCATGAACACCACTAGCTGATCTTCATTTTCGATCTGCTTGACTTCCTGAAAACAAAAATAGTACAGATGAATTCAGAGATTTTCGAATTTATACATTCAGAAGAGCTGGTAAATGCACAGCTTCTTGCAAGTAGGCCCTTGTGATCATTCTTCCATCGAAATCCAGTTCCGCTTTGAATCGACTCTGCTCTACACCCAGACAAGTGGCTTTCACATCATGAACTGACCTGGAAATAAAATTCAGAAGATTCAGAATAAGAAATCTAAAAACTTGCCTAATCATAGGATCATTGTTCAGTCTAGCGACAATATCGTCTGTTATCCGTTGTGGCAGACTGCGACCTACTAAATGGGCAGCATTGGTTCGGATGATGAACGAGGCAACAGTTCCTAGCAAAGCTCCAATGACGATTGATCCGCAGCAATCAGGAATTGGAGAATTTAGGAACGACGAGAGAGAAATAGCGCAAAGAGCAATACCAACCTGGAAATCTATTGTAAAATGATGTCAGATACTAAATACTATTTTTCGGTTCATTTTTGAAAATAACGTTTTTAGAATATTTGAATGTCTGCCATTCAGAGGAAAAAGTGCATCTTAATGGAAGCCGAACTACCGTACCCCAGTGACTGCAGCAGTGTCTTCCAGAAGTACAACATTGAGAGAAGGATCCGCAGATGTTCGAACTGTAAAAGATTTTAATAGATGTTTTCTAGAAAACAAAAGGGATACCGTAGTTCCAAAGGCTAATTTTCGCTTTTCTGGCTTTAGCAAAAACTTCTCGGTATGCAGTGATGGCAGATGTGCCTTGGAAGCAGAGTGACATGAACAATGCGTAGTACGCCTGGAAATAAAAATGTTTCTTCTTTAAGTCGTATCGTGAAAGCTTCTTACATAAGTTAATGGTTCGAGTGGTTCCGGATGGAGAAGGCCGCTAATTCCGTGATACATCGACAGTCCGCATCCGAACGCCATAATTCCACATCCAGAAATGAGAGATGTCACATATCGCATGTTACCTGGAATCGGAAACAAAAAATATGATTGCTATGAGTTAATGTACCGTATCCGTAAGGAAAGAGTAGATCTGGATTTTTAGCAGAATATCGTATTCCTAACAGCAAAATCAACTGATTGCAAGTGTCCATCGCACTGTGAATAGCTTCAGCAAACAGAGATTTGGATCCAGTGAGATAAGCAGCGGTAAACTATAATAAAATATTGATGTTGACAAAAAATGCTGAATTGGTATTGGAAGCTGAAATTACGGTAGGACATCAAAAAACTCCCACGAATTTGATATTCTCAATCAGTTGTTCTTACCTTCATTGCCATATCACATAAATTGAGTGTGAAAGCGATGGCGACGACTCTATCCGCTCCTTTATGCTGATTCGTTGTTTCTACTCTCATTCTCATTCTCATCCTTTCCGCATCTGTCAATTCTTTCCTCATCGCCACTAATGGTCGTCGATGAGCTTCGAGGGCTTCCGAACTTCCATGAACTTTTAGAGCTTTGTGATAAACTTCTGTTAGTGCATACAATTGGTGACTATTTTTGTTCATATTTTGATGGTGCGAATGACTGATTGTCGGTTTGCTATGGCTAGGAAGATCTTCAAGATCGGATTCTCTGAAAAGAAAATATGGTGAAAATCATGAAATCAATATTTACTTCAAGCCAAATTCTGCCATCGCACTGAGTTTGTCAATTTTGTCGTTCTCATATGATCTGGATTTTTTCGATAGCTGTGCAACTTTGAAGAGTTTCTTCATTTTTCTCTTGGAAATCGGAATACCATCTTGGGAAGTCGTGGATGGCGGATCCGAGGACAAGCAACGGACCATCGCAAACATTATGGTAGGATTTTTTCGACGAAAAACTGGAAAAAAATGTATTCCAGAAACCGCAACATTGTTTGATACCTGTGTTTACATTTGAAACCACCAGCGACATGGGAATCATTTTGCCGCCAGCAGAGCTGAAACTTTGAACAATTCAAATTATAAGAAGCGTATTCAGAAAAAGTACATCAAATTTTAATGAAAAAATCATACAATAGGCGGTTGTTTATTGACGAACTTTGTCGACAAATAAAAAAAATTGGTTTTTTAGTGCAACGGTATTGCGCTCCATTGGTACGCGAAAGGCACGAGAGACGCAGAGAAACTGGTACTTTTTGAGCTTCAACTCAAACCCATTCATGTAGTTCTCTTTCTGATTGTGTTCTTTTTTAACCGATTTTGTACAAAAATTGCTTGGACAAAATATAACAGCAAATCAATTGTTTTCTCTCTTTGCGCCGCCTTTTTCACTTATAAGTGATGTACACAGACAATTTTGATATGAACAGATACCGTATGTCTCCGGGACATGAAACGATAAAATGACTTTCGTCAGCCGATTTTCTCTTTTATAACTCTTTCAATTTTTCGAATTCGAAATACTAGAACCAGCTGGTCCTAAGCTGAATTATGTTGCCTCCTGTTCAACGGTATTCCGTCGCCGAAGGTCCCACAACGACAACTACCGCAACCTGAAAACATTTATATTTTCAGGATTTATCATCACGTTTTTGCTGCTTTTCGGCGAGTTTTCGGTTATTTTCTCCCCAAACAAGTTGGAACATAAACATTTTTGATAGTGAAAAGACAGAATTGACCGAAAATAATTCTGGAAAAGAACATATTTTTAGGTTACGGTAGTTTTCGTTGTTGGACCTTCGTCTGTGCCAAACTAAGACTGAAAAAAAAACGCCCAACGTTCTAGCTTTAAAAAAATATCGTCACAGTTGAAGCTATTTACCAAATCCTTATTTCCAACAAAGAATCCGTATCACCCATAATTTTCATTTTTCCCAATCAATGATTTCTCTTCCACCGATATTTTGGCATAAGTGCGTTGGCGGGCGGGTAGTAGGAACTCATCAGTCTGCAGGCACTCACTGTGTAATAGAATGTGGCTCAATGAGCACACCGGAGCAGAGACAGAGAGAGTCTAATCCCACTTTACGCTCTCCTCTGGTCACTTTTACCCCCGTTCTATCATCTCTCGTTCTTTCATTATCTTGAAATTTTCGTTTTCAACTTCATCGTTCTCGTATCTTTATTCGGAATCCAACTTTCACTTAATTACAGTAATGGCACCAACTCCGGATGGCGAACTGGAGGATCAGATTCTAGGAAGTGAGTCATTTTAATTAACAGAGGATTAAAAGTAAACTTATTATTCAGAAATAGCAACATTGTTCGAACAGACACTCAGCCGTCCTCCACCATCGAGTATCGTTGATCTTTGGAAAGAACATTCTGCGATTCGACGAATACTCGATGAAGTCTCAAGCCTCCAAGCAAAAGTCAGCGACACTGATAAACGACTATCAGATTCAGTGTACGTTGTTGGATTCTCAAAGTTTTACTAGTAAAATTATTTTACAGAAGAGATGCTGAGGTAATCAAAAAGTTCATGGCATGGGCAGATGGAGTTGGAGTTGCAAGGAATAATGTAACGATAGGAGACACAAAAACAAATGGTCTATCATTACAAGCTACTGGGTACCAATGTTTTATTTTGAACTGGGCCTTAATCAACATTTTCAGAACGATTCCAAACGGTCACATCGTTGCCCGTGTTCCTCGTCATGCTATGATGACTCTTGATTTGGCAAAGAAGTCGTCTTTATTGAAAAAGGCGTTCGAGCGAGATCCTATTGTCTCTGGAATGGATAACGTTGGCCTTGCACTCTTCTTGGCCGTTCATTGGTTACAAAATGAGAAATCAAAATGGCACTCATACATTTCGATTCTTCCCAACTCTTTCCCCACACCACTTTTCTACACCGAAGAGCAGCTTCTTCAGTTGAAGCCATCGCCGATTTTCGAAGAGGCGCTCACCTTTTACAGAACAATCGCAAGACAATTTTGCTACTTCTTGTTGGCGGTTGCAAAGAATAAGATTTATGAGTCAGCACAAAGAAGGAAGGATGCTAGAAATACAATGGATGTTCCAATTTTCTATAATGCACCATTCACCGTTTTTAATTTCACTCCACGACTTTATTTTTGGTCAGTAGGAACTGTAACGACTAGAGTCAACATGGTTCCCAGTGAGAATGGATCTGGAGATGACGGAAAAGCCATCATGGTCAGTTGATTCGAACTTTTTAGATGAATTAATTTTCTCTTCTAGATTCCTGCTCTCATTCCACTTCTCGATATGGCTAACCACGAAAGTGTTGTAACTGATCAACCAGTGGATGATCTTGTCTGCTATGCTCCAGCTGATGAATGTGCAGTAATCACTAGTCATTGCGATTTGGAGGCAGGAAAAGAAGTGACAATCTTCTATGGTTGTCGGAGCAAAGGAGAACATTTGATTCATAATGGATTCATTCCCATCAATCACCAGAAACAAGATTTTTTCAAATTGAAAATTGGAATTCCGAAATCTGATAAAACATTGGAAGCAAAGAAGAAACTTATTGAGAAATATGTTCAAAACGTTTACTGTACTGGTAATATATTCCATGTAGATCTGTACAATGTGAGTTTCCCAGAACTGAAAAAATAAACTAAATTAGGATCGTTTCAGTATCCCGAACAGCCTTTCCCTCTCGATCTACTCATGTTCGCTGCTATTTTCGTCTGTCCTGAAGCTACTGATGCTGCAATCACAAAACCAGAAATCAGAAAGAAAGGACTCGAGTTTCTGAAAACACGCTTCTCACTTCTGAAGAGATCATACGAAGCATCATTTGACGCATCGAAGCTGACAGAAGTTGGAATTGACGGAGACGCTGCTCGTTTGAAAGCCGGAGAATCGGAAATCCTTCAAATGGCACTTTCGTACTGCGAGAAGCTGGAGAAGCAGAAAATATGAATATTTTCTCGAAAACTTTAATTTACTGCATGATCATCGCTCAATTGTTTTTGGTATCTATGTTTCAAGTCTTTATTATGCTTTATGTTGTTATGAAGTAAATTTGCACCTTTGAAATAAGTTATCGTCATGATCCCACCCGACATATAGTAATTGAAATAAGTTTGAGTTTCCGTAATTTTTCAAGCAATGCTTTCTCGAATCGGAGCTTCCATCCGACCACCTCGTTGTTTCCATGTCCATGTGTGGAACTGATCATGTCCTCCTGTCATCCATCTCTCTTCTTTCGGAACAATTCTGGCTAAGTTGTGATCTGAATTCGAATCGACCAAGGTGTATCGAGGATGTCGAGAAGACTGATTCACCTGGAAACGATTCTTTATTAATCTAAAAAGAAAAAGAAACCAACCACAACATTTGCCTGGGATGGTGCTATAAAGACAGAAATCTCAGAACCGTGATAAGAAATACTAGTTCTGGAAGGATCATCACCATTCGAAGATTGTCTTTCAGCTGTTGACTTGTTCCCAGAATATCCCGAACCTGAATTTAATTATTTTTTAAAACTTTTTTTGTTTAGATGACTTACTAATCGTAGAGGACGGTGCTTGTGGCTGACTCAGCCAAACCCATTCATTTGTCTCTTCTTGTCTAGAATGAGATCCAGAAGATGATGATAATCGAGAGAAGAAAGGAACAACGAGTTGCTCATATCTGAAAGATATTGAGTTTAATTGATTTTTGATTTCATCAAACGAACCCTTTGAATGCAGCTGATCTTCTAACGCATGAGATGAAAATGAATAGAATAACGAGACCAATTATTGTCAGAAGGAAAACATGCATAGGGACAGATGGAAGAGTTTCCGGGGGCTCGGGAGTCGTGGAAGAGGCATCCAGATCAGTTATGGATGGTACTGTAATTAATTCACATGTTTAGAGAAGTGTGAAAATGAACGTACCCGAAGTGTTGATTGTAATTGGAACATTGAGTATTGTAACAGCTAGTGACGCAGGTGATGCTCCGTTGATTGTAGATGCACACTGAGCAGAAGACTGAAGTGCAATCTCGACAGACGGAAGTCTCCAGTGTTCATCGATTGCAAGAACATGGACTTTTGAAGCATGATGAGAAACAACAAGAGCTCTTTCATTATCAGAATGAGCTGACATTTCGAAATATGAAGCATCCAAATCATTCAATGGTTCCCATGTTCCATCTGAGTAGCTGACACTTGCAAATATTAGACATTGTTGGTAGAGTTTTGTGAGAGCTTTTGTATGAGTGATTTCAATTTTGAAGAATGCTGGAGAGAAAAGAATTGGAAGAATTCGAAAGTTTGTATCACAAATTGGACGAGCTGAGAGACCAGTCGTTGTAACTTCTTCGTTTCGAACCGAAATGTTTTCGGTCACGAGATCCAGAGATTTCTTGGCATTTCGAACAATTAGTCTGAAAGTGGCGTACTTCGAACTGCGGTTCTGGTTTTAAAACTCACTTTGCCAATCCCACATTTTCTCCAATCATAACTGCTCTGCCTTCATGGAATTTAACATTTGCAACGGTTCGATTTGAGATTTGTAAAGTGTTGTGAACGATATTTGTAACATCGAAAAGTATACTTTTATGGGAAGATAGAAACAACTGATCTCCTGTTTTCTGATCTTCAATCCATAGCGATGCTAACACTTTGACCTGAAAATACGACTTTTAGCATATTCGAAAGGTCTGAAAAATCTTACATGTCCATTTTGGAATCGATTCACACATGCAAACTGTCTGGCAGCTCTGGATCGTTTCACTCCTCCACCCAAAGGTAAATCTCTCCAAAACCCTACTTTCCAATTTTTAATAGTTGAAAGTGATGAAGTACTCGTCCATATTTTTAGAGGTAGTTTCGGATACCAAACACGAAACGAAAAAACCGTAGTGTATCTGAGAAAATGAGCATATACTTGAGCATCTGAAGAACCATTCGATTCTGATCCATCGAGGTAGACTGAGGAACAAGTTGGAGATACTTTTATGATATTTGCATCAGATGAAATGCAATGAGATTGGGAAGTGACGTCTTCAGCTTTTGCTCCAATAGAGACTGTGAAGATTCGAAGGGAGGAGGTGACTTGCAGTCCAGAGATCACTGCCAGATTCATCAACTCTTTTCTCTTAAAAAAATAATGTAGAAATCATTAAAAATCTTCGGAGTCTATACCTTCGGAACAATAACAACCGCTGCAACTTCATCTGCTATCACATTAAACTTCGTTGCTACTTTATGATCATCTGGAGGAGGATCAGGACTTTTTGGGCCAAATATTACATGCCAATGCAAGACAACATCATCTTTTATAGCATCTGTAGAAGACACCATTTTGATTAGAATCGCCACAATATTATCATTGAATCTGAAAAAACACAATTCAATTTTTTTTTATTTTCTGGTAATTACTCAGTCATTCCTTCTTTTGGTGTGCAAATAAGTGAAGTATAAAAGAATGGACGGCTGGCAGAAGAGACTCGAATCGTCCAATTGGAACTTGTGGGATATACAGTTTCGATGCTCATTCGAGAGTCTACCCAGAGTCTGAGAAAGAAAAAAAGTTCCAAATATAATGTGTATGTCCTACCGTATCTCCATTGGTTGCGTTTCATTCGCCCAACTCTTAACATGAAGGAACAAGGTTTGCATGGAGTTTTGAGAAAACGCTTGACTCGCTGTAGATCTCAAGGTGACAGATCTGCAACTTATCTTGTTCTAATCCCGGATTTTCAGAATAAAATCTTACGTATCAGTTGCATTGGCAAGCCAGTCGATTTTCTGTTTTGCCATTTTAGAATTGATTTCAATCAGGTGTTGAGGAAGATCATGGAAGTTCTGATCACATTTTTCAGATACTGTATATGAAACCGAGAGGACGCTTGTCTTATTCTGATCAATCGGGAACCAGGAAAATGGAACTGGAATTCGAATGACACAGCTCGTCCTCTGATCATCGTGGCGATTGAGATAGCATTTTCCTAGTTCTGAAACAATTGTTACCGTATTACCTCTAATAGAAGGCCACTCAACTTTGAGCTCAATTATCTCGGTTCCAATAAGATTTATAAAATATTTGTCAACAAATGAAATGTTGATCATAATATCAAAAACAATTTATCAGTTATTAAAATTGTGATATCTTGCATAGGAATTGAGATAATTGATCTCAAAGTTGACGGTTTTGGTAGGCTTCTATTAGAAGAGGTACGGTGCAAGTTATAGATTTTTTTTAAATTTGGAATTAACACATCACAGCTTCAGAAACTGATCCCTTCACTTTTTTGGATATCTTCAAAAAAAGCGAGAAAGACATCTCACATATCAAAAAAGACACTTCTCCAATTGCATCGTATTCTCAGAATTCCTCATTAATAACGAGCAGAGAACCTCTAAAATTTTATGTGTCCTCTGTCGAACTGACCCGTGCCTGTCACATCCTTAATTAGGTTTTTTTTTGAAAAGTGATCTTTGGTTCTTAAAACGGGATACACCATTTTCAGATGGATAGAGAACTTTGTTTCCAAAAAGGAAACGAAAGAGAAATAAACTAATTATTTTGCCATCACATGGCGAAATTGGTCCGAGTGGTTTTGACACAAAACTCACCAGTTGCAGAAGTAGAAGATGTTATTTGAGCATGTACACAGATGCCGCCCACGTGTCTGGATAAGGATTCGTCTACCACCGCCAGAAAATCCACGTAGGGACGAACCTAGGATGGTTCCGATAGGATTACTGTAGGCTTACTGTATCAACTTACTATCACAACCTTCTCCGTAATAATCCGAACCTTTACTGCACAATGCAACGGGACTTCTTCGAAAACTCGTCTAGACGATGGCAGATCAGAGGAGTATACTGTAGCCATAAGATTTCGACTATTCGGACAACCATCCTAAACTGAATATTCTAGAAAAAAAGAGGAAAAATTAAAACGAACTTGAACAAAAACCGAAGTGAAGTTTGTATTCTGATGGCTGTGGTAAAGTACGAATGCCTCATCTGGTGGAGAAAATGTGATGTGATCAGCAGAGACGTTTGAAACTGAAAATCATCTTTCAGAAGTACCGTATACCCCTTTTCTTTTATTCCTATTTCTCTTTTTCTATACAAGTTTTCCTTTTTTGAAAAAGAGAACTTCATATCTTTTCTCCGCTCGCCGGGAGCTTCAAAATGAGTCTAAACACGACTAGATTCCAAAAATTTTTTGGATTACTGTAGTTTTCATGGTGGGACCCAACTTTTATATTTTAAAGGAATAAGGTCGTGCTTAGGCTCATTTTGAAGCATTTTTTCTCTTATTTCAAAAATTAGTACACAAAATTAGAATTCCAGACATTTCGAAAGTTAATATTAAAAAAAAAACTCAATTTTGACAAAGCTAAAATTTTTGGGGTTTTTAAAAAATTTAAAAATTTGAAATTGCACATTTTTCAGTATTTTTTTGGTATCAAAAATTTTCAAAATAAGGTGAAATTTTTGAGTTTCTTTTTTTCAGATTACTAGAATTTACTAGAAGTACGAAAAAATTTCAAAATTTCTGAAAATTGACATTCGAAACTAATTATCATTTTTCAGAGATACCGTATACCCCTTTTCTTCTTCCATTCGTAGATATTTCTATATATTCAAGCTTGAGTTTTTTTACTTAAAAACAGGCTCTTGCTGCATGCGTATGTGTGCCATTTTCTATTCAGAATCCTCAGAGAATAATGGTGCCAATTGTAATAAAAACTCGAAAAAGACTGGTTGTTTACACACAAAGTGATTCATTATAATGAAGCCACTAAACCACTGTATTCTTTTGGGAATTCTCCATTTCTTTTAGCCTAGGTGTCTTTAAAAATAAACTTACAGAAGAGTATACATATTGACAATTGGGATAGAATCAGAATCATTATTTCGAAGTGGACAGAGAGATTACAGTAATCTGATCATCACTTTTTTCGTTTTGCTTATCACATTGAATGGCCGTTTTGTGTGAATATACAGACGGCTCAAAAGATGGAAAAATGCGGAGACGTCCACGGATGGGGCAGCGCCTAAGTGACGACGACGACAAAAAAAAGAGCAAGAGCAAATCGGCAAAAAAGACAGAAAGAGTATGAAACGAGTAGAGAAAGAAGAATGGAGAGGCACAGAGATCGATACGAGACGACTACTGCATCCGCTGCTTCTTCTTCTTTTTCTGGACACAGCTGGCCCCGGGACGACTACATATGCATGAGGGTTTTCGGAGTTTCTGCAACTGAGCTGAAAACTGAAAAACAATGTTTTTTGGGTTCGAGACAACGGCTCTTCATCAATATACAATTTATAAAACATGGTAGTAGGCGGGGAGGCAAATAAATCAAACGTTGGTAAGTGAAGAAAAAAATGAAGTGGTTACAAAAAAAAAGGAAAATGATGAATTAGGCTGCGAGCTCAAATAAATAAGCAGCGAGCACTTTCATTCCCTTGACAAAGTTTTCACGGTTGATCTTCTCGTTTTGAGAGTGAGCCATATCATCTGAAGCACCGATTGGGAGAAGCATCACAGGGCTCTTGGTGAGCTCCTGGATGGTCAATGTGACTGGAATACTTCCTCCTTCTCTGGTAAAATCGGGTGTCATTCCGTAAACTGAAATTATTTCAAATTGAAGATAGACATGTCAATACAAATTTAGTTACCTCTCTCAATCGCTCTTGATCCAGCAGAGAAATTGCTATCGCGGAAGTCAGCAACCCATGGCATTCCACCGTGTCCAGATGTAACCTTGAATGTATTTGGAGACTTTCTCTTGGCCCACAAGGAATCCAGGTAGCTTGTGACCAATTTGTCAGTGGCCTCTGGAGTCATGTGTGGAACAATTCTCAAAGAGAACTTTCCAGTAACTTTAGCGGGGATAACAGTCTTGGCTCCTGGCTGGCTGAAAGCTCCTTCAACTCCATGAAGAGACAGAGATGGGTAACGCCAGCGATTCATCAGAAGATTCTTCTTGTTATCAGCGATCAATCCGTGAGATCCTGTCTCATTCTTGAAAGTGTCAACACAGAAATCAATTTTGTCGTAGAGATCATCCTCTTCTTTCGTCAATGGAGCCACGAGCTCGGCGATTCCAGGGATCAAAATTTGTCCGTCAACGGTAACCAACTGAGACATAATCCACATCAAATCGTTCAAAGCTTCCGGGCTGTAAAAAAATACTTTTTATCAGTGTTATATTTTATGTTATTCTCACACTGATCCTCCGTTAATTCCTGAATGCAAATCTTGACGAGCGCATGAGATTTCGACGAAGTAATAGCAGATTCCCCTGAAAATTAATCTGGTTCAAGAAAAACACTTTTGTAGCCGCACCTCAATCCATAAGTCAAACAAGGTTTATTTCTTCCCAACCAGTAGTTGTCAGAGATACACGAATAGGTAACATCCGAAATCTTGTCAATGTTGTCCTCAAGTCCCTTGTCAAGACCCTCCGAACTGGACTCTTCCATACATTCAAGCACAAACTTGATGTTGATTGGGAGTTCGATGCCTAATTTTTTTAAAACTTTGAGAACAGCAATCCACGCGATGACTGGTCCTTTGTCATCAGTTGATCCTCTTCCGAACAGTTTCCCGTCAATTTCCGTCAACTCAAAAGGATCGGTGTTCCATCCATCCTAGAAAAAAGAACTCTTTCAATTTTCTAGATGCACGAGCAGTACAACTCCTAATATACTCCACTTTATTCACTCACTTCCTTCTCGGCAGGCTGCACGTCCAAATGTCCATAAATCAGCAGGGTCTTCTTCGACTTATCGCGACCTTAAAACCGTTGTAAGAATAAGAGATTATCGGTTTGAAAGCGTGTGCACACCTTCCTGATAAGACAGGCGGTACAAAGTTTCTGAGATGAAGGTGGCAAGATTTCCCTACAGGTTCGAAACGTCCTTACCGTATACTCCGAAAACTGCTGGTGGAAGTGGCAGCTCTTCTCCGGATGACAGTTTTTGTTTTCCGAGATCCCACAAAGAAGTTTCCACACCGAGAGTTCGCAATTGCTGGAATAAGAAAACGTATGATTTGTAAAGAAGTTCTCAGAGAGAACTATGTGTGGCAACATCAAAGAACGATAAATTTAGCCTCTCCTTTCTCTCGGAAGATTGATAAGGAATGCACTTTAATGAGTCTGAATGAACTTACATCGCGAGCCCATTCGCTCATATGAATGCAGTCACCGCGTCTTGCTGGATCAGCCGAAACTGAACGAATAGCCACGGATTCGCGAAGAAGGTCGATGAACTCCTCCTGATGTTCATCAATCGATCTGAAAATCAGAATAGAAGATGATATTAATATATATCAACAAACTTGAAAACCGCATCAATGTGCTCCATTCTGCTTCAAATTGTGATCTTGTCTGAAAAAGAGCAAAGGATTAGATTTTCAATTAGATCATCAACATTAAGAAAGAAGAAATTATGAAATGAGAGGAAGAAATTAACACGGTGACAAAGTTCCATTCTGACCATGACAGGGAAATGGACGAAAAGTTTGATGTCTGGGAAATTTTTCGATTATCACTAAAATGTCTGTTGCAGCTCCGCCTTTCATGCAACTTGAGAGCAGAGAAGCTTATTGTGTGATAATGCTTCAAGACTAGTTCGAATATTAGGAGGTTTAAAGGTTCTAAAGCATGCATGAAATATTAGATTGCAGTGAGTTGAAAGTGTATAGTATAGGAGGGAAAATAAACAAAGTAAATGAATAGTTCAGCCATAATCAATTGTTCAAAATCCGTATATAAATCGTATGCTTCAGATGACACACTAGAAAATTGGTTTTTGGTTTTCCAAGCAATCAAAACAAAAACAACAATAGCCAAGCGGAACAAAACGGTGTAAACACTACTCAATACGCCAAAAAATGATGAGAAAGCGTTCCGGTGAAAAAAAGGAAAAAAAAAGAATGAGAGAGGAAAAAAGGGTTTCCGGTGCTGTATATATATTTTGAAGAAAGCAATCGTTGGAATCGGAATTTATGGATAACAAATTTAAAAATCACTTGAGATAAACTGTTTTCAAAAAAATAAGGAAAATTGGACGATTTTCGAGAATTTTGAAACCGAAGAAAAATAACAAAATAAATTGAGAAATCTTGAATGAAACCGTATCTTTAAAGGCACGCAGTGAGAAGTCTTGTAGTGGTTTCGTAGCGATTGCAATGGTTACTGTATTTTTCTGCGACATGAAAAAAAACGTTTTTTTTTTCAATTTTTTAAAACACACCTGAAAGAGCCAGGCATCGGGTTTTTTTTCTATCGGACAAAGTCGAAGAGTCAGAGGAAAATAAAAAATGTCAAGTTCAAGGTGAGTCTAGATAACAATAGTGAAATTGAACACAAGCTGACACCGTATGATAAGATCGTTACATTTTCAGGTCACAACCCCGTAACAGTTCTCCACCAGGTACACCTGCTTCAGCATCTCGAAACAAGGTATATTATCAAAAATATCAAATAAAAAAATGAACCGCAAGTTTTATTTTCGATTCCAAATGTTATGTTTTTCTATTATTTGGCTGATAACTCTACAGGAAGCTCGCAGGACATTTTTCAGACTCTTCACAACCCAAATATCAAACAAAATGAAAGAGAAAGTAATCCACTGGTCTCTCGTGAACCAGACTTTTTCAGTCCGGAAGGTGCCTGCCACAAGATTTACTGGTCAGATTGCATAGCTCAAATGGCGATGGATATATTAGGTAGCAATTCTTATTCCTATGTAGAAAAGTTTATCACATTTCTTCCAGAAAGACAAAAAGCTGTAACTGCCTGCGAATTCGATTTTCTCAAGCCGAAGCTAGTCGAGTACACATTCACAGTATGCGTTCGTTTACGTCTACCGAACGAAGTTCGATTCACAGCAGCCCTAATTCTGAATATGTAGTTTGCGTTCCATGAAACATTCAATTAACTCTTCACATTCAGGTATCTTACTCGTCAACTCTGCGGCCTTCATGAATTTATTGGTCAACAAGCTTTCGATGTTCAAAAGAAAAACAGAGAGTGGGATCGAATGGAAACGAATATGGAAAGACAAATCCCTCTTCGAATTCTTACTGCCATACAAATTAGTACCAAAATACATAGTTATCATGATGTGAGTATTCCATGAAACAAGTATCATGATCCTTATTTCTGCAGAGTTTATCCTCTCGACAAGTTGTGAACACGTTAAGAGTAGTTGGTGTTCCCTATAATATGTCAGCTGTTATGGAATCAGAGCAGAGGGTTTTCAAATTAATCGGCCATAGGTAAATGTTGCTTTTTTTCTTCACCTCATTTGAACCTATTCCAGTATACCAGATAGTCCTCTAGAAGCATGTGAAATGGCTCTGAAAGTTCTGACATATACGCTGAAGAAGCGTGGAATGGAGGAATCATCTAGGCACGATGATCTGTGGCAGCATTGTCTCATAGTTCTCGATGTCTGTTTCATCAATCACATAGAGCTTTATGATAGGTTTATGCGAAAATGTCCGTTCATATTGAAAGAAGGTGATGAGAAGCGGTAAGATGCCAATGAATCTTGGAAACTTAATAAAAAATAATAAGCGATTTCAGCCTAACGATGTCGAAAATAAAGTGTGACATTCTCCTACTTGCATCTGCCACTATTCAAACTGCATTCAATTTATGTATAGGGAAGCAGCATCTTTCTGAAGTGGCATTGATTGTCAATAAGCTGTTGAGATGTCATCCAACCTACGTTGAGCCACTTAGACAGTCAATTATAGAGCTCGCTCAATCCAGAAAGGTTTGTTAGCACAATTTAGTATTCATTCAAAATCTTTTTATTCACAAACATAGTTCATTTCAGACTGTGGAATTCTCACAATGCGATGACGTATGATCCCGTTTCTTCTAACCGCTTACGAACTCTGACAGCACCTTCTTGTCTCAGATTCGGATGGACGTGGCTCGTTCACTGCAAATTGTTGTACTAAATTTCTCTGCACCATCATCATGTACCATTTTTCATATTTCTTGTCTTTTTTTTTGTTTTAATTCCCTTTTCAGTATAAAACATATCTTTAAAAATATACTTACATAAAACTATTTGACTCGTCTTGTGCTCCGGAAACGGACGACAAGCCACCATCGAGAAAAGTTCCTTGATATTCTTCCTAGTCTTGGCGGATGTCTCGATGTATTCATCTTGCGTTTCCTTAATGATGTTAGTCAGACGGGGAGGTCGTTTACTGGAAAATAGAGTATGAAATCAGTTCATTGTTCGGTTTTTTCTAACTCATTAACAAGATCACACTTATTCCCAACAATGATTGTAGCTGTGAAATCACTCTTGTTCTTATCGATTATTCCTTTCCACCTCACAAGATGCTCAACGCAGTTTTGATCTAGAATCTCAAATAGCCATGTTTCAAGATGAATTGATAGAATACCGGACAGATCCAGAACGAGAAGAGCGACTTTCGAACTTCTGATGTATGCTGGTGTTAGCTGACGGAATCTTTCCTGTCCAGCAGTATCCCAAAGTTGAAGGCGGATAGACTGAAAGATACTGTATCCAACAGATGCTTGGTAGGAATCATGTTAAATTTTAATTTCCCGAATATCCTACAGCGAAATCTACAGTAATCGAAAAATATTTTTATTTCCCGGATTTCTTATCTCGGTTTTCCTGCGTTTTCAGTCAATTTTCCCAATGTCGAAAATTTTTATTATTTTCAGACTTGTTCGCAGAAAAAAAACTGAAGTGAAAACTGAAAAAATAAATCCTGAAAATAAAATAATTTTTGGTTACGGTAGTTCCTTTACCTTTGGCCCACAGGTTCCTCTCTTCCGATTTTTTAAACCAGATTAACACATATATGGAACAAAGATCAAAGTATTATTCAACTTTTGATTCCGTCACACCTCGCTTAAAACATTCTACTGATTAACCGACCTGTCCATCACTCAGATGTACAATCTTGTGCTTAAAATCGATTCCAATAGTTGTCAACGGGTCGGTTTCAAAATGATTCTCAAGGAATGAAGTCAACAATGCAGTTTTTCCAGCTGAAATAGTATAATCAATCCGTGTTCGGAACTTCCAGTTAATCACCCCCGGATTCTCCAACCACCACCACTTTTACCGTTTTGATAGTATCCATATATGGCAGAAAAGGAGAGGAAGATAGAGAAAAAGAAGAAAAACTGTTTATGGAATATTTATGATCGAAAGGCAGCAGCAAAAAGAGGCGACCGCTGTGCAATATGTGTGAGAGAAAAAAGAAGATGAGAAAGTGGGAAAAAAATAGAGAACCAATACTTCCTTCAAAGATATCAGCAAAATGTTCAAATGTTTTATCAATCACAGAAAATAATTTATACAAACAGTTACAGATTTACTGGAGGTCTTGCCTCTTTCAGGAGTTTTGCCATGTACAAAGGTCGTCCTTGTTTGTAGACTGGAAGTAGTTTTGGTTGTAAGGAAAGTGACATATGTACTTGGGGATTCTCGATTGTTGCTGGTTCCCACTTATGTTCTAGTTCAGCATCGTCATCTCCTTCTCCATTCGGGTCCCTGCAAAGTTTTCAAAATATAGATACGTATTATTCTAGTACAAACAATTGAAGCTGTGGAAGGTTTCACAACGACAACTACAGTAACCTAAAAATATTTTCAATTTCTCGCTTTCACTATTTTTGGTTGAGTTTTCTATTCTTTTGCCTGGTGAAAAAAGTTGACTGAAATCGCACGAAAATTGAGAACGAAGCATCCGGAAAATTTTTTTGGGTTACTGTAGTGGCCACTGTTTGACCACATATCCATTTTTGTCCCAAAACACTACGATCCATCTGATATATGCACACTAACCCATATTTTGCAAAGTTGGTCCATAGACGAGTTGTAATATCAATCATCTTATAATCCTCTTCATTGAAGTCAAGAGGCATCACTATATGATTTCCAACGACGTAACTGATATCAGTACAATGTGTGGCGTCTGAAACATTTGTAGAACGCTTTGAAAGTTAAAAACAACAAACCTTTAAATGGCATTTTCCATCCCATAATACCGTATGCTTTTTGATTACAGTAATCAAAAGAATACATATAAACTGGAGTCAACGGTTGAGTTTCCAGAACATCCAGAACATTCTGCTGGATTCCGATATTCAAAAACGAATCTCCTTTCAATTCACACATCGCTCTCTGCCATTCCTCTTTTGAATGGTCCGATCCAACATCAATCAATTTATCGAGAGCTTTTTCTTGATAATCTCTGGCTTTCAATGGGAAGAATTTCTCGGAGAGAATCGAAGCAACATCCTGATGAAGAACATGTAGTGGATGTTTTGGGTTCATTCCGAACACTGAATGAAAGATAGTTTTAGAAAATATCTTTAAAAAGATCACTTACTGCACAAAACTAGTCCTTCGGATCTGGCACATCCAACTAGTCTTGGCTTGACTGGAGATTCTTTTCGAAGTTCCATTAGAGGTTTTGGGATGAATAAGTTGTCATATTTTGGACCGATGGTCAGTTCTGGGTCGGATTTCAAATCAACTGCTCCCATCTGAAAATTTCCGTCTTTTTGTGACTTGTGATTGTTTTGAAAACTTTTGAAAATTGCCTCATGATTAAGTTGCTCACTTCTCATGACCCGTTATCAGACCATCATTTGGTTTCGAAACAAAACTTACATCCAGGGACGCTCCGAACTTTTCAGCAGGCACTTCTCTCAACTTTTCCACCCAATCCAAGGTGTTCATCCCATCTAGAACTCCTATTTCCTGTGCGCGATTCCGACAAGAATGTAGTGGACGAGGATGAATAGCCCAAGAGCAACTTGCATTTCCACCCATTGGAATTACTTTGTGGAATAGATCTAAAGCCCAAATTTGGAAGAAAATTTAAAAAAGGAGAATTTTGAATACCTCTGGAGACTGGAGAAATGCTGAGAAGATCCACCGAAGCACCTCCTGCCGATTGACCCATTAAAGTGATATTGTTCGGGTCTCCATTAAATAATCCAATATTCTCATTGACCCATTTCAATGCAAATGTCATATCGTGAAGTGCCAAGTTATCCGGAATCGAACTGTCTCCTGTTGTCCAAAATCCGAGATATCCCAGACGATACTGAATTGTTACAACAACGACGTCTTTAGTGCAGAGATGTTGGCAGATGCTCAAATCTCCGTATTTATGAGCACTGTCACTGATAAATCCACCACCGTGGATATAGAAAAGTACTGGGAAACCAGTTGAATTTTTTGGGGTCCAGACTGGAGTGAATATGTTCAAAGTGAGATTATCTTCGGACTGAGGAGCTACCTAAATTTCAAAAGTTAGAACTAAATTCATGAAAATTCATTGTTACCTTTCCTGACAACATTGAATCTTTTTGAATCCCTCTGGCTCCAAATGCCTTGCAATGTCTCACTTCTGTCCATGGTTCATGAGGTTGAGGCATCTGAATAGTAACTTTAGAGTTTTGAATTGTCTTTATAACTCACAGCGAATCTCAGCTTTCCGATTGGTGGTGCAGCATATGGAATTCCTTGAAATGCATCTACTTGTTTTTCTCCTTCATGAACCAACCGTCTTCCTTCTATCGGTCCATAGGAAGTCACAATTTGCCTTGAATCCGGATAATGTTGACTGTTTTTTGAAATAGTTCCTCCCATTTCGAAATCTAAAAGTTTCAACTTTGAAAATAAATAAAAAGGAAAAAAGAAAGTCTAGACTGGTAATAATGGAAGAGTGAAATGATGGCGATGATAACATTGAATGATTGTGTCTATTTATTTATAAAAAAGACTACAAGACATAGAGCACACAACTACGTTCGAGTTAATCAGAGGACTGTCGAAGTCTCATGTGATTATATGCTGAAATAGGCAAGACATATTTTGTTGTTGAGTGTATTAAATAAATAAAGTAATCAAAGTGTGGAGGAAGTTTCTAGAAGGTATGAAATTTCCTTGTTCAGGTGGTGGTAGGTGTGATTTAATTTCTGATCAGTGAGAGTTTTGAAATAGACTCTCATGGGAATGAGTTTCTGAATTTATATTTTTAAAAGTTAGAAATGTCTTTGCTTGAGATAAGAGATCCGGAAAAGGTTGAAATAATTTTTGCAATTGGAGATTACCTAAATATAAAGAACCGCTCAAAATGTAGACAAGATGCTCATGGATACAGTGAATAAGGCCAACTTCAGGACCTTGAAGATATTACCTTACAATTCATTTTTCCGATTGGTTTGAAAGTTTGTGAGTATATGGAACAAATATATGGAACATGTATATGAAACAAAAATAAAGTTTTATGAAAACTTTCTTGCATAAAAGCTCCTCGAATAGTCATGAATTCAGATTTTCAGAATTTAATATTGTTAGTCTTTCAAAATGTCAAAACTTCACAGTTTCAGATTTTCAAAATTTCGGATATTTCCAATTTCGATTTTTTCATTCTTAAAAAAATAAGGATTTCAGATTTGTTTTTTTGATCAATTTTACTAATTTTTAATTTAATTTTCTAGGGTTTTTGATAAACTATAAAGCTGCAAACTTCAAAACTTCTGCTGAAATGAAAGAGAGTAGGACATCTCTTTCTATCATCCCAGAATAAGTTTACATGGGAAAAATGAAAACTAGAAAAATTAAGTTTTGCTTTAGTCGGGAATTTGTCAGAAATTTTTTAGCTTGTTTCGTAGACGACACTGAATTTATAGACAATGTTGTTAACTTTTCCTCAACAACCACCCGAGGCAAAATAAGAATTTGAATTCAGAATCAACAAAACAGAGAAACAGAGAAAGCGAGACAGAAAAAGAGTGAATGTTGAAATGATCAACACGGGGTCGGGACACCATGCAAATAGATTGCGCGGTTGACGAGGTGACGCAGCAGTGTTATTTCCTACTTTGTATCTGTTGATACCTGTGGTTATGTATAATACCAGCTCATATTGATTGGGTGAATCAAATGTAAACACAACTTGAGGCGGTTGTTTTTTAGTAAGGAAAAGTTATATGAAATTTGAGAAGCAAAGAAATAATATGGTACAGTAAAACATTTCAAGTTGGTTTTCCAAGGGATTCCAATTATCAGGCAACAGTCTGTCGACGGCCCGTCGGTTTTCTTTCAGGTGTCATTTAGCAGTTTTCGGCTGTGCCCCTTTACCTCTGACAATGGAAGAACAATTCAGGATATTTTCTGAAAAATTATCTGAAAGGATGAACTGTGAAAGTTAATAATCGATCTGAAAAAACCATCAAAAGCATATAACTAGGTGACAAACACCTCCCATATATGTCATTTTCACGTTGTGTTTTTTTCACTATTCCACATTAACTTTTTCCATAGTTCCAATAAGATGATGACAAATTTGATATTAAGTTCTTTCAAATTTATCATTTCTCAACAACTCATCTGAGTATCCTAATCAGTCGAAAACGACACCGTCAAACTGCCCGAGCATGATTCCAGTCTACTGTGCTTACCAGGTTTTCACAATGTAGGTTTTTACAGATTAAATCCATTTTATTTGAAAAGTTTGTATATTCAGTTCGTTACTGGTTGTGACCGTTCTTGTTGGATGTAAGTCTAAGGCGAAGCCAAAAGGAAAGCCAGCTGTTAAACCAGTAAGTCTTTCCTCTTTCCTGGTTCTCAATATGACAGAATCAACTTTCAGGCGAGCGTTAGCAAAAAGTCAAAAATGTCGGAGCCGAATCCAGTCCCATCGACTTCTTCTGTGAAGCAGGCTGAAAAGGAAGCAGAACCAGCAAAGGAGAAGGAGAAGACGAAGCAAAGTGAAGTGAAGGAACCAGATGCACCGAAAAAAGAAAACGATCGGGAAGCTGAAAATAAGAATAAGGAGAAGGAAAAGGAGAAGCAGGAGGATACCTTCGATGCGATTCAACCAAAGAAGCAGGATGCTGATAGAAAGAAGGAGCTTGGCGACAAGAAGAAGGCCGAGAACAAGGGAGACTACAAAACTTGGAATAAAATCATCGAAAACAGTGAATTCAATAAGAGTTTGAGTGAAAACGACAAGAAAGACAAAAAGAAGAAGAAGGAGGAAGGAACGGATGAAAAGAAGGATGAGAAAAAGGAAGATTCAGATGATAAAAAGGATGAAAAGAAGGATGAGGATGATAAAAAGAAGACGGACGAGGAAGAGAAGAAATAAGATTTCCTCTATTATTCATGAAACGTTTTTAAATAAAGATTATAGTTTTGATTTTTTTTTTGTTTTTTTCCAATTTACTTCTTCCTAAAGAAACCCTTCCATATTTTTTTCTTGATCTCGGTCGTGTTTTTTTTCTAATCTAGAAACCCAAACAAAAAAGTCATCTGAGAACTTCGCACTTTCAATGCATGTTGAAAGATTCTCTTGTTTTTCGAAGGGATGACGTTATCTCGTTCATAACTGAAAAAAAACATGCGCAGGTGTCTCGGTGCGACTTGCGATATTTGATTTATATCTCGACTGCCGTCTCATTTCCATGGTGACTTTGAGAAGAGAGGACGTTGTGGGCTTCGCTTCTTCTCTTTTTTTCCACAACATTTATGAATTCTTCTATAACTGTTCTATTCGTGACTAGACGACTTCAACCTATTGTTTTTTACTATTAGATGAGTCACACGAAAAGAAAGTTTTCTCCTTTCAGTCCACGTCTTCTTAGTCTACTGCTGCCTCTCTTGTTTTTGAACCAATTTCTCAGTCGTTACTCTACTTTATATAGTTTTGCAACTTGGCTGCATGCATGCTCCTCCACAAACATGACATATTTAGTTTCTGCTCCAGCTCTTTTTTTTTCTTCCTTTCCCCCCTTCCACAGCTTCTCTTCACCAACTTTATCGATTTTTCTCGTTAGCTCCAGCTTCGCAAGCCATTTTTAATAGTGTTTTTTTTTTCGCCCTTCTCGCTTTCTTTTCTTTTTGTGCATCAGATGTGCGCACTCAGAAAGAATAATTCTTCCAAAAGGGATTCGGCACGGGCGAACCCTGTGTTTGAAGCCAAAAGAGTAGCGAAAGTGACAGAAAGGCGAGGCAGCGTCGACCGAATGCTTGCGTCTTTCTCGTGCACGAGTCGGCAGGCAAACAGCTGCATTCGATTTTCTCATCGTTTTCTACGCTTATTGCTTCATCTTTTCGGTTTTCTGTTTTTCGTTTCCTCGTCTGTGTGTGGGTGGAGAACAAAAGAAGAACAACGAAGCATGTCTGATGATGTGTTGTAATCATGTTTCTCTAGTTTAGACTAAATTTGTGTTATTTTTATCACTTGAGTTCCTTATTATCAGTGCCAGAGAACTTTTCCAGTCATAAAAATGTCTCACTATCAGAAACAATTCTACATTTCGAAAAATGTTTCGTAACTACTGTGTTTCGCGTCAAGGCTCACATGATTTTTGTGCTTATGCGCCTTTAAAGTGGATTTACGATTGCCGAGAGCTTTGTGATTGCACCATTGTGTCAAAGATCAATAATTTGCTGTCGACAATGAATTCCTTTGAAATTTTTTGTGATTAAAATCAATAATAAATTTCCGAGTTTCGAATTCTATTCTTTTCTATGTGATGACTAATATCATTCCTGAATTTACTCTTCTCTCGCTGCGTCTCATGAGAGTAGTTCTCCGCTTTCCCGGCAATAAAACCGGTGGTTCCACTTGGCATTCACTTTCGTCTTCATTTCTCATACGCGTCTCTCTCCCTTTTTTCCCGTTACGGCTCTTTTCCCATGTATCCATGACAACTTGATAGAGCCCGTAGAGAGCAAATGCTTTTCATATCCGTTTCATGCTTGGAATAATGTGTTTCTTCTCGACCAATATGATGTTTTTTCAGTCTCTGCCCAAACGCTCAAGGCTCAGCTTTTTCCGGAAATGATTATCAAAGAATAGTGAGTAAATTTAATTAAAGTTAGTTTAAGCAAAACAAATAATTTTCAGTCGCGTCGTCCTCCCTCTGTCAGTAGAAGAATATCAAGTTGGTCAACTATGGTCCGTTGCTGAGGCCTCTAAAGCTGAAACTGGAGGTGGAGAAGGTGTGGAAGTACTCAAGAATGAGCCATTCGACAACGTCCCACTCCTAAATGGACAGTTCACTAAAGGACAATACACCCATAAAATCTATCATCTTCAATCGTAAGTCCTAGTTTTGCCAAAAAAAAGTATATAATTCTTGAATTTCAGGAAAGTGCCGGCTTTATTGAGAAAAATTGCACCGAAAGGATCGCTGGCGATTCATGAGGAAGCATGGAATGCCTATCCATACTGCAAGACGGTCATCACCAACCCAGACTACATGAAAGAAAATTTCTATGTAAAAATTGAAACAATTCATTTGCCGGATAACGGAACTACGGAGAATGCTCACGGGTTGAAGGGAGAGGAGTTGGCGAAGCGAGAAATCGTAAATGTGAATATTGCTAATGATCACGAATTCTTGAACTCTGGAGATCTACACCCAGATACCACACCATCGAAGTTCCAGAGTACAAAAACTGGAAGGTAAGTTTTTGACTGTTTTTTCAATGAATTACATTTTAATTTTTTCCAGAGGTCCTCTTACTGGAAACTGGAAAGACAATGTGCAACCAGTGATGTGTGCATACAAACTGGTAACAGTCTATTTCAAATGGTTCGGATTCCAGAAAATTGTGGAAGGATACGCTCATACGGTAAGTCAGAACCAATTCACACAAAGATTAATCAGTTGAAAATCTTTTGAAAAAGTTTTGAGACCTTAAAAATTACAGCAATACCCCCGTCTGTTCTCCAAGTTCCATCGAGAAGTGTTCTGCTGGATTGACAAATGGCATGGACTAACAATGGTGGATATCCGCGAAATTGAAGCCAAAGCGCAGAAGGAGTTGGAAGAGCAACGCAAAAGTGGACAGGTTCGAGGAATGAACGGATAATTGGATCTTCATCATCTTACGAATCTAGTCATTTGGTTTCACCTACTTTTCCGTCACTCTTTGCCCCTTCTCCCCTGCCCCCATGATTTGAATATGATGTTTTGTGTGATCACTCCTTTTCAAAACCATTACCCTTTTTCCTATTTTCTCTCATTTTTCCCGGCTTCTGCTCCATCTCGTCACTCACTTTACCACTAAAGTATAGCTTTTTCTCAACGAAGTTGACTGACGGATCACGACGTCACTTCTGTTTTGCAGCTTCTTTCTCCCGATGAATAGGTTGTGAGACAAATATCGTAGCTCATTAGTAATTTAAAGAAAAAAGTTCAAGTTAAAAATTTTTTTAGATGTTTGGTTTCTTTTTGGAATTTTTGGGATTCTCATATCACCCCCGCTCACCAACCTTCCCTTCCCCAGCTTTTCCCTTTTTTAGACTATGATACAAATGATAATTTATATAGTTACATTATTATTTCCTCAACGTTTGCTTCTTTTTCTTATTGCTCCCTTTCTTCTCAACGATATTCATCAAAGTCATCCAAATTATTGAACATTCGAAAGATAACACAAAGAATAAATGCATATTGTTTTTAAATAATGTTTCCTGATCAAAGGGTTGTGCCCCAAGGTATTTTCAGATCTAAATCTTGAAGAGCACAATTAGTTAGTTTACCATCGATACATTTCCAGATGTTATTAAGACGGGTCGTTAATAGCGTCGTCCAGGTCAGAGCAATTAGTGATCAGATGACCCCGGAAAAATATGAAAGAATTTTCTCGGTCTATTCTTTATGGTGAATAATTGAGGAAAACGAAATTCAAGGAAAATTGAATAAAATTTCCAGGAAAAGGTACAATTTTCGATATGGATTCGCCGAAAATCCAGATCATAAACAAGTCCAGATAACGAGATCAGATAGAAACATTGAATTTTATCATAGAGTAAGAACAACTTGTCGGGGATTTCTTTTCCAATTTTATCAATTTTTTGCTTTCGCTTATGGAGGGTTGTCCTCGTGTAGTATTGGATCGACCAGAAGGAACTATTCGAAAGCTGAAGGAGAATGTGAAGGGTTACATGGTACTTGAATTCAGCCATCCACTTGGTTAGTAAACGATTTATTCCAGAGAAATGCATTTGTTCGTGGATTGGGACTTCAGGAAGATAAAGAAGATTTTCTGGCACTATGCAACTCAGCATTTTTTGAAGTTCTGAGAGCAGTTAGAGAAGTGAGACTATATTAAATTCAATCTTGGAAAGTTTCTGAAATTTAAAGGAAGACTTCGCAAAACTGGCGGAGGTCACTCTTGGTGGAAACGAAACACTGCAGTTTCATCGATCTGCAGCTCATAAACTCAACAAACTTCAGAAAGAATCACTAGATGTAATGTGCAAAACATTTCCCTGAATTGACGAAATTGATAATTTAGATCACCGAGGACGATTTGCTTGGAGATAATGGGCATATAATCCGGCTACCATTTTTGAAAGGTAATTGATGTTTTCAAGCATTTGACAATTCAGAATGCTTCAGAGGAAATGGGTCCTTACATTCACTCAATGGATTTCACGAATGTCGATGCCGTCGGAAAGACACACCCTAAAAGTGGGGAGAATCAAGGAGACAAAGTATTCTGCAGGTGATTTTCTATACTTTTTTCAGTGCTCTAATACAATATTCCAGATACAAAGTAATAATGGGCGGAGTTTACAAGTTCGACGTTCTCCGAAAAGATCTCCGAAAAGACAACATTTGGGAGAATAAGATTGTAACTCCAAAGGATTACGCCTTCAAGTCTCCACGATACACACTCGTCGAGTTGGATATCTGTCAAGAAGCACACAATCAGATGCCGATTAAGCTGGATTCGAACCGCGACCTTTATGATTTCCATGTTTATTCTTTCTGAGATACTTGTTCATTTTTTATAATATAGGTTATGACTCGAGTAAAATCATATAACAATACAACTGATTTATATGCACAATTTTCATAATCAATCTCAAAATTTTTCGGCACTAAAGACTTCATTAATGAGTCCTTCTGTTGAATTTCGGAGTAAACTATTCAGGTACCAAGGCCCGTTTTCATACAACCAATCAATTGTAGAAATAAGACAAACTGGAGAGCCTAGAGGAGCATCATTTTGCGATGTGTATCGAATCAAACAAAATTTGTAAAATCCTTCCAATGGGACCGCAAACTTCAAAAGATTTGATTCTGAAAATGCGGAGTTTCTAATGGTAAAACTATTGAAACTCACTAGATTGAGACAGAATGATGCATACTAGAAGCCTCAATTGTTCTGGATCACATGAAACTCCACTCGGTACATTTTCATTTGACTGGAAGGAAGAATTTGAATATGAATGATTTCGATTTGTACGTACAGTAAATCTTCGTATCGTTGTCTGATCCCCATTGAGTAATAATAAAAGAGCAAATATTATCTGGCAGTTTTCCTCAACAACTTCTCTCCGCTGTTCGGATATCATAAAGTTCAAAAGTATACATTTGCCTGTTAAGGAAACAGCTTTCGAAAAAATCATGTCATCTGAAAACTTTGAAGTGTTTTAAGATTTATTTTTTGTTTTCTCACATTTGAAGGAATTCAAATTGTTGATTCTTGGTATTGTAATACACCGTAATTTCCGAGGACCTCGTTCATTTTGAACTGCTGAAATTTTTTAGTTCGAAGCTAATTTTTTCAAAAGCTCACCAAGTCGATTCATATTGAGTTTGGTACATTTTGCCAACCGACAAGCTGGACACCAATTCCTTCTTCCTTTATCAACTACACATCTCCAGTTGCCTGCTGTAACTGAATCAGTTTTTCATCTTCTCAATTTTTGATTCAAACCTATACAAGTGTAAATAATATTCTTGCGAACACTTCGCTTAAAAAAGCAACTGCATCCATCACAAGCCCATACTCCATAATGTCTACCGTATGACTTATCTCCACAAATTTCACACACTACGGCAGCTGTATCTTTACGACCTGAAATTTATCATTTTTCATTTGAAAAAAAAACTATTTAAGAATCCCGTAATAGAAGGGCCCCACACAGTCAAATTTGAGCTCAATTATCTCGGCTCCAATGAGAGCTATCAAAATGTCTGAACTGAAAGGTTTGTGATATTATGATAAACCCATGATCAGTTGACCAATTTTTCATAATTATCTTGAACAGGAACCGAGATAAACGGGCTCAATGTTTAGGGGCCCTTCTATTACAGGTTTTACGGTATGTTCCAAAACTCACCCATTTCAATGAAAACAAAAGTAAGAATGATGTATAAATGCTAACCATTATTGGACACCTACACCACTTTATATAATCCATGGAATCATTAATTGGATTTTCTGGTGTCAGGTGACTTGATTGTACCTGAAATCTGAGAATCCTGGTCCCCCCTTTTCGGAAAAAAGAGCCGCAATCATAAGACTGAAGAAGGAGACTTACTTGTTACGTTATAAGTCGGAGCATGAATTATTCGTCTTGGAAGAATACGAAATGAGCCAGATCGCTGGGAAAGTAGGGAGTTATTCCATTTCAATTAATGGGAATGTGAAGGGAAAAAAGAATCTAGGTTATGAAAAGAATTTTTCATCCCCAAAAAAGTCATATGTCAATGGGAAACTATCAAATACCAATTATTAACCACATATTTAGTCTTTAGTCTATCACATTTTTAAATTTCATGTTGTGAATCAAAAGTTACTTGGAAGCTCGGGTGCATATCACTTTGAGCTCTGTTAGCTTGATTAATTCAGCCGAGATAATCCAGTTCAAAGTACACTTATGGAGTGGGCTTTCGTTAAAAGAAACACTACACTGTATTTCTTCTGGACACTGATATATTGAAAACAAGACTGTCATCGATCCTCTCATCTAATAAAACTGCACTATCATGTTCTTCAAACTGAACAAACTTGGTGTTCATATTTTTCATGACTCCCTTTGTCATACAGAGCCAATTATTCAAAACGTAACAATTGAAAATTGTGTCTTTCTAATTTAGCGTTTATTGTCCATCTAGGTAAACGGCCTGTCACTTTTTGATGTTATTTTTCTTTTCACCTTGTCACATTCATGTCAAAATATCCTCCGCAATTTCGGTTTATTGCCTCTTTATTACTTATCTGATGATGCAAACACTATCATAAAAGTGTGTGTCACACACAGTTCGAAGTTTAGGAGGTATCTTCGGATACTGAGGATCATTCTGAGGACATACACACACAGTTCGAAGTTTAGGAGGTATCTTCGGATACTGAGGATCATTCTGAGGACATACACACACACAGTTCGAAGTTTAGGAGGTATCTTTGGATACTGAGGATCATTCTGAGGACATACACACACAGTTCGAAGTTTAGGAGGTATCTTCGGATACTGAGGATCATTCTGAGGACATACACACAGTTCGAAGTTTAGGAGGTATCTTTGGATACTGAGGATCATTCTGAGGACATACACACACAGTTCGAAGTTTAGGAGGTATCTTCGGATTCTGAGGATCATTCTGAGGACATACACACACAGTTCGAAGTTTAGGAGGTATCTTTGGATACTGAGGATCATTCTGAGGGCAATGGGTTTTGAAGGTGTCCCATTGTTCAATAAACCTTTTTCCCTTTCTATGTACTGAGCCTCTACGCGGCGAAAGGGATCAACAGACGAGAGTCTGGCTAATCAGTACCAAAATTTTAAAATGCATTATTTCCAGCAAGTTTTATTTTATCTTCCAAATATGGGTGAGTATTTATCTTCCAAATATGGGTAGGGTGGGGAGAAAGTTTTTTCCGAAAGTTTTCAATTTTTTGTTTTCTAATTATCTTCAATTTCTTCAAGGATCAATCAACAATATATTCACCATTATTAACCACAACTGTGAGCCACTTATTGGGAAAATAACTCGATTCCAATTTTCCAGAATTCGGGCGTGTGAGAGTGAAAGAAGATGCTCACTGCCAATTTGAGTTGGTTCAATTTTTTGAACTGTTTCTCTCTGACAATGAGACACTGCTTGAGCGGGCGGAACAAATGATAATCACAAAACGCAATGTCTGGCGAGTATTACGGATAAGAAACCGTAGTCCCGCTCAGCTTTTGCAGTTTGATCAGGGTGTCTTTAGTCACACACAAGCGAGCAAAATCACGTAGAAGGTGAACGGTGGAGCGTCTCGGGCGTTTCTCTCGAAGGGCAATGGCGAAAGAACCCAACTAATATCTGTAGGTGGAAGTTGTGATCTATGTTCCTTGCGGGATCAACTCGAAAACAGCAATACCTTCTAATCCCAAAAGCACGAGAACAAACACTTCTTCTCATGAAATCCTGGCTTCGGTTGCAATGAGCGGGTCCTCGCCGCAAAGAATCCAAATCGCAGGATGGGTGAGTACCCAGCTCGCATCTCCTGATAACAAGTCTGCTAGAAACTCTTCCCTCTGCGGAGTAAGAAAGATAGGCTTATTCAAGCCAATTTTTGAAATGAAGAGAGATCTTGAGGTACCCGTTGAGCCATCACTCTTCGGAAACCAAGCCTGTGGAGATGATTGTTGATGATGTGGTAGTCGCAGTGGAACATTGTCTACAATTCGTGATTGTTCCCATTGGGCTTCTCTCTCAAGGTTGTAAGCATCAGCCCGTCCAACAGGTTTGGATTATCAACAGTAATCAAAAAAACAAATTTATATTCTACGAAAATTTTGTCACAGAAGGTTCAGAGCAAAACTACACAGAATTGTACAAGTAAAAATGTATTTGGGTGATGGGAGCACAGACAAAAAAGAGCATGAAAAAATGTATTGCAGATACGGACTTTGAAAGCATAAACGGGGAAAAAAGAAGTAGAAAACAGGGAGATATAGGCATTTTTCTTTGGGAGGTGATGCGAACAAGGATACAGAAAATAAGGAACGAATTAACAAATTGAAATAAGATGTTTAAAGTCTTTGCGTCGATCTAGAAGGTACCATTCGAGATGTTACCGATCCGAAAGCGTCTCGAAAAGTTTCAGTCCATCCCTGAAATAAAAAGAAATTAGGTTAGATTATGACAAGGATGAAAAATGTTATGTTCATTCTGTTTTTTTTTTGTGTTTCATGTTAAATTGATATGGTCAACATGTTAATGAACCATTCTGTTAACACATATACCATAAACTCTAATAGAAGCTACCCAAACCATCAACTTTGAGCCGAGATATCTCGGTTCCCATAAAAGATATGAAAAAGTTATCAACTGACAAAACACTTTTGATATCATGATAAGCATTTTGTCAGTTGACAACATTTTAATATCTTTTAATCTAAACGAGATAAATTGACTCAAAGTTGGCGGTTCGGGTAGCTTTCTATTAGAGTGCTTACGGTAGGTGTGCTATCCTGAATGATTATTTCAAAGCGTTTTTGTTATAGCAAGGGAAAGGAAAGAAGTTAAAAACCTTGCCGTGGTAGGAGGATGGTGGAGGTGGTCCATGAGAGGACATTCCAGAGTTATGACGAGATGAAGCATGAGCATCTAGAACTTTCTGGTAACGCAGTTTACAGGCGGCTTCGATCATTTTGGCCATGGTAGCTGCACTTGGTTCAACATGGAATACGTAGCACATGAAACTCTCGTTTGAGGTTTGCATTATGAAGGCACAATGCCTAAAAAGTCGTTTTAGAAATTTGAATTTAAACCTAAAACCTACTTTACATCCTTTCCAATTCCAAGGAAAGAGAGATATCTGACTCTGCATTCTGCGATTTGACCTCCGTTGACTTCTACAATTGCAATGGTGGATGGAGCAATCGAGACATCAGCGAAGATCCATCTTTCTGGACGAACTTGATTTACTAATCTATCTACAGCCTCGTTCAAAATCTCGATTCCAGTAGCTTTTGGAACCTGAGTAACTCCCAAGAAATGGCATCGAAGAACTTTTCTTGGCTCGTCAATCGGTGCAGACAATCCTTCACTTCGAACGATTCTCTTCTCTCCAGATTCAATTGCATGAAGACTAGATGGTCTTCTGTGAAGCATGAGTCTTTTGCAGATATCACGAAGTGTGTTAGCGATTGTCTTTGCTGAAGTGTCGCATCGGAAGACGTGACACATGAATCGACGAGTACTGCGATCACGAGAAACGTAGGCGAAGTCTCTGAAATTAATAGGTGTTCAGATTGTCAATGCTTAAAAAAACTATATCACCTTCCATTGTCTCTGCCAACACCCCAAACTCTGATTGCTTGAATCCTTTCCGAATGAATGACATTCATTGAATCCGGATCAATAAGAGCCAGCTCGTTGTCATCAAGTTCCATGATCAATTCACGACCATCATTCCACTTTGGAATATTATCAATGTCTGTTCTATTCGTCAAATCTATGATGCATCTGAAAAATTCCTAAATGTTTAATCTGATAAATAGCACATTGAATACCTGTTAACCGCTCTGGAAGACTTTTCAGCTGTCAATTCATCCTCAGAAATCTCAATCCATCCCATTGATCGGACCGCAAATCTCACTGGTTTATGGTAAGTGTCTCCATTTTCGATTTGATTTTCCTCCGCATATCCCTCACTCATCTCATCCTGTTCAATTCTTCGTTTTGTAGTTGTCTGCTTGAATGCGTGCTCCTCGATGACCGGCTGTTGAGGTGGCAACTGAATGATTTGTGGTGGTGGAGCATCGGCTTGAGTTTCACGGCTCTGAAAAATTTCAAGTTTGGGAGAAGCCTTGACACCAGATAAACAAAAAAGTGCATGAAGCGACAAAACATACAGCGGTCGTAACAGAATACACGGGCGGTGGTGGTGGGGTTGGGCTTCGAGCAGGTGTCACATCACGCTGAAAACACGAACAGAAACGTGCGACAAAGGGGAAAGACATGGACAGCAGTACGATATACCCAGTTTTAAAATTTTCATTCAAAAAATTGAAGGTTTCAACTGGTTTTCTTTTGAGCTACCTTAAAACCTGTAATAAAAGGGCCCTATAACTTTAAGCCAATTTATCTCGGTTCTTGTCAAAGATATGAAAAAGTTGTCAACTGATAAATTGCTGATCATAATATCAAAAGCATTTTATCAGTTGACATATTTTTGATATCTTGCATAGGACTTGAGATAATTGAGCTCAAAGTTGACAGAGTGGGGGCAATTCTATTACAGATTTTACAGTAGTTTGATAGTTTTTTAATTATTTTGAACTGCATAATGAATTCTTTCAAAAATTCTTCGAAAATTGAATGTAACGAATTTCAAGTAACTCATTACTATTCCTAATCTTGAGTAACCGTGCTGAAAAGGCAAGGCAACATAAGCCAAAATCTGAAAACCTTACCACTGGTGGTGGAGGTTGTCGTTGAATAGTTCCACTATCCACATGCCAGTAATATGAATATCCTTGTGGATCTGAAAGTAAATTTCCTTTATTTATCCCCAATTTTAGGAAATCCTACCTTGATGTTTCTCCCATCCAGGTGGCAAGTCTTTTGGCTCCTCTTCCATAATTGGTGGTGGTGGTGGAAGTGGATGTCTAACTGGTCGTCTATACTGATTCTCAAACATTACTCCACTATCATCAGTTTCTGGTGACAATACAGTATCCAGAACTTCCTCCTCCTCATCAATCACATAATCAGTTGGAGGAGCCCTTCTCGGCGGCGACTCGGCTTCCCGTCTTTGTTGATCCAATTGCCAATAGAAAGAATAAGGATCTCTGTGCTCTGTCATAATTGTGGTGTCTCCAATTTGCCGCACTCGGACGCCGTCTTCTCCGCGAGAAATGGCACCATCACGACTCGCCTGATCGATTGCTGCCAATGATTGACGGAAGTCTTGCGCTGCAAACAACACCGAATTAGTAATGCAATCAAATTGTGTGTATGTGTGGACCAGAAGAAGAAGAAGCGAGGACATGTTTCTTTGTTCTTCTTCTTTTTGGGAAACTTACATGAATAGTCAACAGCCATGTTCCGTCTCCGCTCCTCCTCACGGCGTCCTTTCTGGCCTGCAAAAATTGATTTTTTAGAATTAATAGAGAGAGGACAGGTGGAATTGTATTTCAGCTCTAGAATCAAAACAAGGACTTGTTAAGAAGGAGGAAGTAGAGAGTACAAAACATTTTGAGGTCATTCAAGATACAAATCTTAATAGACATATAGCAACACAAAAGTCTTGAACACCAAACAGTGAAAGCATGATGTCATTGGTCAATCTAGATATGAACTTTGATAAGATCAAAGATTATGAAACTTCTATACAACTACAGTATCGCTCAATAAGATTTACAAAAACGTATTTTTCAGTTGATTTCCGGCCATTTTGATCATTTTCAGGAGTCTAGATCTCCGCTGTCTAGTTTTCGGTCCCTTTGTGAATTTTGGAGGATGTAAAACAGACCTAGATTGAAAACTTCGAATTAAAAGAATTTTTAGAAAATTCCTAACTTTTCAGATATTTTCCGACTTCTGAAAAACACCTGTTTTTGCAAAAACCAACTGAAAAATACGTTTCTGTAAGTCTCATTGGCCGGTACTGTAGGTATGCTGGAGAATAAGGATATTTCTAACGGTTGTGGTATTTTAAAAGAAAAATCTGTTCCAAAGATTGCTAATTTCTGGATCAACTAGAGAAACTAGAGC